>JAOPSE010000041.1:1212916-2412916 GCA_029449295.1 Zea luxurians | reverse complement strand
TACAAGTGTTTCCGTCAGGACAGCAAGGGAATCTTATGGTTTGAAGATCGATTGGTTGTTCCCAAGAATCCAGAGCTCAGAAAGAAGATATTGGATGAAGCTCACCTTTCTAAGTTCTCCATGCACCCTGGTAGCAACAAGATGTACCATGATCTCAGACCTCTTTATTGGTGGACCAGGATGAAGAGGGAAATTGCCAAATACGTTTCAGAATGTGACACTTGTCAGAGGGTAAAAGTTAGTCATCTGAAAGCAGCAGGCCCTTTGCAACCCCTTCCCATACCATCTTGGAAATGGGAGGACATTTGCATGGACTTCATAGTGGGATTACCCAATACCTCCAGGCACCATGATTCCATATGGGTTATTGTGGACAGATTGACCAAGACTGCACACTTCTTGCCAGTGCACACCACCTATCGGACGGAGAAGTATGCGGAAATTTACATCGACCAGATAGTTCGTCTGCATGGGATACCAAGGACCATAGTCTCTGACCGAGGAGCACCTTTTGTGGCACGATTTTGGGAGCAATTACAGGAGTCACTTGGGACCCACGTCATCCGAAGCTCAGCATATCACCCTCAAACAGATGGTCAGACAGAAAGGGTAAATCAGGTTTTGGAAGACATGTTGAGAGCATGTGCACTGCACTATGGAAAGGACTGGGACAAGTGTCTCTCCTTAGCGGAGTTCTCCTACAATAACAGCTATCAGTCCAGTCTGAAAATGGCACCTTTTGAGGCTTTGTATGGGAGAAGATGCAGAACCCCGCTGAATTGGTCTCAAGCAGGAGAGAGGGAGATATTTGGGCCAGATCTGGTAATTGAAGTAGAGGAAAAGGTCAGAGTCATCAGGAAAAACTTGGAAGCTGCTCAGGCCAGGCAAAAGAGTTATCATGACCAGAGGCGGAAGCCACTACAGTTTGAGGTGGGAGATCATGTCTATCTCAAGGTATCACCAACCAAGGGTATCCAGAGATTTGGGATCAAGGGCAAGTTGGCCCCTCGCTACATTGGACCTTATAAGATTAAGGAAAGTTGTGGACCCGTAGCTTACCAGTTGGAATTGCCACCCCATATGTCAGCAGTTCACAATGTGTTCCATGTATCTCAGCTGCGGAAATGTGTTCGTCTACCCACTGAAGTGCTACCAGAACCAGACATTGAGATAGAACCAGACTTGTCCTACCAAGAGTACCCCGTCAAGGTATTGGATCAGAAGGAAAGATCAACTCGGGCAAGGTCAATCAAAATGTATAAGGTTCAGTGGAGTCATCATTCAGCAGAAGAAGCTACATGGGAGACGGAGGATTTTCTACGCTCTCGCTTCCCCGACTTTCTACCCAAAGAAGCCGGTACGTAACCCCGAAACCCCACCCCCCACCTGCCCTTTGAATACAATTATAAGAAAAACTTAGATAACAAGGATAGTCTAAGTTATGGACTTGACTTAAGAAGGGCTTCCTTCTGAAGTTGCAAAGGGGATGACATTCAAAGAACAGTTAAGAAAGTGGAACTTGAGTTTAAGGGGAGAGTGGTACCAGCACACCTTCAAGCACCCCTCCAAGGGACTCTACCTAAATCTCGGGACGAGATTCCTTTAAGGGGGGAGGGCTGTAACACCCCAGGTGTTACCCTGGCTAGAGCCACTTTGGCACTAGAAGCTGTGATCACAAAAGATAAAGGCTTAGGGCAGCACATAAGAACTTTGGGGCTCATGTGCTAATCAAGTTGCCCATGACATAAGAAACTTTACCCTAAATCCTTGCACACTTACTACCTTGGGCAATAGGGGGAGAAGAACCCTAGATCTCTCCAAAACCCTACCTTCCAAAACCCTAAGTAAGGGGGGGGGAAGAGAGTGATCAAGTGGGTAAAGCATGTGTAACTTTTACCCAAACCCTAAGCAACATTATAACCATCAATTAGGAGAGGGAAATGTTGCAAAAAGGCCCCTGGAGAAACCCCAATTCAAGTCTCCAAGCGGATAGAGAGCTAGAGCTCTCTATTTCCCTCTAAGTCACATTTTAACCCTAATTCAAAGGCCAGCCGTGTTCACTTTGAAAATGGCGCCAAAACCACTTGGGTTCTATACCAAAAATGTGCTATACCACTTAAGGCACCCCCTGGAAAAATTTGAGACCGAGACTCAGACGTTTGACAGCACTTGACATCGGTTTTGTCGCGGTGTGGGCAGTGAGACAAACCAAACTTGGCGCCGGTCTATCTCCTAACCTAGGGCGTATCCTCCCTTGGAACTCACATGAACTAGGTAGCTCTAGGTGCAGGGAAGAGATCTCCCACAGGCGACATGGCAAGATTCGTACGCTTGGTCGCTCAGCAGAGCGAAGAACACGGGCAGAAGCAACGCGCCACGTGTTCGACGCGCTCTGAGCTCGCCAGAGCACGCCCGCGCGCGCACCCCTCGTGCCCGCGTCGCGCCAAACGGTCGAGCCGGCGCCCTGGTCTGCGCCCGCGCCTATAAAACCCTCCCAAGCTTCGACCATACCCTTCCGCACCCACCCGACCCTCGCCGGAGTTTGGTTCGCCGTCGTTGGCCCGTGCGCAGCTTGTCCGCGGCCACCCAGTCCCCCTGCCACCGTAGACCGGCCCGCCCAGCCATTTCCAGCCCCGTCCAGCCCCCGGAGAAGCTTGTGCACACCTCCGTGAGACTCCCCGAGCAAGGAATCGGAGTTTCCTTCGCCGGAGAAGCCAGTCCACACTCGCCGGAGCTCTCGACCCCGCCGGAGTACGTGGACCGGGTAAACCACTCCACCACCCTTCGATTCCTTGTGCACACAATCGCTGCGTGACCCCGTGATGCTCACCGTGCCGTCGGATTGAACCAGATCGCCGTGGTTTGGCCGGTATACTCGCCGCCGACGAGGATACCCGCCTGCACGCGTGGACCGGGCGATTCCGGCCATCTCCGACGACGAGCCGTACCTCGACGTGACCGCCAGAGCCTCCCCAAGCCGACCCCACCCTTCGCCGGACCTCCCTCGCCGCCGGTAAGCCGCGCCGTCCTTTCTTTCCTACGGCTACTGTTCTGTTTAGGGGAGGGACCGCGGGTGTGAGGAAGAGAACCCTGAGGGGTTAAGTGTAAAGCCCAAGACTCACATGAATAGTGGCCCGAGGGTAGATCTGCGAGACTTGAATCAGTTTAACCCCAGGGGTCTCGGCGCAAACTGTTTTTCCATTAAAGCTTTAATAGAATCTGTTTTAAATTCAAACAGAAACTTTAAAAACCCATAACTTCTGTTTGATTTATCCAAATTTAGTCAAACCAATTTTGCTAGACTCTAAATAATGTAACCTGTCTAAGAAAAATATAAAACTCCATATGAACTAGAAAAAAATATAAGGTTCTGATTTATTTTCAGTTTTGGCCAAAAGCTTAATAATAGCAAGAAAAATGGTTGCACTATTTAACTAGGGTTAGAAAAATTTGGAGAAGTTTATATCTACCCACTGACCTAGTTAAAAATGTTAAACCTCTCTGTCCATTACATTAAGATAGTTTTAACCCCTTATTCTATAATATGCTTAAGTTTAAGGAAAATAGAAAAAGTGAGATAAATGATGAACCAGAGAGCACACCTATTTTTGTTGAGATACTTAGCCAATGTAGTTCACTGGAAAAATGTATCATACCCTGTTGTAGTGTAAAATAAGCAAGATACCTTTTAAATGAAGAAATTAGGGATAACTTAGAAAAACCCTACAAAAATACCCCTAAGGTGAAACCTCCCCAAACCTTAGGATAACAGATGTTTGGATAATAAGAACTTAAGAAAAATCTGAAATCTGTTGTTTGATATTTTTCAAATAACAAGTTAGTTCTAATCACCCTTTGTGCACCAAACTTCACAAATCCATCATTAATTAACTACTATGTTGCTCTCTGCCATTTTTGGTACAAGAGCTTTTTATTACTACTAGAGGCCAATAAAAATAACCATTAGGTCAGAAACCATTTTAATAAAAGACTTGTAGTGCAAAGTGGCCCATTTTGCCTAACTTTTGTTATTTTTGTTTAAAGCCTAGCTTTTACACTTTAAGCCTCAAATTATCAAACCAAGCTAGTATAGCCAGTGACCACCCACTGTAATTTTTACAAAATTTTTGGAAATTATTAACCCACTGTCGTAGTTCAAACCTACACTAGAAACCCTAAATGGAAAGTAAAGAAAGGAAAATGAATAGTGGAATTTAATGTCCTCTTAAGACCTTTATAATTATCCACTAAAATCTATAAAGGCAATGCAAATCCAATATGTTATTTCCCAAAAGAAAACCTAAACCTAAAAGGGTACTAAGTCTATCAATACCACTAAAAGACCCACGTAGCCAAGGAACCCTAAGTTAATTCTTGACCTAATTTTAGTGGCTTAATGTTCTTAAATCTTGCATAATCATGACATACATGTTCATTGCATTTCGATAGACTGTAATCTTGCTGACGGAGAGTACATCCTCGTGCCGGAGCAAGGAGCTGCCCAGGAGGTTGCCCCAGACCCAGCACCAGAGCCTGCACCAGAGGACCTGCCTGCCACTGCTTTGGAAGGCAAGCCCCGGTTTTATGCATAACCTATTACTTATGCTATTTTACTTCACTTAATGATTGTAGGATTGATTGTGCACTTAGGTGTAGGCATTGTTTGAAACCCTAGTTGCATGATCTCAGGAATCCTATTGAGATGAATACTAGTATGCTAAGTCGAGTAGCTGCTTTATTAATTAGGATCTCGGTAGAAGTCGAGTGATTTTTCTAGCACTCGCGCGAGGTCAGGAATTGGCTGTATCCACTTTCTTATCATATTGATGTTGGTTTGTGGGCAACAATCCATGGGGATTGGTTGTTCACGGGATAAAAAGTTGATTAAGGATTAAGGTGTGGTACCGTGAGTCAAGCGTTTGAACGTACTAAACATATGCCGAGAAATATGGTAAATCGGTAAGCCTAGTACCTGATTGAACCTGGCAGTGGACATACCCCCTCACGCGACCTGAGACGTAGTCTCCCATTCCGGTTATGGTGGGTACAAGTGCGGTCACTGCACGACGGCCAGTCGGGGTCAGTGAGGCATTGTACGCCAAGGCGGTGAGCCCTGATCTGCTGACGGGGAATCGATGGGGACGGTTGATATGTGTGGGGACGGAGTGCCCCTACATGTCGTGTGTTTAGGTTTACCTTGCAAGGATGAAAACTCGATTCGAATCGTCTGCTTCTCGCAGCTAATGAGACTGCTTGATCCATGCTGCTACATTGAGTAACAAGAGGAACTGTGTTGAGATGATACAAACTGTTGATTGCTAATAATGCTTGCTACTATGTATGAGTAGATAGTACACTTTTAGCCTTAAGAGAGTCACACTTAACTTTGACAAAGTTAAAATCTTGATTTAGAAACTCAGCTAGTGCTTTTGGCAACCAAACCCCACAGCCAAACAGCTGCATGTCTAGAGGTAGAGGAGTATAGACTCCTCACACCGGGTAAGTCTAGCTGAGTATTAGTATACTCAGCCTTGCTTGTGGCATAATTTTACAGGTTCTCTGGAGGACATGGTTGCTGGAGTGACTTGGCCATCCACCCTGCCACCGGGTTGGACTGTCGAGTGGGACCCTGCCTCGGCTGAGGAGGAGCATGAGGAGTGATGGGATAGGCTTCCCCATCTCCTCATTTATTTATCGTTAGTTTATTTTCCGCTGCACTCCAAAAACAATGATGGTAACTTTTGCGAAAACTCCGGTGGTGACAATGATGATGTAATAATTTAATACTCTTTCATGTATGGTTTTATGCTTTATTGTATTTGCTCTGTGACTCACCATCGAGTGAGACTGTGGTACTTGATCCTGTCAGTGGCCGTGTCGGACTAGATCCGAGGGATTGACGGGTTATTCCCATTTAAGTGTGGTCTAGCCTCTAAGGTCGGACTTAGGCACTTAAGTTGGAGTAATTCGGGCAGTTCCGCCACAGTACAGATCATCATACCATCCATCATCATTGATTGGAGTTTCTTGACGAAGCTCTCTGTGTTGAGGCACTTGTCCTTGATCGTTCTGTGCGATGTGGCGCATTTCTTCAGCTGCTTCATCGATCTTCCTTTGAAGTTCGGCTAGCCGAAGCTTCTTTTCCCTTTTCCTCTGCACCTGGTGATGTATAGCTTCTAAGTCTCTGATTTCCTGGTCCAACGCTTCCTCCTAAGGTGTTGGGCTGGTAGCCTTTCTCTTCTGGCTCCTAGCTTCTCTCAGTGAGAACGTCTCCTGATTGGTGTCCAGTGGCTGCAAAAAAACAACCCCTAGCGTTGTTGCCTTCTATGGCGGCATGACGAAGGCGAACGCTTGCCGAAGATTATGGAAGTGTGTTCACCGGAGGTGAGCGCCAATGTTAGTCACTTGTTTTCAAATGTTGTGAATAAAAAATAAGGCAACACAATTGTTAAGTATTAAGTACCTTCGTCTTCCGAAGCATTATCTCCTCATGGACATAATGGTCATCAGATAAAGGTCATAAAGGACATGCCTTCATCGTCTTATAGATAAACGAGAATACAAAGAGACGGAAACAACAAGTGTATCCTATTGATTCATTTGTATTTTCATTCCACACAACATACATGAATATTAACAAGATTTATATTATAATGATACCTTCGGCTTGCTCGAAGGTGTTGATGCGAGGGATATTACAATTCAGCGTGAACAGTACGGTGCTACTATTTATCTATTTATAGGCACGGGACGTAGACCGGGTAAAAGTACATTTATGTCCCCGACATTCACTTATGATCGTAATATAAGTCATTAAGAACTAAGTAGTCTTTTTCTCCTTCGATCAGTATCATCATCATACTTCATCTCCATTACAAGCCGAAGCTGTCAATCTAGCGATAGCTTCGACGTTTATTCTTATCATCCTTGGATCATATCTTCATCTCGTATGCCTTCATCATAAGGAAAAGATTTACATCCTAAAACGAAGATCCCTATAATAGCTTATGCTGAAAACAAATGGTTAATTATGTTTTTAGGGCCTTCGGAAAAGCCCCAACAGCCCATATAAAATAAGATTAATATATGTGCAACCAAATGAAACCAAACAGCTAATATCACCTCTCTCCTCATCAGCTTACAGTTTTGATATGAATTAATTTGAATTGGTCGGTGCCTCATCTCTGTCCAACGAGGAGTCATTTGCATTTGGCATCGCAGATTTTTTTAGCATATGTAGTACAACAGGAGCCATGCATTCTGTTTCTTTTTTCTATTAACACTATTACACAAATCATCCGGCCTTATTTACTGTGAAATTCTTCGGACAAACCAGAATGTGTACGAAACAAATAGGCATACATCGTGGCCTTCTATGTCATGCTACATACAACATGATTCCAAGATAACCAAATCAATTTGAATATCAATATGGTTGCTGCCTCCGTTTCAGTATGGGGACGCAGGCGCATCCGGCTGTTTTTCAGGAACCGCGACTTGAAATGCTGGGATCTCCATATAGGCTTTGTAGAACCTCTCCAGAAGAGGGTACTTTGACTGCAGCAAGGAACCGAGTTCTGTGCGTTAGTTTTATTGTTTGCTCAAGCATCTAAAGGTAGATGACAGGTTTCATATTGTTACCATATCGATTCCGAAGCGCGTCACGCCTGCATACATCTGGGGCGCAAGAAACACATCTGCCTGTCCAAGAGCACAAAACACACAGCAGCAGATATTCAGTAACATCCAATGCGAGAGAGCACAGTAATTTAAGTATCAAGGAGCATATTAAATTGATCATCAAGTAAATAAATTCAGGAAGCACTCTAGAGCAGATGGGCAGAACCAGTGCAACAGGAACCTTTTAAGCACAAGGAAGATGATTGCAGGACTAGTCTAAAGCACTAACCAGTTGGACTTCGTCTCCAGTAGCATATTTACTGTCACAACCTTCCAGAAGTTTTTCGATTGCTGAGCCAATCCAGGGGAAAGTCATAGTGGGCGCACACAAAATGTATGCAACAAAAAGTAAGGACACGAGAGTATGAAAGAAAGAAACTGACAAACAAGAAAATGACATCTGTTATGGTACACCATATTTCTACCTAATTTTCAGAGGTGTACCCAAATAAGAACGATATGCAATGACCAAAAAACAATTCAATTACATAGTCAAACCAATCACACCTTTAAATCCCTTGTCGGTGTAATTCCGAACAATCTGAAGGCTCTGGTTAGAGCCTAAGGTGCCATCAAGCAGACCCTACCATGGGAATAGCACAAACCATAGATCGTTACATCAATACTGATAAAATAAACATAATATTTCACCAATAGTTGCCGGTTGTGAAGGAACCCACAATTACAGCATAACATTGAAGAGGTTGAATGCTTGAACAAACTATATTTGCAATCTGCAGGGAAGAAACATCCATCATCCACATGGCATTGGCTATTTACAATGTTAGATGTATACAACTGAAATGATCCTAGGACCGTGTTGGATCTTTGTTCCTTGATTTTTTTATTTAAAAGTGAGTAGTAGGTGCAAAATACATGATCTCTCAAAAGTCAAATAAAGTTGCAAAATACAGCAAGAAAATCTTATTCGATACTTGAATATCCTATAGTCTCGTAATTTCAAAACCTCATAAACATCTCAAGTATTTGGGTACCTGCAGATTTATAGCTTTCTTTTTGAGATCTTGAGGCAAAAGAGGGTGTTGAGGATATTTATCTTCAAGATACTAAACAGAAAGCAAGAAATTTGTCAATAATACTGAAGTTTCAATTTAAAGATCAAGAAATTACAGAAGAATATAGCTCACCAATATGATTGCTAGGGAGTCAGAAACAACAAAATCCCCATCAACCAATGCTGGAACATACTTGATTGGATTGATCTTTTCGTAATCTACAATAGGGCCACAATTATGGGAACTATTATAGTTAATGTTAACAACTTACTAGTTAACATTTCTTTCCATCCATGTATTACACCTTTCAGCCATTAAGATGATTCATGTAATAGAGGAATATTTGTAGGCTAACCTAGATCGTTCCTTGTCACAGCCCTGTACTCATAATCCACACCTTCATCACAGAGAAACTGGAACAATTAGTTCACAGAAAAAGTAATGATTAAAGGACAAGCAACAACACAAGAAGCTCTAATCTTGCGTGCTTCAACATGCAGTCAAACTTGACCAGTCTACCATCTCAGCATTTACCGAACTTTTCTACTAAGTTGGATGCACACATATAATTCTTTTATGTCCATCAATTAATTAGAACATTACCATATATAATGCATTTCTCACAAGCTATACAGCCAAAAGAGAGGTGAAGATTTGAACTAATCAAGATCAACTTGTTTTTGTTGGATAAGGTCTCGGACTCGGTCAAGGGACCTAGCCTAGAACGACCTTGTGCCCTGCTCCCGTGGTTGTGGCCATTGGTCACAGACGCTATATTAATGAGGCAGGGGACGGCATGCAAATCAACGCTTCTGCGCTTTCACTAATTCTAGCTGCCACATACCACAATGACTGAAAATCGCCGAATCCATCCATGGTGCATGTAGATCCTAACAATACTATGCCGCTGGCCGCCGATATTCTACCCCAAGGTCTAAACGTGCAACGAGGACGAGAGACGAGTCAGGATGGAGGCACTCAACTACCAAATCCATCTATAACCCTAACTACCATCTCCCCCTCAGACCCGAAGGCATGGTTGCCATATTCTCTCTCCCTCCTTTATCTCATTAGCACACAAATCATAAGTCCATTAATTTACCAGAAAGAACCTAGATGGGTTTAGAGAGAAAATCGATTAGTTCCTAACCCGAAAGAATGTTCTATCAGCTTTATCCAATAGAACAAGGGACCTGGTATAACAGGAGCCATCCCTGTGGCCAGGACACTGGAGCCCAGAGATTCGGACAAACCCCAAAGGTACTGTCTGTCTAAAATCAGGGTGGCCTAGTATCTAGCCATCAAATTCCCCTAAAATCTGTCGAACTGATTAATAGATCAAGAAAAGGTCACATTGTCCCCAACTCCCCATCTCCCGGGAACGAGACGTCGAGACCCCTGTTTTGGGCAAGATTCGCCGTCATCTATGGAGCAGGAAACAAGCGCCAGCGGTTTGATCCAGTTACCTTTGAGGTTGAGGGCGATCCGGACTCGGAAGGAGCAGGAGCTGATCCACGCGCTATACAAGATGGGCTTCGAAGCCGCCATGGCCGCAACGCCTCCTGCTGAGACACAGCTGATTGATGAGCGAGGCCAACAATGGACCAAGGATGCTTGCCTTGGAGTTAGCTACCGTTGGAAGCGCAGACAAAGAAAGAAGTACCAAAACGGCCGGCAGAAGCGGGGTTGTTTGTTCGGGACCGGATAAGAACACGACAGTGCTCGATTTTGACGAAATGACGTAGGGAACGACTTTGACACTTTGGAGACGTTGACAACGGCCAAATGCCGCAAACGTCGGTATGGACATGATCTACCCATTAGCCGCTGGGGACACTTTGGAGATGGTACTTGAGCTCACACCGTTAGCTACCCACGAGCTTTATCGTCGCTCTCCTCCTTCCTGATTTCTCCCCCTCCCTAGAAACCCTAGGTGGCGCCTCCTTGCAATGGAGCGTACTTCTACGGTCGAAGTTGTAGCCGAGGTTGTTGACGTGGCTCGTGCCGCTGCTGCTGCTGTGGAGGCGCGTTGTGTGGCCATTGCCGCGGATAAGGAGGCCAGCGTGGCGGTGCGGTATTGCTGTCGACAAGGTCGAAGTAGTCATCGAAGCTGTGAAGAACTCAACTACTGTTGAAGCTAACTTCATTGATGGTTCTTGATAATTATTCTCAATCTCTTTTATTTTTGTGGAGATCCTCAATGGGTGCAGAAGATGTATTTTGTGAAGCATGGTAGATGCAGGCAAAGGAGAACTGGGAGGGCGGTGGCCGGATGAATTATATCGTGCAAGGTTATTAAAATGATAAAATATTGAAACGCTAATGGACGAAGTTTTAACTTTTAAACAAAGTTTTAACGTAGTTTTAAATAATATAGGAAAAATTAAAATTTCTGACAATAACATAAAGTTGTCATCTCATTCTTATTGCCCTGATTTGCCCTTTCATCTAAATTGCTACATCAATCACATTGTGGTCTAATTTCCTGAAGTTTGTGCAGTAACTGCGTACAGAGATGTCTAGGGCTCGTTTGGCAACCTGGTGAATTGCACACCGGCCAGCCACAACCAGCGGGGGCAATACCTGCATTACCTGTCCCACGTGTAGTGCAGTCCTGTGGGGCATAGGTTCCCTGTGTCCATTTGACAAAGATTGTTGTAGGTAACAGACAAGTAGTGCAAGAGGGACAAGCATGCACTTGCTAAATCGCAGTTGCTCAGTTGGTGATGGAAAAAAAAGAATAAATAGAATATGTGTTAGAAGAGATATGTGTTAGAAGAGTATAAATAGAATAACTCAATGCACAGTATAAATAGAATAGCTCCATACATATGTATAAATGAACGTATAAATAGAATAACAGACTTAGTAATAAAAAAGAAAGTAGAGCTGGACGTTTGAACACATATGTATTCTAAATTTTTATGAACCAGTGAATTATGAGAGTGTGTACATATGTATCAGATCCACAATATGTATTAGAACCTACATACATATTGATGGAACAAGCAGAACAGTTCTTAACTCCATACAAATTGTGGTTCCAGTAAAAATTCCAGAGAACTTGAAAATTCAGAATAGCGCCTACTAGCAGAACAAAATAATAGCTTGATTTCATCCAAAAGACAGCACATAGCACCCAATAGCAATGCTAATACTACTTAGCCAGCTAGCACATGGTGAGAGAGCAAATAAAGCCAATATTCCTATATGGTTAATATGAAGCGCCTCTGACTGATGCTCCTGTGGCAAACCTCGATTTTCTGCAAGGAATAAAAACAACAAACTTAGAACTTTTCTTAGCATGAAGCACAATTGAGCTACTTGTGATACAAAAATGTTCTATTTGTTCAAGGAATAAAATTGTTCTATTTGTGATACAAATATATTCAGAGCAACATCATAATGATAAAGTCTGGCTTATTTACCACTACTAGTTTTAACAACCACAGTTCTGGAGACAAGTTAACTCATACTATCAGTTTTAGAACAAGAACTTCACTGGTCAAAATAGATTAAATGAATCATTTTTCAAGTTTAGTACAGTAATTCCATGAATCAAAAAATAACTAAAGAGATCTTGTTGGAAAAACATTACAGAGACCATATTGCAGAAGCCATCCGTCACACCTTCTCCATCTATCAGGTAGATGTAATCCTACTGAAATTAGAAAGGAAGTAAATACACAAGATTTTTTAGACTTTACAATTGTTTTCAGAGAGGAAGGAAGGGCATATATATACACATACCTTATCTTCCTCCGAAGCCAAATCAGTCGCACGTTGTGAATTGTTAGCTTCAGAAACATCTCCTGATTCAATTCATTTTTGAACACCTCTGCTGCAATGGCCTTCTCCTCATCTGTCAAGTCCTCCATAGCTTCAAATATGTGGTACACCTATCCATAGACTCCTCTCCATGAGTCTTCTTCTCAAGGAACGCCTCCATAGTCTTATTTGTTTGGTTCTTCTTGTGCTCCAAATAGTCATCCAAAACACTTGCAAGTTGACTTTTCTTCCTCTTTTTTCCGCTTCCATGTACTGAAGTACTAGAAGGTGGTGACTGAACTTCACAAGCCTCTCGATCCAAAGTTAGTCCAGCAACATTAGTCTCACTGCCCACACTTGGTTCAGTGTAACGCCCTTAATTTGGGGGTAGAATTTTTTTTCTTCTTTTCTCTCACCAAATTCAGGTGTTACTCTTTCCTTTTCCATTTTCTTCTCGCTAAGCCTTGATCTTTTCCAAAAGTTATAGCGGGAATTAGCTCGACATCTTGTGTAAGCAAAACCTAGAACTATTTTTGGTTGTTGCATCATGCCGGATTATGCACTCTTTTGTTTGTGGTTGAGTGAATTGAAGAATTAGGCATATAAGAAAATATGGAAATTAGAAAAAGAAAAGCCTTTTCTTTTTCTCTTCCCCCCCTTCCCCCTTTTGGCCCAGCCGCCCCCTCCCCCTTCGTGCCGGCCCAGCTGGCGGCCCAGCCCCCCCCCTTCCCCACCTTCCCGCGTGGGCCCCGCGGCGGCCCAGCCGCCCCCTCCCCCCTTTTTTCTTTTTCCAAAATTCCCTCCCCGTGGGCCCCGCCCGTCATTCTCTCTCTCTCTCCCTCTCCCTAACCCTAGCGTCGCCGCCGCCCTCTCCTTCCCTAGCGCCGCCGCCGCCGCTCCCTCCCCCGCGCGCCGCCGCGTCGCCCTCCCCCGCCGTGGTGAGGCCCCCCCCTCCTCCCCTCTCCTTTCCCCCCCTCTCCCTCCTCCTTCCTCGCCCGCCCGGCTTGGCCGCCCGGCTCGGTCGTCCCCAGCGAGCCCCGCCCCCATGCGCGGCGAGCCCGCCCCGTCCCGCACCGGCGCCGCCTCGCCGTGCCCCGGCGAGCCCGCCCCGCCCCTCCCCGCGCTCGGTCCCGCTCCGGCGAGCCGCCTCGCCCCGTCCCGCCGAGCCCGCGCCCGCCCCGTCCCGGCGAGCCGCCCCCGCCCCGACCCCGCGTTCGGCCGCCCCGCCCCGCCCCGACCCCGCCCGGCCCCGGCGCGCCGCCCTCCGGCGAGCCCGCGCCTGGCCGCGCCCGCTCGGCCCCGCGCCGCCCCGCCTCGCCCCCGGCGAGCCCGCCCCCACGCCGCCTCACTCCGGCGAGCCCGCCCCGCCCCTTCCCCGCGCTCGGCCGCCCCGCCCCGTGCCCCAGCTCGACCGCCCCGTCGCGCCCCGGCTCGGCCGCCCCCGTCGCGCCGCGGCTCGGCCGCCCGCCCCCGCGCCCGACCGTGTCCTCGCCCGGCCGCGTCCTCGCTTGCCCATGCTCGCTTGCCCCGGCATGCTTGTCCGCTCGCCCCGCCGTGCCTTGCTCGCGTCGTGACGGTCCCGGCGTGGCCTCGAGCTCGGCCCAGCGTGCCCATGGCGCGCGGCCTTGAGCTCGGCTAGCGCACGGCCCCGACGTGCGCACGGCTAGTTCGTGGCGTGTGCGTGCGGCCTCGCGTAGTGCGCGTGCCTTGGCACGACCCGTCGTGCCCCCGTCAACCCCAAGACGCCCCGTCTACCCCCCGCCCCCCCCCCCCCCCGTGTCCTATGCTCCCTAATCACGTGTTTTTATTAATAAGTGAAAGGGAATTAGGCTTAGACCTAGTTCCTAAATAATTTTGGTGGTTGAATTGCCCAACACAAACATTGGACTAACTAGTTTACTCTAGTGCATAAGTTATACAGGTGCAAAAGGTTCACAATCAGCCAATAAAAAGACCAAGTGTTGGATTCAACAAAGGAGCAGCAAGGCAACCGAGGGCTCCTCTGGCCGGAGGCACCGGACTGTCCGGTGCGGCCAGAGGACTTCGACTTCAAACTCTTCGCCCTCGGGATTTCTCGGAAGCCGGCGCGCTATAATTCACCGGACTGTCCGGTGTGCACCGGACATGTCCGGTGCTCCAAGGAAACGCGGCCTCCGGAACTCGCCAGCCTCGGGTTCGCTCGGCAGCCGCTCCGCTAAAATTCACCGGACTGTCCGGTGTGCCAGCGGAGCAACGGCTCTCTGCGGCGCCAACGGCTCCCTGCGGTGCATTAAATGCGCGCGCAGCGCGCGCAGACGTCAGGCTCGCCCATACCGGTGCACCGGACATCAAACAGTACATGTCCGGTGTGCACCGGACACCCAGGAGGGCCCAGAAGTCAGAAGCTCCAACGGTCAGAATCCAACGGCAATGGTGACGTGGCAGGGGCACCGGACTGTCCGGTGCGCACCGGACTGTCCGGTGCGCCATCGAACAGAGGAGTTCCAGCAACGGTCACTTTTGGTGGTTGGGGCTATAAATACCCCAACCACCCCACATTCATATCCATCCAAGTTTTCCAACTCTCAACCACTTACAAGAGCTAGGCATTCAATTCTAGACACATACAAAGAGATCAAATCCTCCCCAATTCCACTCAAACCCTTAGTGACTAGCGAGAGAGATTTGCCGTGTTCTTTTGAGCTCTTGCGCTTGGATTGCTTTCTTTCTTTCTCATTTGTTCTTGAGATCATCACTCAATTGTAACCAAGGCAAGAGGCACCAATTGTGTGGTGGCCCTTGCGGGGAAGTTTTGTTCCCGGTTGATTGAGAAGAAGAGAAAGCTCACTCGATCCGTGGGATCGTTTGAGAGAGGGAAGGGTTGAAAGAGACCCGGCCTTTGTGGCCTCCTCAACGGGGAGTAGGTTTGCGAGAACCGAACCTCGGTAAAACAAATCCTTGTGTCACACTCTTATTTGCTTGCGATTTGTTTTGCGCCCTCTCTCGCGGACTCGTTTCTTTATTACTAACGCTAACCCGGCTTGTAGTTGTGATTATTTTTGTAAATTTCAGTTTCGCCCTATTCACCCCCCCTCTAGGCGACTATCAATTGGTATCAGAGCCCGGTGCTTCATTAGAGCCTAACCGCTCGAAGTGATGTCGGGAGATCACACCAAGAGGGAGATGGAGACCGGCGACGACAAGCCCACTACAAGTCAAGGGAGCACTTCATCTTCATCGGAAGAGTCCCGCACCAAGAGAAGAGAGAAGAAGAAGAAATCCTCCAAGCGGAAGGAGAAAAGATCTTCCTCTTCTCACCACAAAGAGAAGAAGGAAAAATCTTCTTCTCACAAGCCGCATCGGAGTGGGGACAAGCACAAGAGGATGAGGAAGGTGGTCTACTACGAGACCGATACTTCATCGACATCTACCTCCGGCTCCGACGCGGCGTCCGTCACTTCTAAACGCCAAGAGCGTAAGAAGTATAGTAAGATCCCCCTACGCTACCCTCGCATTCCTAAACATACACCTTTACTTTCCGTCCCTTTAGGCAAACCACCAACTTTTAATGGTGAAGATTATGCTATGTGGAGTAATTTGATGCGATTTCATCTAACCTCTCTCCACAAAAGATTATGGGATGTTGTTGAGTATGGTGTACAGGTACCATCCGTAGGGGATGAAGACTACGACACGGACGAAGTGGCCCAAATCGAGCACTTCAACTCCCAAGCCACAACCATTCTCCTTGCCTCACTAAGCAAGGAGGAATACAACAAAGTACAAGGGTTGAAGAACGCCAAGGAGATTTGGGACCTACTCAAGACGGCGCACGAGGGTGATGAACTCACCAAGATCACCAAACGGGAAACGATCGAGGGGGAGCTCGGTCGCTTCCGTCTTCGCCAAGGGGAGGAGCCACAAGACATGTACAACCGGCTCAAGACCTTGGTGAACCAAGTGCGCAACCTCGGGAGCGCAAAATGGGATGACCACGAAGTGGTTAAGGTTATTCTAAGAGCCCTTATTTTCCTTAACCCTACTCAAGTACAATTAATTCGTGGCAATCCTAGATATACACAAATGACCCCCGAGGAAGTCATCGGGAATTTTGTTAGTTTTGAATGCATGATTAAGGGCTCCAAGAAGATCAACGAGCTTGATGAGCCTTCCACATCCGAGGCGCAACCCGTGGCCTTCAAGGCAACGGAGGAGAAGAAGGAGGAGTCTACACCAAGTAGACAACCAATCGACGCCTCCAAGCTCGACAACGAGGAGATGGCCCTAATCATCAAGAGTTTTCGGCAAATCCTCAAGCAACGGAAGGGGAAGGATTATAAATCCCGTTCCAAGAAGGTTTGCTACAAATGTGGTAAGCCCGGTCACTTTATTGCTAAATGTCCATTATCAAGTGATAGTGACAGGGACAACGACAAGAAGGGCAAGAGGAAGGAGAAGAAGAAGTACTACAAGAAGAAGGGCGGCGATGCCCATGTTTGTCGGGAGTGGGACTCCGACGAAAGCTCAAGCGACTCCTCCGACGACGAGGACGCCGCCAACATCGCCGTCACCAAGGGCCTCCTCTTCCCCAACGTCGGCCACAAGTGCCTCATGGCCAAGGACGGCAAAAAGAAGGTAAAATCAAAGTCCTCCACTAAATATGAAACATCTAGTGATGAGGATAATGATAAAAATGAAGAGGATAATTTGCGTATTCTTTTTGCCAACCTTAACATGGAACAAAAAGAAAAATTAAATGAATTGATTAGTGCCATCCATGAAAAGGATGATCTCTTGGACTCCCAAGAGGACTTCCTAATCAAGGAAAACAAAAAACATGTTAAGGTTAAAAATGCTTATGCTCTAGAAAGAGAAAAATGTGAAAAATTGTCTAGTGAGCTAAGTATTTGCCATGAGACTTTAGACAACCTTAGAAATGAAAATGCAAATTTGTTAGCTAAGGTTGATTCTCATGTTTGCATTGATCCTAGAAATGATGATGTTGATTTGCTTGCTAGGATTGATGAATTGAATGCTTCCATCGCTAGCCTTAGAAATGAGAATGAGAAATTAATTGCTAAGGCTAAGGATTTTGATGTTTGCAATGCTACTATTTCCGACCTTAGAGCTAAAAATGATTTGTTGCATGCTAAGGTTGTTGAACTAAAATCTTGCAAACCCTCTACATCTAATATTGAGCATATTTCCATTTGTACTAGATGTAGAGATATTAATGTTGATGCTATCCATGATCACCTAGCTTTAATTAAGAAACAAAATGATCATATAGCACAACTTAATGCTAAGATTAGAGAGCATGACTTAGAAAATGAAAAATTTAAACTTGCTAGAAGCATGCTCTATAATGGGAGACGCCCGGGCATTAAGGACGGCATTGGCTTTCAAAGGGGAGACAATGTCAAAATTAATGCCCCTCCTAAGAACTTGTCTAACTTTGTTAAGGGCAAGGCTCCCATGCCTCAGGATAACGAGGGTTACATTTTGTACCCTGCCGGGTATCCTGAGAGTAAAATTAAGAAAATTCATTCTAGGAAGTCTCACTCTGGCCCTAATTATGCTTTTATGTATAAGGGTGAGACATCTAGATCTAGGCAACCAACCCATGCCAAGTTGCCTAGAAAGAAAACTATTAATGCATCAAATGATCATGCCATTTCATTTAAAACTTTTGATGCATCTTATGTTTTGACTAGCAAGTCCGGCAAGGTAGTTGCCAAAATTGTTGGGGGCAAACACAAGGGCTCCAAGACTTGTGTTTGGGTACCCAAAGTTCTTGTATCTAATGCCAAAGGACCCAAAACCGTTTGGGTACCTAAAACAAAGAACTAAACTTGTTTTGTAGGTTTATGCATCCGGGGGCACAAGTTGGATACTCGACAGCGGGTGCACAAACCACATGACCGGGGAGAAAAGGATGTTCTCCTCATATGAGAAAAACCAAGATCCCCAACGAGCTATCACATTCGGGGATGGAAATCAAGGTTTGGTCAAAGGTTTGGGTAAAATTGCTATATCTCCTGACCACTCTATTTCCAATGTTTTTCTTGTAGATTCATTAGATTACAATTTGCTTTCCGTATCCCAATTATGTCAAATGGGCTACAACTGTCTTTTTACTGATACTGGTGTTACTGTCTTTAGAAGAAGTGATGATTCAGTAGCATTTAAGGGAGTGTTAGAGGGTCAGCTATACTTGGTAGATTTTGATAGAGCTGAACTCAACACTTGCTTAGTTGCTAAGACTAACTTGGGTTGGCTCTGGCACCGCCGACTAGCCCATGTTGGAATGAAGAATCTTCACAAGCTTCTAAAGGGAGAACACATTTTGGGACTAACCGATGTTCATTTTGAGAAAGACAGGATTTGTAGCGCTTGCCAAGCTGGGAAGCAAGTTGGTGTCCATCATCCACACAAAAACATCATGACTACCGACAGGCCACTGGAGCTCCTTCACATGGATTTGTTCGGCCCGATCGCTTACATAAGCATCGGCGGTAGTAAGTATTGCCTTGTAATTGTGGATGACTACTCTCGCTTCACTTGGGTATTCTTTTTGCAGGAAAAATCACAAACCCAAGAGACCTTAAAGGGATTCTTAAGAAGGGCTCAAAATGAGTTCGGCTTAAGGATCAAGAAAATTAGAAGCGACAATGGGACGGAGTTCAAGAACTCTCAAATCGAAGGCTTTCTTGAGGAGAAGGGCATCAAGCATGAGTTCTCTTCTCCCTACACTCCACAACAAAATGGTGTAGTGGAGAGGAAGAATCGAACTCTATTGGACATGGCAAGAACCATGCTTGATGAGTACAAGACACCGGATCGGTTTTGGGCCGAGGCGGTCAACACCGCCTGCTACGCCATCAACCGGTTATATCTTCACTGAATCCTCAAGAAGACATCTTATGAACTCCTAACCGGTAAAAAGCCCAATATTTCATATTTTAGAGTTTTTGGTAGCAAATGTTTTATACTTGTTAAAAGAGGTAGAAAATCTAAATTTGCTCCTAAAACTGTAGAAGGCTTTTTACTAGGATATGACTCAAACACAAGGGCATATAGAGTCTTTAACAAGTCCTCAGGACTTGTTGAAGTTTCTTGTGACGTTGTGTTTGATGAGACTAACGGCTCTCAAGTAGAGCAAGTTGATCTTGATGATATAGGTGAAGAACAGGCTCCATGCATAGCGCTAAGGAACATGTCCATTGGGAATGTGTGTCCTAAGGAATCCGAAGAGCCTCCAAATGCACAAGATCAACCATCCTCCTCCACACAAGTATCTCCACCAACTCAAGTTGAGGATGAGGCTCAAGATGTTGAACAAGAAGATCAAGAAGATGAGCCACCTCAAAATGACGGCAACGATCAAGGGGGAGATTCAAATGATGAAGACAAGGAGGATGAACAACCAAGGCCGCCACACCCAAGAGTCCACCAAGCAATACAACGAGATCACCCCGTCGACACTATCCTTGGCGATATTCATAAGGGGGTAACTACTCGATCTCGTGTTGCTCATTTTTGTGAACATTACTCGTTTGTTTCCTCTATTGAGCCAACCAGGGTAGAGGAAGCACTACAAGATTCGGATTGGGTGATGGCGATGCAAGAGGAGCTCAACAATTTCACAAGGAACGAGGTATGGCACTTAGTTCCACGTCCTAATCAAAATGTTGTAGGAACCAGGTGGGTCTTCCGCAACAAGCAAGACGAGCATGGTGTGGTGACTAGGAACAAAGCTCGACTCGTGGGCAAGGGATATTCACAAGTCGAAGGTTTGGATTTTGGTGAAACCTATGCACCCGTAGCTAGGCTTGAGTCAATTCGTATATTATTAGCCTATGCTACTTACCATGGCTTCAAGCTTTATCAAATGGACGTGAAGAGTGCCTTCCTCAATGGACCAATCAAGGAGGAGGTCTATGTTGAGCAACCTCCCGGCTTTGAAGACAGTGAGTATCCTAACCATGTTTATAGGCTCTCAAAGGCGCTTTATGGGCTCAAGCAAGCCCCGAGAGCATGGTATGAATGCCTTAGAGATTTCCTTATTGCAAATGGCTTCAAAGTCGGCAAGGCCGATCCTACTTTATTCACTAAGACTCTTGATAATGATTTGTTTGTATGCCAAATTTATGTTGATGATATCATATTTGGGTCTACTAACAAATCTACATGTGAAGAATTTAGTAGGATCATGACACAGAAATTCGAGATGTCTATGATAGGGGAGTTGAAGTATTTTCTAGGATTCCAAGTCAAGCAACTCCATGAGGGCACCTTCATTAGCCAAACGAAGTATACTCAAGATATCCTAAGCAAGTTTGGAATGAAGGATGCCAAGCCCATCAAGACACCCATGGGAACTAATGGGCATCTCGACCTCGACACGGGAGGTAAGTCCGTGGATCAAAAGGTATACCGGTCGATGATTGGATCATTGCTTTATTTATGTGCATCTCGACCGGACATTATGCTTTCCGTTTGCATGTGTGCAAGATTCCAAGCCGACCCTAAGGAATCACACCTTACGGCCGTAAAACGAATCTTGAGATATTTGGCTTTTACTCCTAAGTTTGGGCTTTGGTACCCTCGGGGATCCACTTTTGATTTGATTGGATATTCGGATGCCGATTGGGCGGGGTGTAGGATTAACAGGAAGAGCACATCGGGGACTTGCCAGTTCTTGGGAAGATCTTTGGTGTCTTGGGCTTCAAAGAAGCAAAATTCGGTCGCTCTTTCTACCGCTGAAGCCGAGTATATTGCCGCAGGCCATTGTTGCGCGCAATTACTTTGGATGAGGCAAACCCTGCGGGACTACGGTTACAAATTAACCAAAGTTCCTTTGCTATGTGACAATGAGAGTGCAATCAAAATGGCCGACAATCCCGTCGAGCACAGCCGCACTAAGCACATAGCCATTCGGTATCATTTTCTTCGGGATCACCAACAAAAGGGGGATATCGAGATTTCGTATATTAATACTAAAGATCAATTAGCCGATATCTTTACCAAGCCGCTTGATGAACAATCTTTTACCCGACTTAGGCATGAGCTCAATATTCTTGATTCGAGGAACTTCTTTTGCTAGTCTTGCACACATAGCTCATAAATATACCTTTGATCATGTCTCTTTTATATATGCTATGACTAATGTGTTTTCAAGTGTATTTCAACCAAGTCATAGGTATATTGAAAGGGAATAGGAGTCTTCGGCGAAGACAAGGCTTCCACTCCACTCCACTACTCATCCTTCGCCGTCGCTCCGCATCATCTCTCCAACGTTGGTATAACCTTCACTCATTTATTTCATGACCAAAGGGGGAGAATGTACTTCATTGGGCTCTAATGATTCCGTTTTTGGCGATTCATGCCAAAGGGGGAGAAAAATATGAGCCCAAAGCAAAAGGACCGCACCACCACCTAATTTCATAAATTTGATAATTTTATATCGGTAAATTTCAAAATTGGTATCTCTTTGTGTTCTAAAAGGGGAGTAACGAGTATTTTCAAAATTGATGTCTTAAAACCCTCTTGAACACTAAGAGGAGACCTTATTTGAGGGGGAGTTTTGCTTAGTCAAAGGAAAAGCATTGGAAATAGGGGGAGAAAATTCCATATCTTGAAAATGCTTTGCAAAATCTTTTTCATTTACCTTTGACTATCTTGCAAAAGTACTTTGAAAAGAATTTACAAAAGAATTTGCAAAAACAAAACTCGTGGTGCAAATATGGTCCAATATGTCAAAAACAAAGAAACCATCCATGCGCATCATATAAGTTTATATTGGCTCAATTCCAAGCAACCTTTGCACTTACATTATGTAAACTAGTTCAATTATGCACTTCTATATTTGCTTTGGTTTGTGTTGGCATCAATCACCAAAAAGGGGGAGATTGAAAGGGAATTAGGCTTAGACCTAGTTCCTAAATAATTTTGGTGGTTGAATTGCCCAACACAAACATTGGACTAACTAGTTTACTCTAGTGCATAAGTTATACAGGTGCAAAAGGTTCACAATCAGCCAATAAAAAGACCAAGTGTTGGATTCAACAAAGGAGCAGCAAGGCAACCGAGGGCTCCTCTGGCCGGAGGCACCGGACTGTCCGGTGTGCACCGGACTGTCCGGTGCGGCCAGAGGACTTCGACTTCAAACTCTTCGCCCTCGGGATTTCTCGGAAGCCGGCGCGCTATAATTCACCGGACTGTCCGGTGTGCACCGGACATGTCCGGTGCTCCAAGGAAACGCGGCCTCCGGAACTCGCCAGCCTCGGGTTCGCTCGGCAGCCGCTCCGCTAAAATTCACCGGACTGTCCGGTGTGCACCGGACTGTCCGGTGTGCCAGCGGAGCAACGGCTCTCTGCGGCGCCAACGGCTCCCTGCGGTGCATTAAATGCGCGCGCAGCGCGCGCAGACGTCAGGCTCGCCCATACCGGTGCACCGGACATCAAACAGTACATGTCCGGTGTGCACCGGACACCCAGGAGGGCCCAGAAGTCAGAAGCTCCAACGGTCAGAATCCAACGGCAATGGTGACGTGGCAGGGGCACCGGACTGTCCGGTGCGCACCGGACTGTCCGGTGCGCCATCGAACAGAGGAGTTCCAGCAACGGTCACTTTTGGTGGTTGGGGCTATAAATACCCCAACCACCCCACATTCATATCCATCCAAGTTTTCCAACTCTCAACCACTTACAAGAGCTAGGCATTCAATTCTAGACACATACAAAGAGATCAAATCCTCTCCAATTCCACTCAAACCCTTAGTGACTAGCGAGAGAGATTTGCCGTGTTCTTTTGAGCTCTTGCGCTTGGATTGCTTTCTTTCTTTCTCATTTGTTCTTGAGATCATCACTCAATTGTAACCAAGGCAAGAGGCACCAATTGTGTGGTGGCCCTTGCGGGGAAGTTTTGTTCCCGGTTGATTGAGAAGAAGAGAAAGCTCACTCGATCCGTGGGATCGTTTGAGAGAGGGAAGGGTTGAAAGAGACCCGGCCTTTGTGGCCTCCTCAACGGGGAGTAGGTTTGCGAGAACCGAACCTCGGTAAAACAAATCCTTGTGTCACACTCTTATTTGCTTGCGATTTGTTTTGCGCCCTCTCTCGCGGACTCGTTTCTTTATTACTAACGCTAACCCGGCTTGTAGTTGTGATTATTTTTGTAAATTTCAGTTTCGCCCTATTCACCCCCCCTCTAGGCGACTATCAATAAGATAGGAGTCTCAATTTGGAAATTGGTTACGTTAGTTAATTTGTATAGCTAATCGTCTATCTCATTCAATATTAATCTACTAAAAGTGGTCACGTTTACATTAGTGCATGTAGCTAATTCTTTTGTTAGAACCAATTGGAACTAGAGCACGTAACGTTTAGTTATTCATCAACCCATAGTGCGTCTCGGGCATAAGCTCTAACTCTCGCGAGACCTTTTCTCATTTCTTTCTAACCCTGGTAAGTTCATTATCGTGTGTGATATTCTATGCACATTTACTTCATTTGTTCTCTTGTATGGTGTACTGTTTGTTCCCTAATTTGAATGGATGGATGTATGTATGCTTGCAATCGCATAGAGAACGATCCGGTTGAAGAGCCCGAGGAACTCGCAGGAGAAGCCCCTGAGAAGCAGTCGGTTGGTGGAGGCAAGTGTCCTTTGACCTATCTCTGTCCTATTCATTCTTTAATTCACCTCCCGCATTACACATTTATACCTAAGGATTGACTAGCTTTTGTTATCCATATCCTTGTTTACCTATCTGGGTTGGATTATTATTGTTTAGCTTTATGCTATTGCTCAACTCTAATCAATGAACATGATGAGATTATCCATGATACGCTGTTTTCCCTTCTCTTATTATGATGTTGTACTTGTGGCCTTTAAGGGGGCTCGAGCGGTTTCTCGAGTGCCTCTCCGTAAGGACCTGTTCTATGGATGACCGCCCGGGAAAGCAGTGCAACCATGAGGGTGGAATGGGGTGCCCTTAGCTGAATAATTAGAGGATCCGGGGTGTAGTTCGCTTCACCGTCGTGCCGTCAATGGGGCTCGGTGTATGCGGCTCGCTCTGCCAAGGTTGATTCGTCCCTTGGGGAGGAGTGCGGTACATTTAGGAAACCTAACAGGCGGCTACAGCCCCGGGGAATCTTTGTAAAGGCTACGTAGTGAGACCCTGCCTATTCACCTTGGTAGTGTTTAAGGGTTTGATCGGCCCGAGGCAAGAGGGAATCACGGCTTATGGGTAAAGTGCACAACCTCTGCAGAGTGTTTGAAAACTGATATATCAGCCGTGCTCGCGGTTATGAGCGGCCAAGGGAGCTCCAGTGATTAGTGGTACTTGATCAGAGACACTTTGGTTTACAGATGGCAATGAGATTGATGGTTCTGGTTATGATTATGGTGCTGGTAAGTGGTATTCTTTCCGTTTGGAAAGAGTACATCGGGCTAATAACTTGGGTTAATGCTAAAACCTGGCTTTTTATTAGTAAATAATAATCTGACCAACTAAAAGCAACTGCTTGACTTATCCCCACATAAAGCTAGTCCACTATAGCCAAATGGGATACTTGCTGAGTATGTTGATGTGTACTCACCCTTGCTCTACACACCAAACCCCCCCCCATCCCCAGGTTGTCAGCATTGCAACCACTGCTCAGGCGAAGATGAAGCTGTGGAAGGAGACTTTCAGGAGTTCCAAGACTACGACAAGTTCTAGGCGTGGGTTAGCAGCAACCCCCAGTCGGCTGCCTGTGAAGGCCGCGTTTATCTACGTTTCTTTTCCGCACTTTGATTTATTGTATGGACTATATGGACGTCTCAGACGTATGATGTAATCGGCTATTATTTCCCTTTTTAATACTATTTGAGCATTGTGTGATGATGTCCATGTTATGTAACTGCTGTGTACGTGAATTGCTGATCCTGGCACGTACATGGTTCGCAGTCGGTTTGCCTTCTAAAACCGGGTGTGACATAGGTGGTATCAAAGTCGTGCTGACTGTAGGACCGCTAACATAGAATAGAATGGTCGTTCTAAGGACTATAGACCTCTGTCCTTGCCTTGACTTTGATATCCCTTCAAAAGTTGGTCATACCGACCAAAACTATGTTCTACTATATATTATACCTTGCTGAAAATTGTGTTTTATTCTAATCCTTCATTTATTTATGATTCATTATTTGTTGGTCATATTAATTCTGTTCTCACCCTTTTGCTTGCGATGTCTTTTGTAGATGGCTCGACTTAGACACACTGCACGAAAGTCCGTCATCCCCTTCTTACCCTCCCGCCTTGCTGAGCGTCCGCTTCGCCGTCCCGTGGCCGGACAGTCCAGCCACTTGGAGAGACTGCACCACCGCCTGCATGAGGAGCAGGAACGTCGACGACAGGAGCAGCAGGGCTCTTCTTTCTCGCTCCAGTAGGAGATAGAGTCCGTGAGGAGCTGCTCCCCTGTGCTTCCCCTGGAGGCGCCCCCTGCACCACCACTGGGCGCCCCAGCCTCTAGAGTAGCTGCTGGAGGAGACCCAGACGACGGAGGTGGCGACGACAGCTCGAGCCACGACACTGTCACACCCGGGTTTCGGGGCACCAAGACCCGGGCGCGAACACAAACACCAGGTATGCTGGGACCAAGTCTCACACATATGATGTATAGTGGCACAGGATCGAATGTCACATCTTTATATATAACAGGAGTTCTATACAAAATAAATAATTACATTATAAGGAGACAACGGTCCAGCAACCCAAAGTTGACTGGGAGACGACGGCCTAGACCTCTCACGAACACATCACGGCATCCTCCATGCGCTTCATCCTGCGGTACCTGTTCTTGACCTGTGGGGTGTGTGAGACAGCAAGAGTGAGCTCACATACGTTCATCGCTCAACAAGTTGTGGGGAATAATGTGCATGAACTCGCCAAAGGTGGGAGCTCACGTGAAGTGTAAGGCTTACCAAAGAAGATGGTTAGAGCTGAGCATTGCTTTTAAAGTTGGTCAAAATTTTATTAGCAGTTACTAAGTATAAGTAAATACCAACCCAATTAAGTAGTAGAACAAAAGTAACAACATCACCTGCGATGCAATGCATATGACAAATTGAATTTAAGTTCCATAATTTAATCATGTGAGGGTCCGAGCTGCTCAAATGGGCTACAACTGTCTTTTTACTGATACTGGTGTTACTGTCTTTAGAAGAAGTGATGATTCAGTAGCATTTAAGGGAGTGTTAGAGGGTCAGCTATACTTGGTAGATTTTGATAGAGCTGAACTCAACACTTGCTTAGTTGCTAAGACTAACTTGGGTTGGCTCTGGCACCGCCGACTAGCCCATGTTGGAATGAAGAATCTTCACAAGCTTCTAAAGGGAGAACACATTTTGGGACTAACCGATGTTCATTTTGAGAAAGACAGGATTTGTAGCGCTTGCCAAGCTGGGAAGCAAGTTGGTGTCCATCATCCACACAAAAACATCATGACTACCGACAGGCCACTGGAGCTCCTTCACATGGATTTGTTCGGCCCGATCGCTTACATAAGCATCGGCGGTAGTAAGTATTGCCTTGTAATTGTGGATGACTACTCTCGCTTCACTTGGGTATTCTTTTTGCAGGAAAAATCACAAACCCAAGAGACCTTAAAGGGATTCTTAAGAAGGGCTCAAAATGAGTTCGGCTTAAGGATCAAGAAAATTAGAAGCGACAATGGGACGGAGTTCAAGAACTCTCAAATCGAAGGCTTTCTTGAGGAGAAGGGCATCAAGCATGAGTTCTCTTCTCCCTACACTCCACAACAAAATGGTGTAGTGGAGAGGAAGAATCGAACTCTATTGGACATGGCAAGAACCATGCTTGATGAGTACAAGACACCGGATCGGTTTTGGGCCGAGGCGGTCAACACCGCCTGCTACGCCATCAACCGGTTATATCTTCACCGAATCCTCAAGAAGACATCTTATGAACTCCTAACCGGTAAAAAGCCCAATATTTCATATTTTAGAGTTTTTGGTAGCAAATGTTTTATACTTGTTAAAAGAGGTAGAAAATCTAAATTTGCTCCTAAAACTGTAGAAGGCTTTTTACTAGGATATGACTCAAACACAAGGGCATATAGAGTCTTTAACAAGTCCTCAGGACTTGTTGAAGTTTCTTGTGACGTTGTGTTTGATGAGACTAACGGCTCTCAAGTAGAGCAAGTTGATCTTGATGATATAGGTGAAGAACAGGCTCCATGCATAGCGCTAAGGAACATGTCCATTGGGAATGTGTGTCCTAAGGAATCCGAAGAGCCTCCAAATGCACAAGATCAACCATCCTCCTCCACACAAGTATCTCCACCAACTCAAGTTGAGGATGAGGCTCAAGATGTTGAACAAGAAGATCAAGAAGATGAGCCACCTCAAAATGACGGCAACGATCAAGGGGGAGATTCAAATGATGAAGACAAGGAGGATGAACAACCAAGGCCGCCACACCCAAGAGTCCACCAAGCAATACAACGAGATCACCCCGTCGACACTATCCTTGGCGATATTCATAAGGGGGTAACTACTCGATCTCGTGTTGCTCATTTTTGTGAACATTACTCGTTTGTTTCCTCTATTGAGCCAACCAGGGTAGAGGAAGCACTACAAGATTCGGATTGGGTGATGGCGATGCAAGAGGAGCTCAACAATTTCACAAGGAACGAGGTATGGCACTTAGTTCCACGTCCTAATCAAAATGTTGTAGGAACCAGGTGGGTCTTCCGCAACAAGCAAGACGAGCATGGTGTGGTGACTAGGAACAAAGCTCGACTCGTGGGCAAGGGATATTCACAAGTCGAAGGTTTGGATTTTGGTGAAACCTATGCACCCGTAGCTAGGCTTGAGTCAATTCGTATATTATTAGCCTATGCTACTTACCATGGCTTCAAGCTTTATCAAATGGACGTGAAGAGTGCCTTCCTCAATGGACCAATCAAGGAGGAGGTCTATGTTGAGCAACCTCCCGGCTTTGAAGACAGTGAGTATCCTAACCATGTTTATAGGCTCTCAAAGGCGCTTTATGGGCTCAAGCAAGCCCCGAGAGCATGGTATGAATGCCTTAGAGATTTCCTTATTGCAAATGGCTTCAAAGTCGGCAAGGCCGATCCTACTTTATTCACTAAGACTCTTGATAATGATTTGTTTGTATGCCAAATTTATGTTGATGATATCATATTTGGGTCTACTAACAAATCTACATGTGAAGAATTTAGTAGGATCATGACACAGAAATTCGAGATGTCTATGATAGGGGAGTTGAAGTATTTTCTAGGATTCCAAGTCAAGCAACTCCATGAGGGCACCTTCATTAGCCAAACGAAGTATACTCAAGATATCCTAAGCAAGTTTGGAATGAAGGATGCCAAGCCCATCAAGACACCCATGGGAACTAATGGGCATCTCGACCTCGACACGGGAGGTAAGTCCGTGGATCAAAAGGTATACCGGTCGATGATTGGATCATTGCTTTATTTATGTGCATCTCGACCGGACATTATGCTTTCCGTTTGCATGTGTGCAAGATTCCAAGCCGACCCTAAGGAATCACACCTTACGGCCGTAAAACGAATCTTGAGATATTTGGCTTTTACTCCTAAGTTTGGGCTTTGGTACCCTCGGGGATCCACTTTTGATTTGATTGGATATTCGGATGCCGATTGGGCGGGGTGTAGGATTAACAGGAAGAGCACATCGGGGACTTGCCAGTTCTTGGGAAGATCTTTGGTGTCTTGGGCTTCAAAGAAGCAAAATTCGGTCGCTCTTTCTACCGCTGAAGCCGAGTATATTGCCGCAGGCCATTGTTGCGCGCAATTACTTTGGATGAGGCAAACCCTGCGGGACTACGGTTACAAATTAACCAAAGTTCCTTTGCTATGTGACAATGAGAGTGCAATCAAAATGGCCGACAATCCCGTCGAGCACAGCCGCACTAAGCACATAGCCATTCGGTATCATTTTCTTCGGGATCACCAACAAAAGGGGGATATCGAGATTTCGTATATTAATACTAAAGATCAATTAGCCGATATCTTTACCAAGCCGCTTGATGAACAATCTTTTACCCGACTTAGGCATGAGCTCAATATTCTTGATTCGAGGAACTTCTTTTGCTAGTCTTGCACACATAGCTCATAAATATACCTTTGATCATGTCTCTTTTATATATGCTATGACTAATGTGTTTTCAAGTGTATTTCAACCAAGTCATAGGTATATTGAAAGGGAATAGGAGTCTTCGGCGAAGACAAGGCTTCCACTCCACTCCACTACTCATCCTTCGCCGTCGCTCCGCATCATCTCTCCAACGTTGGTATAACCTTCACTCATTTATTTCATGACCAAAGGGGGAGAATGTACTTCATTGGGCTCTAATGATTCCGTTTTTGGCGATTCATGCCAAAGGGGGAGAAAAATATGAGCCCAAAGCAAAAGGACCGCACCACCACCTAATTTCATAAATTTGATAATTTTATATCGGTAAATTTCAAAATTGGTATCTCTTTGTGTTCTAAAAGGGGAGTAACGAGTATTTTCAAAATTGATGTCTTAAAACCCTCTTGAACACTAAGAGGAGACCTTATTTGAGGGGGAGTTTTGCTTAGTCAAAGGAAAAGCATTGGAAATAGGGGGAGAAAATTCCATATCTTGAAAATGCTTTGCAAAATCTTTTTCATTTACCTTTGACTATCTTGCAAAAGTACTTTGAAAAGAATTTACAAAAGAATTTGCAAAAACAAAACTCGTGGTGCAAATATGGTCCAATATGTCAAAAACAAAGAAACCATCCATGCGCATCATATAAGTTTATATTGGCTCAATTCCAAGCAACCTTTGCACTTACATTATGTAAACTAGTTCAATTATGCACTTCTATATTTGCTTTGGTTTGTGTTGGCATCAATCACCAAAAAGGGGGAGATTGAAAGGGAATTAGGCTTAGACCTAGTTCCTAAATAATTTTGGTGGTTGAATTGCCCAACACAAACATTGGACTAACTAGTTTACTCTAGTGCATAAGTTATACAGGTGCAAAAGGTTCACAATCAGCCAATAAAAAGACCAAGTGTTGGATTCAACAAAGGAGCAGCAAGGCAACCGAGGGCTCCTCTGGCCGGAGGCACCGGACTGTCCGGTGTGCACCGGACTGTCCGGTGCGGCCAGAGGACTTCGACTTCAAACTCTTCGCCCTCGGGATTTCTCGGAAGCCGGCGCGCTATAATTCACCGGACTGTCCGGTGTGCACCGGACATGTCCGGTGCTCCAAGGAAACGCGGCCTCCGGAACTCGCCAGCCTCGGGTTCGCTCGGCAGCCGCTCCGCTAAAATTCACCGGACTGTCCGGTGTGCACCGGACTGTCCGGTGTGCCAGCGGAGCAACGGCTCTCTGCGGCGCCAACGGCTCCCTGCGGTGCATTAAATGCGCGCGCAGCGCGCGCAGACGTCAGGCTCGCCCATACCGGTGCACCGGACATCAAACAGTACATGTCCGGTGTGCACCGGACACCCAGGAGGGCCCAGAAGTCAGAAGCTCCAACGGTCAGAATCCAACGGCAATGGTGACGTGGCAGGGGCACCGGACTGTCCGGTGCGCACCGGACTGTCCGGTGCGCCATCGAACAGAGGAGTTCCAGCAACGGTCACTTTTGGTGGTTGGGGCTATAAATACCCCAACCACCCCACATTCATATCCATCCAAGTTTTCCAACTCTCAACCACTTACAAGAGCTAGGCATTCAATTCTAGACACATACAAAGAGATCAAATCCTCTCCAATTCCACTCAAACCCTTAGTGACTAGCGAGAGAGATTTGCCGTGTTCTTTTGAGCTCTTGCGCTTGGATTGCTTTCTTTCTTTCTCATTTGTTCTTGAGATCATCACTCAATTGTAACCAAGGCAAGAGGCACCAATTGTGTGGTGGCCCTTGCGGGGAAGTTTTGTTCCCGGTTGATTGAGAAGAAGAGAAAGCTCACTCGATCCGTGGGATCGTTTGAGAGAGGGAAGGGTTGAAAGAGACCCGGCCTTTGTGGCCTCCTCAACGGGGAGTAGGTTTGCGAGAACCGAACCTCGGTAAAACAAATCCTTGTGTCACACTCTTATTTGCTTGCGATTTGTTTTGCGCCCTCTCTCGCGGACTCGTTTCTTTATTACTAACGCTAACCCGGCTTGTAGTTGTGATTATTTTTGTAAATTTCAGTTTCGCCCTATTCACCCCCCCTCTAGGCGACTATCAATAAGATAGGAGTCTCAATTTGGAAATTGGTTACGTTAGTTAATTTGTATAGCTAATCGTCTATCTCATTCAATATTAATCTACTAAAAGTGGTCACGTTTACATTAGTGCATGTAGCTAATTCTTTTGTTAGAACCAATTGGAACTAGAGCACGTAACGTTTAGTTATTCATCAACCCATAGTGCGTCTCGGGCATAAGCTCTAACTCTCGCGAGACCTTTTCTCATTTCTTTCTAACCCTGGTAAGTTCATTATCGTGTGTGATATTCTATGCACATTTACTTCATTTGTTCTCTTGTATGGTGTACTGTTTGTTCCCTAATTTGAATGGATGGATGTATGTATGCTTGCAATCGCATAGAGAACGATCCGGTTGAAGAGCCCGAGGAACTCGCAGGAGAAGCCCCTGAGAAGCAGTCGGTTGGTGGAGGCAAGTGTCCTTTGACCTATCTCTGTCCTATTCATTCTTTAATTCACCTCCCGCATTACACATTTATACCTAAGGATTGACTAGCTTTTGTTATCCATATCCTTGTTTACCTATCTGGGTTGGATTATTATTGTTTAGCTTTATGCTATTGCTCAACTCTAATCAATGAACATGATGAGATTATCCATGATACGCTGTTTTCCCTTCTCTTATTATGATGTTGTACTTGTGGCCTTTAAGGGGGCTCGAGCGGTTTCTCGAGTGCCTCTCCGTAAGGACCTGTTCTATGGATGACCGCCCGGGAAAGCAGTGCAACCATGAGGGTGGAATGGGGTGCCCTTAGCTGAATAATTAGAGGATCCGGGGTGTAGTTCGCTTCACCGTCGTGCCGTCAATGGGGCTCGGTGTATGCGGCTCGCTCTGCCAAGGTTGATTCGTCCCTTGGGGAGGAGTGCGGTACATTTAGGAAACCTAACAGGCGGCTACAGCCCCGGGGAATCTTTGTAAAGGCTACGTAGTGAGACCCTGCCTATTCACCTTGGTAGTGTTTAAGGGTTTGATCGGCCCGAGGCAAGAGGGAATCACGGCTTATGGGTAAAGTGCACAACCTCTGCAGAGTGTTTGAAAACTGATATATCAGCCGTGCTCGCGGTTATGAGCGGCCAAGGGAGCTCCAGTGATTAGTGGTACTTGATCAGAGACACTTTGGTTTACAGATGGCAATGAGATTGATGGTTCTGGTTATGATTATGGTGCTGGTAAGTGGTATTCTTTCCGTTTGGAAAGAGTACATCGGGCTAATAACTTGGGTTAATGCTAAAACCTGGCTTTTTATTAGTAAATAATAATCTGACCAACTAAAAGCAACTGCTTGACTTATCCCCACATAAAGCTAGTCCACTATAGCCAAATGGGATACTTGCTGAGTATGTTGATGTGTACTCACCCTTGCTCTACACACCAAACCCCCCCCCATCCCCAGGTTGTCAGCATTGCAACCACTGCTCAGGCGAAGATGAAGCTGTGGAAGGAGACTTTCAGGAGTTCCAAGACTACGACAAGTTCTAGGCGTGGGTTAGCAGCAACCCCCAGTCGGCTGCCTGTGAAGGCCGCGTTTATCTACGTTTCTTTTCCGCACTTTGATTTATTGTATGGACTATATGGACGTCTCAGACGTATGATGTAATCGGCTATTATTTCCCTTTTTAATACTATTTGAGCATTGTGTGATGATGTCCATGTTATGTAACTGCTGTGTACGTGAATTGCTGATCCTGGCACGTACATGGTTCGCAGTCGGTTTGCCTTCTAAAACCGGGTGTGACATAGGTGGTATCAAAGTCGTGCTGACTGTAGGACCGCTAACATAGAATAGAATGGTCGTTCTAAGGACTATAGACCTCTGTCCTTGCCTTGACTTTGATATCCCTTCAAAAGTTGGTCATACCGACCAAAACTATGTTCTACTATATATTATACCTTGCTGAAAATTGTGTTTTATTCTAATCCTTCATTTATTTATGATTCATTATTTGTTGGTCATATTAATTCTGTTCTCACCCTTTTGCTTGCGATGTCTTTTGTAGATGGCTCGACTTAGACACACTGCACGAAAGTCCGTCATCCCCTTCTTACCCTCCCGCCTTGCTGAGCGTCCGCTTCGCCGTCCCGTGGCCGGACAGTCCAGCCACTTGGAGAGACTGCACCACCGCCTGCATGAGGAGCAGGAACGTCGACGACAGGAGCAGCAGGGCTCTTCTTTCTCGCTCCAGTAGGAGATAGAGTCCGTGAGGAGCTGCTCCCCTGTGCTTCCCCTGGAGGCGCCCCCTGCACCACCACTGGGCGCCCCAGCCTCTAGAGTAGCTGCTGGAGGAGACCCAGACGACGGAGGTGGCGACGACAGCTCGAGCCACGACACTGTCACACCCGGGTTTCGGGGCACCAAGACCCGGGCGCGAACACAAACACCAGGTATGCTGGGACCAAGTCTCACACATATGATGTATAGTGGCACAGGATCGAATGTCACATCTTTATATATAACAGGAGTTCTATACAAAATAAATAATTACATTATAAGGAGACAACGGTCCAGCAACCCAAAGTTGACTGGGAGACGACGGCCTAGACCTCTCACGAACACATCACGGCATCCTCCATGCGCTTCATCCTGCGGTACCTGTTCTTGACCTGTGGGGTGTGTGAGACAGCAAGAGTGAGCTCACATACGTTCATCGCTCAACAAGTTGTGGGGAATAATGTGCATGAACTCGCCAAAGGTGGGAGCTCACGTGAAGTGTAAGGCTTACCAAAGAAGATGGTTAGAGCTGAGCATTGCTTTTAAAGTTGGTCAAAATTTTATTAGCAGTTACTAAGTATAAGTAAATACCAACCCAATTAAGTAGTAGAACAAAAGTAACAACATCACCTGCGATGCAATGCATATGACAAATTGAATTTAAGTTCCATAATTTAATCATGTGAGGGTCCGAGCTGCTCATGACCGTGAGCACGGCTAGTATACTAGTTTTACACTCTGCAGAGGTTGCGCATCTTTACCCACAAGTCGTGTATCCCATGTCGCCAGGGTTTGCAAGGCCCTTAGACACTACCGAGGTGAATGGCTAGGGATCCACTACGAGGCCTTTACAAAGTTCCACTAGCTTCCGAAAACCCGCTACAGTTTATAGGAAGTTCCAATGCAGGAATCCCTTGCAGGACCGCCATCGCAGCAAAATCCTCCCGAGGGCCTCCCTACACTGACCACTCCCCTACTGCCCTTGCCCCTTTCGGGTAAGGTAGTCTTCCACTAGCTTTCCTAATTAATCAGCCAAGGGGTCCCATTCCTCCCTTGTGGTAGCACTGTTTTCCCGGGTGGTCGCTCCATGTTCCAATTAACATAATGATCTTATCATGAACAGTAATAATAAACATATAATAAAAGTGTGATCATGAATAATGTACCTTCATACCCAAAACCACATAAAGCACTAGCAAGTACTACCCAAAAAGTTCAGTGGTAAACAAGGTATAAAGATAGTCAAACTGGGGTAACCTATTGGGTCCCATCAAAATTAACCTATGCAGATCATTATGATTAATTAGAACATGAGTAGGTAAAAAGAAGTGATCAAGGGCACAACTTGCCTGGGACTTGAGATTCCAGGTACCAACTTGCTCTTCAGATGACACGTGACCTCACTGCTAGTCGTAGCAATACAAACAAACATGGTATAGGCAAGATTAACATTACACCAAACATAAGTACAAACTGAATAATAATAATCTACGCGTTGCTACGAGATCGTAGGAACAAAAATCACTAAATTCGAAGTTATACTTATTTAGTTATGAATTTCTGAAGTTAGTAAACACCTAGGACAGATTAATTCAAATGAACAATTTTGCTGCAAGTTTCATGGCTAAACAGTGTTACTAGTTGATAGGCAATATTATAACAAAATTATTGCAACTGGAATGACTCAATTTGGAGTTAAGATGAATTTAATATGAATTATACAAGTTTCTAGATTTATTTTTGTATTAAAAATGAATTTCTAATATTAATTTCTCTGTTTTTAATACTCTCTGGACTGGGCGCCAATATCTGGAAAGTCCAGGGACCCGCGCGCAAGCATCCCCAAGACTCAGATTTACCCCGCATGGATGGCGGGTTGATTATGTGAAAACCTAGGGTCTCATTTGCAATTGTCTCAAACCGAACGGGTAGCAATTATTCTCAGCCGTCCGATCCGATCCCAACGGATCAGATTAGACTGAGCCCACCGCGAAGCGGTATGCGTTCCCGGTCATCGGATCAACGACGAGCGGCCCGGATTTAATGTAGCTCCGAACGACCAACGCCCGCACGATCTAGATCAACGGTCACCATTCACTTGTGGCGAACGGGTACGCCTGGTTCTAATCCTGGCCGTTAAATCCCTATCCGATGGTCGCGACGTGTGTTGCCTTCTTTCCCCCTCCCAACAGGGCAACCGGACGGCAGCGCCGCCCAGTCACACGGCGGAGCATCATCGGCGGAAACGCAATCCGACGCCCGAACGCCCCAAACCCAAAATTGACCGGCGCTAAACCTAGAGGGGGTGATGGCGAACTCGATGAAGGTCTTCTTACCTGAGAGCACCTAGAGGGGGGGGGGGGTGAATAGGTGATCCTGTGAAAACTTAAAACTTAAGCCACAAAAACTTGTTAAGTGTTAGCACAATAATTGCCAAGCGGCTAAAGAGAAGTTTCAACAAAACACAATACCACAAGAGATCAAGCACAGGGTGACACAGTGGTTTATCCCGTGGTTCGGTCAAGACCAACGCTTGCCTACTCCACGTTGTGGCGTCCCAACGGACGAGGGTTGCAATCAACCCCTCTCAAGCGGTCCAACGACCCACTTGAATACCACGGTGTTTTGTTTTGCCTTTCACTATCCCGTTTGCAAGGAATCTCCACAAATTGGAGTCTCTTGCCCTTACAAGTATATGATCACAAAGAAACACAGAGTAAGGGAGGGAAGCAACACACACAAATCCACAGCGAAACGCGCACACACACGGCCAAGAATCGAGCTCACAAGAGTATCACAAAGTTCTTACTAGAACGGAGCTCGAATCACTTAGAATGACAAACGAATGCGCAAAGACTGAGTGTGGATGATCAAGAATGCTCAAAGGTTGCTTGTGTATCTCCTCCATGCGCCTAGGGGCTCCTTTTATAGCCCCAAGGCAGCTAGGAGCCATTGAGAGCAAATCCGGAAGGCCATCCTTGCCTTCTGTCGTCGGGGGCACCGGACAGTCCGGTGCACACCGGACACTGTCCGGTGCCCGATTTCTTTCCTTAACTGGCGCTTCCGACCGTTGCAGACCGTTGGAGATCCGAGAGCCGTTGGCGCACCGGACATGTCCGGTGCACACCGGACAGTCCGGTGCCGTCTCCCGACCGTTGGCTCCGCCACGTGTCCCGCGCAGATTGCGCGGCCGACCGTTGGCCCGGCCGACCGTTGGCTCACCGGACAGTCCGGTGCACACCGGACAGTCTGGTGAATTTTAGCCGTACGCCGTCGGCCAATTTCCCGAGAGCGGCCACTTCGCGCCGAGGCAGGCTGGCGCACCGGACACTGTCCGGTGCACACCGGACAGTCCGGTGCTCCAGACCGAGCTGGGTCTTGGCAGCACACAGCCAAGTCTTTTCTCCTCTTCTCTCTTTTTGTTTCTAACACTTAGACAAATATATTAGTACACAAAACCAATGTACTAAGGCTTAGAAACATACCTTTACTTCATGATTTGCACCTTGTTCATCCATGTACATAAATTCACAATTAAGCACATGTGTTGGCACTCAATCACCAAAATACTTAGAAATGGCCCAAGGGCACATTTCCCTTTCAATCTCCCCCTTTTTGGTGATTTATGCCAACACAACATAAAGCAACTAGAACAAGTGCAAACTCACTTCAAATAAAACTTAAATTTATTTTGAATCAATTTTGGCATATATGGATCATCCTTTGCCACCACTTGGTTTGTTTTTGCAAATCAAACTCAAATCTCTATCTCTAAGTTAAACACTCATGTTGAAGCAAAAAGAGAGTCATTCCAAAAGAGATTGATCAAAGATTTCAAAAACTCCCCCTTTTTCCCATAATTACTACTTCTCCCAAAAGAGGCCAACTTTGATAAGAGAGACAACACAAAGAGTTTTGACAAACCAAAAGCTCTACTCTACTATTTTCAAAATCTCTCAAGTGGTAGCTGATCCATTTATCGCTTTGGCCTTTATTTTCTCCCCCTTTGGCATCAAGCACCAAAACGGGATCAATCTTGGCCCTTTAACCCCATTGCCTCACCAAAATCTTCAATTAAGAGCAAATGGCAATAAGAGTTAATGAGATGGACTTGGAATAAGTTACCCTCTCATCGGAGTGCAGTGGAAGTCTTTCACGGTCCAAGTCCACCTTTTCCCTTTCAATTCTCCTTTGTGACTAAAACAAGCAGACTCAAACATATGGTTAGTCTCAAAGGGTCAAGTTGTAACACATCTCCCCCTAAACATGTGCATCACTTTGCAACGGACTTGTGAGGTCCAGGGAGTGTTTGTACAACTTGAGCACCATGATAAGCAACAAAATGCAAAAAGGAACATGATCAAAAGCATGAATACATGTATGCTACAATTCAATCCAAGTTCCGCGAATCTAAGACATTTAGCTCACTACGCAGCCTGCAAAAGGTCTTCTCATCTAAAGGCTTGGTAAAGATATCGGCTAGCTGGTTCTCGGTGCTAACATAAAACACTTCGATATCTCCCTTTTGCTGGTGGTCTCTCAAAAAGTGATGCCGGATGTCAATGTGCTTTGTGCGGCTGTGCTCAACAGGATTTTCCGCTATTCGGATAGCACTCTCATTATCACATAGGAGTGGGACTTTGCTCAGATTGTAGCCAAAGTCCCGGAGGGTTTGCCTCATCCAAAGTAGTTGCGCGCAACACTGTCCTGCGGCAACATACTCGGCCTCAGCGGTGGATAGGGCAACGGAGGTTTGTTTCTTAGAGTTCCATGACACCAGGGACCTTCCTAAGAATTGGCACGTCCCCGATGTACTCTTCCTATCGACCTTACATCCAGCATAGTCGGAATCTGAGTACCCAATCAAGTCAAAGTTAGACCCCTTTGGATACCAGATCCCGAAGCAAGGCGTAGCGACTAAATATCTAAGAATTCGCTTCACCGCCACCAAGTGACACTCCTTAGGATCGGATTGAAATCTAGCACACATGCATACGCTAAGCATAATATCCGGTCTACTAGCACATAAGTAAAGCAAAGAACCTATCATGGACCGGTATGCTTTTTTGATCAACGGACTTACCTCCTTTGTTGAGGTCGGTGTGTTCGTCGGTTCCCATTGGCGTCTTTGTGGGCTTGGCGTCCTTCATCCCAAACCGCTTTAGCAGATCTTGCGTGTACTTCGTTTGGGAGATGAAGGTGCCGTCCTTGAGTTGCTTCACTTGGAACCCAAGGAAGTAGTTCAACTCGCCCATCATCGACATCTCGAATTTCTGCGTCATCACCCTGCTAAACTCTTCACAAGACTTTTGATTAGTAGAACCAAATATTATGTCATCGACATAAATTTGGCACACAAACAAATCACCATCACAAGTCTTAGTGAAAAGAGTTGGATCGGCTTTTCCATCCTTGAAAGCATTAGCAATTAAGAAATCTCTAAGGCATTCATACCATGCTCTTGGGGCTTGTTTAAGTCCATAGAGCGCCTTAGAGAGCTTACACACGTGGTCGGGGTACCGTTCATCCTCGAAGCCAGGGGGTTGCTCCACGTACACCTCCTCCTTTATTGGCCCGTTGAGGAAAGCGCTCTTCACATCCATTTGGTACAACCTGAAAGAATGGTGAGCGGCATATGCTAGCAAGATACGAATTGATTCTAGCCTAGCCACAGGAGCAAAAGTCTCCTCAAAGTCCAAACCTGCGACTTGGGCATAACCTTTTGCCACAAGTCGAGCCTTGTTCCTCGTCACCACCCCGTGCTCGTCCTGTTTGTTGCGGAACACCCACTTGGTTCCCACAACATTTTGCTTGGGACGAGGCACCAGCGTCCAAACTTCATTGTGCTTGAAGTTGTTAAGTTCCTCCTGCATGGCCAACACCCAATCCGGATCTAGCAAGGCCTCCTCTACCCTGAAAGGCTCAATAGAGGAGACAAAAGAGTAATGTTCACAAAAATTAACTAGTCGAGACCGAGTAGTTACTCCCTTGCTAATGTCACCCAGAATTTGGTCGACGGGATGATCCCTTTGAATCATAGCTCGAACTTGAGTTGGAGGTGCCGGTTGCGCTTCTTCCTCCAACACATGATCATCTTGTGCTCCCCCTTGATCACACGCCTCCTTTTGATGAACCTGTTCATCGTCTTGAGTTGAGGGATGCACCTTTGTTGAGGAAGAAGGTTGATCTCGTTCATCTTGTTCCTGTGGCCGAACGTCTCCAATCGCCATGGTTCGTATAGCGGCCGTTGGAACATCTTCTTCATCTACATCATCACAATCAACAACTCGCTCTCTTGGAGAGCCATTAGTCTCATCAAATACAACGTCGCTAGAGACTTCAACCAAACCCGATGATTTGTTGAAGACTCTATACGCCTTTGTATTTGAATCATAACCTAATAAAAACCCTTCTACAGCTTTGGGAGCAAACTTAGAATTTCTACCCTTCTTCACTAGAATGTAGCACTTGCTCCCAAATACACGAAAGTACGATACATTGGGTTTGTTACCGGTTAGTAGCTCATACGAAGTCTTCTTGAGGAGTCGATGAAGATAGACCCTGTTGATGGCGTGGCAAGCCGTGTTCACAGCTTCCGACCAAAAGCACTCGGGGGTCTTGAACTCTCCAAGCATCGTCCTCGCCATATCGATTAGCGTCCTGTTCTTCCTCTCTACCACACCATTTTGCTGTGGTGTGTAGGGAGCGGAGAACTCGTGCTTGATCCCTTCCTCCTCAAGAAACTCCTCCACTTGAAGGTTCTTGAACTCGGACCCGTTGTCGCTCCTAATCTTCTTCACCTTGAGCTCAAACTCATTTTGAGCTCTCCTGAGGAAGCGCTTGAGGGTCCCTTGGGTTTCAGACTTATCCTGCAAAAAGAACACCCAAGTGAAGCGGGAAAAGTCATCAACAATAACTAAACCATACTTACTTCCTCCTATGCTTAGATAGGCGACGGGTCCGAAGAGGTCCATATGCAGCAGCTCCAGAGGTCTTGACGTGGTCATCACATTCTTGCTGTGATGTGCTCCTCCCACTTGTTTACCTGCCTGACAAGCTGCACAAGGTCTATCTTTTTCGAAATAAACATTGGTTAGACCTATCACATGTTCTCCCTTTAGAAGCTTGTGGAGATTCTTCATCCCCACATGTGCTAAGCGGCGATGCCACAGCCAGCCCATGCAAGTCTTAGCCATTAAGCATGCATCTAGACCGGCCTCTTCTTTTGCAAAATCTACTAAGTAAAGCTTGCCGTCTAGTACACCCTTAAAAGCTAGTGAACCATCACATCTTCTAAAGACAGACACATCTACATTAGTAAAAAGGCAATTATATCCCATGTTGCATAGTTGACTAACAGATAGCAAATTGTAACCAAGAGACTCAACTAAAAAACACATTTGAAATTGAGTGCTCATTAGAAATTGCAATTTTACCTAACCCTTTTACCTTGCCTTGATTCCCATCACCGAATATAATTGAATCTTGGGAATCCTTATTTTTGACGTAGGAGGTGAACATCTTCTTCTCCCCCGTCATATGGTTTGTGCATCCGCTGTCGATAATCCAGCTTGAACCCCCGGATGCATAAACCTGCAAGGCAAATTTAGGCTTGGGTCTTAGGTACCCAACTCATGTTGGGTCCTGCAAGGTTAGCACAAATGTCCTTAGGGACCCAAATGCAAGTCCTGTCTCCCTTGCATTTTGCCCCTAACTTCCTAGCAACTATTTTCCTATCCTTTCTACAAATAGCAAAGGAAGTGTTTAAAGCACAATAAATTATAGAAGGTTCATTTTCTACTTTCCTATGAATAACATTCTTTCTAGGCACATGAGCAATATTTCTCCTAGGCATATGTACAACATTTCTCCTACACATATCCCTATCATGCTTATAAGAAGAACTAGAAGCAAACATGGCATGAGAATCATAAACATGTGAATCAAAATCATTATAAGCATTTCTAGCATTTCTCCTATCATTATACATAAAGGCATGGTTCTTTTTCGCACTACTAGCCATAGGGGCCTTCCTCTTCTCCTTGACGAAGATGGGAGCCTTATGGCTTGTTAAGTTCTTGGCCTCTCTCTTGAAGCCAAGACCATCCTTAATTGAGGGGTGTCTACCAACCGTGTAGGCATCCCTTGCAAATTTTATCTTATCAACTTCACTTTTGCTAGTCTTAAGTTGGGCATTAAGACTAGCCAATTCCTCATTTAATTTGGAAATTAAAACTAGGTGTTCACTACAGGCATCAACATCGAAATCCTTACACCTAGTGCAAATCATAACATGTTCTACACAAGAATTAGATTTATTTGCTACTTCTAACTTAGCATGTAAATCATTGTTAACACCTTGTAAAGTAGAAATGGTTTCATGACAAGTAGATAGTTCATAAGAAAGCATTTCATTTCTTTTCACTTCTAAAGCATATGATTTTTGTGCCTCTACAAATTTATCATGTTCATCATACAATAAATCCTCCTGCTTTTCTAAAAGCCTATCCTTTTCATTCAATGCATCAATCAATTCATTGATTTTATCTATCTTAGATCTATCTAAGCCCTTGAACAAGCATGAATAATCTATGTCATCATCATCACTAGACTCAATATCACTAGAAGAAGCATAAGTGGAGTCTTGAGTACTCACCTTCTTCTCCCTTGCCATAAGGCATGTGAGACGCTCGTTGGGGAAGAGGGAAGACTTGTTGAAGGCAGTGGCAGCGAGTCCTTCATTGTCGGAGTCGGAGGAGGAGCAATCCGAGTCCCACTCCTTTCCTAGATGTGCCTCGCCCTTTGCCTTCTTGTATTGCTTCTTCTTCTCTCTTTTGTTCCCCTTTTCCTGGTCACTTTCATTATCGGGACAGTTAGCGATAAAATGACCAAGCTTACCGCATTTGAAGCATGAGCGCTTCCCCTTTGTCTTTGTCTTGCTTGGCTGCCCCTTGCGACCATTTAGCGCCGTCTTGAATCTCTTGATGATGAGAGCCATCTCTTCATCATTGAGTCCGGCCGCCTCAATCTGTGCCACCTTGCTAGGTAGCGCCTCCTTGCTTCGTGTTGCCTTGAGGGCAAGGGGTTGCAGCTCGTTGATCGGACCATTCAAGGCGTCATCCACATACCTCGCCTCCTTGATCATCATTCGCCCGCTAACGAATTTCCCAAGAACTTCTTCGGGCGACATCTTGGTGTACCTGGGATTTTCACGTATATTGTTCACCAAATGAGGATCAAGAACGGTAAATGACCTTAGCATTAGGCGGACGACGTCGTGGTCCGTCCATCGTGTGCTTCCGTAGCTCCTTATCTTGTTGATAAGGGTCTTGAGCCGGTTGTATGTTTGCGTCGGCTCCTCGCCCCTTATCATTGCAAACCGTCCAAGCTCACCCTCCACCAACTCCATCTTGGTGAGCAAGGTGACGTCGTTCCCCTCATGAGAAATCTTGAGGGTGTCCCAGATTTGCTTGGCGTTATCCAAGCCGCTCACTTTATGGTATTCATCCCTGCACAAGGAAGCTAGAAGAACAGTAGTAGCTTGTGCATTCTTATGAATTTGTTCATTAATGAACATGGGACTATCCGAACTATCAAAGTGCATTCCACTCTCTACAATCTCCCATATACTAGGATGGAGAGAGAATAGGTGACTACGCATTTTGTGGCTCCAAAATCCGTAGTCCTCTCCATCAAAGTGTGGGGGCTTGCCGAGTGGAATGGAGAGCAAATGTGAATGTGAACTTTGCGGAATACGAGAGTAATCAAAAGAAAAGTTCGAATTAACCGGTTTCCTTCTCTCGTAGTCGTTGTGGTCCTTGTCCTTTTGGGAAGAAGTAGATTCATCGCTGCCGTCGTAGTAGACGATCTCCTTGATGCGCCTTGTCTTCTTCTTCTTCCCTTCCTTCCGTCTATGGCCCGAGCCGGAGTCGGTAGGCTTGTCGTCCTTCGGCTCGTTGACGAAGGTCTCCTTCTCTTTGTCGTTGATCACTATACCCTTCCCCTTAGGATCCATCTCTTCGGGCGGTTAGTCCCTTTGTGAAGAGAACGGCTCTGATACCAATTGAGAGCACCTAGAGGGGGGGGGGTGAATAGGTGATCCTGTGAAAACTTAAAACTTAAGCCACAAAAACTTGTTAAGTGTTAGCACAATAATTGCCAAGCGGCTAAAGAGAAGTTTCAACAAAACACAATACCACAAGAGATCAAGCACAGGGTGACACAGTGGTTTATCCCGTGGTTCGGTCAAGACCAACGCTTGCCTACTCCACGTTGTGGCGTCCCAACGGACGAGGGTTGCAATCAACCCCTCTCAAGCGGTCCAACGACCCACTTGAATACCACGGTGTTTTGTTTTGCCTTTCACTATCCCGTTTGCAAGGAATCTCCACAAATTGGAGTCTCTTGCCCTTACAAGTATATGATCACAAAGAAACACAGAGTAAGGGAGGGAAGCAACACACACAAATCCACAGTGAAACGCGCACACACACGGCCAAGAATCGAGCTCACAAGAGTATCACAAAGTTCTTACTAGAACGGAGCTCGAATCACTTAGAATGACAAACGAATGCGCAAAGACTGAGTGTGGATGATCAAGAATGCTCAAAGGTTGCTTGTGTATCTCCTCCATGCGCCTAGGGGCTCCTTTTATAGCCCCAAGGCAGCTAGGAGCCGTTGAGAGCAAATCCGGAAGGCCATCCTTGCCTTCTGTCGTCGGGGGCACCGGACAGTCCGGTGCACACCGGACACTGTCCGGTGCCCGATTTCTTTCCTTAACTGGCGCTTCCGACCGTTGCAGACCGTTGGAGATCCGAGAGCCGTTGGCGCACCGGACATGTCCGGTGCACACCGGACAGTCCGGTGCCGTCTCCCGACCGTTGGCTCCGCCACGTGTCCCGCGCAGATTGCGCGGCCGACCGTTGGCCCGGCCGACCGTTGGCTCACCGGACAGTCCGGTGCACACCGGACAGTCTGGTGAATTTTAGCCGTACGCCGTCGGCCAATTTCCCGAGAGCGGCCACTTCGCGCCGAGGCAGGCTGGCGCACCGGACACTGTCCGGTGCACACCGGACAGTCCGGTGCTCCAGACCGAGCTGGGTCTTGGCAGCACACAGCCAAGTCTTTTCTCCTCTTCTCTCTTTTTGTTTCTAACACTTAGACAAATATATTAGTACACAAAACCAATGTACTAAGGCTTAGAAACATACCTTTACTTCATGATTTGCACCTTGTTCATCCATGTACATAAATTCACAATTAAGCACATGTGTTGGCACTCAATCACCAAAATACTTAGAAATGGCCCAAGGGCACATTTCCCTTTCATTACCGCGCATGGTGTTGCAGTGAAGCCGGGCCACGGTGAATGGCGGCCGAGCGGCGGAGTTGAGGCCCTAGTGAGAAATTCTCGCTGCCCCGATCACCGTGATCCGATTAAGCCCACAGACGGCTTCCTCAAGACCCGTATGATCCGTTGGTGTCCCGATTGGAGCCCAACCCGCGCTACAGGTGGCAGTCCGCGGTCGCGGCGAGAGGAACGAAGGTGGCGGTGCAGCAGATGGGATGAACGAAGGCTGTGTTTTATAGGTTGCGGCAGAGTCCGACCCGAGGAGTAACGAGCAACAAACGGCGAGATTTGCGTGGTGGATCACTGGCCGTTCCGAGCTTGACGGCGCGCGATGGGGAAGGAGTCCGGCGCGGGGTCTGTTGTGGCCATCACGGAGAAGAGGTTGAGGAGGGTGCTGTCGGTCTGGACCCATCGAGCAGTGAGCGCGCGCGGCAGAGGGAGGATCTGACGAGGGTGGCCCGCATGGCAGAGAGGGTCCTGCCACGCGCGCGGGCCAAGCGGAACCATCCTGTACGCCGTGCGAGTGAACACAGTGGGGGAGATGATCCCGACAAGTCGGGCCCACGAGCCAGCGTCTTGGTGACCAGAGCGTGCGAGGCGACAGAAGCTGGAAAGCGGCCCCCACGCGATAGTCTCCAGCAGCGAAGGGAGTGGCTGACGGGGCGGGCCCGCCAGTCGGCGCGTGCAACCTTCACCAGGCAGGGCCGCGCGGGATGGATTGTGGAGATGGGCCGAATTCCAGGTACGAGGCCCAGGTAAGCTTTTATCTTTTTCTTTTTATTTTTCCTTTCTATTTTCTTCTTTCTCCCTTCTTTCACAAATTCAAATTTTAATACTAATTTGAATTCAAACTTGTTTGTGAGCTTCTTATCTGAGTTAAGTTCTTAAATTAAAATATTAGTGGGGACAAAATATATTCTTTCATACATTTATTTTCCTCTATTTTGTATAATCCTCCTCCTTCTCTCTTTTCTTAATTATTTCTATTTTCCTTTCTTATTTCAATTTCAAATCAAACCCAGTTTTAAATTCTAAATTTCAAATTTATGCACAAGATAAACTTTCACATGATGCACAATTACTACATAGTATTTCTTCATTTATTTTATTATTATATTAACTAAGTAATGTTTTCAACATGAAGTACACACACCACATTATTATTTGAGTGTGTAGTTGGATTAAAGGTATATTCAAAAGTTCTCCCTTTGTTTTGATAGGAACATTTTTCCAATGTCCAATCTTTATTATGATTTATTTTAACCATCGTTATTTTATTATGATCATTTACCTTTAAAAAGGGTGAATTATAAAGTTTAATTATTTATCAATGGTACTTTGCTCAGATTTCTTCTACCAATCCCAAATTCAGAATTTGGGTGTTACAAATCCTACCCCCCTTAAAAATAATCTCGTCCTCGAGATTTGTAAGAAAAGGATGTATACTCATATTGTTCTCGGGACATATGCACAAACAAAGAAATCTCGGCATGATGCATAATCCTTTAACAAAACATAGGGTCAATAGACCTTATTGTTCCTTCTAAAATAATATCATATCATCTACTAACTATAGTAACATCTAGATCTTACAAATCATCATAATTTATATTTATGTAGCTTGGTGAAGCTGGTGGTGGTGGTGGAGGTTGTTGTTGTTGTTGTCTCTCCAACCGTGCTTGCCTTATTTCTTGGCGGACCTGACGTATTTCCTCGCGTTCTTGTCTTATCTGATTTTGCATCCCGGTCACCAGATCTGTTAATTGTTGTATTACCAGTCTTTGGGCAGCAACCACTTGATCGATTTCAACAGGTGGAGGATTTGGAGGATTCATTTCTGTTTTGCTGTTACGTGATAATCTTTCCTTTCCTGGTATTGACCAAGAAAGTTAGAAGCATATGGTAATAGTTTTGCAAAGGAAATTATTCAATAAGCGGAATGAATAAGCTAGTAGCTGGTTATAATCTGAAGATTCTTTAGTAGGGCTTAATCTTTGTTTTACGTCCAGATTGGGGTAACCAGTTGTATAAGGTGAATATCCAAGGGTAAGATGGAATCTGTTAAGATGAGAGATATATATGGGTGAGATAGACTACAAGATGTAGGTTACAAGTTTGTTTTAGGTGGGGGTTGATAGACTATGCAATCCATCATTACTCTATTGGTTGGGTTGTTATGTAACTTGTCATATAGGTCAAGTTGTTGGGTATGGCCGAGTTGATCTAGGTCACCAATTTAGGCTTAAGTGAATTTTGGAGTATAGCCTTATCCTTTGTATCTGCATTAAGTAACTCAATCTAGCTTAGATCATATTGGATTAGATAGAATCCAGATTAGGTTGGTATGACTAGATTAACCTAGTTATGATTAGCTAGATCTACCAGGGTAGGATAAATATTATTAGGATATGTTAGAATCTTTTAAGATAGGATGGATTATATGATATAGGTAGGTTAGAATCTCTTCAAGATAAGGTGAATTTATTAAGGTAAGAAGAATCTTTTAAGATAAGATGAATTGGTTAGAATGAGAACTTTTAGGATAAGATAAATCTCTTAAGTTAGATATGTTCCAATGGGGATAATCTGGGTTGTCTAGTTATTTTATAAATATATTTTTATACCTATGTGTATATGCAGATGCAATTGTGGACATTACTCCACAACTCATCACACTCAATCAAGGATCCAAATCAGACAAGTATCATAAGAACAAACACTGCAGCACATAGATACCAAAAAAAATAGTTTTATTTTTGTTCCTAAGATGAGGTCTTCTGTTCCTAAAAGTCACTTTAAGCACAGGATTTCAAAGTGTGAAGTCCAAGTTTGTCTTTAGAAGGAAAAGGTAAGAATAATCAGAGTAAAGCGGAAATAGATGAGAAAAGATTAAGACAAGTTTAGAAAAGAGCCAGAGTAGTAAAGGTAAGTAGGTAAGGGTTGTCCAGTTCTATCTAGGTTTCGTCCTACAGTCAACATTCCTCTGATACCACTTCTGTCACACCCGGGTTTCGGGGCACCAAGACCCGGGCGCGAACACAAACACCAGGTATGCTGGGACCAAGTCTCACACATATGATGTATAGTGGCACAGGATCGAATGTCACATCTTTATATATAACAGGAGTTCTATACAAAATAAATAATTACATTATAAGGAGACAACGGTCCAGCAACCCAAAGTTGACTGGGAGACGACGGCCTAGACCTCTCACGAACACATCACGGCATCCTCCATGCGCTTCATCCTGCGGTACCTGTTCTTGACCTGTGGGGTGTGTGAGACAGCAAGAGTGAGCTCACATACGTTCATCGCTCAACAAGTTGTGGGGAATAATGTGCATGAACTCGCCAAAGGTGGGAGCTCACGTGAAGTGTAAGGCTTACCAAAGAAGATGGTTAGAGCTGAGCATTGCTTTTAAAGTTGGTCAAAATTTTATTAGCAGTTACTAAGTATAAGTAAATACCAACCCAATTAAGTAGTAGAACAAAAGTAACAACATCACCTGCGATGCAATGCATATGACAAATTGAATTTAAGTTCCATAATTTAATCATGTGAGGGTCCGAGCTGCTCATGACCGTGAGCACGGCTAGTATACTAGTTTTACACTCTGCAGAGGTTGCGCATCTTTACCCACAAGTTGTGTATCCCATGTCGCCAGGGTTTGCAAGGCCCTTAGACACTACCGAGGTGAATGGCTAGGGATCCACTACGAGGCCTTTACAAAGTTCCACTAGCTTCCGAAAACCCGCTACAGTTTATAGGAAGTTCCAATGCAGGAATCCCTTGCAGGACCGCCATCGCAGCAAAATCCTCCCGAGGGCCTCCCTACACTGACCACTCCCCTACTGCCCTTGCCCCTTTCGGGTAAGGTAGTCTTCCACTAGCTTTCCTAATTAATCAGCCAAGGGGTCCCATTCCTCCCTTGTGGTAGCACTGTTTTCCCGGGTGGTCGCTCCATGTTCCAATTAACATAATGATCTTATCATGAACAGTAATAATAAACATATAATAAAAGTGTGATCATGAATAATGTACCTTCATACCCAAAACCACATAAAGCACTAGCAAGTACTACCCAAAAAGTTCAGTGGTAAACAAGGTATAAAGATAGTCAAACTGGGGTAACCTATTGGGTCCCATCAAAATTAACCTATGCAGATCATTATGATTAATTAGAACATGAGTAGGTAAAAAGAAGTGATCAAGGGCACAACTTGCCTGGGACTTGAGATTCCAGGTACCAACTTGCTCTTCAGATGACACGTGACCTCACTGCTAGTCGTAGCAATACAAACAAACATGGTATAGGCAAGATTAACATTACACCAAACATAAGTACAAACTGAATAATAATAATCTACGCGTTGCTACGAGATCGTAGGAACAAAAATCACTAAATTCGAAGTTATACTTATTTAGTTATGAATTTCTGAAGTTAGTAAACACCTAGGACAGATTAATTCAAATGAACAATTTTGCTGCAAGTTTCATGGCTAAACAGTGTTACTAGTTGATAGGCAATATTATAACAAAATTATTGCAACTGGAATGACTCAATTTGGAGTTAAGATGAATTTAATATGAATTATACAAGTTTCTGGATTTATTTTTGTATTAAAAATGAATTTCTAATATTAATTTCTCTGTTTTTAATACTCTCTGGACTGGGCGCCAATATCTGGAAAGTCCAGGGACCCGCGCGCAAGCATCCCCAAGACTCAGATTTACCCCGCATGGATGGCGGGTTGATTATGTGAAAACCTAGGGTCTCATTTGCAATTGTCTCAAACCGAACGGGTAGCAATTATTCTCAGCCGTCCGATCCGATCCCAACGGATCAGATTAGACTGAGCCCACCGCGAAGCGGTATGCGTTCCCGGTCATCGGATCAACGACGAGCGGCCCGGATTTAATGTAGCTCCGAACGACCAACGCCCGCACGATCTAGATCAACGGTCACCATTCACTTGTGGCGAACGGGTACGCCTGGTTCTCATCCTGGCCGTTAAATCCCTATCCGATGGTCGCGACGTGTGTTGCCTTCTTTCCCCCTCCCAACAGGGCAACCGGACGGCGGCGCCGCCCAGTCACACGGCGGAGCATCATCGGCGGAAATGCAATCCGACGCCCGAACGCCCCAAACCCAAAATTGACCGGCGCTAAACCTAGATGGGGTGATGGCGAACTCGATGAAGGTCTTCTTACCGCGCATGGTGTTGCAGTGAAGCCGGGCCACGGTGAATGGCGGCCGAGCGGCGGAGTTGAGGCCCTAGTGAGAAATTCTCGCTGCCCCGATCACCGTGATCCGATTAAGCCCACAGACGGCTTCCTCAAGACCCGTATGATCCGTTGGTGTCCCGATTGGAGCCCAACCCGCGCTACAGGTGGCAGTCCGCGGTCGCGGCGAGAGGAACGAAGGTGGCGGTGCAGCAGATGGGATGAACGAAGGCTGTGTTTTATAGGTTGCGGCAGAGTCTGACCCGAGGAGTAACGAGCAACAAACGGCGAGATTTGCGTGGTGGATCACTGGCCGTTCCGAGCTTGACGGCGCGCGATGGGGAAGGAGTCCGGCGCGGGGTCTGTTGTGGCCATCACGGAGAAGAGGTTGAGGAGGGCGCTGTCGGTCTGGACCCATCGAGCAGTGAGCGCGCGCGGCAGAGGGAGGATCTGATGAGGGTGGCCCGCATGGCAGAGAGGGTCCTGCCACGCGCGCGGGCCAAGCGGAACCATCCTGTACGCCGTGCGAGTGAACACAGTGGGGGAGATGATCCCGACAAGTCGGGCCCACGAGCCAGCGTCTTGGTGACCAGAGCGCGCGAGGCGACAGAAGCTGGAAAGCGGCCCCCACGCGACAGTCTCCAGCAGCGAAGGGAGTGGCTGACGGGGCGGGCCCGCCAGTCGGCGCGTGCAACCTTCACCAGGCAGGGCCGCGCGGGATGGATTGTGGAGATGGGCCGAATTCCAGGTACGAGGCCCAGGTAAGCTTTTATCTTTTTCTTTTTATTTTTCCTTTCTATTTTCTTCTTTCTCCCTTCTTTCACAAATTCAAATTTTAATACTAATTTGAATTCAAACTTGTTTGTGAGCTTCTTATCTGAGTTAAGTTCTTAAATTAAAATATTAGTGGGGACAAAATATATTCTTTCATACATTTATTTTCCTCTATTTTGTATAATCCTCCTCCTTCTCTCTTTTCTTAATTATTTCTATTTTCCTTTCTTATTTCAATTTCAAATCAAACCCAGTTTTAAATTCTAAATTTCAAATTTATGCACAAGATAAACTTTCACATGATGCACAATTACTACATAGTATTTCTTCATTTATTTTATTATTATATTAACTAAGTAATGTTTTCAACATGAAGTACACACACCACATTATTATTTGAGTGTGTAGTTGGATTAAAGGTATATTCAAAAGTTCTCCCTTTGTTTTGATAGGAACATTTTTCCAATGTCCAATCTTTATTATGATTTATTTTAACCATCGTTATTTTATTATGATCATTTACCTTTAAAAAGGGTGAATTATAAAGTTTAATTATTTATCAATGGTACTTTGCTCAGATTTCTTCTACCAATCCCAAATTCAGAATTTGGGTGTTACAGACACCGACTTTTCTGCTGACCAGGAACCGGAAGGATGGGTTGCTCGACCCATCACTCACGACGCTGCTCGCGGGTGTCACTTCCATGATGCGCTCGACACCCTGCTACGTCGGGCACTTAACCGGCGTACTTGGTCTATCGAGTATCGCTGTGTGGTCTACCAGCATAGTCGCGGGGTCTACCCGGACCGCTGGGAGGCGACCTGCTAGGTGCGCCGTCCGGAGAATAGTCTCCAGGGTGCTGAGGTCTGCTTAGAGCACTATTCTATCTCTGAGCGGGACTCAGCTGAGGCGGCCATGCAAGATGCTGCATGGCGTGCGCTTTCGCACTACTGCTCGGTTCTCGATGGGGTAGCTGACGGTCTTGACCTGAAGTATTACCCCCGCCGTCCATCTGGCAGCACAGGAGGCGTGATTGTTTCACCTGTCGGTGAGGACAATCCTAGGTTGAGCAGCACAGTCAACCTAGCCGCCGTGCTAAACACGGAGCTGGACCATGCATTAGACGAGCTCAGTAGGGCTCGTGCTGAGATCGCCCTGCTGCGGGCTGAGCGCGCGGAACGTCGTCACCTGGATGATGGTTCCCCCGCTCCCATCGGGACTCAGCATCCGTACCGCTCACCTCGGCGTGGACGCCAGCCTTATGGCAATCCCGACTGCAAGACCAAGATAAATCTAGAACCATAGATCGTTAGAGTTGGATCTTGTAATTAATACAAAATATATACGTAGAAGCTACAGTCTTAGCGTTAGTCTCGCTTTTAGTTAGTCTTAGTTAGACAGGGTAGTTTGCTATATCCTGTGCATTTATGTTTGTCATGATGAACTATGCTTGATTTGGATCTTTGTAATGACTGTCACCAGAGTGTGGGTATCCCCTGCACTATGGTTTACCTGTTATATGTTAAAGGAGTTAGTTATATAGTTGGGAAACCTTTTATTCCACTTTCCTCTTTATCTAAGAAGCTGTGTGGTCTGTGTTGGAGATCAGTGAAGATGCTCATCTGTTCAGTGCTGTTGAAGGATTTTATACTCTTTTCTTATGCTGCAAGATTTGCCAGATCAGTTCTGATGTGTGGTTGCATTCTGCAGATGCTAGAGAACAGGCGCAGAGGAGGAAGGCGTGCTCAGCAGGAGCGAGCCGCTCAGCAGGATGAGGTGCCCCAGCAACAGCACCTGCCGCCCCCCGCCCCCGATGTCGATCGAGCAGATGTTTCTGATGCAGACTCAGGCAGTCCAAGCCATCGGTAAGACTTTGGCCGCCATTCAGCAGCAACAGCAGCAGGCACCACCTCAGCCTCAGATGCCTCAGATGCCTAGAGACAAGCGTGCTGAATTCATGAGAGGTCATCCACCAACGTTCGCTCATTCTTCTGACCCCATGGATGCTGAAGACTGGCTGCGCACTGTGGAGCGGGAGTTGCACACCGCTCAGTGCGATGACAGGGAGAAAGTCCTGTATGGTCCCCGTCTGTTGAGAGGAGCAGCCCAATCATGGTGGGAATCTTACCTCGCCACCCATGCCCACCCCGACGCCATCACTTGGGAAGAGTTCAGAGGTAGCTTTCGTCAGTACCATGTTCCTGCAGGTCTGATGACAGTGAAGAAGGAGTTCGTGGCCCTCAAGCAAGGGCCATTGTCTGTCAGTGAGTACCGGGACAGGTTTCTGCAGTTGTCTCGCTATGCTCCTGAAGATGTCAACACCGACGCCAAGCGGTAGTACCGTTTCCAGAGAGGCTTGGTTGACCCTCTGCAGTACCAACTAATGAATCACACCTTCCCGACATTCCAGCACCTGATTGATAGAGCAATCATGACAGAGAGGAAGCGTAAGGAGATGGAAGATCGTAAGCGCAAGATCAGTGGACCCTAGCCTGGAAACAGCAATCGTCCTCGTTTCTCAGGCAATCAACCTCACCAGTTCAGGCAGAACCAGCGTCCACCTCAGCAACATCAGCAGTTCCAAAGGCAGTATCCTCAGCACCAGTACCAGAACCGTCAGAGCAATCAGTCAGGAGGTCAGTTTCAGAGGCAGAATCAGCAGGCACCTCGTCTTCCTGCCCCAGCAAACCAGCAGAACAGTCAGGCAGCACCAGCTCAGGTTGGAAACAGGGCATGTTTCCACTGTGGAGAGCAAGGCCACTGGGTGATGCAATGCCCGAAGAAGGCAGCCCAGCAGCAGTCAGGCCCCAATGCCCCAGCAAAGTAGAATGTGCCTCAGCCTGGAGCAGGCAATCGCTCTCAACCACGCTATAATCATGGGAGACTGAACCACTTGGAGGCTGAAGCAGTTCAGGAGACCCCCTGCATGATAGTAGGTATGTTCCCAGTCGACTCCCATATTGCAGAAGTGTTATTTGATACTGGAGCAACGCATTCTTTCATTACTGCATCATGTGTAGAAGCACATAACCTTCCAATTACTACCATGCCAACCCCCATTCAAATTGACTCAGCCGGTGGTAGAATTCGAGCCGATAGCATTTGTTTGAATGCATGTGTGGAAATAAGGGGGATAGCGTTTCCCGCCAACCTTATAGTAATGGGTACTCAGGGAATAGATGTCATCCTAGGGATGAATTGGCTAGATAAGTATCAGGCAGTTATCAGTTGTGATAAGAGGACAATCAAGTTGGTGTCCCCACTAGGAGAGGAAGTGGTGACCAAGTTAGTCCCGCCTGAACCAAGGAAAGGAAGTTGTTATCAGATGGCTATCGATAGCAGTGAAGCAGACCCAATTGAGAGGATCAAGATTGTGTCTGAGTTTCTAGATGTGTTTCCAAAGGATTTACCAGGTATGCCACCAGAGCGGAAAGTTGAGTTTGCCATAGAGCTTCTTCCTGGAACCGCCCCCATCTTTAAGAGAGCTTACAGAATATCTGGACCAGAGTTGGTTGAACTTAAGAAGCAGATTGATGAGCTGTCATAGAAAGGTTACATCCGGCCAAGCACCTCGCCTTGGGCCGCTCCTGTCTTGTTTGTGGAGAAGAAAGATGGCACCAAAAGGATGTGTATCGATTATCGAGCTTTGAATGAGGTCACGATCAAGAACAAGTATCCCTTGCCTAGAATAGAAGATCTGTTCGACCAGTTGAGAGGAGCCGGTGTGTTCTCCAAGATTGATCTGAGGTCAGGTTATCACCAGCTCAGGATCCGACCTTCGGACATTCCGAAGACGACATTCATTACCAAGTATGGGTTATATGAGTTCACAGTGATGTCTTTTGGTTTGACCAATGCACCAGCGTTCTTCATGAACTTGATGAATAGTGTATTCATGGACTATCTCGATAAGTTTGTGGTGGTATTCATTGATGACATTCTGATTTATTCTCAAAGCGAAGAAGAGCACGCAGATCATTTGAGGATGGTATTGCAGAGATTGCGAGAGCACCAGTTGTATGCAAAGTTGAGCAAGTGTGAGTTTTGGATCAGTGAAGTCCTGTTCTTGGGTCACATAATCAACAAAGAAGGATTGGCTGTGGATCCAAAGAAAGTGGCAGACATTCTGAACTGGAAAGCGCCAACAGATGCTCGAGGAATCAAAAGTTTCGTTGGAATGGCCAGATATTATCGGCGATTCATTTAAGGGTTTTCGAAGATTGCGAAACCAATGACAGCGTTGCTAGACAACAAAGTTGAGTTCAAGTGGACCCAGAAATGTCAAGAGGCTTTCGAAGCGCTGAAAGAGAAGTTGACTACGGCGCCTATCCTAGTCTTGCCTGATGTGCACAAGCCCTTCTCGGTGTATTGTGATGCTTGTTACACAGGTTTGGGATGTGTGTTGATGCAAGAGGGAAGAGTTGTGGCTTACTCGTCCCGACAGCTGAAGGTTCATGAGAAGAATTACCCAATCCATGATCTAGAGTTGGCAGCAGTGGTTCATGCACTGAAGACATGGAGGCATTATCTGTATGGACAGAAATGCGATGTTTACACAGACCACAAGAGTCTGAAGTACATATTCACTCAGTCAGAGTTGAACATGAGGCAACGAAGATGGTTAGAGTTGATCAAAGACTATGAGTTGGAGATTCACTACCATCCAGGTAAAGCAAACGTAGTGGCAGATGCTTTGAGCAGGAAGAGTCAGATCAATCTGATGGTCGCTCGTCCGATGCCTTATGAGTTGGCCAAGGAATTTGACAGGTTGAGTCTCGGATTTCTAAACAATTCACGAGGAGTCACAGTTGAGTTGGAACCTACCTTGGAGCGGGAAATCAAAGAAGCGCAGAAGAATGATGAGAAGATCAGTGAGATCCGGCGACTGATTCTAGAAGGCAAAGGCAAAGATTTTTGAGAAGATGCAGAAGGCGTGATATGGTTCAAAGACCGCTTGTGTGTTCCCAATGTCCAGTCTATTCGGGAGTTGATTCTCAAGGAAGCTCATGAGACAGCCTATTCGATTCACCCTGGTAGTGAGAAGATGTATCAGGATTTGAAGAAGAAATTCTGGTGGTACGGAATGAAGAGGGAAATCGCAGAGCATGTGGCTATGTGTGATAATTGTCGACGGATCAAGGCAGAGCACCAGAGACCAGCTGGATTGTTGCAACCATTGCAAATCCCTCAGTGGAAATGGGATGAAATCGGTATGGACTTCATAGTCGGATTGCCTCGCACTCGAGCCGGCTACGATTCCATTTGGGTAGTAGTGGACCGCTTGACCAAGTCAGCCCACTTCATACCTGTCAAGACCAACTACAGCAGTGCAGTATTGGCAGAGTTGTATATGTCTCGGATCGTTTGTCTTCATGGTGTGCCAAAGAAGATAGTGTCAGACAGAGGAACGCAGTTCACCTCTCATTTCTGGCAGCAGTTGCATGAAGCCTTGGGCACACATCTGAATTTCAGTTCAGCGTATCACCCGCAGACAGATGGTCAGACCGAAAGGACCAATCAAATTCTTGAAGATATGTTGAGAGCCTGTGCGTTGCAAGATCAGTCCGGATGGGATAAGAGATTGCCTTATGCAGAGTTTTCCTATAACAACAGTTATCAGGCCAGTTTGAAGATATCACCATTTCAGGCGCTCTATGGAAGAAGTTGTAGAACTCCGTTGCAATGGGATCAGCCTGGAGAAAAACAGGTGTTTGGGCCAGACATTCTACTCGAAGCTGAAGAGAACATCAAGATGGTCCGAGAGAATCTGAAGATAGCGCAATTGAGGCAGCGAAGCTATGCAGACAATAGAAGAAGAGAGCTGAGTTTCGAAGTCGGAGACTTTGTCTATCTGAAAGTGTCACCGATCAGAGGGGTCAGAAGGTTCGGAGTCAGAGGCAAGCTAGCACCCCGCTACATTGGTCCGTACCAAATTCTCTCAAGGCGTGGAGAAGTCGCCTATCAGCTCAGTCTGCCAGAGAATCTGTCCGCAGTGCATGATGTCTTTCATGTGTCTCAGTTGAAGAAGTGCTTGCGCGTTCCAGAAGAGCAGTTGCCAGTGGAAGGTCTTGAAGTCCAGGAGGACTTGACCTACATTGAGAAGCCAGTGCAAATCCTTGAGACCGCAGACAGAGTCACTCGAAGGAAGACCATCTGAATGTGCAAAGTCAGATGGAATCACCACTCTGATGAAGAAGCAACCTGAGAGCGTGAAGATGATCTGATGGCTAAATATCCTGAGCTCTTTGCTAGCCAACCCTGAATCTCGAGGGCGAGATTCTTTTAAGGGGGATAGGTTTGTAACGCCCTGAATTTGGGGGTAGAATTTTTTTCTTCTTTTCTCTCACCAAATTCAGGCGTTACTCTTTCCTTTTCCCTTTTCTTCTCGCTAAGCCTTGATCTTTTCCAAAAGTTATAGCGGGAATTAGCTCGACATCTTGTGTAAGCAAAACCTAGAACTATTTTTGGTTGTTGCATCATGCCGGATTATGCACTCTTTTGTTTGTGGTTGAGTGAATTGAAGAATTAGGCATATAAGAAAATATGGAAATTAGAAAAAGAAAAGCCTTTTCTTTTTCTCTTCCCCCCTTCCCCCTTTTGGCCCAGCCGCCCCTCCCCCTTCGCGCCGGCCCAGCCGCCCCCCCTTCCTGCGTGGGCCCCGCGGCGGCCCAGCCGCCCCCTCCCCCCCCCCCCCCCCCCGCCGTGGGCCGCCCAGCCGGCCCAGACGCGCCCCCTCCCCCCCTTTGGTCCCAGCCGGCCCAGCCGCCCCCCTCCCCCCTTTTTTCTTTTTTCCAAAATTCCCTCCCCGCGGGCCCCGCCCGTCATTCTCTCTCTCTCTCTCCCTCTCCCTAACCCTAGCGCCGCCGCCGCCCTCTCCTGCCCTAGCGCCGCCGCCGCCGCTCCCTCCCCCGCCGTGGTGAGGCCGCCCCCCCCTCCTCCCCTCTCCTTTCCCCCCCCTCTCCCTCCTCCTTCCTCGCCCGCCCGGCCGCCCGGCTCGGCCGTCCACGGCGAGCCCCGCCCCCATGCGCGGCGAGCCCGCCCCGTCCCGCGTCGGCCCCGCCTCGCCGTGCCCCGGCGAGCCCGCCCCACCCCTCCCCGCGCTCGGCCCCGCTCCGGCGAGCCGCCCTGTCCCGGCGAGCCGCCCCCGCCCCGACCCCGCGTTCGGCCGCCCCGCCCCGCCCCGACCCCGCCCGGCCCCGGCGCGCCGCCCTCCGGCGAGCCCGCGCCCCGGCCACCCCGCCCTCGTCCCGCGCCCGGCCGCGCCCGCTCGGCCCCGCGCCGCCCCGCCTCGCCCCCGGCGAGCCCGCGTCCGCCCCCCTCCGGCGAGCCCGCCCCGCCCCTTCCCCGCGCTTGGCCGCCCCGCCCCGTGCCCCAGCTCGACCGCCCCGTCGCGCCTCGGCTCGGCCGCCCGCCCCGTGCCCCAGCTCGGCCGCCCCCGTCGCGCCCCGGCTCGGCCGCCCGCCCCCACGCCCGACCGTGTCCTCGCCCGGCCGCGTCCTCGCTTGCCCGTGCTCGCTTGCCCCGGCATGCTTGCCCGCTCGCCCCGCCGTGCCTTGCTCGCGTCGTGACGGTCCCGGCGTGGCCTCGAGCTCGGCCCAGCGTGCCCATGGCGCGCGGCCTTGAGCTCGGCTAGCGCACGGCCCCGACGTGCGCACGGCTAGTTCGTGGCGTGTGCGTGCGGCCTCGCGCGCGTGCTCGCGTAGTGCTCGTGCCTTGGCACGACCCGTCGTGCCCCCGTCAACCCCAAGACGCCCCGTCTACCCCCCCCCCGTGTCCTATGCTCCCTAATCACGTGTTTTTATTAATAAGATAGGAGTCTTAATTTGGAAATTGGTTATGTTAGTTAATTTGTATAGCTAATCGTCTATCTGATTCAATGTTAATCTACTAAAAGTGGTCACATTTACATTAGTGCATGTAGCTAATTCTTTTGTTAGAACCAATTGGAACTAGAGCACGTAACGTTTAGTTATTCATCAACCCATAGTGCGTCTCGGGCATAAGCTCTAACTCTCGCGAGACCTTTTCTCATTTCTTTCTAACCCTGGTAAGTTCATTATCGTGTGTGATATTCTATGCACATTTACTTCATTTGTTCTCTTGTATGGTGTACTGTTTGTTCCCTAATTTGAATGGATGGATGTATGTATGCTTGCAATCGCATAGAGAACGATCCGGTTGAAGAGCCTGAGGAACTCGCAGGAGAAGCCCCTGAGCAGCAGTCGGTTGGTGGTGGCAAGTGTCCTTTGACCTATCTCTGTCCTATTCATTCTTTAATTCACCTCCCGCATTACACATTTATACCTAAGGATTGACTAGCTTTTGTTATCCATATCCTTGTTTACCTATCTGGGTTGGATTATTATTGTTTAGCTTTATGCTATTGCTCAACTCTAATCAATGAACATGATGAGATTATCCATGATACGCTGTTTTCCCTTCTCTTATTATGATGTTGTACTTGTGGCCTTTAAGGGGGCTCGAGCGGTTTCTCGAGTGCCTCTCCGTAAGGACCTGTTCTATGGATGACCGCCCGGGAAAACAGTGCAACCATGAGGGTGGAATGGGGTGCCCTTAGCTGAATAATTAGAGGATCCGGGGTGTAGTTCGCTTCGCTGTCGTGCCGTCAATGGGGCTCGGTGTATGCGGCTCGCTTTGCCAAGGTTGATTCGTCCCTTGGGGAGGAGTGCGGTACATTTAGGAAACCTAACGGGCGGCTACAGCCCCGGGGAATCTTTGTAAAGGCTACGTAGTGAGACCCTGCCTATTCACCTTGGTAGTGTTTAAGGGTTTGATCGGCCCGAGGCAAGAGGGAATCACGGCTTATGGGTAAAGTGCACAACCTCTGCAGAGTGTTTGAAAACTGATATATCAGCCGTGCTCGCGGTTATGAGCGGCCAAGGGAGCTCCAGTGATTAGTGGTACTTGATCAGAGACACTTTGGTTTACAGATGGCAATGAGATTGATGGTTCTGGTTATGATTATGGTGCTGGTAAGTGGTATTCTTTCCGTTTGGAAAGAGTACATCGGGCTAATAACTTGGGTTAATGCTAAAACCTGGCTTTTTATTAGTAAATAATAATCTGACCAACTAAAAGCAACTGCTTGACTTATCCCCACATAAAGCTAGTCCACTACAGCCAAACGGGATACTTGCTGAGTATGTTGATGTGTACTCACCCTTGCTCTACACACCAAACCCCCCCCCATCCCCAGGTTGTCAGCATTGCAACCACTGCTCAGGCGAAGATGAAGCTGTGGAAGGAGACTTTCAGGAGTTCCAAGACTACGACGAGTTCTAGGCGTGGGTTAGCGGCAACCCCCAGTCGGCTGCCTGTGAAGACCGCGTTTATCTACGTTTCTTTTCCGCACTTTGATTTATTGTATGGACTATATGGACGTCTCAGACGTATGATGTAATCGACTATTATTTCCCTTTTTAATACTATTTGAGCACTGTGTGATGATGTCCATGTTATGTAACTGCTGTGTACGTGAATTGCTGATCCTGGCACGTACATGGTTCGCATTCGGTTTGCCTTCTAAAACCGGGTGTGACATCTAGCAACATTGATCTCGCTGCCCGCTCGTGGTACATGTAGCACTGGTTCATCAACAGATGCTACATGTAGCACCGGTTCAGTAGAAGTGAAACTCATGTCACCTCTAGCAATGCTCCCTATAAAAAAGTCAAAGTGTTTCTTCATAAAAACTCATATCTGTTTAGTAGAAGTCTGAAAGATATATGACTACCTTCATACAAGGCCTCACAGCTCCTAAACAGAGGAAACCCATTCTTGCGATGCTTCTTTAATTTGGGGAATTTCTGTTGAATACAACATATATTTAGTACGAAGGCATGTTTTGGAATGATACTACTTTATCAAAAGAGAGAGAATAACTTACACGTGCACACTTCTCCCACAAGTCTGGTTCAGCTAATATCATCCCCATAGTCTCATTCCATCCTATACCACTCTCATTCTTTGCGTTGCTTATGGCCTTGTAGGTTGCTTTCAAATCTTTCTCCTTGTCTTGAAGTTGTTGCTTTGTGAAATGTGCTGAGGGGAATTTCTCATTGAACTTACAAGTGATGCTTCTCCAACCATCTGAGTTCCAACCATTCTGTCCCTTAAATCTGGCATCAACCTTGTGCTCAGTTAATACTTCAATTAAACCCTTCTCATATAAGAAGTTCCAATTCGCCCTAGATGCTCCATCTGCCATTACTATTTTAAATTACACATAAAAATTAAATTGTGTGCAAGAAGTACATAAATAAGATACAAATATTAGGTGCATCAAGTATATAAATAACGATACAAGTGCTATCACATCAACTAAACATTGTGTGCAACCCACATCTGCATCGCAATGTCATCCCTTAAAATCTTTCCATCAATAGACTCCGAGCTGGTACGGTAGTTGACTTCTCCCTCCGGGACATCGACATATTGAGACGGTTCAATGTTGCTTGGGAGGTGATCTAGCCACCCTTCCTGGCCATTATGCTGTTTAATTACATTATGAAAGACAGCTACTACCGCTGGAATCTTAACCTGAGACTGAATAGGATAGAAAGTTCCAACTTTTAGAATAGGAAACCTCTTCTTCAAGACACCTATAGCCCTCTCTATATGGTTCCGAAGGATTGTGTGGCGATGGTTAAAGAGCTCTTTGTAGTTGGCATAGGAACATCGACTCCTAAACTCGCTTAAGTGGTACCGAACTCCTCGATAAGGGGCAATGAATGACGGTGTATTTGCATATCCACCATCGATAAGATAAAACTTACCTTCTGGCACATGGAATCCACTGCCAAGTGCTGAACGAAGGACCCCGGCATCTGATGTGGAGCCTTCCCATCCACACGAAATGAAGGTAAAGTTTAGATTAAAATCACAAGCTACCATAACATTATGGGATAAAGACCCTTTCCTATTTCTGTATGGAGCAGCCTTGTCTTCTGAAATAGTGATAGGAATATGAGTACCGTCTATGGCACTAATGCAATTCTGCATGTTAGGAAAGAGACAATTAGAGGCATAAAACTTTAGAAGGAATTAGAAATTATTTTGTTTTATGTCTACCTGGAAAAAAGGCATGAAACGAGAGTCGGTTACAATTTTGATGTGAGTTTGTACGGAACTTGGAAGCTTTACAAACCTACTTGTCAAGGCTGGAATTATATCAAAGACTTCATTTATCTTCCTGTGAATGGTTTCACCACTGTGTTGAAACCATTTTTGCATATCTTGATTAGTAGCATTATGCGAGATCATGTACATGAACATGCCAAACTGTTATTCAACGGTAACACCTCGTGTGTCATGTAGAAGATCCTCGGCTCTAAGGAAAGCTACTATCGCTCTGAAAATATCTGGCTCCATCCTAAACTCAACTTTGCTCCAAATTTCATGCCCTTCTAGAACTTCCTTAATCTTCATAGCACCAGTAAGAGAAGAAGTATGGACTGCCCTTTTCTCTTCTTGCATATCCGTGAGAACAGCAGGGACAATTACTAAGAAGAGTTCATCATCATCTTCTTCCTGGTCTAAAAGAAATTGTCTAGCATCCTCCTCCCAAGAACTCATTATCTATTATATAGAGAGAGATACAATTATCATGACTAGCTTGGCATTCAGCTATATAATTCAAACACAAGAAACACTAACTGATGACCTGAACATAGTATGTACGACATATAGTTGGATAAGCAATCCTAACTAACACCAGTTTAGTATATACAATAGAAGAAATGAAAATCTAACTTTAGGAGATAGTTAATCAATTGAATACCTTCAGACTTTGAGAAGATGTCTTAGCTGTTATACCCTGTTCCTTCATCCTCTGAATCAATAAATACAGACTACACATAAATAAAAAACAATAACTGAGTTGTGTGCACCTAGAACCGCATCTACTAAGAATTAACAAAATTCTTTAAGATTACTAATCCTCAACAGTAGGCAAGCATACCAGAAGCTAAGAAAGGTTGATATACTAGTAAATTGTAAACTAAAAAATGTAACATAAATTTAACATACATGATAGAGCAAACAAGGGCGAGGCCAGTAAGGAAATGTCTTAAAAAGAAATGCAACCCACTCAGATTTTCAGCCTATAGAATTATAGATGGATAAATCTGGTGGAGGAGGCTTAAGGCTCAATGTCCACTGACCATGAATCGGAAGGGAGAAAACTTGCCATCGTCCACTGACCATGAACTGCAACTAAACAAAAATCGGAAGGGAGAAAATAAGTGAAGTGCTCACCAGATCGAAGACATCTTGGAAGCTCCACGTCTTCTTGTCGTCGTCGTACACCGTTCAAGGGCAAGTTCTTCAGCGTCTGCAACCTGGCGGCAGAGGATGAGAGAGATGGCGATGGCACGGACAGCGGGTGACAAAGCAGAGGCGAAGACGAGAGAAACAACAACCTGGGGCCGTGAATGAGAGATGTGGCGACGGCTGGACGGTGGCTGAGAGCGGCGGCGGTGATGTGTGAGGGAGGCGACGGATGCAACACAGAGGATGTCACGGGCCACACAAAATCGGCCGCCGGAGGAGTGGAACCCTACCCCCGTCAAAACTGCCGATACATGGACCCAGCAATCCTACGAACAGGTATCCCAAACACGCATACGAAGATCTCGTGTTGTCTGTGACCGTGGGCTACCTATCCCCTGAAAACCGTCCGGTTTGTTTGTTCCCAAACAAGGCCCTAGTGTGTGGTTTACAATCTCCTTAATTTTCATATTAATCTATATTTATGTTGTCCTTTTCTCCTTAATTTGGTTTACCATAACAATATCTTTTGTACAGGACAATGTTGATTTCAAGTATCATGTTAGCATCAAGAATTCTCTATGATACGCTATTCAAGATATGAGGAGGCAATCTACTATGCTACATTCCATTAATAATTTGTGTTCTAGTATCCCAGAAGTAGATGCAACAAGATAGGAAAGGTTGTTGGCCACCTAGACCATGTGTGCATGATGCTCAAGAACACTTCAATTGTTCGCGAATATGATTTGGGGAATAAGTATCCAAGTTGGGACATTTATGATCACTCTTCTAATGTTGATAACCACCCTTCTGATGTTGATGACCTAGAGGATGGATACATCTCCAGAGCTGTGGGAAATGGTTTTTGGACCAGAAGTGGGAGGTCAATAAAGAGGTTGTCTCCTTGTCTGAGCATTGTGGTATTATGGGTTACAATTTCGAAGAGATTTATGATCGTACTATTTGAATTGGCAACGTGTAAACCCTAGAATATAGACTCTAGTACTCTAGTCATTTGAGAAACAATGAAGGAATCATTTTGATTATGTGACTTATAATTGAGGCATATTTCCTTTTAAGTAAATACCAAATAAACACATGAACTTATGCATCACGCTGGAATTTCATTGTTTATGCATCAAACTCAAACTTATATTTAAAATAAATCCAACTTCAGATTCAATTTGAGATCTGAAAATATGGGAGCAAATGAATTAAAGAATGTGAAGAAAAAAAATTAAATAATATTATTACAACCAGTTGGAGTATTATTCATATTAGAATTTTTATTGTATATTTGCAAGGCTGAAATTCAAAACCAGAATTCAAATTAGTTTCAATCTTTGATTCGGACATAAACCAGAAATTATACAAGAAAAAGAAGAATCACCTGTATTGGGCCGTGAGACAGGAATTCGCCCCATCCCCTTTCTCTCTCGTGCGCGCGCCGGGCCCATCTCAGCTCACCGCGCGCACCGATCGGGTGTGACACTAGCAAGCCGGGCCCACTTTTCATCCACTCGTCACGCGCACAATAATACTGAGGCTCCCATCGATGCCTGCTCTCGCCGTCCAGTCTCGGCCGCTCGCCATCCACTTCATCGTGCGTGCGTGTCACACCCGGATTTAAGGAACAAAGCCGGGTGCATCTCATATATGCGCCAGAGAAGACAACACATATAATAACAGAGTGCATAGAGATAAATGTCATAAATATCATAAATGTACATATTACATAGTGGAAGTCTTACAAAAATAAATGATAACATCAAGCGAACTAAATATTATTCCCTGGCGCCACAAAGCTGACTGGGAGACGCCACCTAGATCAAGTTGAAAGCCTCAGTTTTAGGCGGCTCCTCTTCGAACAACTGTTCTTCTCCTGTGGGGGAGGGGTGTGAGACAGCAAGAGTGAGCTCACACATGATCATAGCTCAACAAGTTGTGGGGAACTAGTGTGCATGAACTCACCAAAGGTGAGAGTTCATGTGATGTGTGAGGCTAATCAACAACAGGGGTTAAAGCTGAGCATTGCTTTTAATTAGTTGGTCAAAATTTTATGAGCAGTTACTAGATGTAAGTAAATACCCAACCTTAATAAAAGTAATAGAACAAAATTAATAAATAATTCCAATGCAATGAAGTGACAAATTGAGTTTAATTCTATAAATTAATCATGTGAGTGTTCGAGCCACTCATGACCGTGAGCACGGCTAGTATACCAGTTTTACACTCTGCAGATGTTGCACATCTTTACCCACAAGTTGTGTTAACCATTTGCCACGGGGTTGATCGGACCCCATACACCTCTACCAAGGAAGCGAGGCAGGGTACCACTACGAGGCCTTTACAAAGTTCCACTAGCTTCAGAAAACCCGCTACAGTTTCTAGGAAGCTCTAGTGCAGGAATCCCTCGCCTGATCGCCATCGCAGCAAAATCAACCCAAGGACCTCCCTACACTGACCACTCCCCTACTTCCCTTGCCCCTTTCGGGTAAGGTAGTCATCCACTAGCTTTCCTAGTAAATCAGCCAAGGGCGTCCCATACCACCCTTGTGGTAGCAGTGTTTTACTGGGTGGTTCTTCATGTTCCCATTAACATAATGATCTTATCATGAACAGTAAATAATAAATGATAACAAAAGTGTAACAATGAGTGATGTATATCTCCATACCCAAAACCACATAAAGCAATAGCAATACTACCCAAAAATATACAGTGGTAAAATATACAGTGGTAAAACAAGTGGTCCCATCAGAATTAACCTATATAGATCATTATGATTAATAAGAACATGACTGGGTAAAAAGGAAGTGATCAAGGGCACAACCTGCCTTCAACGAGCTCCTGCTCAGCAACTTCTACCTATTGAACCCTTGGATCATCAGTGACTTGCTCGTCTACTCGCATCAATACAAACATACATGATATAAAGGAGAAACTAACATCACACCAAACATGTGAATAAAATACACAATAAAAATCTACACAATAAAATAAGATCCTAGGAACATGAATCATTAATTTTGGAGTTATAGATTTTAAGATATGAATTTTTGAAGGTTTTATGTATTTAATAAAAGATTAAGTAAGGGATAAATTTTAATGTGTCTTTCAAGTCAAAACAGAGGCACTAGGTGATAAAGAATAATTTTACCAAATTTTAGGAACTAGAATGGATCAATTTGGACTAAAAATGGATTTTCTATGAATTAAATAAGTCATAAGAATTGTTTTTATATCAAAAATCCATTTCTAAATTTATTTATTTGATTTTCTTGAGCTCTGGACTGAGCCTCAATAATTAAGAAGCATAAGGGGCTCTGCGCAAAATATTACTGGACTCTAAGCACATTCAGGGTGGACGACGGGTTGAAATTGATATAGTGCAGGGGTTCTTTTGTAAGACACACAAGCCGAAGAAGTATGGTCTAACACTGGCCGCTAGATCCGAAACCGTCGGTCCAGATTAGATCGGGCACATAACGAACCAGTACACAGTATCGATCATTGGACCAATGGTGATCGGCCTGGAACTAAAATAACTGTTGAGCGCACACAGCCGATTGATCGAAACCAACGGCCTCGATTTAACGAGTACAAAGATAAGTGCCGATCGTCCGATCCCGATCGGACGGTGCTCATCTAACATCCGAAGGTGTACATTGTGTTCTAATCCTGACCGCTCGTGCCGCATCAAACAGCCCGTGGCACACCCTCCTCCGCGCGGAGCACCCACGGCCGCGCCGCCCGAAGCACGGCGGCGCACGGCCGAACTGCCTGCAAATCCGCACAACAGGACCCTATAAACTTAATCCGAACCTCTCTACACGATGCCCAGTGAAAAGCGGAATCGATGGTGCACCGTTTACCTCGATTCGAGGCGAAGATTCTCCTGCCCACGCGATGACGCGATCCCACGGCAAAGAATTCACGACAAGCCAAGGCCTCACTCACCCCGCTTCTCCCTCGAGCGCAATCTGTGTACCCTCCTGAACGACCGAGACCCGGTTATGGGTGTCGAGCAGCGGGGATGGTGGAATCCGATGACGGTGGTCGCGTGCTTCAGCCACGGCAGAAACAGCGGCTGCGGCGACGGCTGGTTTAGCGGTGGATGCGCGAAGAGAAGACGAGCAATGACTCGAAGGGAGGTGATCACGGTTATAAGCCCCGGAGTCTCCCGAAGTTTCTAGCCAGGTTGTTGCGTCGCGCGACGGCCCCGACATTCCGTTGTGTGCGGATGCACACCCAGGAAGCAGCTCCGGCGCACAGGGTCCCACAGGTCAGGTGGACGAGAGAGGTAATGCGATCGACTCGTGGGTCCCACATGCCATACACAAGTGCGCACATGACCCACTCAGTTTGGGCTGCGCAGGGGAAATGGTTAACGGGCCGAAAGCGTGGTTCCAGGCCCGACTGTACGGTCTCCTCTTTTTATTTTAATTTTCTATTTTCCTTTTCTCTCTTTCCAAATTCAAACTTAATTTCCAATTTGAATTCCAATCTTGTGTTGAATTTGTCCCTAATTTAATGTACAACTGAATGCACTAATTAAGTAAAAATTTATTCTTATTTTCATTTCATTTTATGTAGTGTCTTCTTGTTTCTTTCTCATTTCTAACTTATTATTCCATTGCTCTAAATTGCATTTATTTGGTAAAATTCTAACTTAGACATTGGCACATTTTTATTAATCTTGCCAGTATTTAATGCACAAACATAAAAGCTCAACATGATGCATGACTTTTCTTTTTTATGATTTAGTAAAGAATTATTATTTTCAATTAGGTTTAGTCTCAAGACTCAAAAAGTAGATGGCAAATCATATAAGGAGATCAACCTTTTTTATAAGTCTTATAATTTGGGTATTACAAATCCTAGCCCGCTTACAAAGAATCTCGTCCTCGAGATTCAAGAAGGACTAGGAAAAAGATGGGGAAAATCTATGCGAAGCTCTTCTTCTCTCTCCCAAGTAGCTTCATCCTCTCCATGATGACTCCATTGCACTTTGCACATCTTAATAACTTTATTTCTTGTAACTCAAGTCAAAGTGTCAAGAATCTTGATAGGATATTCCATATATGTCAGATCATCTTGAACACTAAGATCCTCCATTGGTAGTTGCTCCTCAGGTACCCTGAGGGACTTCTTTAGTTGTAATACGTGGAAGACATCATGTACATCTTCAAGATGATTGGGTAGTTCTAGTTGATATGCAACTTCTCCCACTCGCTTTAAAAATCAAGAAAGGACCAATGAAGCGAGGGGACAACTTTCCTTTAACTTTAAATCTCCTCATACCCCGGATCAGTGACACCTTCAGATACACGTGATCACCCTCCTTAAACTCCAGTAGTCTTCTTCTATTATCAGCGTAGCTCTTTTGCCTGGTTTGAGCTACCCTCAAATTCTCCCGGATTATACGGACTTGTTCTTCTGCCTTTTGAATAAGTTCAGGTCCAAAGAACTGTCTTTCACCAGTTTGATCCCAATACAGTGGAGTCCTGCATTTTCTGCCATATAGTCTCAAACGGTGACATCTTCAAACTGGCATGGTAGCTATTATTGTATGAGAACTCCGCATATGGCAAGCTCTTATCCCAACTACCACCATGTTTAAGAGCACAAGCTCTTAACATATCCTCCAGCACTTGGTAGTCCTCTCTGTCTGCCCATCAGTTTGAGGATGGTAGGCCAAACTAAAATTCAACTGCGTATCCAAGCTCTCATGCAACTTCTTCCAAAATTGAGAAGTGAACTGTGATCCTCGGTCTGACATGATCTTCTTAGGCACCCCATGTAGACAAACTATCTGAGTCATATACAATTCTGCTAGCTTGGCTCCCGTGTAATTAGTCCTCATAGGTATGAAGTGAGCCACTTTTGTCAGTCTGTACACAATTACCCAAATAGAGTCATACCCTGCAGGAGTACGGGATAGTCCAACAATGAAATACATGCCTATTTCTTCCCATTTCCACTCGGGTATCTTTAGCGGGTGCAATAGTCCAGCTGGTCTTTGAAGTTCGGCCTTGACTCTTTGACACACATCACACTTAGCCACATGTGCAGCCACATCTCTTTTTAGCCCATACCACCAGTACTTCTGTTTCAAATCCTGATACATCTTAGTGCTACTAGGGTGGATAGAGTAATTAGAATCATGGGCTTCCTTCAATATAGTCTCACGAAGGCTATCAATCTCCGGAACACATATCCGATCCTAGAACCATACCGTGCCTTGCTCATCCTCCGTAAATTCTGGACATCTACCTTCAGTGATCAGATCCTTAATCTCTTGAATTTTAGCATCACCAACTTGACCCTTACAAATTTCTTGCTCCAAGATAGGTTTCAATTCGATGGTGATTCCTTTAGTATGTGCAACTATTCCCAGGTTGAGTCTCCTGAAATCCTCAACAATCTCATCGGGTAGTTGGGCAACAATAGCGGAATGAACGTGCTCCTTCCGACTCAAAGCATCCGCAACAAGATTCGCCTTGCCCGGATGATAGTGAATTTCTAGGTCATAATCCTTGTTGAGCTCCAACCATCGGCGTTGTCTAAGGTTAAGATCCTTCTGAGTGAAAATGTATTTTAAACTCTTGTGATCAGTGTAGATTCGGCACTTGGTTCCCATAATATAGTGTCTCCAAATCTTGAGAGCATGCACAATGGATGCTAGTTCTAAGTCATGAGTGGGGTAGTTCAACTCATGTTTCCGCAAATGACAAGACGCGTAGGCAATGACGTGTCCTTCCTGCATAAGCACACATCCTAGGCCTTGGCGACTTGCATCACAATATATATCAAAATTCTTCTATAGATCTTGCATAATCAGCACTAGAGAAGCCATCAACTTAGATCTCAACTGATCAAAACTCTCTTGGCATCCCTCAGTCCACTTAAACTCCTTGCCCTTCTCCAACAATGAGGTCATAGGCTTAGCAATCTTGGAGAACCCTTCAATGAATCGCGGTAATAACCTGCGAGTCCCGATAAACTCTAGATCTCTGAAACTGTACTTGGTGTCTTCCAATCCATTATTGTTGTTACTTTAGCCGGATCAACAGCAATTCCTTCTTTGGAGATGATATGCCCGAGAAAATGTACTTCATCAAGCCAGAAGTCACACTTGGTAAATTTGGCATAAAGCTAATTATCTCATAACTTATGTAGCACCATCTGCAAATGCTCCTCATGCTCACTATCATTCTTGGAATAAATAAGAATGTCGTCGATGAATACTATGACGAATTTATCGAGATACTCCATGAACACCTTATTCATCAGGTTCATAAAATAAGCTGGTGCATTGGTTAAGACAAATGACATGACTGTGAATTCATATAGACCATATCGGGTAGAAAAAGCCGTCTTGGGAATATCAGATGGCCTAATCTTCATTTGATGGTAGCCCGACCTGAGGTCAATCTTAGAGAACACCCTAGCACCTCTCATCTGATCAAATAAGTCATCAATACGAGGTAACATGTACTTGTTCTTGATGGTAACATCATTAAGTGATCTATAGTCCACACACATCCGTTGTGAACCATCCTTCTTCTGTACAAATAGTACCGGTGCTCCCCAAGGTGAGGAACTCGGACGAATGTACCCTGCCTCCTGCAACTCCATTAACTGCTTCTTAAGTTCTTGTAACTCTTCTACTGACATTCGGTAGTGGCATTTAGAAATAGGAGCAGTCCAGGTACGAGATCAATGACAAACTCAACTTCCATCTCTGGTGGCATCCCTAGTAACTCCTCTGGAAAGACATCTGGAAAATCCCTAACCACACGGATGTTGTCACCAACAAACTCCTCAGCTATAAAGAACATCGCACGTCTGGAAGAGGTGGTTACTACAATTTCAACTTGAAATCTTTCTCCTTTAGGGCTGGTGAGTTCTACAGTACCCCTACCACATTGTATACTGGCCTTTGCCTTTCTTAACCATGACATACCAAGGATCAGATCTAAACTGCTTGCCTCTAATATTATAGCGGTAGCCCAGAATTCTCTTCCCATAATTGTTAATGTCAACCTATGTGTCATATGATTTGCCTCAACAGGCCCTTTAGGTGTAATTACTATCATTGGTGTTTTCATATTTTGCAGTGGTATTTCATTTGTGTTGGCATATCGAGCATACATAAATGAATGTGTTGCACCAGAATCAAATAATATGGTTGCAAGAATTGCATTAATATAAAACATACCAAGTGCGATGTCAGCACCATCAGGAGTAGCATCAGCGCTGACTTGATTAACCCTGGCAATAGAATATCCCTTAACAGGAGTATGTTGCTTGTTCTGAGCTGGTGTACCAGAATTCCCCACCGAACAAGCATTAGCATAGTGCCCAACCTGACTGCACTTGAAGCATGTAGGACCAGTCTTCTGTCCTGTAGGCCTCGCCGGGGTGCCAGTGGGGCAGCCTGACGAGTGGGAGGTGTCCGTGGAGACCCCTGTGGTGCGTACTGAGCTGGACATGGTCCTCCTCCTGAACGAGTTGGTGTACCCTTTGGCGAAATGTAACGAGGACGAACACTGCTGCTACCCTACCCCTGGGTAATGGCCTTCCTCTTCAAATCTCCTAATTGAACACGCTTGTGTTCAATAGCAAGAGCCTTATCCAGTAGTCTCTGAAATGATGGGAATGTGTGAGCAACCAGTGCATACTGTAGGGGCCCATTGAGTCCTTCTGTGAAGTGCTCTTGTTTCCTTTCATCATCTGCCACCTCATCAGGAGCATATCTTGACAACTGAATGAATTTGTCACGCTATTCACTGACAGGCATGTTGCCTTGCTTCAATGACAGAAACTCCTTCTTCTTGATCTTCATCAATCCAGCAGGAATGTGGTAGTTTCTGAACTGAGTTGTGAATTCCGCCCAAGTAATAGTGTCAACAGCATCATGGGCAGCCACATAAGAATCCCACCAGTCATCAGCATGACCTGTCAGACGATCAAAAGCATAAAGAACCTTCTCCCGGTCAGAGCATTGGGCGATGTTGAGCATCTTCTCAATAGATTTCAGCCAATCATCAGCATCTAGTGGATCTGGCGAGCTGGCGAAGGTTGGCGGCTTGTGACTCATAAATTCCCGGTGCTTATCCTGGGTGGAAGTGGAGGTGGTGGTGGAGGCAGTGGTGCTTGCTGTTGTTGATGTTGCTATTGTTGTTGCTGTTGCGCCCTTCTCTCCTGGCGTATCTCCTCTCACTCCTGACGCATTTCCTAGCGTATATCCTCTCGCTCTTGGCGCATCTCTTGGCGTTCCTGTCGCATCTGCGCATGCATGTCCGCCATGGTATCTGCCATCTGATGCATTATCCGCATCTGGGCAGTAACTGTGGGATCAGCTCCGGCTGGTGGAGGCGGTGGAGGATCCATCTCTGTTGGTTGTGGTTGGGGTTGTCTAAATATTCTCCGAGTGTGTCGATTGGGAGGTAGATCAATTCCAACACCCTTCCTGGTATTGACCATCTGAGTTAGAAACATATGGTAAGAGAGAATAGTAGACAAGGCAGGTGATTACGAATCATGTTACTTTGGGGGATTTATTAGCTAAGCAGATTGATGTTTTACCTACCAAAGCTAATTCATTACCTTATGGTGGTACATGCTAAGATGTCCATCTATAATATTTCAATCAATCAAAGAAGCAAAATCAGACATTTATCATCAGAACAATCAACCAACATTTTTTTAAATAGAGAAAATAGTTTTAATTTTTGTCTTAGGTTTCCTATCTCTTAAAAAGATCATAAGTGTAGGATTCCAAGGTGGGAAATCCATCATGTCTCAGAGTAGAAAAGATAAGAGTAATCAGAGTATGACAGCAAAAAGTGAGACATGATCAAGATAAGGTAAGTATGGAATGAACCAGAGTAAGGTAAGTAGGTAAGGGTTTTATCCATTTCTATCTAGGTTTTGTCCTACAGTCAACATTCCTCTGATACCACTTCTGTCACACCCGGATTTAAGGAACAAAGCCGGGTGCATCTGATATATGTGCCAGAAAAGACAACACATATAATAACAGAGTGCATAGAGATAAATGTCATAAATATCATAAATGTACTTATTACATAGCGGAAGTCTTACAAAAATAAATGATAACATCAAGCGAACTAAATATTATTCCCTGACGCCACAAAGCTGATTGGGAGACGCCACCTAGATCAAGTCGAAAGCCTCAGTGTTAGGTGGCTCCTCTTCGACCACCTGTTCTTCTCCTGTGGGGGAGGGGTGTGAGACAGCAAGAGTGAGCTCACACATGATCATAGCTCAACAAGTTGTGGGGAACTAGTGTGCATGAACTCACCAAAGGTAGGAGTTCAAGTGATGTGTAAGGCTAATCAACAACAGGGGTTAAAGCTGAGCATTGCTTTTAATTAGTTGGTCAAAATTGTATTAGCAGTTACTAGATTTAAGTAAATACCAAACCTTAATAAAAGTAACAGAACAAAATTAATAAATAATCCCAATTCAATGAAATGACAAATTGAGTTTAATTCAAATTAATCATGTGAGTGTCCAAGCCGCTCATGACCTTGAGCACGGCTAGTATACTAGTTTTACACTCTGCAGAGGTTGCACATCTTTACCCACAAGTCGTGTTACCCATTTGCCATGGGGTTGATCGGACCCCATCACCTCTACCAAGGAAGCGAGGCAGGGTATCACTACGAGGCCTTAACAAAGTTCCACTAGCTTCAGAAAACCTGCTACAGTTTATAGGAAGCTCCAGTGCAGGAATCCCTCGCCTGACCGCCATCGCAGCAAAATCAACCCTAGGACCTCCCTACACTGACCACTCCCCTACTGCCCTTGCCCCTTTCGGGTAAGGTAGTCACCACTAGCTTTCCTAGTTAATCAGCCAAGGGCGTCCCATAGCACCCTTGTGGTAGCACTATTTTCCCGGGTGGTTCTCCATGTTCCCATTAACATAATGATCTTATCATGAACAATAAATAATAACTTATAACAAAAGTGTAACAATGAGTGATGTATATCTCCATACCTAAAACCACATAAAGCAATAGCATATACTACCCAAAAATATACAGTGGTAAAACAAGGTATAAAGATAGCCAAAACTAGGTAACCTATTGGATCCCATCAGAATTAACCTATGCAGATCATTATGATTAATAAGAACATGACTGGGTAAAAAAGAAGTGATCAAGGGCACAACTTGCCTTCAACGAGCTCCTGCTCAGCAACTTCTACCTGCTGAACCCCTGGATCCTCAGTGACTTGCTCGTCTACTCGCACCAATACAACATACATGATATAAAGGAGAAACTAACATCACACCAAACATGTGAATAAAATACACAATAAAAATCTACACAATAAAATAAGATCCTAGGAACATGAATCATTAATTTTGGAGTTATATATTTTAAGATATGAATTTCTGAAGGTTTTATGTATTTAATACAAGATTAAGTAAGGGATAAATTTTAATATGTCTTTCAAGTCAAAATAGAGGCACTAGGTGATAAACAATAATTTTACCCAATTTCTGGAATGGATAAATTTGGACAAAAAATGGATTTTCTATAAATTAAATAAGTCCTAGGAATTGTTTTTATATTAAAAATCCATTTCTAAATTTATTTATTTGATTTTCTTGAGCTTTGGACTGGGCCTCAATAATTAAGAAGCATAAGGGGCTCTGCGCAAAATATTACAGGACTCTGAACACAGTCGGGGTGGACAACAGGTTGAAATTGATATAGTGCAGGGGTTCTTTTGTAAGACGCACAAGCCGAAGAGGTATGGTCTAACACTGGCCGCCAGATCCGAAACCGTCGGTCCAGATTAGATCGGGCGCATAACGAACCGGTACATAGTCTCGATCGTTGGATCAACGGTGATCGGCCTGGATCTAAAATAACCGTTGAGCGCACACAACCGATCGATCGAAACCAACGGCCGCGATTTAACGAGTACAGAGATAAGCGCCGATCGTCCGATCCCGATCGGACGGTGCTCATCTGACATCCGAAGGGGTACATTGTGTTCTAATCCTGACCGCTTGTGCTGCATCGAACGACCCGTGGCACACCCTCCTCCGCGCGGAGCACCCACGGCAGCGCCGCCCGAAGCACGACGGCGCACGGCCGGACTGCCCGCAAATCCGCATAGCAGGACCCTATAAACTTAATTTGAACCTCTCTACACGATGCCTAGTGAAAAGCGGAATGGATGGTGCACCGTTTACCTCGATTCGTGAAAGAGAATTAGGCTTACACCTATTTCCTAATTGATTTTGGTGGTTGAATTGCCCAACACAAATAATTGGACTAACTAGTTTGCTCTAGTCTATAAGTTATACAGGTGCCAAAGGTTCACACTTAGCCAATAAAAAGACCAAGCAATGGGTTCAACAAAGAGAGCAAGGGAGTACCGAAGGCTGCCCTGGTCTGTCGCACCGGACTGTCCGGTGTGCCACCGGACACTGTCCGGCACCACCGGACAATGTCCGGTGCACCAGGGGACCCCAAGCCAAACTTCGCACCTTCGGGAATTTTCAGAGGTGCTTCGCTATAATTCACCGAACTGTCCGGTGCACCACCGGATAGTGTCCGGTGCTCCAGAGGAGAGCGACTCTGAACTCGCCAGCTTCGGATTTCAGCTCCGCTATAATTCACCGAACATGTCCGGTGCACACCGGACTGTCCGGTGAGCCAGTGGAGCAACGGCTACTTCGCGCCAACGGTCGACTGCAACGCATTAAATGCGCGCCAGCGCGCGCAGAGGAGCAGAGCACGCGCGGGTGGCACACCGGACAGTCTACAGGACTTGTCCGGTGCACCACCGAACAGCCAGGCGGGCCCACTCGTCAGAACTCCAACGGTCGGAACCCAACGGCCTGGTGACGTGGCTGGCGCACCGGACAATGTCCGGTGGCGCACTGGACTGTCCGGTGCGCCATGCGACAGCAGCCTCTACCAAACGGCTAGTTTGGTGGTTGGGGTTATAAATACCCCCAACCACCCCACATTCAAGTTATCCAAGTTTTCCAACTTCCAACCACTTACAAGAGCTAGGCATTCAATACAAGACACACCCAAGTGATCAAATCCTCTCCCAAATTCCACAAAAGCTTTAGTGTTAAGAGAGAGTGATTTGTTGTGTTCTTTTGAGCTCTTGTGCTTGGATTGCTTTCTTTCTCATTCTTTCTTGAGATCAAACTCACTTGTAATTGAGGCAAGAGACACCAATCGTGTGGTGATCCTTGTGGGAACTTTGTGTTCCAATTGATTGAGAAGAAAAGCTCACTCGGTCCGAGAGACCGTTTGAGAGAGGGAAAGGGTTGAAAGAGACCCGGTCTTTGTGACCACCTCAACGGGGAGTAGGTTTGCAAGAACCGAACCTCGGTAAAACAAATCCGCGTGTCACACTCTTTATTCGCTTGCGATTTGTTTTACACCCTCTCTCTCGGACTCGTTCCTATTTCTAACACTAACCCGACTTGTAGTTGTGATTAATTTTGTGAATTTTAGTTTCGCCCTATTCACCCCCCCTCTAGGCGACTTTCAATTGGTATCAGAGCCTGGTGCTTCATTAGAGCCTAACCGCTCGAAGTAATGTCGGGAGAACACGCCAAGAAGGAGATGGAGACCGGCGACAAGCCCACTACAAGCCATGGGAAGGCTTCATCGGGAGAGTCCCGCAACAAAGGGAAGGGGAAGGAGAAGAAAGCCTCTTCCCACAAGTCGCATCGGAGTGGCGACAAGAAAAAGAAGATGAGGAAGGTGGTCTACTACGAGACCGATACGTCATCGCCTTCCACCTCCGGCTCCGACGCGCCCTCCGTAACTTCTAAGCGCCATGAGCGCAAGAAGTTTAGTAAGATCCCCCTACGCTACCCTCGCATTCCTAAACATATTCCATTACTTTCCGTTCCATTAGGCAAACCACCAACCTTTGATGGTGAAGATTATGCTAGGTGGAGTGATTTGATGACATTTCACCTAACCTCACTCCACAAAAGTATATGGAATGTTGTTGAGTTTGGAGCACAGGTACCATCCGTAGGGGATGAGGATTATGATGATAACGAGGTGGCCCAAATCGAGCACTTCAACTCCCAAGCCACAACTATACTTCTCGCTTCTCTAAGTCGAGAGGAGTATAACAAGGTGTAAGGATTAAAGAGCGCCAAGGAAGTTTGGGACGTACTCAAGACCGCGCACGAGGGAGATGACCTAACCAAGATCACCAAGCGGGAGACGATCGAGGGGGAGCTCGGTCGCTTTCGGCTTCGCAAAGGGGAAGAGCCACAAGACATGTACAACCGGCTCAAAACCTTGGTGAACCAAGTGCGCAACCTCGGGACCAAAAAGTGGGATGACCACGAGATGGTTAAGGTTATTCTTAGATCACTTATTTTCCTTAACCCTACTCAAGTTCAATTAATTCGTGGTAATCCTAGATATACACTAATGACTCCCGAGGAAGTAATCGGGAATTTTGTGAGCTTTGAGTATATGATCAAGGGCTCAAAGAAAATCAATGAGCTAGATGATCCCTCCACATCCGAAGCACAACCGGTTGCATTCAAGGCAACAGAGGAGAAGAAGGAGGAGTCTACATCAAGTAGACAACCAATCGACGCCTCAAAGCTCGACAATGAGGAAATGGCGCTCGTCATCAAGAGCTTCCGCCAAATCCTCAAGCAAAGGAGGGGGAAAGATTACAAGCCCCGCTCCAAGAAGGTTTGCTACAAGTGTGGTAAGTCCGGTCACTTTATAGCAAAATGTCCTATTTCTAGTGACAGTGACAGGGGCGACGACATGAAAGGGAGAAGAAAGGAGAAGAAGAAATACTACAAGAAGAAGGGTGGCGACACCCATGTATGCCGTGAGTGGGACTCGGACGAGAGCTCCTCCAACTCTTCCTCCGACGAGGACGCCGCCAACATCGCCATCAACAAGGGTCTTCTCTTCCCCAACGTCGGCCACAAGTGCCTCATGGCAAAGGACGGCAAAAAGAAGAAGGTTAAATCCAAATCCTCCACTAGACATGAGTCCTCTAGCGATGATAATGCTAGTGATGAGGAAGATAATTTGCGTACTCTTTTTGCCAACTTAAACATGCAACAAAAAGAAAAATTAAATGAATTGATAAGTGCTATCCATGAGAAGGATGATCTCTTGGACTGCCAAGAGGACTTCCTTATTAAAGAAAACAAGAAGCATGTTAAAATTAAAAATGCTTACGCTCTAGAAGTAGAAAAATGTGAAAAACTATCTAGTGAACTAAGCACTTGCCATGAGACTATAGACAACCTTAGAAATGAGAATGCTAATTTGTTAGCTAAGGTTGATTCAAATGTTTGTGATGTTTCAATTCCCAATCTTAGAAATGATAATGATAATTTACTTGTTAAGATTGAAGAATTAAATGTTACTCTTACTAGCCTTACGAATGAGAATGAGAAATTAATTACTAAGGCTAAAGAACTAGATGTTTGCAATGTTACAATTTCCGATCTTAGAGATAAAAATGATATATTGCGTGCTAAGATTGTTGAACTTAATTCTTGCAAACCCTCTACATCTACCACTGAGCATCTCACTATTTGCACTAGATGTAGAGATGTTGATATTAATGCTATTCATGATCACATGGCTTTAATTGAACAACAAAATGATCATATAGCTAAACTAGATGCTTAAAATTGTCGAGCATGAACTAGAAAATGAAAAATTTAAGTTTGCTCGTAGTATGCTTTATAGAGGGAGACGCCCTGGCATTAAGGACGATATTGGCTTCCAACAGGTAGGCAATATCAAACTTAATGCCCCTCCTAAGAAATTGTCTAATTTTATTAAGGGCAAGGCTCCCATACCTCAGGATAACGAGGGTTACATTTTATACCCTGTCGGTTATCCTGAGAGCAAAATTAGGAGAATCCATTCTAGGAAGTCTCACTCTTGCCCTAACCATGCATTTATGTATAAGGGTGAGACATCTAGTTCTAGGCAACCAACCCGTGCTAAGTTGCCTAAGAAGAAAACTCCTAGTGCATCAAATGATCATGACATTTCATTTAAAACTTTTGATGCATCATATGTCTTAACTAACAAATCCGGCAAGGTAGTTGCCAAGTATATTAGGGGCAAGCACAAGGGGTCAAAGACTTGTGTTTGGGTACCCAAAGTTCTTGTGTCTAATGCCAAAGGACCCAAAACCATTTGGGTACCTAAAATCAAGAACTAAACTTGTTTTGTAGGTTTATGCATCCGGGGGCTCAAGTTGGATCATCGATAGCGGGTGCACAAATGTAATACTCAAAAAAAATTGTACACAAGGAATATATAGTGATTTCCTGATTTGATGTGCCTTATTTGCATCATGAAAAGAGCATACACAAAATTAAGAGTGATTAAATTTAACCAATGACACTAAAATAAAAGGAAGTGCATCATATTGGAGTTTTGTTTGTGCATCAGATAATGTTCACAATAATATTAATTAAAATATAATAATTATCTTCAGATGAAGTTTAAATCCTAACTTGAGAATTAGGGTTTGAAGTAGAGGAGGAAGGAGAAGGTACTATACAATACAATAATAAAGTTATAAGCAGATAAATATATTCCATAATGATTTATTCAAATCATATACTCGGAAGTTAGAGTACAAGATTCACCACAAATTTGAAATTCAAATTTAGGTTCAAAAATAAGAAAAATGGAGAAAAGAATAAAGAAAAAGGACTCCTAACTCGGGTGGGCCGTGAAGGCTAATTTTGGCCCAGTAATCGCGCCCTCGCGGGCCGAACTCGGCTCTGTGCTATCCTCCGCGCGCGCGTGGCTTAACTGGCTGTCGCGTGGGGCCCGGCCGTCAGCCTCCCACGCGCTTGCACGTAGCTCTGTTACACTCGCCGACATGCGGGCCCCCTCTGTCAGCCGAACCCCACAGCAGGCGTCTTCTTCAACCGGCCGCGGATCTCGCGCGCGGGAATCCTGGTGCTCACCGGGGACCTCGGATTCCGTTGCTGACCCACCCTGCGCATAAAAAGAATCGAGCTGCATCCTTCTCTCCATCCGTTGCCCCTCGCGCAGACTCTTTTTTTTTCCCTGTTAGCTGCCACCAAACCGAGTTCCAGTTATCCGCCGCCGGCATCAATCCTCGGCCACGCCACCGTTGGGGTCTTGGAGAAGGGTCGTGGAGCTTCGCCGTGACACCAGAAGGGCGTCCCTGGTAGTACCTGGCGGGATTGATCCTCGGGGCGGCCTCAATTTCTCACCACACCTCATCGCCGCCGTTGGGGCCGCACTGCGCCGAGGACCGGCTTCTACTTGCGTTCTGGGCGGGTATTTTCTCTCCCCTGCTGTTAGGATTAGTATGTACTTCATTTAGCACACCTTGGATTGGGGTCTGGAGCGCCGGAGTGACAAATGCGCGCTGCTCCGGCGATGCCCCGCCGTCTGTTGTACGCGCGCCGCCGCTACCTGGGCGAAGGAGGACGAAGGCGCCGGGACCGTTGATCAATCCACGGATGGTTGTGATCGGGTCGCGGATATCCCTTCGCTAGGTTAAATCGTGATCGTAGATTTCATATCTAGTGGCCCCAGATGCGTACCGGTTTGTTATAGAGTTCATCTAATCTGAACCGCAGGCTTCAGATCCAACGGCCGATATTATCCGATACCCTTTCGCCTTGAACATTTTGTAAAAGAGCCCCCAGATTTTCTAAAAACAAACCCGCCGTCCCTAGGGATTGTGCTCTGTGTCTCTGGTTTCTTGCGCCAGAGCCCCTGCGCTTCCTAGTATTGGAGGCCCAATCCAGAGAACTTTGAAAATTAGAAATTAATATCAGAAATCAATTTTTAGTGCATAAATAAATGTTAAAACTTGTATAATTCATAGAAAATGCATAGGAACTCCAAATTGGTCCATTCCAGTTCCTAAATTTTTGTAATAATATTGTCTACGCATTAGTGCCTCTGTTCTGACATGACAAACACATTAAAATTATTCTTTCACTTAATCTTGTATTAAATGCATAAAACCTTAGAAAATCCGTAACTTAAAATATATAACTCCAAATTTGATGATTTCAGTTCCTGTGATCTTATTTTAATGTCTAGTTTATTACTGTATATTCTATTTGCATGTTTGATGTGATGTTAATTTATGCTATGCTATGTATGTATTGTATTGATGCGAGTAGACGAGCAAGCCACTATGGAACCTGAGGTTCAACAAGTTGAAGTAGCTGAGCAGGAGCTCGTGTGTAACGCCCCCGAATTTTGCAGTTGAATTTTTTTCTTTTCTTCACTCGCCAAATTCGGGCGTTACCTTTTCTTTTTCTTTTTCCCCTCGCTAAACCTTGATCTTTTCCGAAGCTTTAGCGGGATTCGGTTTGGAATTCCCGTGTAAAGAAAAAACCCTAAAACTGTTTTATGTTGTTTGATGCACCATGCCGAACTATGCATTCTTTGATTGTTTGAAAGTGCAAATGCATTCATCTAGGAAGATCGGATTTCGAAAATAAGGAGAAAATCTTTTCTTTCTTTTTTCTTTCTCTTTCCCTCTCTCCTCTTTTTCTCTCTCTCCCGCGCCGTTGGCCGACCCCGGCCGGCCCAGCCGCCCCCTGCGCCCCCTTTGGGCCCAATAGGCCCAGCCGCCCCCCCCACCTCCCCTTTTTCCCCAATTCTCTCTCCCTCTCTCTCTCATTTTCTCCCATCCTCTCCCTAAGCCGCCGCCGCCCCTACCCCCTGCCCTAGCGCCGCCCGCCGCCCTCGCCGTCGGCCGCCCGACGCCGGTGAGCCCCCTTCCCCCCCTCCTCCCTCCCCCCTCCCTCTCCCCTCCTCTCCCCCTCCCTGTCCGGCCATGGCCCGGCCGCCCCTGGCCGCGCCGCCCTGGCCCCAGCCCCGCCCGGCCAGCCCCAGCCGGCCCCGGCCAACCCCAGCCCCCGCCCGGCCGCCCCCAACGCGCCCCCAGCCGGCCCCCAGCCGCGCCTGGCCGGCCCTGGCCGCGCCCTCGGCCGCCCGCCTGGCCGCCCTCGGCCGCCCTGGCCCCCTGGCCGCGTCCCCCTGCGTAGGGCCGGTTCAACCGCCCGGTTCGGCCGCCCCGGCCGCCCGCGCCCGCGCCCGCCCCCAGCCCAGCCGCTCGCTCGGCCCCCGGTTCAACCGCCCTAGGGCCGGTTCAACCGCCCCCCCCCCCTGTTTTTTTTTTATTTTTTTTATTTTATTTTATTTTAGTTTACTTTCTGTGATCATAGTTATTTTATTTTAGGTAGGCTAATCTTTGTTCATGCTATGGAAAATAGGAAGTTTAATTTAGAATTTCGCTACGCCAGTTGATTCACGTAGTTAATTGTTTATCTCATTCAATGTTGATCAACTTAAAATGATTAGGTTTCCATTAGTGTATATAACAGAATTCTTTTGCTAAGAACCAATTGTAACTAATTATTAGTGCATAAGCTTTAACCCCTGCGAGACCCTTTCCCGTTTCTTTCTAATCATAATGAATGCGATATCGAATGTCATACTTGATGCATATTCACTTTACTTGTTCCCTTGTATGGTGTACTGTTCTTTTGTATTAAATATATGGATGTATGTATGTTTGCGCTCGCATAGAGAACGATCCGGTCGAAGAGCCCGAGGAATTCGCAGGAGAAGCCCCTGAGCAGCAGTCGGTTGGTGGAGGCAAGTGTCCTTTGACCTATCTCTGTCCTATTCATTCTTTAATTCACCTCCCGCATTACACATTTATACCTAAGGATTGACTAGCTTTTGTTATCCATGTCCTTGTTTACCTATTTGGGTCGGATTATTACTGCTTAGTCTGATGCTAATGCTCAACTCTAATCAATGAACATGATGTGATTATCTATGATACGCTGTTTTCCCCTTCTTATTTATGATTATATTTGTGACCTTTAAGGGGACTCGAGCGGTTTCTCGAGTGCCTCTCCGTAAGGACCTGTTCAATGGATGACCGCCCGGGAAAACAGTGCAACCATGAGGGTGGAATGGGACGCCCTTAGCTGAATAATTAGAGGATCCGGGGTGTAGTCCGCTTAGCCGTTGTGCCGTCAATGGGGCTCGGTGTATGCGGCTCGCTCTGCCAAGGTTGATTTGTCCCTTGGGGAGGAGTGCGGTACATTTAGGAAACCTAACGGGCGGCTACAGCCTCGGGGAATCTTTGTAAAGGCTACGTAGTGATGCCCTGCTGGACCACCTAGGTAGTGGTCAATGGGGAGTCGCTCTCTCCGGGCAGAAAGGGAATCACGGCTTGTGGGTAAAGTGCACAACCTCTGCAGAGTGTTATGAAACTGATATATCAGCCGTGCTCACGGTTATGAGCGGCCAAGGGAGCTCCAGAGATTAGTGATACTTGATCAGTGATACTTTGGTACAGGTGGCAATGAGATTGATGGTTCTGACTATGATTATGGTATTGGTAAGTGGTATTCTTTCCGTTTGGAAAGGATACATTGGGCTAATAACTTGGGTTAATGTTAAAATCTGGCTCTCTACTAGTAAGTAATAACCTGACCAACTAAAAGCAACTGCTTGACTTATCCCCACATAAAGCTAGTCCACTACAGCCAAACGAGATGCTTGCTGAGTATGTTGATGTGTACTCACTCTTGCTCTACACACCAAACCCCCCCCCCAGGTTGTCAGCATTGCAACCACTGCTCAGGAGAAGATGAAGCTGTGGAAGGAGACTTCCAGGAGTTCCAAGACTACGACGAGTTCTAGGTGTGGGTTAGCGGCAACCCCCAGTCGGCTGCCTGTGAAGGTCGCGTTATCTACGTTTCTTTTCCGCACTTTGATTTATTGTAAGAACTATATGGACGTCTCAGACGTATGATGTAATCGACTATTATTTCCCTTTTAATACTATTTTGAGCACTGTGTGATGATGTCCATGTTATGTAACTGCTGTGTACGTGAATAACTGATCCTGGCACGTACATGGTTCGCATTCGGTTTGCCTTCTAAAAACCGGGTGTGACATAAGTGGTATCAAAGCCGTGCTGACTGTAGGACCGCTAACCTAGAGTAGAATGGTCATTCTAAGGATTATAGACCTCTGTCCCTGCCTTGACTTTGATATCCCTTCAAAAGTTGGTCCTACTGACCAAACTTATGTTCTACTATATATTATACCTTGTTGAAAATTTTGTTTTATTCTGATCCTTCATTTATTTATGATTCATTATTTGTTGGTCATATTAATTCTGTTCTCACCCTTTTGCCTGCGATGTCTTTTGTAGATGGCTCGACTTAGACACACTGCACGAAAGTCCGTCATCCCCTTCTTACCCTCCCGCCTTGCTGAGCGCCCGCTTCGCCGTCTCGTGGCCGGACAGTCCAGCCACTTGGAGAGACTGCACCACCGCCTGCATGAGGAGCAGGAACGTCGACGACAGGAGCAGCAAGGCTCTTCTTTCTCGCTCCAGCAGGAGATAGAGTCTGTGAGGAGCTGCTCCCCTGTGCTTCCCCTGGAGGCGCCCCCTGCACCACCACTGGGCGCCCCAGCTTCTGGAGTAGCTGTTGGAGGAGATCCAGACGACGGAGGCGGTGACGACAGCTTGAGCCACGACATCGACTTCTCTGCTGACCATGAGCCGGAAGGATGGGTTGCTCGACCCATCACTCGCGACGCTGCTCGCGGGTGTCACTTCCACGACGCGCTCGACACCCTGCTACGTCGGGCACTTGACCGGCGTACTTGGTCCATCGAGTATCGCTGTGTGGTCTACCAGCATAGTCGCGGGGTCTACCCGGACCACTGGGAGGCGACCTGCTTGGTGCGCCGTCCGGAGAACAGTCTCCAGGGCGCGGAGGCTTGCTCAGAGCACTATTCTATCTCTGAGCGGGACTCAGCTGAGGCAGCCATGCAGGATGCTGCACGGCGTGCGCTTTCGCACTACTGCTCGGTTCTCGGTGGAGTAGCTGACGGTCTTGACCTGAAGTATTACCCCCGCCGTCCATCTGGCAGCACAGGAGGCGTGATTGTTTCACCTGCTGGTGAGGACAATCCTAGGTTGAGCAGCACAGTCAACCTAGCCGCCGTGCTAAACACGGAGCTGGACCATGCATTAGACGAGCTGAGTAGGGCTCGTGCTGAGATCGCCCTGCTGCGGGCTGAGCGCGCGGAGCGTCGTCACTTGGATGATGGTTCCCCCGCTCCCGTTGGGACTCAGCACCCGTACCGCTCACCTCGGCGTGGACTCCAGTCTTATGGCAATCCCGACTGCAAGACCAAGATAAATCTAGAACCATAGATCGTTAGAGTTGGATCTTGTAATTAATACGGAATATATATACATAGAAGCTTCAGTCTTAGCGTTAGTCTCGGTCTTAGTTAGTCTTAGTTAGACAGGGTAGTTTGCTATATCCTGTGCATTTATGGTTGTCATGATGAACTATGTTTGGTTTGGATCTTTGTAATGATTGTCACCAGAGTGTGGGTATCCCCTGCATTTTGGTTTACATATTATGTTAATGGAGTTAGTTATATAGTTGGGAAACCCTTTATTCTACTTTCCTCTTTATCTGAGAAGCTGTGTGGTCTGTGTTGGAGATCAGTGAAGATGCTCATCTGTTCAGTGCTGTTGGAGAATTCTATACTCTTTTCTTATGCTGCAAGATTTGCCAGATCAGTTCTGATGTGTGGTCGCATTCTGCAGATGTCAGAGAACAGGCGCAGAGGAGGAAGGCGTGCTCAGCAGGAGCAAGCCGGTCAGCAAGATGAGGCGCCCCAGCAGCAGCAGCTGCCGCCCCCGCCCCCGATGTCCATCGAGCTGATGTTTCTGATGCAGACTCAAGCAGTTCAGGCCATCGGTCAGACTCTGGCCGCCATTCAGCAGCAGCAGCATCAACAGCAGCAAGCACCACCCCAGCCTCAGATGCCTCAGATGCCCAGAGACAAGCGTGCTGAATTCATGAGAGGTCATCCACCAACGTTCGCTCACTCTTCTGACCCCATGGATGCTGAAGATTGGCTGCGCACTGTGGAGCGGGAGTTGCATACCGCTCAGTGTGATGACAGGGAGAAAGTCTTGTATGGTCCCCATCTGTTGAGAGGAGCAGCCCAATCATGGTGGGAGTCTTACCTCGCCACCCATGCCGACCCCGACACCATCACCTGGGAAGAATTCAGAGGTAGCTTTCGTCAGTACCATGTGCCCGCAGGTCTGATGACAGTGAAGAAGGAGGAGTTCCTAGCCCTTAAGCAAGGGTCATCATCTGTCAGTGAGTATCGAGACAGGTTTCTGCAGTTGTCCCGCTATGCTCCTGAAGATGTCAACACTGACGCCAAGCGACAGTACCGTTTCTTGAGAGGCTTGGTTGACCCTCTGCAGTATCAGCTGATGAATCACACCTTCCCGACATTCCAGCACCTGATTGACAGAGCAATCATGACAGAAAGGAAGCGTAAGGAGATGGAAGATCGTAAGCGCAAGATCAGTGGACCCCAGCCTGGAAGCAGCAGCCGTCCTCGTTTTTTAGGCAATCAACCTCAGCAGTTCAGGCAGAACCAGCGTCCACCTCAGCAGCATCAGCAGCGTCAGCAGTATCAGCAGTTCCAAAGGCAGTACCCTCAGCATCAGTATCAGAATCGTCAGAGCAATCAGTCAGGAGGAGGTCAGCTTCATAGGCAGAATCAGCAGACACCTCGTCTTCCTGCCCCAGCAACCCAGCAGAACAGTCAGGCAGCACCAGCTCAGGTTGGAAACAGGGCATGTTTCCACTGTGGAGAGCAAGGCCACTGGGTGATGCAATGCCCGAAGAAGGCAGCCCAGCAGCAGTCAGGCCTCAATGCCCCAGCAAAGCAGAATGTGTCCCAGCCTGGAGCAGGCAACCGCCCTCAGCAGCGCTATAATCATGGAAGATTGAACCACTTGGAGGCTGAAGCAGTTCAGGAGACCCCCGGCATGACAGTAGGTATGTTCCCAGTCGACTCCCATATTGCAGAAGTGTTATTTGATACTGGAGCAACGCATTCTTTCATTACTGCATCATGGGTAGAAGCACATAATCTCCCAATTACTACCATGTCAACCCCCATTCAAATTGACTCATCTGGTGGTAGAATTCGAGCTGATAGCATATGTTTGGGTGTAAGTGTGGAAATAAGGGGGATAGCATTTCCCGCCAACCTTATAGTAATGGGTACTCAGGGAATAGATGTCATCCTAGGGATGAATTGGCTAGATAAGTATCAGGCAGTTATCAGTTGTGATAAAAGGACAATCAAGTTGGTGTCCCCACTAGGAGAGGAAGTGGTGACCGAGTTAGTCCCGCCTGAGCCGAAGAAAGGAAGTTGTTATCAGATGGCTGTCGATAGCAGTGAAGCAGACCCAATTGAGAGTATCAAGGTTGTGTCTGAATTCCCGGATGTGTTTCCAAAGGACTTACCGGGTATGCCACCAGAGCGGAAAGTTGAGTTTGCCATAGAGCTTCTTCCTGGAACCGCCCCTATCTTTAAGAGAGCTTACAGAATATCCGGACTAGAGTTGGTTGAGCTTAAGAAGCAGATTGATGAGCTGTCAGAGAAAGGTTACATCCGGCCAAGCACCTCGCCTTGGGCCGCCCCTGTCCTGTTTGTGGAGAAGAAAGATGGCACAAAGAGGATGTGTATCGATTATCGAGCTCTAAATGAAGTCACGATCAAGAACAAGTATCCCTTGCCCAGAATAGAAGATCTGTTCGACCAGTTGAGAGGAGCCAGTGTGTTCTCCAAGATAGATCTGAGGTCAGGTTATCATCAGCTCAGGATCCGACCTTTGGACATTCCGAAGACGGCATTCATTACCAAGTATGGTTTGTATGAGTTCACAGTGATGTCTTTTGGTTTGACCAATGCACCAGCCTTCTTTATGAATCTGATGAACAGTGTATTCATGGATTATCTTGATAAGTTTGTGGTGGTATTCATTGATGACATTTTGATTTATTCTCAAAGTGAAGAAGAGCATGCCGATCATTTGAGGATGGTATTGCAGAGATTGCGAGAGCACCAGTTGTATGCAAAGTTGAGCAAGTGTGAGTTCTGGATCGGTGAAGTCCTGTTCTTGGGTCACATAATCAACAAGGAAGGATTGGCTGTGGATCCGAAGAAAGTGGCAGACATTCTGAACTGGAAAGCGCCAACAGATGCTCGAGGAATCAAAAGCTTCATTGGAATGGCCGGATATTATCGGCGATTCATTGAAGGGTTTTCGAAGATTGCGAAACCAATGACAGCGTTGCTAGGCAACAAGGTTGAGTTCAAGTGGACCCAGAAATGCCAAGAGGCCTTCGAAGCGCTGAAAGAGAAGTTGACAACAGCGCCTGTCCTAGTCTTGCCTGATGTGCACAAGCCCTTCTCTGTGTACTGTGATGCTTGTTACACAGGTTTGGGATGCGTGTTGATGCAAGAGGGAAGAGTTGTGGCTTACTCGTCCCGACAGCTGAAGGTTCATGAGAAGAATTACCCAATCCATGACCTAGAGTTGGCAGCAGTGGTTCACGCACTGAAGACATGGAGGCACTATCTGTATGGACAGAAATGCGATGTTTACACAGATCACAAGAGTCTTAAGTACATATTCACTCAGACAGAGTTGAACATGAGGCAGCGAAGATGGTTAGAGTTAATCAAAGACTATGAGTTGGAGATTCATTACCATCCAGGCAAAGCAAACGTAGTGGCAGATGCTTTGAGCAGAAAGAGTCAAGTCAATCTGATGGTCGCTCGTCCGATGCCTTATGAGTTGGCCAAAGAGTTTGACAGGTTGAGTCTCGGATTTCTGAACAATTCGCGAGGAGTCACAGTTGAGTTGGAACCTACCTTGGAGCGCGAAATCAAAGAGGCGCAGAAGAATGATGAGAAGATCAATGAGATTCGGCGACTGATTCTAGATGGCAGAGGCAAAGATTTTCGAGAAGATGCTGAAGGCGTGGTATGGTTCAAAGACCGCTTGTGTGTTCCCAATGTCCAGTCCGTTCGGGAGTTGATTCTCAAGGAAGCTCATGAGACAGCTTATTCGATTCACCCTGGCAGTGAGAAGATGTATCAGGATCTGAAGAAGAAATTCTGGTGGTATGGAATGAAGAGGGAAATCGCAGAGCATGTGGCTATGTGCGATAGTTGTCGAAGAATTAAGGCAGAGCACCAGAGACCAGCTGGATTGTTGCAACCGTTGCAGATCCCTCAGTGGAAATGGGATGAAATCGGCATGGATTTCATAGTCGGATTGCCTCGCACTCGAGCCGGCTACGATTCTATTTGGGTAGTAGTGGACCGTTTGACCAAGTCAGCCCACTTCATACCTGTCAAGACCAGCTACAACAGCGCAGTATTGGCAGAGTTGTACATGTCTCGGATCGTTTGTCTTCATGGTGTGCCAAAGAAGATAGTGTCAGACAGAGGAACGCAGTTCACCTCTCATTTCTGGCAGCAGTTGCATGAAGCCTTGGGCACACATCTGAATTTCAGTTCAGCTTATCACCCGCAGACAGATGGCCAGACCGAAAGAACCAATCAAATTCTTGAGGACATGTTGAGAGCCTGTGCGTTGCAAGATCAGTCCGGATGGGACAAGCGATTGCCTTATGCAGAGTTTTCCTATAACAACAGTTACCAGGCCAGTTTGAAGATGTCACCATTTCAAGCGCTCTATGGAAGGAGTTGTAGAACTCCGTTGCAATGGGACCAGCCTGGAGAGAAGCAAGTGTTCGGGCCAGATATTTTGCTTGAAGCCGAAGAGAACATCAAGATGGTCCGAGAGAATCTGAAGATAGCGCAATCGAGGCAGCGAAGCTATGCAGACACAAGAAGAAGAGAGCTGAGTTTTGAAGTCGGAGACTTTGTCTATCTGAAAGTGTCACCGATCAGAGGAGTCAGAAGATTCGGAGTGAAAGGCAAGCTAGCACCCCGCTACATTGGTCCGTATCAAATCCTCTCAAAGCGTGGAGAAGTGGCTTATCAGCTCAGCCTGCCAGAAAATTTGTCCGCTGTGCATGATGTCTTTCATGTGTCTCAGTTGAAGAAGTGTTTGCGTGTGCCAGAAGAGCAGTTGCCAGTGGAAGTTCTTGAAGTCCAGGAGGACTTGACCTATGTTGAGAAGCCAGCTCAGATCCTTGAGGTTGCAGATAGAGTCACCCGAAGGAAGACCATCAGAATGTGCAAAGTCAGATGGAATCACCACTCTGAGGAAGAAGCAACCTGGGAGCGTGAAGATGATCTGATGGCCAAGTACCCAGAGCTCTTTGCTAGCCAGCCCTGAATCTCGAGGGCGAGATTCTTTTAAGGGGGATAGGTTTGTAACGCCCCGAATTTTGCAGTTGAATTTTTTTCTTTTCTTCACTCGCCAAATTCGGGCGTTACCTTTTCTTTTTCTTTTTCCCCTCGCTAAACCTTGATCTTTTCCAAAGCTTTAGCGGGATTCGGTTTGGAATTCCCGTGTAAAGAAAAAACCCTAAAACTGTTTTATGTTGTTTGATGCACCATGCCGAACTATGCATTCTTTGATTGTTTGAAAGTGCAAATGCATTCATCTAGGAAGATCGGATTTCGAAAATAAGGAGAAAATCTTTTCTTTCTTTTTTCTTTCTCTTTCCCTCTCTCCTCTTTTTCTCTCTCTCCCGCACCGTGGGCCGACCCCGGCCGGCCCAGCCGCCCCCCCCCCACCTCCCCTTTTTCCCCAATTCTCTCTCCCTCTCTCTCTCATTTTGTCCCATCCTCTCCCTAAGCCGCCGCCGCCCCTACCCCCTGCCCTAGCGCCGCCCGCCGCCCTCGCCGTCGGCCGCCCGACGCCGGTGAGCCCCCTTCCCCCCCTCCTCCCTCCCCCCTCCCTCTCCCCTCCTCTCCCCCTCCCTGTCCGGCCATGGCCCGGCCGCCCCTGGCCGCGCCGCCCTGGCCCCAGCCCCGCCCGGCCAGCCCCAGCCGGCCCCGGCCAGCCCCAGCCGGCCCCGGCCAGCCCCAGCCGGCCCCGGCCAACCCCAGCCCCCGCCCGGCCGCCCCCAGCGCGCCCCCAGCCGGCCCCCAGCCGCGCCTGGCCGGCCCTGGCCGCGCCCTCGGCCGCCCGCCTGGCCGCCCTCGGCCGCCCTGGCCCCCTGGCCGCGTCCCCCTGCATAGGGCCGGTTCAACCGCCCGGTTCGGCCGCCCCGGCCGCCCAGCTCGGCCTCCCGCGCCCGCGCCCGCCCCCAGCCCAGCCACTCGCTCGGCCCCCGGTTCAACCGCCCTAGGGCCGGTTCAACCCCCCCCTGTTTTTTTTTTATTTTATTTTATTTTAGTTTACTTTCTGTGATCATAGTTATTTTATTTTAGGTAGGCTAATCTTTGTTCATGCTATGGAAAATAGGAAGTTTAATTTAGAATTTCGCTACGCCAGTTGATTCACGTAGTTAATTGTTTATCTCATTCAATGTTGATCAACTTAAAATGATTAGGTTTCCATTAGTGTATATAACAGAATTCTTTTGCTAAGAACCAATTGTAACTAATTATTAGTGCATAAGCTTTAACCCCTGCGAGACCCTTTCCCGTTTCTTTCTAATCATAATGAATGCGATATCGAATGTCATACTTGATGCATATTCACTTTACTTGTTCCCTTGTATGGTGTACTGTTCTTTTGTATTAAATATATGGATGTATGTATGTTTGCGCTCGCATAGAGAACGATCCGGTCGAAGAGCCCGAGGAATTCGCAGGAGAAGCCCCTGAGCAGCAGACGGTTGGTGGAGGCAAGTGTCCTTTGACCTATCTCTGTCCTATTCATTCTTTAATTCACCTCCCGCATTACACATTTATACCTAAGGATTGACTAGCTTTTGTTATCCATGTCCTTGTTTACCTATTTGGGTCGGATTATTACTGCTTAGTCTGATGCTAATGCTCAACTCTAATCAATGAACATGATGTGATTATCTATGATACGCCGTTTTCCCCTTCTTATTTATGATTATATTTGTGACCTTTAAGGGGACTCGAGCGGTTTCTCGAGTGCCTCTCCGTAAGGACCTGTTCAATGGATGACCGCCCGGGAAAACAGTGCAACCATGAGGGTGGAATGGGACGCCCTTAGCTGAATAATTAGAGGATCCGGGGTGTAGTCCGCTTAGCCATTGTGCCGTCAATGGGGCTCGGTGTATGCGGCTCGCTCTGCCAAGGTTGATTTGTCCCTTGGGGAGGAGTGCGGTACATTTAGGAAACCTAACGGGCGGCTACAGCCTCGGGGAATCTTTGTAAAGGCTACGTAGTGATGCCCTGCTGGACCACCTAGGTAGTGGTCAATGGGGAGTCGCTCTCTCCGGGCAGAAAGGGAATCACGGCTTGTGGGTAAAGTGCACAACCTCTGCAGAGTGTTATGAAACTGATATATCAGCCGTGCTCACGGTTATGAGCGGCCAAGGGAGCTCCAGAGATTAGTGATACTTGATCAGTGATACTTTGGTACAGGTGGCAATGAGATTGATGGTTCTGACTATGATTATGGTATTGGTAAGTGGTATTCTTTCCGTTTGGAAAGGATACATTGGGCTAATAACTTGGGTTAATGTTAAAATCTGGCTCTCTACTAGTAAGTAATAACCTGACCAACTAAAAGCAACTGCTTGACTTATCCCCACATAAAGCTAGTCCACTACAGCCAAACGGGATGCTTGCTGAGTATGTTGATGTGTACTCACTCTTGCTCTACACACCAAACCCCCCCCCCCCAGGTTGTCAGCATTGCAACCACTGCTTAGGAGAAGATGAAGCTGTGGAAGGAGACTTCCAGGAGTTCCAAGACTACGACGAGTTCTAGGTGTGGGTTAGCGGCAACCCCCAGTCGGCTGCCTGTGAAGGCCGCGTTATCTACGTTTCTTTTCCGCACTTTGATTTATTGTAAGAACTATATGGACGTCTCAGACGTATGATGTAATCGACTATTATTTCCCTTTTAATACTATTTTGAGCACTGTGTGATGATGTCCATGTTATGTAACTGCTGTGTACGTGAATAACTGATCCTGGCACGTACATGGTTCGCATTCGGTTTGCCTTCTAAAAACCGGGTGTGACATCGTGGAAGGCAAGTTGTGCCCTTGATCACTTCTTTTACCCATTCATGTTCTTATTATTCATAATGATCTGCATAGGTTAATTTTGATGGGATCCAATAGGTTACCCTAGATTTGACTATCTTTATACCTTGTTTCACCACTGGTTTTACTACTAAGTTTTTGGGTAGTACATGCTATTGCTTTATGTGGATTTGGGTATAGAGATATTTACTACTCATGATTACACTTGTTATTATCTGTTCATTATTTTCTGTTCATGATAAGATCATTATGTTAATTGGAACATGGAGAACCACCCGGGAAAACAGTGCTACCACAAGGGTTTAATGGGACGCCCTTGGCTGATTAACTAGGAAAGCTAGTAGAGGGCTACCTTACCCGAAAGGGGCAAGGGCAGTAGGGGAGTGGTCAGTGTAGGGGGGTCCTTGGGTTGATTTTGCTGCGATGGCGGTCAGGCAAGAACCCTGCACTGGAGCTTCCTATAAACTGTAGCGGGTAGTCTGAAGCTAGTGGAACTTTGTAAAGGCCTCGTAGTGGTACCCTGCCTCGCTTCCTAGGTAGAGGTGTATGGAGTCTGATCAACTCCGTGGCAAATGGGTAACACGACTTGTGGGTAAAGATGCGCAACCTCTGCAGAGTGTAAAACTGGTATACTAGCCGTGCTCACGGTCATGAGCGGCTCGGACACTCACATGATTAACTTATGGAACTTAAACTTAACCTGTCATTTCATTGCATTTGGGATTATTTTTATTATTACTTTTACTTATTATTACTGTGGTTTGGTATTTACTTACACTTAGTAACTGCTAATAAAATTTTGACCAACTTATAAAAGCAATGCTCAGCTTCAGCCTTTATTTCATTGATCAGCCTTACACTTCATGAATTCCCACCTTTGGTGAGTTCATGCCACATTATTCCCCACAACTTGTTGAGCTATGATCGTATGTGAGCTCACTCTTGCTGTCTCACACCCCCCACAGGAGAAGAGCAGGTGGTCGAAGAGGAGCCGCCTAACACCGAGGCTTTAGATCTGATCTAGGTGGCGTTTCTCAGTCGACATTGGCGCCATCGATCCTTAGTTCGTTTTACATTTATTCTTTTACTTTGTAATAAGTCTTCCGCTATGTAATAAATACTCTGATGTTTATGACATTTATCTCTATACACTCTGTTATTATATATGTTGTCTTCTTTGGCGCATGTATGAGATGCACCCGGCTTTGTTTCTTTAAAACCGGGTGTTACAGAAGTGGTATCAGAGGAAATGTTGACTGTAGGACGAAACCTAGATAGAAATGGACAGACCCTTTCCTACTTACCTTACGCTGATTCTCTCTATACTTATCTTGATTCTGTCTCACCTTCTACTGTTCTACTCTGATCATTCTTACCTTTTCTAATCTAAGACAAGATGGATTTCACACCTTGGAATCCCTACCCCTATGACATTTTTAAGAGATAGGAAGCCTAAGACAAAATTAAAACTATTTTCTCTATTAAAAATATTGGTTGATTGTTCTGATGATCAATGTCTGATTTGCTTCTTTGATTGATTGAAATATTACATGGACATCTTAGTATGTACCACCATAAGGTAATAAATTAGCTATGGTAGGTAAAACATTAAACTACTTAGCTAATAAATCCCCCAAAGTAACATGATTTGTAATTACTGCCTTGTCTACTACTCTCTCTTACCATATGTATCTAACTCAGATGGTCAATACCAGGAGGGGTGGTGGAATTGATTTGCCTCCTAATCGACACACTCGAAGGATATATAGACAACCTCAGCCACAGCCAGCAGAGATGAATCCTCCTAATCCTCCACCAGGCGGAGTTGACCCACTGGTTGCTGCTCAGATGGCGATGATGCAACAAATGGCGGATACTATGGCTGATATGCGTGCCCAGATGCAGCAAGAACGCCAAGAGATGCGTCAGGAAAGAGAAGATATACGCTAGGAGTTGCGCCAGGAGAGAGATGAGATATGCCAAGAAAGGAGGGCGCAACAACAACAGCTGCAACAACAAATGCAACAACAACAGCAGCAGCAGCAGCAACAACAAGTGCCATTGCCTCCACCACCACCACCAGTTCCACCTCGTGATAAGCACCGGGAATTTATGAGTCATAAGCCACCGACCTTCGCCAGTTCGCCAGATCCACTTGATGCAGATGATTGGCTGAAAGCAATTGAGAAGATGCTCAACATTGCACAATGCACTGACCGGGAGAAGGTTTTATATGCTTCTGGACGTCTGACTGGTCCTGCTGCTGACTGGTGGGATTCTTATACTGCTGCCCATGATGCTGCTGATACTATTACTTGGGCAGAGTTCAGTACGCAATTCAGGAACTACCATATTCCAGCTGGTATGATAAAGATCAAGAAGAAGGAGTTTCTGTCATTAAAGCAAGGCAACATGTCGGTCAGCGAGTACAGAGATAAATTCATTCAGTTGTCGAGATATGCTCCAGAGGAAGTTGCTGAGGATGAGAGGAAGCAGGAGCACTTCATTGAAGGACTTAATGGACCCTTGCAGTATGCACTGGTTGCACACACCTTTCCATCATTTCAGAGGCTACTTGATAAGGCTCTTGCTATTGAACACAAGCGTGTTCAACTGGGTGATTTGAAGAGGAAGGCTATCTCACAAGGACAGGGTAGCAGTAGTGTTCGTCCTCGCTACAGTTCACCACAGGGTACACCGACTCGACCGGGAGGACCACGCCCAGTTCAGCAATCACCACTGAGGACTCCACCTCCTCGACAGGCTACTCCCACGGGCACCCCGACGAAGTTTGCAGGACAGAGTCCGGGCACTAAATGTTTCAAGTGTGGGAAGATTGGTCATTATGCAAATGTCTGCCCACAGAGGATTGCTACTACTCCAGCTCAGAACAAGCAACAGACCCCTGGCAAGGGATATTCTATAGCCAGGGTGAATCAAGTCAGCGTTGATGATACTCCTGATGGTGGGGACCTCGTAATTGGTATGTTTTATGTTAATGCAATTCCGGCAACAATATTATTTGATTCTGGTGCTACACATTCATTCATGTCTGCTAGATATGCCAACACAAATGAAATACCACTGCTAAATATGAGAAAACCCCTGATAGTAATTACACCTAAAGGGCCTGTTGAGGCGAATCAAATGACACGTAGATTGACATTAACCATTATGGGTAGAGATTTTGGAGCTACTGCTATAATATTAGAGTCAAGCAGTATAGATCTGATCCTTGGTATGTCGTGGCTAAGAAAGGCAAAGGCCGTTATAGCATGTGGTAGAGGTACCGTAGAACTCACTACCACTAAAGGAGAAAGATTTCAAGTTAATATTGCAGTAACCTCCTCATCCATGCGTGCAATGTTCTTTATGCCTGAGGAGTTTGTTGGTAACAACATCCGGGTGGTTAGAGATTTTCTGGATGTCTTTCCAGAGGAGTTACCAGGGATGCCACCTGATAGAGAAGTTGAGTTTGTTATTGATCTCTTACCTGGAACCGCCCCTATTTCAAAACGGCCATATAGAATGTCCGTAGAGGAGTTGAAGGAACTGAAGAAGCAGTTGACGGAGTTACAAGAGGCTGGTTACATTCGTCCGAGTTCCTCACCTTGGGGAGCACCGGTGTTATTTGTGCAGAAGAAGGATGGATCTCAAAGGATGTGTGTGGACTATAGATCACTTAATGATGTTACGGTGAAGAACAAGTATCCATTACCCCGTATTGAGGATTTGTTTGATCAGATGAGAGGTGCTAGAGTATTCTCGAAGATTGATCTCCGATCGGGTTACCATCAGATGAGGATTAGACCATCGGATATTCCCAAGACGGCTTTCTCGACTCGATATGGATTATATGAGTTCACTGTTATGTCGTTTGGATTGACCAATGCACCGACATATTTCATGAATTTGATGAATAAGGTGTTTATGGAGTATTTGGACAGATTCGTCGTGGTGTTCATCGACGATATTCTTATCTATTCTAGGAATGAAAGTGATCATGAACAACATCTAAGGTTGGTGCTACAAAAGTTACGAGATAATCAACTCTACGCTAAGTTTAGCAAGTGCGAGTTTTGGATTGACAAGGTGCCATTCCTTGGTCATATTATTTCTAATGGAGGGATAGCAGTGGATCCTGCTAAAGTGAAGGAGATTATGGAGTGGAGAGTGCCCACTACAGTTACTGAGATTCGGAGTTTCTTGGGTCTCGCAGGATATTATCGGAGATTTATTGAAGGGTTTTCTAAGATTGCCAAGCCTATGACATCGCTTTTGGAGAAAGGAAAAGAATTTAAGTGGGATGAGAAATGTCAAGAGAGCTTTGACCAATTGAAGGAGAGACTAATGTCGCCACCAGTATTGATTATGCCAGACCTACAGAAGGGATTTGACATTTATTGTGATGCATGTGGCCAAGGACTTGGATGTGTGCTTATGCAAGAAGGTCATGTGATTGCCTATGCATCTCGCCAGTTGCGGAAGCATGAATTGAACTACCCCACTCATGACTTGGAACTAGCTGCCGTTGTGCATGCACTTAAGATTTGGAGACACTACATTATGGGAACTAAGTGCCAAGTATACACGGATCATAAGAGTTTGAAGTATATATTCACTCAGAAGGATCTCAACCTTAGGCAACGTCGTTGGTTGGAGCTCATCAAGGATTATGATTTGGAGATTCACTATCACCCGGGCAAGGCGAATTTGGTCGCAGATGCCTTGAGTCGGAAAGAACATGTTCACTCCGCTTTCGTTGTCCAGCTACCTGATGAATTAGCAAAAGACTTTGAGAGACTCAACCTGGGAATTGTTACTCACACTGAAGGAGTTACCATTGAGTTGGAACCTACCTTGGAGCAAGAGATTCGTAAAGGTCAGGTTGGTGATGCTAAGATCCAAGAGATTAAGGATCTAATCACGGATGGTCGAGTTCCGGAATTCACGGAGGATGAGCAAGGTACCATATGGTTCAAAGATCGGATATGTGTTCCAGAGATTGATAGCCTCCGGGAGACTATATTGAAGGAAGCCCATGATTCTGATTATTCAATCCACCCTGGTAGCACTAAGATGTATCAAGACTTGAAGCAGAAGTATTGGTGGTATGGACTGAAAAGAGATGTTGCTGCACATGTGGCTAAATGTGATGTGTGTCAAAGAGTCAAGGCCGAACATCAAAGACCCGCTGGACTATTGCACCCATTGAAGATACCTGAGTGGAAATGGGAAGAAATTGGTATGGATTTTATTGTTGGACTACGCCGCACTCCAGCAGGATATGACTCTATTTGGGTAATTGTGGACAGATTGACAAAGGTGGCTCATTTTATACCTGTGAGGACTAATTACACGGGAGCCAAGCTAGCAGAATTGTATATGACTCGGATAGTTTGTCTACATGGAGTGCCTAAGAAGATCGTGTCTGATCGAGGATCACAGTTTACTTCTCGATTTTGGAAGAAGTTGCATGAGAGTTTGGATACAAAGTTGAATTTTAGTTCAGCCTACCATCCCCAGACTGATGGACAGACAGAGAGAACCAATCAAGTGCTGGAAGATATGTTAAGAGCTTGTGCTCTCAAGCATGGTGGCAGTTGGGAGAAGAGCTTACCCTATGCTGAGTTTTCTTATAATAATAGCTACCAGGCCAGTTTGAAGATGTCACCATTTGAGGCTCTATATGGCAGAAAATGCAGGACTCCCCTATATTGGGATCAGACTGGAGAAAGACAGTTCTTTGGGCCTGAACTTATACAAGAGGCAGAAGAACAAGTGCAAATAATAAGAGAAAATTTGAGAATTGCACAGTCCAGGCAAAAGAGCTATGCTGATAATAGGAGAAGACTACTGGAGTTTAAGGAGGGTGATCATGTCTATTTGAAGGTGTCACCACTTCGTGGTATGAGGAGATTTAAAGTTAAAGGAAAGTTGTCCCCTCGCTTCATTGGACCTTTCTTGATCTTAAAGCGAGTGGGTGAAGTTGCATATCAACTGGAGTTACCCGATCATCTGTCAGATGTACATGATGTGTTTCATGTGTCTCAGCTAAAGAAGTGCCTCAGGGTACCTGAGGAGCAGTTACCAATGGAGGACCTTAGTGTTCAAGATGATCTGACCTATGCTGAGTACCCTATCAAGATTCTGGACACCCTGACTCGAGTTACAAGAAATAAGGTGATAAAGATGTGCAAAGTACAATGGAGTCACCATGGCGAAGATGAAGCAACGTGGGAAAGAGAAGAAGAGCTTCGCATAGATTTTCACCATCTTTTCCCAAGTCCTTCCTAAATCTCGAGGACGAGATTATTTTTAAGGGGGGTAGGATTTGTAATACTCAAAAAAATTGTACACAAGGAATATATAGTGATTTCCTGATTTGATGTGCCTTATTTGCATCATGAAAAGAGCATACACAAAATTAAGAGTGATTAAATTTAACCAATGACACTAAAATAAAAGGAAGTGCATCATATTGGAGTTTTGTTTGTGCATCAGATAATGTTCACAATAATATTAATTAAAATATAATAATTATCTTCAGATGAAGTTTAAATCCTAACTTGAGAATTAGGGTTTGAAGTAGAGGAGGAAGGAGAAGGTACTATACAATACAATAATAAAGTTATAAGCAGATAAATATATTCCATAATGATTTATTCAAATCATATACTCGGAAGTTAGAGTACAAGATTCACCACAAATTTGAAATTCAAATTTAGGTTCAAAAATAAGAAAAATGGAGAAAAGAATAAAGAAAAAGGACTCCTAACTCGGGTGGGCCGTGAAGGCTAATTTTGGCCCAGTAATCGCGCCCTCGCGGGCCGAACTCGGCTCTGTGCTATCCTCCGCGCGCGCGTGGCTTAACTGGCTGTCGCGTGGGGCCCGGCCGTCAGCCTCCCACGCGCTTGCGCGTAGCTCTGTTACACTCGCCGACATGCGGGCCCCCTCTGTCAGCCGAACCCCACAGCAGGCGTCTTCTTCAACCGGCCGCGGATCTCACGCGCGGGAATCCTGGTGCTCACCGGGGACCTCGGATTCCGTTGCTGACCCACCCTGCGCATAAAAAGAATCGAGCCGCATCCTTCTCTCCATCCGTTGCCCCTCGCGCAGACTCTTTTTTTCCCCTGTTAGCTGCCACCAAACCGAGTTCCAGTTATCCGCCGCCGGCATCAATCCTCAGCCACGCCACCGTTGGGGTCTTGGAGAAGGGTCGTGGAGCTTCGCCGTGACACCAGAAGGGCGTCCCTGGTAGTACCTGGCGGGATTGATCCTCGGGACGCACTCAATTTCTCACCACACCTCATCGCCGCCGTTGGGGCCGCACTGCGCCGAGGACCGGCTTCTACTTGCGTTCTGGGCGGGTATTTTCTCTCCCCTGCTGTTAGGATTAGTATGTACTTCATTTAGCACACCTTGGATTGGGGTCTGGAGCGCCGGAGTGACAAATGCGCGCTGCTCCGGCGATGCCCCGCCGTCTGTTGTACGCGCGCCGCCGCTACCTGGGCGAAGGAGGACGAAGGCGCCGGGACCGTTGATCAATCCACGGATGGTTGTGATCGGGTCGCGGATATCCCTTCCTAGGTTAAATCGTGATCGTAGATTTCATATCTAGTGGCCCCAGATGCGTACCGGTTTGTTATAGAGTTCATCTAATCTGAACCGCAGGCTTCAGATCCAACGGCCGATATTATCCGATACCCTTTCGCCTTGAACATTTTGTAAAAGAGCCCCCAGATTTTCTAAAAACAAACCCGCGGTCCCTAGGGATTGTGCTCTGTATCTCTGGTTTCTTGCGCCAGAGCCCCTGCGCTTCCTAGTATTGGAGGCCCAATCCAGAGAACTTTGAAAATTAGAAATTAATATCAGAAATCAATTTTTAGTGCATAAATAAATGTTAAAACTTGTATAATTCATAGAAAATGCATAGGAACTCCAAATTGGTCCATTCCAGTTCCTAAATTTTTGTAATAATATTGTCTACGCATTAGTGCCTCTGTTCTGACATGACAAACACAATAAAATTATTCTTTCACTTAATCTTGTATTAAATGCATAAAACCTTAGAAAATCCATAACTTAAAATATATAACTCCAAATTTGATGATTTCAGTTCCTGTGATCTTATTTTAATGTCTAGTTTATTACTGTATATTCTATTTGCATGTTTGATGTGATGTTAATTTATGTTATGCTATGTATGTATTGTATTGATGCGAGTAGACGAGCAAGCCACTGTGGAACCTGAGGTTCAACAAGTTGAAGTAGCTGAGCAGGAGCTCGTGGAAGGCAAGTTGTGCCCTTGATCACTTCTTTTACCCATTCATGTTCTTATTATTCATAATGATCTGCATAGGTTAATTTTGATGGGATCCAATAGGTTACCCTAGATTTGACTATCTTTATACCTTGTATCACCACTGGTTTTACTACTAAGTTTTTGGGTAGTACATGCTATTGCTTTATGTGGATTTGGGTATAGAGATATTTACTACTCATGATTACACTTGTTATTATCTGTTCATTATTTTCTGTTCATGATAAGATCATTATGTTAATTGGAACATGGAGAACCACCCGGGAAAACAGTGCTACCACAAGGGTTTAATGGGACGCCCTTGGCTGATTAACTAGGAAAGCTAGTAGAGGGCTACCTTACCCGAAAGGGGCAAGGGCAGTAGGGGAGTGGTCAGTGTAGGGGGGTCCTTGGGTTGATTTTGCTGCGATGGCGGTCAGGCAAGAACCCTGCACTGGAGCTTCCTATAAACTATAGCGGGTAGTCTGAAGCTAGTGGAACTTTGTAAAGGCCTCATAGTGGTACCCTGCCTCGCTTCCTAGGTAGAGGTGTATGGAGTCTGATCAACTCCGTGGCAAATGGGTAACACGACTTGTGGGTAAAGATGCGCAACCTCTGCAGAGTGTAAAACTGGTATACTAGCCGTGCTCACAGTCATGAGCGGCTCGGACACTCACATGATTAACTTATGGAACTTAAACTTAACCTGTCATTTCATTGCATTTGGGATTATTTTTATTATTACTTTTACTTATTATTACTATGGTTTGGTATTTACTTACACTTAGTAACTGCTAATAAAATTTTGACCAACTTATAAAAGCAATGCTCAGCTTCAGCCTTTATTTCATTGATCAGCCTTACACTTCATGAATTCCCACCTTTGGTGAGTTCATGCCACATTATTCCCCACAACTTGTTGAGCTATGATCGTATGTGAGCTCACTCTTGCTGTCTCACACCCCCCCACAGGAGAAGAGCAGGTGGTCGAAGAGGAGCCGCCTAACACCGAGGCTTTCGATCTGATCTAGGTGGCGTTTCTCAGTCGACATTGGCGCCATCGATCCTTAGTTCGTTTTACATTTATTCTTTTACTTTGTAATAAGTCTTCCGCTATGTAATAAATACTCTGATGTTTATGACATTTATCTCTATACACTCTGTTATTATATATGTTGTCTTCTTTGGCGCATGTATGAGATGCACCCGGCTTTGTTTCTTTAAAACCGGGTGTTACAACAAACCACATGACAGGGGAGAAGAAAATCTTCTCCTCCTATGAGAAAAACCAAGATCCCCAACGTGCTATCACATTCGGGGATGAAAACCAAGGTTTGGTCAAAGGATTGGGTAAAATTGCTATATCTCCTGACCATTCAATTTCCAATGTTTTTCTTGTAGATTCCTTAGATTACAATTTGCTTTCGGTTTCGCAATTATGTCAAATGGGCTACAACTGTCTATTTACTAATGTAGGTGTCACTGTCTTTAGAAGAAGTGATGATTCAGTTGCATTTAAGGGAGTGTTAGAGGGTCAGCTATACTTAGTAGATTTTGATAGAGCTGAACTCGACACTTGCTTAATTGCTAAGACTAACATGGGTTGGCTCTGGCATCGCCGACTAGCCCATGTTGGGATGAAGAATCTTCATAAGCTTCTAAAGGGAGAGCACATTTTAGGATTAACAAATGTTCATTTTGAGAAAGACAGGATTTGTAGCGCATGCCAAGCAAGGAAGCAAGTTGGTGCTCATCATCCACACAAGAACATCATGACGACTGACAGGCCACTGGAACTCCTACACATGGATCTATTCGGCTCGATTGCTTACATAAGCATCGGCGGGAGTAAGTACTGTCTAGTTATTGTGTATGATTATTCTCGCTTCACTTGGGTATTCTTTTTGCAGGAAAAATCCCATACCCAAGATACATTAAAGGGATTCTTGAGAAGGGATCAAAATGAGTTCGGCTTAAGGATCAAGAAAATTAGAAGCGACAACGGGACGGAGTTCAAGAACTCACAAATTGAAGGCTTCCTTGAGGAGGAGGGCATCAAGCATGAGTTTTCTTCTCCCTACACGCCTCAACAAAATGGTGTAGTGGAGAGGAAGAATAGAACTCTATTGGATATGACAAGAACCATGCTTGATGAGTACAAGACTTCGGATCGGTTTTGGGCCGAGGCGGTCAACACCGCCTGCTAGGTTATATCTACACCAAATCCTCAAGAAGACATCATACAAACTCCTAACCGGTAAAAAGCCCAATATTTCATATTTTAGAGTCTTTGGTAGCAAATGCTTTATACTTGTTAAAAGAGGTAGAAAATCTAAATTTGCTCCTAAGACTGTAGAAGGCTTTTTACTAGGATATGATTCAAACACAAGGGCATATAGAGTCTTTAACAAGTCCTCTGGACAAGTTGAAGTTTCTTGTGATGTTGTGTTTGATGAGACTAACGGCTCTCAAGTAGAGCAAGTTGATCTTGATGAGATAGGTGATGAAGAGGCTCCATGCATCGCGCTAAGGAACATGTCCATTGGGGATGTGTGTCCTAAAGAATCCGAAGAGCCTTCAAATGCACAAGATCAACCATCCTCCTCCACGCAAGCATCTCCACCAACTCAAAATGAGGATGAGGCTCAAGTTGATGAAGGAGAAGATCAAGCAAATGAGCCACCTCAAGATGACGGCAATGATCAAGGGGGAGATGCAAATGATCAAGACAAGGAGGATGAAGAACCAAGGCCGCCACACCCAAGAGTCCACTAAGCAATCCAACGAGATCACCCCGTCGACACCATCCTCGGCGACATCCATAAGGGGGTAACCACTAGATCTCGTGTTGCACATTTTTGTGAGCATTACTCTTTTGTTTCCTCTATTGAGCCACACAGGGTAGAGGAAGCACTTCAAGATTCGGATTGGGTGGTGGCGATGCAAGAGGAGCTCAACAACTTCACGAGGAATGAGGTATGGCATTTAGTTCAACGTCCTAATCAAAATGTTGTAGGAACCAAATGGGTGTTCCGCAACAAGCAAGATGAGCATGGTGTGGTGACAAGGAACAAAGCTCGACTTGTGGCCAAAGGATACTCTCAAGTCGAAGGTTTGGATTTCGGTGAAACCTATGCACCCGTAGCTAGGCTTGAGTCAATTCGTATATTATTAGCCTATGCTACTTACCATGGCTTCAAGCTTTATCAAATGGACGTGAAGAGTGCCTTCCTCAATGGACCAATCAAAGAAGAGGTCTATGTTGAGCAACCTCCCGGCTTTGAAGATAGTAAGTAACCTAACCATGTTTATAAACTCTCTAAGGCGCTTTATGGGCTCAAGCAAGCCCCAAGAGCATGGTATGAATGCCTTAGAGATTTCCTTATCACTAATGGATTCAAAGTCGGAAAGGCCGATCCTACACTCTTTACCAAAACACTTGAAAATGATTTGTTTGTATGCCAAATTTATGTTGATGATATTATTGAAAGGGAATTAGGCTTACACCTAGTTCCTAATTAATTTTGGTGGTTGAATTGCCCAACACAAATATTGGACTAACTAGTTTGCCCTAGTGTATAAGTTATACAGGTGCAAAAGGTTCACACTCAGCAAATAAAAAGATCAAGTTTTGGATTCAACAAAGGAGCAAAGAGGCAACCGAAGGCACCTCTGGTCTGGAGGCACCGGACTGTCCGGTGTACACCGGACAGTGTCCGGTGCGCCACCGGATGCACCAGAAGACTCCAACTCGAACTCGCTACCTTCGGGAATTTCTTCAGGCTGCTTCGCTATAATTCACCGGACTGTCCGGTGTACACCGGATAGTGTCCGGTGCTCCATGGAAGCGCGGCCTCCTCAACTCGCCAGCCTTGGGTTCGCGCAGCAGCCGCTCCGCTATAATTCACCGGACATGTCCGGTGTGCACCGGACTGTCCGGTGTAACCACGGGGCAACGGCTACTTCGCGCCAACGGTCACCTGCAGGCGCATTTAATGCGCGCTCTGCGCGCGCAGAAGTCAGGCGCGCCCATACTGGCGCACCGGACAATGAACAGGTGATGTCCGGTGTGCACCAGACATCCAGGCGGGCCCAGAAGTCAGAAGCTCCAACCGTCAGAATCCAACGGCACTGATGACGTGGCGGGGGCACCGGACATGTCCGGTGTGCACCAGACTGTCCGGTGCGCCATCGACAGACAGCCTCCACCAACGGTCAAGTTTGGTGGTTGGGACTATAAATACCCCAACCACCCCACCATTCATTGCATCCAAGTTTTCCAACTTCCAACCACTATACAAGAGCTAGCATTCATTGCAAAGCACACCAAAAGAGATCAAATCCTCTCCCAACTCCACACAAAGCCCTAGTGACTAGAGAGAGTGATTTGTAGTGTTCATTTGAGCTCTTGTGCTTGAATCGCTTTTTTTTCTTTGGCATTCTTTCTTGTGATCAAACACTCACTTGTATTTGAGGCAAGAGACACCAATTGTGTGGTGGTCCTTGCGGGAAGTTTGATTCCCAAGTGATTTGAGAAAGAGAAGCTCACTCGGTCCGAGGGACCGTTTGAGAGAGGGAAGGGTTGAAAGAGACCCGGCCTTTGTGGCCTCCTCAACGGGGAGTAGGTTTGAGAGAACCGAACCTCGGTAAAACAAATCCGCGTGTCTCACTTCATTATTCGCTTACGATTTGCTTTGCGCCCTCTCTCGCGGACTCTATTATATTTCTAACGCTAACCCGGCTTGTAGTTGTGATTATTTTTGAGATTTTCAGTTTCGCCCTATTCACCCCCCCCCCCTCTAGGCGACTTTCAATTGGTATCAGAGCCCGGTGCTTCATTAGAGCCTAACCGCTCGAAGTGATGTCAGGAGATCACACCAAGAGGGAGATGGAGACCGGCGACAAGCCCACTACAAGCCAAGGGAGCACTTCATCGGAAGAGTCCCGCACCAAGAGAAGGGAGAAGAAGAAGAACTCCTCCAAGCGGAAGGAGAAAAGATCTTCCTCTTCTCACCACAAGGAGAAGAAGGAAAAATCTTCTTCTCACAAGCCGCATCGGAGTGGGGACAAGCACAAGAGGATGAGGAAGGTGGTCTACTACGAGACCGACACTTCATCAACATCCACCTTCGACTCCGATGCACCGTCCGTAACTTCTAAGCGCCAAGAGCGCAAGAAGTTTAGTAAGATCCCCTTACACTATCCCCGCACATCTAGACATACTCCATTACTTTCCGTTCCATTAGGTAAACCGCCAACTTTTGATGGCGAAGATTATGCTAGGTGGAGTGATTTAATGAAATTTCATCTAACCTCACTCCACAAAAGTATATGGAATGTTGTTGAGTTTGGAGCACAGGTACCATCAATAGGGGATGAGGATTATGATACGGACGAAGTGGCCCAAATCGAGCACTTCAACTCCCAAGCCACAACCATCCTCCTTGCCTCTCTAAGCAAGGAGGAATACAACAAAGTACAAGGGTTGAAGAATGCAAAGGAGATTTGGGACCTACTCAAGACGGCGCACGAGGGTGATGAACTCACCAAGATCACCAAGCGGGAAACGATCGAGGGGGAGCTCGGTCGCTTTCGTCTTCGCCAAGGGGAGGAGCCACAAGATATGTACAACCGGCTCAAAACCTTGGTGAACCAAGTGCGCAACCTCGGGAGCAAAAAGTGGGACGACCACGAGGTGGTTAAGGTTATTTTAAGAGCTCTTATTTTCCTTAACCCCACTCAATTTCAATTAATTCGTGGTAATCCTAGATATCCACTAATGACCCCCGAGGAAGTTATCGGGAATTTTGTGAGCTTTGAATGCATGATTAAGGGCTCAAAGAAGATCAACGAGCTTGACGAACCTTCCACATCCGAGGCGCAACCGGTGGCCTTTAAGGCAACGGAGGAGAAGAAGGAGGAGTCTACACCAAGTAGACAACCAATTGACGCCTCCAAGCTCGACAATGAGGAGATGGCCTTAATCATCAAAAGCTTTCGGCAAATCCTCAAGCAACGGAAGGGGAAGGACTACAAATCCCGTTCCAAGAAGGTTTGCTACAAGTGTGGTAAGCCCGGTCATTTTATTGCAAAATGTCCTATGTCTAGTGACAGTGACAGGGACAACGACAAGAAGGGCAAGAGAAGAGAAAAGAAGAGGTACCACAAGAAGAAGGGCGGCGATGCCCACGTGTGCCGCGAGTGGAACTCCGACGAGAGCTCCACTGACTCATCCTCCGACGACGAGGACGCCGCCAACATCGCCGTCACCAAGGGACTCCTCTTCCCCAACGTCGGCCACAAGTGCCTCATGGCAAAGGACGGCAAAAGGAAGAAGGTTAAATCTAACTCCTCCACTAAATATGAATCTTCTAGTGATGATAATGCTAGTGGTGAGGAAGATAATTTGCGTATCCTTTTTGCCAACCTTAACATGGAACAAAAGGAAAAATTGAATGAGCTAATTAGTGCCATCCATGAAAAGGATGATCTCTTGGACTCCCAAGAGGACTTCCTAATCAAGGAAAATAAGAAACATGTTAAGGTTAAAAATGCTTATGCTCTAGAGGTAGAAAAATGTAACAAATTATCTAGTGAGCTAAGCACCTGCCATGACACTATTGCCAGCCTTAGAAATGAAAATACCAAATTAATTGCTAAGGTTGATTCTCATGTTTGTATTAATTCAATTCCCAATCTTAGAAATGATGAGTTGCTTGATAGGATTGATGAATTGAATGCTTCTATTGCTAGCCTTAGAAATGAGAATGAAAAATTGCTTGCTAAGGCTAAGGATTTTGATGTTTGCAATGCCACTATTTCCGACCTTAGAACTAAAAATGATTTATTACATGCTAAGGTTATTGAACTAAAATCTTGCAAACCCTCTACATCTAATGTTGAGCATGTTTCTATTTGTACTAGATGTAGAGATGTTGATATCAATGCTATTCATGATCACATGGCTTTAATTAAACAACAAAATGATCATATAGCATTATTAGACGCTAAAATTGCCGAGCATAACTTAGAAAATGAAAAGTTTAAATTTGCTAGAAGTATGCTCTATAATGGGAGACGCCCTGGCATCAAGGATGGCATTGGCTTCCAAAGGGGAGACAATGTCAAACTTAATGCCCCTCCTAAGAACTTGTCTAATTTTGTTAAGGGCAAGGCTCCCATGCCTCAGGATAACGAGGGTTACATTTTGTACCCTGCCGGCTATCCTGAGAACAAAATTAGGAGAACTCATTCTAGGAAGTCTCACTCTGGCCCTAACCATGCTTTTATGTATAAGGGTGAGACATCTAGTTCTAGGCAACCAACCCGTGCTAAGTTGCCTAGAAAGAAAACTCCTAATGCATCAAATGATCATAGCATTTCATTTAAAACTTTTGATGCATCTTATGTGTTGACTAGCAAATCCGGCAAGGTAGTTGCCAAGATTGTTGGGGGCAAACACAAGGGCTCCAAGACTTGTGTTTGGGTACCCAAAGTTCTTGTTTCTAATGCCAAAGGACCCAAAACCGTTTGGGTACCTAAAGTCAAGAACTAAAATTGTTTTGTAGGATTATGCATCCGGGGGCTCAAGTTGGATACTCGACAGCGGGTGCACAAATCACATGACAGGGGAGAAAAAGATGTTCTCCTCTTATGAGAAAAACCAAGATCCCCAACGAGCTATCACATTCGGGGATGGAAATCAAGGTTTGGTCAAAGGATTGGGTAAAATTGCTATATCACCTGACCATACTATTTCTAATGTTTTTCTTGTAGATTTTTTAGATTACAATTTGCTTTCCGTATCCCAATTATGTCAAATGGGCTACAACTGTCTATTTACTGATATTGGTGTTACTGTCTTTAGAAGAAGTGATGATTCAATAGCATTTAAGGGAGTGTTAGAGGGTCAGCTATACTTGGTAGATTTTGATAGAGCTGAACTCGACACTTGCTTGGTTGCTAAGACTAACTTGGGTTGGCTCTGGCACCGCCGACTAGCCCATGTTGGAATGAAGAATCTTCACAAGCTTCTAAAGGGAGAACACATTTTAGGACTAACCAATGTTCATTTTGAGAAAGACAGGATTTGTAGCGCATGCCAAGCCGGGAAGCAAGTTGGCACTCATCATCCACACAAAAACATCATGACTAGTGACAGGCCACTGGAGCTCCTACACATGGACCTATTCGGCCCGATCGCTTACATAAGCATCGGCGGGAGTAAGTACTGTCTAGTTATTGTGGATGATTATTCTCGCTTCACTTGGGTGTTCTTTTTGCAGGACAAATCTTATACCCAAGAGACCTTAAAGGGATTCTTGAGACGGGCTCAAAATGAGTTCGGCTTAAGGATCAAGAAAATTAGAAGCGACAATGGGACGGAGTTCAAGAACTCTCAAATTGAAGGCTTCCTTGAGGAGGAGGGCATCAAGCATGAGTTCTCTTCTCCCTACACTCCACAACAAAATGGTGTAGTGGAGAGGAAGAATCGAACTCTATTGGACATGGCAAGAACCATGCTTGATGAGTACAAGACACCGGATCGGTTTTGGGCCGAAGCGGTCAACACCGCTTGCTACGCCATCAACCGGTTATATCTTCACCGAATCCTCAAGAAGACATCCTATGAACTCCTAACCGGTAAAAAGCCAAATATTTCATACTTTAGAGTTTTTGGTAGCAAATGTTTTATTCTTGTCAAAAGAGGTAGAAAATCTAAATTTGCTCCTAAAACTGTAGAAGGCTTTTTACTAGGATATGACTCAAACACAAGGGCATATAGAGTCTTTAACAAGTCCTCAGGACTTGTTGAAGTTTCTTGTGACATTGTGTTTGATGAGACTAACGGCTCTCAAGTAGAGCAAGTTGATCTTGATGAAATAGGTGAAGAACAGGCTCCATGCATAGCGCTAAGGAACATGTCCATTGGGGATGTGTGTCCTAAGGAATCCGAAGAGCCTCCACATGCACAAGATCAATCATCCTCCTCAACGCAAGCATCTCCGCCAAACCAAAATGAGGATGAGGCTCAAGACGTTGAACAAGAAGATCAAGAAGATGAGCCACCTCAAAATGACAGCAACGATCAAGGGGGAGATGCGAATGATGAAGACAAGGAGGATGAACAACCAAGGCCGCCACACCCAAGAGTCCACCAAGCAATACAACGAGATCACCCCGTCGACACCATCCTCGGCGACATTCATAAGGGGGTAACTACTCGATCTCGTGTTGCACATTTTTGTGAACATTACTCTTTTGTTTCCTCTATTGAGCCACACAGGGTAGAGGAAGCACTTCAAGATTCGGATTGGGTGATGGCGATGCAAGAGGAGCTCAACAATTTTACAAGGAATGAGGTATGGCATTTAGTTCCACGTCCTAATCAAAATGTTGTAGGAACCAAGTGGGTCTTCCGCAACAAGCAAGACGAGCATGGTGTGGTGACAAGGAACAAAGCTCGACTCGTGGCCAAGGGGTATTCACAAGTCGAAGGTTTGGATTTTGGTGAAACCTATGCACCCGTAGCTAGGCTTGAGTCAATTCGCATATTATTGGCCTATGCTACTTACCATGGCTTCAAGCTTTATCAAATGGACGTGAAGAGTGCCTTCCTCAATGGACCAATCAAGGAGGAGGTCTATGTTGAGCAACCTCCCGGCTTTGAAGACAGTGAGTACCCTAACCATGTTTATAGGCTCTCTAAGGCGCTTTATGGGCTCAAGCAAGCCCCAAGAGCATGGTATGAATGCCTTAGAGATTTCCTTATTGCTAATGGCTTCAAAGTCGGCAAAGCCGATCCTACTTTATTCACTAAAACTCTTGACAATGATTTGTTCGTATGCCTTATTTATGTTGATGATATTATATTTGGGTCTACTAACAAATCTACATGTGAAGAATTTAGTAGGATCATGACACAGAAATTCGAGATGTCTATGATGGGGGAGTTGAAGTATTTTCTAGGATTTCAAGTCAAACAACTCCAAGAGGGCACGTTCATTTGCCAAACAAAGTATACTCAAGACATTTTAAGCAAGTTTGGAATGAAGGATGCCAAGCCCATCAAGACTCCCATGGGAACAAATGGGCATCTCGACCTCGACACGGGAGGTAAGTCCGTGGATCAAAAGGTATACCGGTCGATGATTGGTTCATTGCTTTATTTATGTGCATCTCGACCGGACATTATGCTTTCCGTATGCATGTGTGCAAGATTCCAAGCCGACCCTAAGGAATCACACCTTATGGCCGTAAAACGAATCTTGAGATATTTGACTTATACTCCTAAGTTTGGGCTTTGGTACCCTCGGGGATCCACTTTTGATTTGATTGGTTATTCGGATGCCGATTGGGCGGGGTGTAAGATTAATAGAAAGAGCACATCGGGGACTTGCCAGTTCTTGGGAAGATCCTTGGTGTCTTGGGCTTCAAAGAAGCAAAATTCGGTCGCTCTTTCTACCGCCGAAGCCGAGTATATTGCTGCAGGCCACTGTTGCGCGCAATTGCTTTGGATGAGGCAAACCCTGCGGGACTACGGTTACAAATTAACCAAAGTTCCTCTTCTATGTGATAATGAGAGTGCAATCCGCATGGCGGATAATCCCGTTGAGCATAGCCGCACTAAACACATAGCCATTCGGTATCATTTTCTTCGGGATCACCAACAAAAGGGGGATATCGAGATTTCATACATTAACACTAAAGATCAATTAGCCGATATCTTTACCAAGCCACTTGATGAACAATCTTTTACCAGACTTAGGCATGAGCTCAATATTCTTGATTCTAGGAATTTCTTTTGCTAATCTTGCACACATAGCTCATGATAATACCTTTGATCATGTCTCTTTTATATGCTATGACTAATGTGTTTTCAAGTGTATTTCAAACCAAGTCATAGGTATATTGAAAGGGAATTGGAGTCTTCGGCGAAGTCAAAGGCTTCCACTCCGCTCTACTACTCATCCTTCGCCGTCGCTCCGCATTACTCTCCAACGTTGGTATAATCTTCACTCATTTATTTTATGACCAAAGGAGGAGAAAGTACTTCTATGGGCTTATATCTCACTCAAAGTATCCGTTTTTGGCGATTCATGCCAAAGGGGGAGAAAGTATGAGCCCAAAGCAAAAGGACCGCACCACCACCCCAACCCCAATTTTAAAATTGATGATTTTCAATTGGTAAATTTCAAAATTGGTATCTCTTTGTGTTCTAAAGGGGGAGTAAGTAGTATTTTCAAATTTGATGTCTTAAAACCCTCTTGAACACTAAGAGGAGACTTTATTTGAGGGGGAGTTTTGTTTAGTCAAAGGGAAAGCATTTTAAGAAAATTTCAAAACTTGAAAATGCCTTGCAAAATCTTATTCATTTACCTTTGACTATCTTGCAAAAGGACTTTGAAAAGAATTTACAAAAGAGTTTGCAAAAACAAAACTTTTGGTGCAAATGTGGTCCAAAATGTCAAAAACAAAGAAAACAATCCATGCGCATCATGTAAGCATTTATATTGGCTCAACTCCAAGCAACCTTTGCACTTACATTATGCAAACTAGTTCAATTATGCACTTCTATATTTGCTTTGGTTTGTGTTGGCATCAATCACCAAAAAGGGGGAGATTGAAAGGGAATTAGGCTTACACCTAGTTCCTAATTAATTTTGGTGGTTGAATTGCCCAACACAAATATTGGACTAACTAGTTTGCCCTAGTGTATAAGTTATACAGGTGCAAAAGGTTCACACTCAGCAAATAAAAAGATCAAGTTTTGGATTCAACAAAGGAGCAAAGAGGCAACCGAAGGCACCTCTGGTCTGGAGGCACCGGACTGTCCGGTGTACACCGGACAGTGTTCGGTGCGCCACCGGATGCACCAGAAGACTCCAACTCGAACTCGCTACCTTCGGGAATTTCTTCAGGCTGCTTCGCTATAATTCACCGGACTGTCCGGTGTACACCGGACAGTGTCCGGTGCTCCATGGAAGCGCGGCCTCCTCAACTCGCCAACCTCGGTTTCGCGCAGCAGCCGCTCCGCTATAATTCACCGGACATGTCCGGTGTGCACCGGACTGTCCGGTGTAACCACGGGGCAACGGCTACTTCGCGCCAACGGTCACCTGCAGGCGCATTTAATGCGCGCTCTGCGCGCGCAGAAGTCAGGCGCGCCCATACTGGCGCACCGGACAATGAACAGGTGATGTCCGGTGTGCACCGGACATCCAGGCGGGCCCAGAAGTCAGAAGCTCCAACCGTCAGAATCCAACGGCACTGATGACGTGGTGGGGGCACCGGACATGTCCGGTGTGCACCGGACTGTCCGGTGCGCCATCGACAGACAGCCTCCACCAACGGTCAAGTTTGGTGGTTGGGGCTATAAATACCCCAACCACCCCACCATTCATTGCATCCAAGTTTTCCAACTTCCAACCACTATACAAGAGCTAGCATTCATTGCAAAGCACACCAAAAGAGATCAAATCCTCTCCCAACTCCACACAAAGCCCTAGTGACTAGAGAGAGTGATTTGCAGTGTTCATTTGAGCTCTTGTGCTTGAATCGCTTTTTTTTTCTTTGGCATTCTTTCTTGTGATCAAACACTCACTTGTATTTGAGGCAAGAGACACCAATTGTGTGGTGGTCCTTGCGGGAAGTTTGATTCCCAAGTGATTTGAGAAAGAGAAGCTCACTCGGTCCGAGGGACCGTTTGAGAGAGGGAAGGGTTGAAAGAGACCCGGCCTTTGTGGCCTCCTCAACGGGGAGTAGGTTTGAGAGAACCGAACCTCGGTAAAACAAATCTGCGTGTCTCACTTCATTATTCGCTTACGATTTGCTTTGCGCCCTCTCTCGCGGACTCTATTATATTTCTAACGCTAACCCGGCTTGTAGTTGTGATTATTTTTGAGATTTTCAGTTTCGCCCTATTCACCCCCCCCCCCTCTAGGCGACTTTCAATTATATTTGGGTCTACTAACGAATCTACATGTGAAGAGTTTAGTAGGATCATGACACAAAAATTCGAGATGTCAATGATGGGGGAGTTGAAGTATTTCTTAGGATTTCAAGTGAAGCAACTCCAAGAGGGCACCTTCATTAGCCAAACGAAGTATACTCAAGATATTCTAAGCAAGTTTGGGATGAAGGATGCCAAACCCATCAAGGCACCCATGGGAACCAATGGGCATCTCGACCTCGACACGGAAGGTAAGTTCGTGGATCAAAAGGTATACCGGTCGATGATAGGCTCTTTACAATATTTATGTGCATCTCGACCGGATATTATGCTTTCCGTATGCATGTGTGCAAGATTCCAAGCCGGCCCTAAGGAAGCTCACCTTACGGCCGTAAAACGAATCTTGAGATATTTAGTTTATACTCCTAAGTTTGGGCTTTGGTATCCTAGGGGATCCACATTTGATTTGATTGGTTATTCGGATGCCGATTGGGCGGGGTGTAAGATTAATAGAAAGAGCACATCGGGGACTTGCCAGTTCTTGGGAAGATCCTTGGTGTCTTGGGCTTCAAAGAAGCAAAATTCCATAGCTCTTTCTACCGCCGAAGCCAAGTACATTGCCGCAGGCCATTGTTGCACGCAACTACTTTGGATGAGGCAAACCCTTAGGGACTACGGTTACAAATTAACCAAAGTTCCTCTTCTATGTGATAATGAGAGTGCAATCCGCATGGCGGATAATCCCGTTGAACATAGCCACACTAAACACATAGCCATTCAGTATCATTTCTTAAGGGATCACCAACAAAAGGGAGATATCGAGATTGCATACATTAATACTAAAGATCAATTAGCTGATATCTTTACCAAGCCACTTGATGAACAAACCTTTAACAAACTTAGGCATGAGCTAAATATTCTTGATTCTAGGAATTTCTTTTGATGTCTTGCACATATAGCTCATAAGTATACCTTTGATCATATCTCTTTCATGTTCTATGACTGATGTGTTTTCAAGTATATTTCAAACCAAGTCATAGGTGTATTGAAAGGGAATTGGAGTCTTCGGCGAAGACAAAGGCTTCCACTCCGTAACTCATCCTTCGCCGTCGCTCTGAGCAACTCTCCGGCTTTGGTATAATCTTCACTCATATGTTCTATTTGCCAAAGGGGAGAAAGTAGTTAGGAAAGGGCTCTAATGATTCCGTTTTTGGCGATTTATGCCAAAGGGGGAGAGAGCATGAGCCCAAAGCAAAAGGACCGCACCACCACTAATTTTAAAAAGAATTTCTCAACTGGTATGATTTTCAAAATTGGTATCTCATTGTGTTCAAAAGGGGGAGAGAGTAGTATTTTCAAAATCAATATCTTAAAACCCTCTTGAACACTAAGAGGAGAAATTTATTAAGGGGGAGTTTTGTTTAGTCAAAGGAAAAGCATTTGAAACAGGGGGAGAAAATTTCAAATCTTGAAAATGCTTCGCAAAGTCTTATTCATTTACCTTTGACTATTTGCAAAAGAACTTTGAAAAGGATTTACAAAAAAATTTGCAAAAACAAAACATGTGGTGCAAGCGTGGTCCAAAATGTTGAAATTAAAGAAACAATCCATGCATATCATAAGTATTTATATTGGCTCAATTCCAAGTAACATTTGCACTTACATTATGCAAACTAGTTCAATTATGCACTTCCACATTTGCTTTGGTTTGTGTTGGCATCAATCACCAAAAAGGGGGAGATTGAAACAGAATTAGGCTTACACCTATTTCCTAATTGATTTTGGTGGTTGAATTGCCCAACACAAATAATTGGACTAACTAGTTTGCTCTAGTCTATAAGTTATACAGGTGCCAAAGGTTCACACTTAGCCAATAAAAAGACCAAGAAATGGGTTCAACAAAGAGAGCAAGGGATTACCGAAGGCTGCCCTAGTCTGGCGCACCGGACAGTGTCCGGTGCACCAGGGGACCCCCAAGCCAAACTTCGCACCTTCGGGAATTTTCAGAGGCGCTTCGCTATAATTCACCGGACTGTCCGGTGCACCACCGGACAGTGTCCGGTGCTCCAGAGGAGAGCGACTCTGAACTCGCCAGCTTCGGATTTTAGCTCCGCTATAATTCACCGGACATGTCCGGTGCACACCGGACTGTCCGGTGAGCCAGCGGAGCAACGGCTACTTCGCGCCAACGGTCGACTGCAACGCATTAAATGCGCGCCAGCGCGTGCAGAGGAGCAGAGCACGCGCGGGTGGCACACCGGACAGTCTACAGGACTTGTCCGGTGCACCACCGGACAGCCAGGCGGGCCCACTCGTCAGAACTCCAACGGTCGAAACCCAACGGCCTGGTGACGTGGCTGGCGCACCGAACAGTGTCCGGTGGCGCACCGGACTGTCCGGTGCGCCATGCGACAGCAGCCTCTACCAAACGGCTAGTTTGGTGGTTGGGGTTATAAATACCCCCAACCACCCCACATTCAAGTCATCCAAGTTTTCCAACTTCCAACCACTTACAAGAGCTAGGCATTCAATACAAGACACACCCAAGTGATCAAATCCTCTCCCAAATTCTACAAAAGCTTTAGTGTTAAGAGAGAGTGATTTGTTGTGTTCTTTTGAGCTCTTGCGCTTGGATTGCTTTCTTTCTCATTCTTTCTTGAGATCAAACTCACTTGTAATTGAGGCAAGAGACACCAATCGTGTGGTGATCCTTGTGGGAACTTTGTGTTCCAAGTGATTGAGAAGAAAAGCTCACTCGGTCCGAGGGACCGTTTGAGAGAGGGAAAGGGTTGAAAGAGACCCGGTCTTTGTGACCACCTCAACGGGGAGTAGGTTTGCAAGAACCGAACCTCGGTAAAACAAATCCGCGTGTCACACTCTTTATTCGCTTGCGATTTGTTTTACACCCTCTCTCTCGGACTCGTTCCTATTTCTAACGCTAACCCGGCTTGTAGTTGTGATTAATTTTGTGAATTTCAGTTTCGCCCTATTCACCCCCCCTCTAGGCGACTTTCAATTCGAGGCGAAGATTCTCCTACCCACGCGATGACGCGATCCCGCGGCGAAGACTCCACCACGTCGAAGAATTCACGATAGGCCGAGGCCTCGCTCACCCCGCTTCTCCCCCAAGCACAATCTGTGTACCCTCCTGAACGACCGGGACCCAGTTATGGGTGCCGAGCGGTGGGGATGGTGGAATCCGACGACGGCGGTCACGTGTTTCAGCCACGGCCGAAACAGCGGCTGCGGCGACGGCTGGTTTAGCGGTGGATGCGAGAAGAGAAGACGAGCAATGACTCGAAGGGAGGTGATAACGGTTATAAGCCCCGGAGTCTCCCAGAGTTTCCGGCCAGGTTGTTGCATCGCGCGACGGCCCCGACATTCCGTTGCGCGCGGATGCACACCCATGAAGCAGCTTCGGTGCCCAGGGTCCCACAGGTCAGGTGGACGAGAGAGGTAATGCGACCGACTCGTGGGTCCCACGTGCCATACGCAAGCGCGCACGAGACCCACTCAGTTTGGGCTGTGCAGGGGAAATGGTTAACGGGGCGAAAGCTTGGTTCCAGGACCGACTCGACGGTCTCCTCTTTTTATTTTAATTTTCTATTTTCCTTTTCTCTCTTTCCAAATTCAAACTTAATTTCCAATTTGAATTCCAATCTTGTGTTGAATTTGTCCCTAATTTAATGTACAACTGAATGCACTAATTAAGTAAAAATATATTCTTATTTTCATTTCGTTTTATGTAGTGTCTTCTTGTTTCTTTCTCATTTCTAACTTATTATTCCATTGCTCTAAATTGCATTTCTTTGGTTAAATTCTAACTTAGACATTGGCACATTTTTATTAATCTTGCCAGTATTTAATGCACAAACATAAAAGCTCAACATGATGCATGACTTTTCTTTTTTATGATTTAGTAAAGAATTATTATTTTCAATTAGGTTTAGTATCATGACTCAAAAAGTAGATGGCAAATCATATAAGATGATCAACCTTTTTTATAAGTCTTATAATTTGGGTATTACAGTGCGCCATGCTTGCCCTCCACTGCCAACTGGGTCCCGCGCGTCAGGCCTTCCTTCTTCCCTATCCGCACGTGACGGCTGCAATGGAATCGCGCCAATCACGCGGGCCAGCTAGATCCTAGCTAGGGGTTAGTTGCGACCGTAATCCAGGGGGCTATAAACCATGGCTCGGGGCTTGGTTTCCCTTTGGTCACTATAACCTAGCCATAGATTGCTCACGGGCGAGGGAGAAAAGAGATCGATCGCCGCCGCACAGGGAAACCTAGGGCTAACGTTGTCAATCGTCGAGCTCCGGGCTGGGGAAAGATCGACTGTGATACCGGCAAGTGTTGTAGACCTTCCTAGGCGAAGGAGTTGGCCGGGGCACTGTCGATTGCTCGTTGGAGCTATCGATCCTCCGCAGAACAGCACGTTGCTGTGGTCGGTGGGTGTTTCACACCAAATTCAGAGCCAAACCTCTCCAACTTCTTTTGAATCTTCTTGAGATGTTCCTTGGCGCTTAGACAAACATAGTTAGCATCTAAAACAATTGACTAAGCGTAGGAATCATACATTTTTCATTCCTTTTCATAAGAATTTGCAATATGCCCAAACTCAAGCTCAAAATGTGTTTTTCCCTACAATAGGTATTAGAGTCCAAACACAAGTACTACAAACATTGTTAATGACCTATGCAACATACTTAAAAGCGCAAACCTCACACTTATACCATTTTCCACAAAGTTGCATATTTTAGGTCCATTTTTGTGCTCATTTAGACTTGATGACTTTAATTTGCTTTCTTAACACATGTGCTCATGATTATATGAAGAGTGTTAGTTAAATGTGGTGTGTTAAGCATTTAATCACTAAAACAACTAGAAATAGCTCAAGGGCACATTTCTCTTTCAACAACAAATACATCAGTTTTACATTGTGCAGAGGTCGCACATCTTTACTCACAAGTCGTATAAAATTCCAAAGAACTTTACACCTAACCATGTTGTGTTTATCAGGCACAATATCATACTTCCATGTGTGATTGCATAGGAACGCTACAAGGTTTTTATAAAGTTCCACTAGCACGAGAAACCCATGCACACGTGGTATAGATCATCCGGTAGTCTAAAAAGTCATCGCAGCATGATCAGCCCCATCACTATACTTGAGCAACTCCTCTGTGCTTGCCTCTAACCGGATAAGATTCTCACACACTAGCATCTCAACATGGTGGACTTTATTATGAATGAGTTAGTTGTTACTGCTTCATTGCAGTAGCTGTCTGTTATCATCGAACTATTGAATTTAAACCTGTTGGGTTCGTTTGTGTTCTTTCGCCAGTTGTACCACCATGTACCATGTTATGGGACAAACAATATCATCGCTAGACAAAGGCCATTGTTGGTTGATTACCAGCTTGCCGCTCCCGTAAAGCAGAAGAGGGCCCCAAACGGAACAAACCAAAGCGTACATAAAACTAAAACGCTGTGTATCACTTGACGTCTGGAAATGCAGGAAAATTGCGCGATAAACAAGAGCCCTGAGTACCAATCAGCCTTCTTTCTTCCAGCAAGCTTGCAACAATTAGCAGTTTTGGACATCAGCACGCCAGATACATGCACCGAAACAGAAATCAACATCTCACAAGCTGCATGTTGTACTGCACTAGCTAGCAGTCTCTACTCCCTAATTTGCTTACGGTTACTTGCTTTAACCGTCTAGTTCTTGCCTCTACTGCCTAATTGCTTAGGCTACCGCTTTAACCGTCTAGTCCTTTTCCTCGTGGGTACATGACCTATCTCAGATACAGCGAGGCTTTTCTCCTTGAAAGCCCTGACCATGTTGTACACCTGTTTTGAGGCTCACGTATCAATCTTGATTCAGTTTAATGCAACTTGATACTGTATAAATGCTTCAGTTGGGAGTTACCTTCCGAATACCCGATGTTAATCCCATGGACTCCACGCAGGACTCGTTGACAAGTTTCAACTTTGTGCTATCAGCACCCTTTTTGCATAGTCGATCCACACCATCTACATTGTAGTTAGTTAGCAAGCAAGGTGTGAAGGGCTTTCAAGGATGACAGATTACTTTTTATCTGGTGACAAACACCAACAAACTCTACCTTTGAGATTAATAACCATGAGCTCCACATGCATTGTCAGGCGAATGTGGGAGAAAATGTGGACATGCTCACCAACATCCTCCCGGAGGATCACGTCAGGTTTCCGAACCATGTCGATGCTAAGCAACTTTGACAGATACTTGTCCATTGCTTTCCTTCTGTTCAGCAAATCGGTTTTCCCTTGGTCCACAAGGACCAGTGGGAACTCCCAGAGCCCTGCAAGCAGGCCCTCCTCTGGTCTCTTGATCAGCAAAAAGAGATGGTCATTTCCCTTTGGGTCTGCCGCCTCTTCCTCCAAGCCTTGTGCAAACTGAACCACACAAACAGCAGCGAAATCACTCCGAGGTTTGGCCTTTGGAACCACTCGTGGGAAGTCTGTAACTTGAACCGATGATTTTTCACGGGAAAGCACAAGCGCTTGGCAGTGGCTAGAGACTGGGCATTCAGAGCAACCAGGCTTTGTCTTGCTACATAATGTTGCTCCTAACTCCATCATCGCTTGGTTGAAGTCTCCTGGTCTCAAAGGGTCAACCATTTGACCTACGAGGTCCCTATTATAGAAAATGTACATTGTCCAAGTTGTGAGATTGGTGTAAAACTTTCTAATTCAGAATTGGATTCACAGCAAGACAATGTGATTACAGATGAAACAGTGTGAATCAATGTCTGTCCAACTATGGATAAAGCCTGTACTGAGGTTAGGAGGGGTTCGAAAAATCAAATCAAGATTTTCAATTAGATTAAATATGTGCATATTCATTTCAACCAATGATACAGCACAATGTACAGTATTACACAGGTCTATTGCAGCAAAAAACAAAATGGAGGACAAAGTACAGTACATTGTGTTAGTTTACTAGAAAAATCCAAGATGGTAATAAACACTACCATGAACAATGAACTAACAAGATTTTTTTTTGTGTGGGGCGGGGGGATTGTAGATGAGCCATCACATTCTAGATGAAGTGGCCGATCGTGAATTCAGCCTATGAATTTAGATGAAGACATGAAGTGAATTCATCCCTCATGCTTATAACAATTATAATATTTTGTGAGGGACGAGGTGGTGGTGGATCAGCCCATTGCATTCCAGAAATCAAACAAAAAGTAATAAGTGAGAATATGATGGACCAACCAAAGACATTTATAAATTGTCAAACAAGAAGGATACTGCAGTCTACCAGAATCTCTTCACTGTTGAGGATTCCTTTGGGTTGTCAGCAATGGTGTAAAGCCTGCTGATGACTCGTATCACATTTCCATCCACAACTGGGACAACCTACAATAATGATAGAAAATTCACAAAGTCATTCGAAAAAGGAAAAGAAAATGCACACACTAATTTCACGAGTTGCTAAACTGTGAACAACCTCGTTGAAGGCAATTGAAGCGATTGCTCCAGCTGTGTAATCCCCAATGCCACGAACCTCACGAAGGGCTAATGCTGTGCGAGGAAACACCCCCTTTTCGATGATCTGCTTTGCTCCCTGTTTCTCCATCATAAAGAAGATGGACCATAAACCACAGATAGAGATCATTCATTCCTAGTTTATAGTGTTATGTAAAGACCACAAAACTGCAAAATTTAAGATAACTCGCATAAGCTGGAAACCGAAGAACAAGAGAGGAAGGTCACATAAAAGGTCAAATTCCTTATGAACTGCACAAAATATCAATATCTTGACATCTCAAAATCGGTTCAAATGAAAAGCCAATGATGAACTAATAATTAGATTTCCGCTCCTTCATTTCAAGGAAGATGGAACTCTCAAATAATCTTCCAGGCTCTCTAAGGCAAAACAGCAAACAGGGAACGTGCGCAGCAGCAAAGGTTGGCAAGCAAGCATCAACCTTCCAATAAGACACGCCTCAGTCCTTCGTCATCAATCCATTACGAGCACAACTCACCTCCAGCAGAAATCGAGCCCTACGGTAGTAGCCAAGACCCGCCCACATCTCGTTCACCTCCTGCGGCATCAAGCCACGAATCAAGAAATCGATTATCATTTAACCCCACAAAAATTTGGGCTCAAAGATCGAATCTTCCCCACAAAAAAGAAATTTATTTTGCTTCTCTTACTCAAATTTATCAATTATTGCTTTTTGCGTACCTCCTGCGTAGCGGCGGCGAGGCTTCGTACGGTCGGCCACCGCGCCATCCACCGCTCGTAGTAAGCGACGACCACGGGCACCCGCGTCTGCTGCAGCATCACCTCGGACACCCACACTGCGTAGGCCCTCTCTTCCTCGCAGCCGCTTACGCATCGCCACGGCAGGTCCCTACGGTGCGCGTCATACCACCGGAGCAGCTGTGCGCGCAGCGCCGGGGGTGCGGCAGCGCCTGGGGCAGCGGCCCCAGGCACTGAGGGAGCCAGGTCTTCGATGTCAGCAGCGGAGGAGGCTTCTGGCACCGCCTTGGCGCGGCGCGGTCCGGGCCTTCTGGTGGGAGAACGGCCACTGCGGGTGTCGGGCGCCTTGGGGTTCTTGGCCATTGATTTTGAAATGTTAGGTCTTTGCCGCCACTGGAGTGGTGGGTTTTTGTGGGAGAATATGGGCAAGCGCAAGAAGACGAGAGGGCCGTGTTTGTTTGGTATTTTTTTTAGCTTATGTTTATCAAAAGCTGCTATGACTATCAAATAATTTAGTTTTTCAGTCTGCTTTTATAAAAATCGTTTTGGTACAACCATTCAAAATCACATAAATATAGAATCGATCGAGTCGTCACAATAGTAAAATCCACCGCTTTGTAGATCTTGAACCATTTGGATCACTTCATCTTCTCCGTACGTAATTCACACAATTCTTAGATTTTTACCACACTCAAATTCTCTTCGTAGCCAAATTTTCAGAAAAACTGCTAAAAAAAACTGAACCAAACAGACCCCATAGCTTGTCCGTCGAGGTGCTATGAGTGCGTGTTTTTTTTCATTTTTTATTGGTCTCTTTAGTTCTTGGAATAAACTAAAATCCCTGCGTTATTTAATTTCATAGACTAAAAGTAATTAACAGTCATTAAAACATCTGAAAAATAAACTATATTATCTTTCAACTAACCACATTTCTCTTGTTGGTAACTGGACAATGCAATAAAGAGGAACAGAAACCGTAAAAGGAACTGTTTAGTCCTTTTTAGTCACTAATTAAGAGACTAGAGACTAAAATAATTTATTTCTCTTTTAGTTTTTGTTGGTCACATATAAAGATGAACATGATAACACAGTTAAAGTAACACAATTCTTCCTTTCCTTGATTCGTTCACGATAGGTAAGTGATTCCAGAGAAGGAAATTATAGTGAATATGATTGAAATAAAACAAAAGCATAGGTAAGAAAATATGTGCATCAGATAATATAAGCTTTATCCTTTTATTTTCTTCCTCCTATTAGGGCTAGTTTGGAAACTCTGTTTTCTGAAGGTATTTTCATTTTCCCAAAAAAATTAGTTAATTTTTTATTGGAAAAATAGAAATTCATTGGTAAAATAGGGTTGCCAAACTAGCCCTTACGTGTGATTTATTGTCGGAGTGCTTGAGGACAATATAAAGTGCTTGTCCTCTATAGCTTCGAAAGTTTATATAATATAAGCACCCACACTATTAGACCAAAGGCAGGTAGGCTACCACCGGCCACTATTGATATAGTAGAGAAGGAATAGCTGGGATATTTCGAGATAAACTCGGAGTTAGCATAACCTATAAGGGGCAATCATATCGAAAACTCTATGACAGCCGATTTAACTATGACCTATATCCCTAGGGTACAAGAATACCCAAATTTTCAAATTTTTTGGGTGAGCAAGTCAGAAGCACACATGAACACAGGCCAATTCCTAGCACAACTCGGGAATTGGCCGATAGGGGGCTTCCCGCATTCGTTTATTTTTATTATCATTAACTGGTACCACATTTGCATGGTATGCCACCCTGCCACCAAATTCCATCTACTCTTGGGGAGAATTAGAACAAAAATTCCACGACCATTTTTTCTCCAGAGAATATGAATTAGACCTGGTAGATTTAGTAGCACTGCAACAAGGAAGGGATGAGTCGATTAATGATTACGCCCGGAGGTTCCAGACACGAGAACCCGATGTTTTCAGATTCACGACACAAAAAAACAGATAGCAGGATTAGCTTTTAATGGGATGCGGTCATATTTAAAAGAGAAATTAGAAGGAGTTAAATTTTTTACACTAGCTCAATTGTACCAGCGGGCTTTGGCTTGTGAGAGGCGAAGCAAAGATGCATCTAAGACAACTCGCCACAATGTTCACATAGTAGAGTGTGATGAAAGCCGTTCAGAAGATGAGCCTCCAGGAATATATGTTGTTGAATTAATTTGGCCAGCAAAGGCCAAACCACTAGTAATATTTGAATTATTACTGACTTATCACTGATTGTAAAAATTACTAAGAAGTTACTGATATATTGTCTACATGTATGCCATGATAAAAGTGGAAGCTACTGATTTATGGATTTCGATGGCTATTTCTGATTAAACAATTACTAAGTGATCCATGTATATATACTGAGTAATCATTGTAAAATTACTGAGTGACTGGTTAATGTAATAATTAATGTGTGATGCATGGAATATTACTGCGTGTCATAACTATTATTAGTTAATAATATGATACAATACAGTATTGTCGGTATTATTATTGATGCAATAGTACTGACTGAATTATTATTGACTTATCACTGACTGTAAAATTACTAAGAAGTTACTAATATACTATCTACATGTATGGCATGATAGAACTAGAAGCTACTGGTTAACGGATTAATGAATGTTTGTATTATTACTCATTCGTCTTCATCATCGTCAGAGAAAATGAGCTCATCACCAGAGATATGTGTTCCTCATCTTCTTCGTCTTTGCTGTCTGAAAGCGACTCCAGATAAACAACCGCTTGAGCCTTCGGAATAGTGGCCTCTTCGGCCTTCGCCTCCTGGGTCTTTGAAGCAGTAGCATTCTCCAAAGTTGTAATAATCAAGAAAGTTTCCTCGATAGCGGGTAGACTCGTAGCTTCGGGCATAGCTTGCAAAAGTTATAAATAACAAAGTCAACAAAACATCGTACAGTTAAAATAATAGACTTTAAGAGTTCGTTATATCGGTAAAGTGAAAAAGGAATTGAGTTAACCATTTTCTATAACTAATTTTGGTGGTTAATAGTCAACACAAATAAATAGACTAACTAGTTTGTCTATAATTCATGTATTACAGGTGCATAAGGTTCAGCACAAACCAATAAAAGAATCGAGTTAGGAACACAATTTTAAATGAGCAAAAGAACTTGAGTGTGCTGAAAAATGGCGCACCGGACTGTCCGGTGCACCAGGACCGTACAGGTGTCAACCAGCCACTCTCGGAAAGACGGAGGCGCGCTCCGCTATAATTCACCGGACTGTCCGGTGAGCCAGCGGAGCAACGGCTATCTGCGCGCAACGGTCGACTCTGACAGATCAATAGTGCAGCGCAGAAGTCAGAGCAGCAAGTCAGAGGGGCACCGGACTGTCCGGTGCCGCAAGAGGACAAAGTCTCCAACGATCGACCAGATCCGAACCCTAACAGTTGGGTGACGTGGCGGCGCACCTGACAAGGAACTGTGCCTGTCCGGTGGCGCACCGGACTGTCCAGTGCACCCATCGCCAGCAGCCTCCCCAACGGCTACCAAAGTGGTTGGGGGTTATAAATACCCCCAACCACCACAACCTTTGGCATCTAAGTTTTTCAGATATCACATTCAATACAAGAGATAGTGCATTCACTCCAAGACACATTTCCAAAGATCAAACCCTCTCCAAGCCTAGAATTCAACTCAAACATTTAGTGACTTGTGAGAGAGTGTGTTCGTGTTCTTTGCGCTCTTGTTTCTTAGATTTCGTTTCTTCTTTCTCATTCTTGTTCTCAAGTGACTTGTAATCAAAGCAAGAGACACGTAAGTGTGTGGTGGTCCTTACGGGGTCTTAGTGACCCGATTGATTAAGGAGAAGGCTCACTCGGTCTAAGTGACCGTTTGAGAGAGGGAAAGGGTTGAAATAGACCCGGTCTTTGTGACCTCCTCAACGGGACTGGGTTCTTTGGAACCGAACCTCGGTAAAACAAATCACCTTGTTCACTCGCCTTGATTCTTGTTGTTTTGTTTTCCCCTCTCTTTCCGACTTGAATTTAATTCTAACGCTAACCCTGGCTTGTAGTGTGTGTTTAAAGTTATAATTTTTAGGCTTCGCCTATTCACCCCCTCTAGGCGGCTTTCAATTGGTATCGGAGCCAGTGCTTCATTAAGAGCCTAACAAAATCGAAGTGATGACTGGAGATCACGCCGAGAGGGAGATTATGACCTACGACAAGTTCGCAAGCTCGGGGAGGACTCTCTTAAGGAAGTCCCGCAACAAACACAAGCAGGAATCCTCTTCCTCCATCAAGTCGCATCGGAAAGGTGACAATAAGAAGAAGATGAAAAAGGTGGTCTACTACGAGACCGACTCTTCGTCACCCTCCACATCAAGCTCCGACTCGTCCGTTGCTTCTAAGCGCCATGAGCGCAAGAAGTATAGTAAGATGCCCCTACGCTATCCTCGAATTTCAAAGCGCGCTCCATTACTTTTCGCCTCCCTAGGTAAACCACCATATTTTGATGGTGAAGATTATTGTATGTGGAGTGATAAAATAAGGCACCATCTAACCTCACTCCACAAAAGTATTTGGGATATTGTTGAGTATGGAGCGCAGGTACCTAAGGTGGGGGACAAAGACTATGACTCGGACAAGGCCGCCCAAATTAGGCACTTTAACTCTCAAGCCACGTCTATACTCCTCGCCTCCTTGTGTCGAGAGGAGTATAACAAAGTTGTCGGGTACCGTAATTAGGGATACCCCCAATACTCCTAAGCATGGTTGAAAAGCATCTTCAAAACAGACCGTAAAGACTGATAAGCACGGTTCAAGTCAAGGCCTCGTCTACTAAGGGACGCGATCTTGTCTCGCCCGAGCCCGGCCTCGAGCAAGAACAGTAGTCCTGGACGGATTCACGCCTCGCCCGAGGGCCCCCTCTGGGCAGTGGGCGCACCCCCGGCTCGCCTAAGGCCACGCTCGGGCAAACTTTGTCGTACAGCAACCTCGGCCATATCGCCTTACCACCGACCGTATCGCTTGTGCATTTAATGCGGGGATCACCTGACATCTTATCCTGACACGCGCGCCTCAGTTGGCAAGGTCGAAATGATCGCAGTCACTTCGCCCCTTTGCTGATCATTCTGACAGGGAAACAACACTATTCACCCCGTTCCGACTACTGTGCCAACCACCAGGGTAAAACTGACGACAATGAGTCATGACCTCCCCCGAGTTCAGCCTCGGACGCAACAGGGAGCTCCGCCTCGCCCGACCTCAGGCATTGGCCTCGGCCTCGGGAGAAGGTCTCCGCCTCGCCCGACCTCAGGCCTCGGCCTCAGCCTCGGCCTCGGGAGAAGGTCTCCGCCTCGCCCGACCCCAGGCCTCGGCCTCAGCCTCAGCCTCGGGAGAAGGTCTCCGCCTCACCCGACCCTAGGCCTCGGCCTCAGCCTTAGCCTCGGAGGAGTCACCGCCTCGCCCGACCTCGGCCTCGGACCGACTACGCCACAGGGGATACATCATTACCCTACCCCTAGCTAGCTGCCTCAGGCTACGAAGGAACAAGGCCGGTGTCCCATCTAGATTACTCCGGCAACAGGTAATGATGGTTCCCTGCATGCGTCCATGACGTCGATTGTCCTCAACTCCCTACGAAGGCAAAGAAACGTCAGCAGGACCCCGGGCCGCATCGTCAGCTACGCTTCTACAGGGCTCAAGCACTTCTCCGCCTGCCACATTAGCGCATAGCTACACCCCCATATGTATAGCTGGATCATCGCCTTGTATCTATAAAAGGGGATGTCCAGGGCCTTCCCAGAAGGAGGAAGGGAGAAGAAGGCGGAGGCGAAGGAGGCCAACATAGACGGCTCACTCCAAGGCCAAACCCTCTCTCTCTTGCGACGCTTGTAACCCCTACTACGAGCACCCCGGTCCAAGATAATATAAGCCTCATCCCCCCTCTTGTGATTCATCTTGCATCAACCCATCTGGGCAGGGACACGCAACATCAAATTCACTAGTCGGTTGAGGGTCCTCGCGGGTCCAAAATGTCGACAAAGTGCAAGGGTTAAAGAGCTCCAAAGAAATTTGGGACATGCTCAAGACCGTGCACGAAGGGGACGAGGTGACCAAGATCACCAAGCACGAAACGATCGAGGGAGAACTCGGTCGATTCGTCCTCAACAAAGGGGAAGAGGCGCAAGCCATGTACAACCGGCTCAATACGATGGTCAACCAAGTGCGCAACCTCGGGAGCACCAAATGGGATAACCATGAAATGGTCAAGGTTATTCTAAGATCCCTTGTTTTTCTGAAATCCTACTCAAGTTCAATTAATACGTGGGGATCCTAGATACAAACTAATGTCTCCTAAGGAAGTGATTGGCAAGTTTGTGAGCTTTGAGCTTATGATCAAAGACTCTAAACACATTGTCAACTTGGAGCAAGGTGCCACCTTCACACCCGAGGTGCAACCCGTCACATTCAAAGCGATGGAAGAGAAGAAGGAGGAGTCTACATCAAGTAGGCTTCCAATCGACGCCTCCAAGCTCGACAACGAGGAAATGGTGCTCATCATCAAGAGCTTCCGCCAAATCCTCAAACAAATGAGGGGGAAAGACTACAAGTCCCGCTCCAAGAAGGTGTGCTACCGGTGTGGTAATTTCGTTCACTTTATTGCTAAATGTCCAATTTCTAGTGAAAGTGATAGGGACGAGGACAAGAAGGGGAAGAAGAAGGAGAAGAAGAGATACTACAAGAAGAAGGGCGGTGATGCCCACATATGCCGGGAATGGAACTCCGACGAGAGCTCCACCGATTCCTCCTCCGACGAGGACGCCACCAACATCGCCGTCAACAAAGGCCTCCTCTTCCCCAACATCGGCCACAAGTGTCTCATGGCTAAGGACGACAAGAAAAAGAAGGTACACTCTAGAGCCACCCCCAAATATACAACATCTAGTGATGAGGGTACCTTTAGTGATAGTGAAGGCAATTTAATGTCTCTCTTTGCCAACCTTAGCATGGACCAAAAGAAAAAATTAAATGAATTAATTGAAGCCATTAATGAGAAAGGTGAACTCTTGGATAGCCAAGAGGACTTCCTCATTAAATAAAACAAAAAAATTGTTAAACTGAAAAATGCTTATGCTCAGGAAGTAGAAAAATGTGAAAACTTAACTAAGGAGCTTAGCATTTGTCATGATTCAATTTCTAGTCTTAGAACTGGGAATGCTAACTTAATTTCTAAGATTGAAAAGTTGAATGTTTGTAATGATTCTATTTCCTGTCTTAGAGATGAGAATGCTAAATTAAAATCTAAGATAGAAGAATTAAATACTTGCAAACCTTCTACATCTACTGTTGAGAATGTTTCTGTTTGCACTAGATGTAGAGAAGTAAATGTTGAAGCTATTGATGATCACCTTGCCATGATTAAGAAACAAAATGATCATATAGCTAAATTAACTACCAAAATTAATGAGCATGAACTTGAAAATGAAAAGTTTAAATTTGCTATAAGCATGCTCTATAATGGGAGACGCCCTGGCATTAAGGATGTCATTGGTTTCCAATAGGGGAGCAATGTCAAGCTTAATGCCCCTAAAAGATTGTCTAATTTTGTTAAGGGAAAGGCTCCCATGGTTCAGGATAGCGAGGGTTACATTTTATATCCTGCAAACTAACCCGAACATAAGATTAGGAAGATTCATGCTAGGAAACCTCATAATGTTTCTCACAATGCATTTATGTACAAAAATGAGGCTTCTAGTTCTAGGCATACCACACATGTTAAAATGTCTAGAAAGAAAATTCTTGCTGCATCAAATAAGCATAATGTTTCATTTAATACTTTTGATGCATCATATGTTTTAACTAACAAATCAGGCAAAATAGTTGCCAAATTGGTTGGGGGCAAGCACAAGAGCCCAAAGACTTGTGTTTGGGTACCCGAGGTGCTTGTTTCTAACGTCAAAGGACCCAAGACTGTTTGGGTACCTAAGAACAAGGCCTAAAATTATTTTGTAGGTCTATGCATCCGATGGTTCATGTTGGATAATCGATAGCAGGTGCACAAACCACTTGACAGGGGAGAAAAGAATGTTCTCCTCCTATGAGAAAAATGAAGATCCCCAACGAGCTATCACATTCGGGGATAGAAATCAAGGTTTGGTCAAAGGTTTGGGTAAAATTGCTATATCACCTGACCATTCTATTTCCAATGTTTTTCTTGTAGATTCTTTAGATTACAACTTGCTTTCTGTTTCTCAATTATGCAAAACGGGCTACAACTGTCTATTTACAGACGTAGGTGTTACTGTCTTTAGAAGGAGTGATGATTCAGTTGCATTTAAGGGAGTGTTAGAGGGTCAACTATATTTAGTTAATTTTAATGATAACCAAGCTGAACTTGACACTTGCTTAATTGCTAAAACTAATATGGGTTGGCTCTAGCATCGCCGACTTGCCCATGTTGGGATGAAGAATCTTCACAAGCTTCTAAAGGGAGAGCACATTTTAGGACTAACCAATGTTCATTTTGAGAAAGATAGGGTTTGTAGTGCATGCCAAGCAGGAAATCAAGTTGGCGCTCATCATCCACACAAGAACATAATGACGACTGATAGGCCACTTGAGCTACTTCACATGGACCTATTCGGCCCGATCGCTTACATAAGCATCGGCGGTAGTAAGTACTGTCTAGTTATTGTTGATGATTATTCTCGCTTCACTTGGGTGTTCTTTTTGCAGGAAAAATCACAAACCCAAGAGACTCTAAAAGGATTCTTAAGACAGGCACAAAATGAGTTCGGATTAAGGATCAAAAAATAAGAAGCGATAATGGAACAGAGTTCAAGAATTCTCAAATTGAAGGATTTCTTGAGGAGTAGGGCATCAAGCATGAGTTATCTTCTCCCTACACACCTCAACAAAATGGTGTAGTGGAGAGGAAGAATAGAACTCTATTGGACATGGCAAGAACCATGCTTGATGAGTACAAGACTACGAACCGGTTTTGGGCTGAGGCGATTAACACCGCCTGCTACTCCATCAACCGGTTATATCTTCACTGAATCCTCAAGAAGACATCATACGAACTCCTCACCAGTAAAAAATCCAATGATTTATTCTTATTAAAAGAGGTAGAAAATCTAAATTTGCTCCTAATGTTGTAGAAGGCCTTTTACTAGGTTATGACTCAAACACAAGGGCATATAGAGTCTTCAACAAATCCACTAGATTAGTTGAGGTTTCTTGTGACATTGTGTTTGATGAGACTAATGGCTCCCAAGTGGAGCAAGTTGATCTTGATGAGCTAGATGATGAAGAGGATGCATGCGTCGCACTAAGGAACATGTCCATTGGGGATGTGTGCCCAAAGGAATCCGAAGAGCTCACACAAGCACAAGATCAATCGACATCTTCCAACGAAGCATCTCCACCAACCCAAGATGAGGATCAGGCTCAAGATGATGAAAATGAAGACCAAGAGGATGAGCAACCTCAAGAGGAGGACATTGATCAAGGGGGAGATGAAAATAAAGAAGACAAGGAAGATGATCAATAAATTAGAGATCAAAGACCGCCACACCCAAGAGTCCACCAAGCAATTCAAAGAGATCACCCCGTCAACTCCATTCTTGGTGACATTCATAAGGGGGTAACCACTAGATCTCGAGTTGCACATTTCTATGAGCATTACTATTTTGTGTCCTCTATTGAGCCTTACAGGGTGGAGGATGCACTAAGAGATCCGGACTGGGTGCTGGCTGTGCAAGAGGAGCTCAACAACTTCACAAGGAATGAGGTATGACATTTAGTTCCACGTCCTAACCAAAATGTTGTAGGTACCAAATGGGTATTCCGCAACAAGCAAGATGAGCATGGTGTGGTGACAAGGAACAAAGCCCGACTTCTGGCCAAAGGTTATTCACATGTCGAAGGTTTGGACTTTGATGAAACTTATGCACCCGTAGCTAGGCTCGAGTCAATTCGTATATTACTTGCCTATGCTACTTAACATGGCTTTAAGCTCTATCAAATGGACGTGAAAAGTGCCTTCCTCGATGGACCAATCAAGGAAGAAGTCTATGTTGAGCAACCTCCCGGCTTTGAAGATAGTGAGTACCCTAACCATGTTTATAAACTCTCAAAGGCGCTTTATGGGCTCAAGCAAGCCCCAAGAGCATGGTATGAACGCCTACGAGATTTTCTTATCACTAATGGCTTCAAAGTCGGTAAAACCGATCCTACACTCTTTACTAAAACTGTTGCAAAAGACTTGTTTGTATGCCAAATTTATGTTGATGATATTATATTTGGGTCTACTAACAAGTCAACTTGTGAAGAGTTTAGTAGGATCATGATTCAAAAATTCGAGATGTCTATGATGGGGGAGTTGAAATATTTCCTTGGATTTCAAATCAAGCAACTCCAAGATGCCACCTTCATCAGCCAAACAAAGTACATTCAAGACATATTTAAGAAGTTTGGAATGAAGGATGGCAAACCCATCAGGACACCCATGGGAACTAATGGACATCTCGACCTCGACACGGGAGGTAAATCCGTAGATCAAAAGGTATACCGGTCGATGATAGGATCTTTACTCTACTTATGTGCATCTCGACCGGATATTATGCTTTCTGTATGCATGTGTGCAAGATTTCAGGCAAATCCTAAGGAAGTTCACCTTAGGGCCATGAAGAGAATCATGAGATATTTAGTTTACACTCCTAAGTTTGGGCTTTAGTACCCCAAGGGATCCACTTTTGATTCAATAGGATATTCCAATGCCGATTGGGCAGAGTGTAAAATTGATAGGAAGAGCACATCAGGGACTTGTTAGCTTCTGGGGAGATCCCTGGTGTCATGGGCTTCAAAGAAACAAAACTCTGTAGCTCTTTCCACCGTCGAAGCCGAGTACATTGCCGCAGGCCATTGCTGTGCGCAATTACTTTGGATGAAGCAAACCCTTAGGGACATTGGCTACAAATTGAGCATAGTCCCTCTCCTATGTGATAATGAGAGTGCAATCCGCATGGGGGATAATCCCGTTGAACACAGCCGCACTAAGCACATAGATATTCGGTATCACTTTCTGAGGGATCACCAGCAAAAGGGGGATATCTAAATAGCTTATGTAAACACCAAGAATCAATTAGCCGATATCTTTACCAAGCCACTAGATGAGAAAACCTTTAGCAAACTTAGGAATGAGCTAAATATTCTTGATTCTTGGAACTTTGATTGAAACATTGCAAACATAGCTAATTTATATACCTTTGATCATGTCTCTTTCATTTGGTATAAATGCATATTTCTTATTACTCTTGTACCAAGGCTAACGCTAATGTGCTTTCAAGTATATTTCCTTCCTTAGTCTTAGATTGAAGGGAAATGGAGTATTCGGCAAAGACAAGGCTTCCACTCAACTCTAACGGTATCATTTGTCGTTACTCCACAAACTCTCAAATGGTATAATCTTTCACTTATATTTCTTTTTACCAATGGGAGAAAGTATTAAAGGGCTCCCAACAGACTCTGTTTTTGGCGATTATTGCCAAAGGGGGAGAAAGTATTAAGCCCAAAGCAAAAGGACCGCACCACCACCATTTCAAAATTTTTCGAAATGAAGTTTTAATTGGTATTTTTCAACTGGTATTTACTTCAATTGATGTATTCTCAAAATAGTATCTGATTTCAATTGGTATCTATGTTTCACTTGACTTGTGAAAGTAAAAATTCAAATTGATATCTATCTCAAAACCCTCTTGAAAGATAAGAGGAGAATTTCATTCAGTGGGAGTTTTTATTTAGTCAAAGGAAAAGCATTTGAAACAGGGGGAGAAATTTCAAATCTTAAAAATGCTTCTTGCAATATTATTCCTATACCTTTGACTATTTGCAAAAAGACTTTGAAAAGATTTTCCAAAAATATTTGCAAAAACAAAACAAGTGGTGCAAATGTGGTCCAAAATGTTAAATAAAAGAAAAGCAATCCATTCATACTTAGTGAGATTTTCAATTGGTTTAACTCCAAGTAACCTATGCACATTCTAAATACAAACTAGTTACATTTCTGCACTTTATATTTGCTTTGGTTTGTGTTGGCATCAATCACCAAAAATGGGGAGATTGAAAGGGAAATTGGGTTAACCATTTCCTATAACTAATTTTGGTGGTTAATAGTCAACACAAACACATGGACTAACTAGTTTCTCTAGAATTCATGTATTACAGCTGCATAAGGTTCAACACAAACCAATAAAAGAATCAAGTTAGGGGCACAATTTTAAAGGAGCAAAAGGACTTGAGTGTGCTGAAGAATGGCGCACCGGACAGTGTCCGGTGCAACAGGACCGTACATGTGTCAACCAGCCACTCTTGGGAAAACAGAGGCACGCTCCGCTATAATTCACCGGACTATCCAGTGAGCCAGCAGAGCAACGGCTATCTGCGCGCAACGGTCGACTCTGACAGATCAATAGTGCAGCACAGAAGTCAGAGCAGCAAGTCAGAGGGGCACCGGACTGTCTGGTGTGGCACCGGACTGTCCGGTGCCGTAAGAGGACAAAGCCTCCAACGGTCGACCAGCTCCGAACCCTAACGGTTGGGTGACGTGGCGGCGCACCGAACAATGAACAGTGCCTGTCCGGTGGCGTACCGGACTGTCCGGTGCGCCCATCGCCAGCAGCCTCCCCAACGGCTACCAAAGTGGTTGGGGGCTATAAATACCCCCCAACCACCACAACCTTTGGCATCCAAGTTTTTCAGAGATCACATTCAATACAAGAGCTAGTGCATTCACTCCAAGACACATTTCCAAAGATCAAACCCTCTACAAGCCTAGAATTCAACTCAAACATTTAATGACTTGTGAGAGAGTGTGTTCGTGTTCTTTGCGCTCTTGTTTCTTGGATTGCCTTTCTTCTTTCTCATTCTTGTTCTCAAGTGACTTCTAATCAAAGCAATAGACACCTAAGTGTGTGGTGGTCCTTGCGGGGTCTTAGTGACCCGATTGATTAAGGTGAAGGCTCACTCGGTCTAAGTGACTGTTTGAGATAGGGAAAGGGTTGAAATAGACCCAGTCTCTGTGACCTCCTCAACGGGGACTAGGTTCTTTGGAACCGAACCTCGGTAAAACAAATCACCATGTTCACTCGCCTTGATTCTTGTTGATTTGTTTTCCCCTCTCTTTCCGACTTGAATTTATTTCTAATGCTAACCCCGGCTTGTAGTGTGTGTTTAAAGTTATAAATTTCAGATTTCACCTATTGACCCCCCTCTAGGTGACTTTCATAAAGTCTCTCCCGGAGCTTGAGAAGGTGTAGACCTAGTTTGCATCTTCAGAACTTTGCTACGTCTAGTCGTCTCCTTCTTCTTCCTCTTTTTTGACTCATGAACCGCATGAGGGTAGTCAGGATAAAAGAAGCCAATAGCATCAAAAACACGATTCAATCGACGTCTTTTCTGCGCTGCAAAAGCCCGATGCAAAGCTTTGGCTTCTGACTTGCTATAATTTCCAAGAATTTCATTATATTTTGCCTCAATCTAACCACTCGCCGCAAGGCTCGCCAAATTCATCTTCGAACTTATACTTATAGCGAAGTTTGACTAGTCCAAGCTCCGCATCCGAAGCATCTTTCTCAGACATCTCTGCATTTCTCACTCAGCCCTTAGTGTCCACATCTTAAATGCCAAATACTCTTGAACAAGATCCCTTGTTCCAATATGCGTGTAAATAGCATTGAAAGAAATTATGGCAGCTTGAGCTTTGAAGTTATATAACAAGTTGGTTTCTTATACCCATAGCATGATGAATAGTTGTCTGAATGATCCCTTTTATGTCAGTTCGCTCTTTCAAGTCATTCTTCATATAAAATCACTCTTTTGCCCACTCATTCGGCTATTTGCTTCGGTACACAAGAGCCAGAAACAGAGTGCCTCTTCGATAAGCAAAGTTATAATAGTCAAAGTTGTTGTGAAGGCCCCTACTTGTCTTCGTCTGAAAGTGTAATTCTTGAATCTAGCAAAAGGCCACGCAAAAAGCTTCAGCGTCAGGCTCAACGCTTTGGCTTCACATAGCCTAGATAAAAATTCTTAGACTCACTATGGACTTCGGTGTACGATGGTGAAGGTATATGTTAAACCATTTCAAAACATCAACTATCATCTTATGCAATGGAAATCTAAGTCTAGCTTTCAGAAAGCTTTGGAAGACAACTTCGTCTTCTTTTGGTTTCGACACTAAGTCATTGCCTCCTAGTCAGACCCAATCAACGTTGTCAATGTAACCAAACTGAGTAAGTACTTCAATGTGGCCTCCTTTGATCTTCAATTTGCTGAAGTCTACGTGACTTGGCTTTGCAGGCCGTGTAAGGAAAATGGACCTCAGTCTATTCGATTAAATGATTTTGGTGTTTGATGATCAACATAACCTATGAACTAATATGTTTGCTAGTGTCACACCCGGGTTTTGGGGCACCAAGACCCGGGCGCAAACATAATCACCAGGTGTGCTGGGAGCAAGTCTCACACATATGATGAATCATGGCACAGGATCGAATGTCACATCTTTACTATATAATAAGAGTTCTATACAAAATAAATGATTACATTATAAGGAGACAACGGTCCAGCAACCCAAAGTTGACTGGGAGACGACGACCTAGATCTCTCACGAACACTTCACAGCATCCTTCATGCGCCTCATCCTGCGGTACCTGTTCTTGACCTGTGGGGGGTGTGAGACAGCAAGAGTGAGCTCACATACGTTCATCGCTCAACAAGTTGTGGGGAATAATGTGCATGAACTCGCCAAAGATGGGAGCTCACGTGAAGTGTAAGGCTTGCCAAAGAGGATGGTTAGAGCTGAGCATTGCTTTTAAAGTTGGTCAAAATTTTATTAGCAATTACTAAGTATAAGTAAATACCAACCCAATTAAATAGTAGAACAGAAGTAACAACATCACCTGCGATGCAATGCATATGACAAATTGAATTTAAGTTCCATAAATTAATCATGTGAGGGTCCGAGCTGCTCATGACCGTGAGCACGGCTAGTATACCAGTTTTACACTCTGCAGAGGTTGCGCATCTTTACCCACAAGTCATGTTACCCATCTGCCAAGGGATCGCGACTTCCCATACACCTCTACCGAGGAGGCGAGGCAGGGTAACACTACGAGGCCTTTACAAAGTTCCACTAGCTTCAGAAAACCCGCTACAGTTTATAGGAAGCTCCAATGCAGGGTTCTTGCCTGACCGCCATCGCAGCAAAATCAACCAAGGACCTCCCTACACTGACCACTCCCCTACTGCCCTTGCCCCTTTCGGGTAAGGTAGTCCTCCACTAGCTTTCCTAATTAATCAGCCAAGGGCGTCCATCAACCCTTGTGGTAGCACTGTTTTCCCGGGTGGTCGCTCCATGTTCCAATTAACATAATGATCTCATCATGAACAGCGATAATAAACAGATAATAAAAGTGTGATCATGAATAATGTATCTTCATACCCAAAACCACATAAAGCAGTAGCAAGTATTACCCAAAAAGTTCAGTGGTAAACAAGGTATAAAGATAATCAAACTAGGGTAACCTATTGGGTCCCATCAAAATTAACCTATGCAGATCATTATGATTAATCAGAACATGAGTAGGTAAAAAGAAGTGATCAAGGGCACAACTTGCCTGGGACTTGAGATTCCAGGTACCAGGATGATCTTCAGATGACTCGTAACCTCGCGCTAGTCATAGCAATACAAATAAACATGACATGGGCACAATTAACATCACACCAAACATAAGAATAAACTGTGTAATAATATTCTACGCGCTGCTACGAGATAGTAGGAACAAAAATTACTAAATTCGGAGTTACGGTTACGGAATTAGGATTTATGGTAGATCTATGTGGTTTACATATTAAATTATATTATAAATTGGTTAGCATACACCATATGAGAAAATATACTCCAAATAGTTAAGTAAACTTTAATCCATATAATAACTTGTTTAGAAATCATATTATAGTCAAATCACTATCATGGTCTAGTTTGACTTTGGTTAAAAAGGTACAAACTATTGAACATAGGCTAAACAAATATCTAATTATAAAACTATGCTATATGGTACAATTAACGTTACCACTGTTCAGACAATAATTTTATGAAGCTAACGCAATTTGAATGGATCAAATCGGAGTCAAATGAGTGAGTTATGGAATAAACAAGTTTTTATGGCCACATTTATAGCAAAATATAAGTTCAGGGGCGTATTTGTGAATTGCAGGGACACGAGTGTAAAGGTTTCCCACGGCCAAGGACAGCGGGTTGAATACCTAAAAGTATAGGGTCTCTTTAGTGAAATGGCATGGCGAAGAGGTATGATAGATTCTGAGCCATCCGATCCCGACCCAAGGGCCCAGATTAGAAGCCGGCTACAACAAACCGGTACGGACTAAAGACCACCAGATCCAGATCGGGCGGTCCATATCGTTTTTGCTCCCACTCTAATTCTCACCATCCGATCACCGACAAGCGCCCCAGATTTATTGGCTTGAACCGTTATCTCTAGCTCTCATCGATACCGTTGATGAGGATCCAATGGTGCTCGCGTTCTCCTTCTCCCCTTGCCAACCCGAGGAAGCGCCGCCGCAAGCCCTGGCAGAGCTACGCCGGCGACCCGCCCATCGTGACCTCATAGGAATTCCACTCTGCCCACGACACGCCCACGCATAGAGATGACTTAGGTGAATTCCACGGCGGCCTCCTTACCTTCAATCGGTGATTGCGTGATGCGGGCCACACGGCGATGCGGACGTCTGCGCCGAGCTACTTACCGGCGAGCAATCCACCACCCAGCCGATCCAATCTCCACCCGCTGAGGTCCTGAGAAGGTGCATCGTGATCCGAAGCTCCAAGCCCAGCTCAATTCGACGGTTAGAGCTCGATTTCTCTCCTCCCTCTTTCCATCTCTGCTCGCCATGGTTGCTGATTTGGCACAGGGGTACATGGCAACCCGCGCTGATGTCTTCATGGCTCCCATCCCAGGTGCCGGTACAAGGTGGATGAGGGCACGACCGGTTTTATATAAGGCTGGAGCAGGGCGGTGTCGAAGATTGAATCGCAATTGATTCCGAGCGCAGTTTGCGGAACAGAATCCCCAAGCGGACTCCAACGTTCAGCGAAACCCACGCGACGACAACGGGTTGAGAGAAGCAGGTGCCCAGTGTGATAGGCGGCCAGGGAAGGCGGTTACGTGACCCCGAGGTCCCCGGAGAGCTTCCCACGCGAGGTGGGCGCGGTCCGCGCGGCGAAGACCTCGCGAGTTTGGTTACGACGGAGAGGGAGCTTCCGACGAGCCGGGGCCACCCATCAGTGAGACGCGGGCGTTGAAAACGCGGGCTGGCGAGTGGCCCCATGCGACAGAGAGAGGGCAGGAGAGGATGCACGCGCGGATGGGCGTGAGAGAGCTGGGCTGCGCTTCGCGCATAGTTGGGCTGGGCAGATTCGGCCCAAAGCCAGTTCTGGCATTTTTCTCCTTTTCTTTTTTCTATTTTCTTTTCTTATTCCTATTTCTTTCACATTTCCTTTTTATTTTCAATTCCCTATTTGAACTTCAAATTTGGATGTGAATTTTATACTTAAATCAAAGGTAGACTTTAATCATACCAGTATGGAATAATTCACTTATATATTTATTTTATACTATGTAATCTTTCCTCTTTTTCATATTTTCCTAATTCTCCTAAATTCGAATTTGAGGTACTAACATATGTTACGATATATATTTTTTTATATCATCACAAAGTGCATACAAAGCAAGATCCAGCATGATGCACAGGTTAATTATGTGTTCTTTGTTCTACTTATCCACTTTTAACTAGTTTTGATCACACGTAATGAATAGTAGAGGCCACAAACTATTGATATTATCTCTATTCTCTTTATTACACTTTTGAGTATTACAGCTAGTGATTGTGTTTGTAGTTCATAGGATGCGAATAGGATTAGACTAAGGTTCTGAGGATGCAACACCTCAAAAGAAGACTTGAAAAGACTCTAAGAAGACCTACCAATATTCAGCACAAGTTCAAGACACAAGACCAAAGGAGCCCAAGAACAAAAGACAGAAGACCTAGAAGATAGAGAACCATGTCTGAGAGGTTGTGGGCTAGCGCACCGATGGCACACAGTTGGCTCATCGGTTGGTCATGTGCACACCGGACAACCAACAGAGAGCTTCCATTTGTTCCATGTCTGAGAGGAGGCACTAGACGGTCATGTGTACATAGTTGGCACACCGTTGGCGCACTGTTGGCACACAGTTGGCGCACAAGACAACCAACAGAGAGTTTCCATTTCCTCCATGTCTGAGAGGAGGCACCGGGCTGTCCTATGTACACAATTAGCACACCATTGGCACACAGTTAACGCGCCGATCAATCCATGAGCGTAATGGGTAGCGGTCACTGTCAGTGTCAGAACTAGTCGTTGTAAACACATAGTTGGCGCACTGTTGGCACACTGTTGGCGCACAGTTGGCACATAGTTGGCTGGTAGGACTGCCCGGTGTGCCACCCAAACAACAGTCTGCTCTCCAACGGCTAGTTGAGTTGGGTCCTATATATACCCCTCCAACCGGTCATTTGAAGGTGTGGGAACCCAAGCAACATACCAAGACATATTGTAGACATTTTCTAAGTGCTCAAACACCCAAGTGCTTAATAGAATCACTCGGTGATTAGCATAGGTGCTTTGCAAAGTGCTTAGGTAAGTTAGACCGCTTATGTGCTTGCTCTAGGTTGTTCTTATTAAGTTGAGTGAGTTTAGATAAACCCACAAAACCCCTCGGTTCTAGTGTGAGCCATTATAATAGTGTACTGAGTGGGGCGAGAGTCTTGCGAGACCGTGACAACCGAGTTTGTGTCACGACCGTCACCGTGTACCAGATGGAATGAGGCCCTCGGTGTTTCCGCTGGAAGCTCGATAATGGAGACAGCGGGGAGCATCCGAGAGGAGCCGGAAGTGGAGCACCACTTGCACGTGGAGAAGGCTCGTGGCTCTCTACGGAGTTACTCGACCGAGGTTCTTGGCCCTCGCGTGGGCTACCCTTTGCGTAAGGGCACCAACGAGGATTAGTCAGAACCTTGCGTGGTTTCGGATACCTTGGTAAAAATATCAGCGTCGTCCACGAGAGTTTGCATATCTACCCTTGCTCATTATCTTCCGCATTTACATTAAGTACTTAAGTTTCAATCTATCTTCTCTAGTTAGAATATTTAGGATTGAAACTTAGATTTTGCGTTAGAGATAGCAACACAGAGACTAAACCTAGTTTGCACATGCTAGATTGTTTATTTGCATAGGTTTTGTTCTACGGATTACTTTGTGGTCTAGATTAGAAAGAAGTTTTATAAGTCCTAATTCACCCCCTCTTAGGTGTCACTATTTCCTACAAGTGGTATCAGAGCCCGGTTTGGCTCATTTGAAACGTTTTAGCTTTACCGCTAATCGAGCCGACACTTTTTAGAGGAAGGGGATGGATACCCATAGGCCACCACACTTCGACGGCACTAACTTCCCATATAATAGTGCTAGAATGGCTTGTTACCTAGAAGCAGTTGATCTAGCTGTTTGGAGAGTCACTCGTGACGGGATGAAACCACCCAAGAATCCTGAAAAGCTCATCGCGAGTGACGAAAAAGAAATTCATTTGAATGGTAGAGCCAAAAATTGCTTGTATGAATCTCTTAGCAAGGAAATTTTCAATCAAGTATTTACCTTAAAAACTGCTAATGAGATTTGGCTAAAATTGCATGAGCTCCATGACGACACATCCAATGTTCATGAGCAAAAACATTGCCTATTTTTAAATGAGTATAATTCTTTTGCTATGAAAGAAAATGAGCTTGTTAGAGACATGTATTCTCGCTTAAATCTTGTAATTAATGAGCTCAACTCTATTGGAATTAATAAGCTAGGTGATGTAGACATTGTGAGGAAGATCATCTCCCTACTACCACAACAAATATATGGGAGCATCATCACCACCCTCCACAACCTTGAGGACTTGAGCCAAATGACCCCGACGATTGTGATTGGAAAAATTGCGGCATTTGAGATGTCACGGAAAATGGACAACAAGAGGAGCCAACTTCTTCAAAGCCATATGCTTTTACATGTGATGGACACAAAAAGATGAAAGGCAAGAAGAAGGCTCCAAGCTCAAGTGAAGAAGAGGAAGAAGAAGAAGAAGATGATGATCAACCATCAACATCATCCTCCGAGGACGAAGAAACAGTCTGAGGCATCAGAAAGGTAATGGGGATGATTCGCAAGATTAATCTAATGGGTGTGCCTCTGCAGGTCGAGGATATTCTATTTAACATTGACAGGAAAAAGCAAAGAAAGAGAGGATGCTTCGCATGCGGGGAGAAGGGTCACTTTAGGGACAACTGTCCAAATATGGTCGAACCCACAAAGAGGATGAGCAAAGGCAAGGCAGTCACAAGTGTCAAGACTTGGGATGACTCTTCAAGCGAAGATGATCCTCCAAGGACTCGTAGCCACCGCTCTTCATCATGCTCTTCATGATCATCACACAAATGCCTCATGGCAAGAGGTAAAACAAGTATCACATCCTCTAGTGATGATGTTGATGATGAATGTGATGATGAGGGAAAGCCCTCCATAGATGAACTTGCGCATGCCGTTATGTTTTTTTGAGGATGTTTGCACTAAACAAAAGGCTCAACTTAAAACTTTGAAAAATAAGTTGATTAGCTCTCAAAATGATTATAAATGTTTGCTCGAAAAATTTGAAACATTTGCAAATTTGAATTGTGAGCTAACAACTAAAATTGAGCAATTAGAGTCTAATGCTCCATCCTCAACTACCAATGACAGCCTTATAAAAAAGAATGAAAAACTTAAGGCTGAGTTAGTTAGCTCTCAAGAAGCCATTGAAAACTTTTTAGAGAAAATGGAAATTCTTAGCATACATAATAATGAGCTAACTAGCAAGCTAGAGAGCATCGATAGCACCCCAGGAGCATCTTTAGTTGAAATTCCTAAAATTTTTAAGAAAGATGCTTCTACTTCCTGTTTGATTTAATTGGTGATCCTAATCCCTGCAACCAAGTTCTCGTTAAGAATGTTGTTATAGAAACATGTTTTGATGAGATTGCATTGAAAAATGAGCAATTAAGGCAAGAGGTGTGTCGGTGTTTGGACCGCGGGTCCTTAACCAACCAGTAATGTGTCATGTGGCCGGCTCTAGATGGTGTGCGAGATGACACAAGCGATTATCCTGGTTCAGGCTTCTTGAGGCCCTACTTCCAGCAGAGGGGATGAGGCTTATATTACTCGCACCGTGGTGCCTATAGTAGGGATTTACAAGCACAGTGGGAGAGGGGAAGTCCCCAAGTCCCTAGAGATGATTGAGGCAAGTGCCAATATCTAAGAAAGAGTGAGAAAGCAAGAACTCGTTTCCTTGTGCCTCCCCCGTTAATGGAGGGACCACTGTCCTATTTATACACCAAGGGGAGTGTTCGCAGTGAAGCTGAGTCTTGTATTCGAAGGAGAGATGCCCTAGCATTTGACGTGATGGCGAACCATGTAGTAGATTCATGCCTATTGACTTCCCGTAGAGAGCCGAGACTAAGATCGAGGGGTTGTCCATACGCTTGATCCCCCAAGGGAGTGGCCGCACATGCCGTAATGTTTGTAAACAGCGCCGGGGTATGGGACAAGGGCTGCTTACGAGGTGCGTCATCGTCTTGGCGCGTGATGACGTCGAGATTCTCTACAGCACTCATCGAGATCAGGGCCGTCGCTTGGTTGATGCAGAAGTCTTCTTGAAGTGCTAGCTGAGCCATCTCTCGACGTGCGCTACAGTCGGGCGGAGTGGCTATCTGCGGGATGCACGATGTAGTCAGTGGCCGAGGCCGAGCTCGGGCAAGGCGGAGAATTCGCTCGAGGGTGGAGCTTGGGTCAGGCGAGGCAGAGAGATTGCGCCCAAAGACTCGTCCGCTCGGCTTGTCGTATTAGGCGTACCATCAGAGGGTGCCAGGCGGCGTGCGCACTGTTTGGCACAGGTGTAATCATACCGTTGCGCTAGATGTGATCGATGTCTTGTCCACCACTATGCCACACTGCCACAGCGTGGGTTGGCACACGCATTAAATGCACCTATCCCCTGCCTATTTTCGAGCGCCCTTGTACTATTTGCTCGAGGCCGGCTCAGGCGAGGCGGACTGAGTTGAGGCGACCTCGAGTGAGGCGGAGTGAGTTGTGTTGACTTCGGGCGAGGCGGAGCCCCGCCCGAGGTGGGAGACCCTCGGGGGGACGTCTTAGCTTTTTATAGGTGGCTCGGCTAGCATCCCTCAAAAGTTTAGTCCTTATTTCTCTGAGTGTGTTTGTTAGGGGGTAATTCGGGTGTCCCTAATTATCGCCCCCGACAGTAGCCCCGAGCCTTCCAAGGAAGTACTTTTGGTACTTGTTTGGAGGCTCTGTTGCTTTTCCGTGAGCATGCTGCTTTTTAAGAGATAGGACGTGCTTGTTTTTCGATGGGTGCGCGCGAGCGCACCCGTCAGGTGTAGCTCCCAAGGCCCCGAAGGAGTTATTGACTCCTTCGGGGGCTTTTGTTCTTTGATAGGTCCTGTTTGATCTTTGGTCAGACCGTGGGAGCCTTTTGGCCTAATTTGCGAGGGCAGCCTCCGAACCCTTGCATGGAGCAAAACAGGTCAATCGAGGGATGTCTCGACTTTTGGTTCGTATGCCCCTTCGTTGCCTCGCTGCAAGGAGGAAGAGGGGGAACACATCATGCTACCCTCGATGGGCAACGAGCATGATGTTTCCATTGAGCTATTAACGGGTGATCCGAGTGGGGGTCCGAGCTCCTTTCAATTGGAGTCAGATTGAGGTCCAGAGACACGCCCCTAATGTACCTGTGGGTGATTCGCCTGGTCCCGGACCCATTCGATGGGGTCCGTGGGCTTGATGCCTCCCTACGATGGGATACCGACACGAATCGCTCCCGGGGGTTCTTGGATATGTCTTAAGATACCTCGAGTCGCAACCCGGGCTAAGGCCATGTACGGGCGTACCTATAGTCGTCCTTGACTTTGTGCCCTGAGGCGGTTTTGGAGCCCTTTCGAGGGGCCAACCTTCAAACCCTTGATCAGTATTGGGCTCGGAGCCCTGAAGTCCTGAGGTGATTTGTCTGAATCCTACTGAGGGCCGAGCCTTTGTACCTCTGAATAGTATCTTTGCATGCCCTTTTTTCCTCCCGAAGCGACAGGCCGAGGTAGAAGACGACCTTTTCCGATTCACTGCTCCTTTTCTGAGGGGGTCGCCCGAGGCAGATGACGCTTCTTTCTAGTTCGGTTGCCGAGGGGAGTAGGAGGCGATATAGTCGAGGGGAGAGGGCGTACCTTTTGAGGCGGAGTGCGGAATGGCGCTCAGCGTGTTTTTTCGTCGGAGGGGACATGGTCATTTAATGCGACGGGATGTTCTGTCTGCCAACCGACCGTTAGCGGCGCGCGTGCTCGTGGGATTCGAAGCGGCTGTCGTCTAGTCACGATTTGTAAACCCTAGTATAGAGTACCCATGACTCTTGTCATTAGAAAGAATAAAAGAGCTCTTTTGATTATGTTATTTATTCATGAGGCATGTTTTCTTTCAAATAAATACCAAATAAAAACACATGAACTTATACATCATGCTGGACTTCTTTTGTTTGTGCATCAAACACAAATTTATAATTAAAACAAATCTAGCTTTGAATTCAAATTTTAAACTCTGGAAAATATGGGAGCAAAGGATTTAAAAGAATAAAAAATAAAAATAAATAATACTAGTTGTGACGGAACCTCCCAAGTAATTAGGCCCACCTACAGTTGTCCTTGTCCAACGGACCTCAGACAACACTGTAGGTGCCCCTGAATCACTTGACGAGTTCGGTATCTGTTTTTCTTACCTTTCCCAAGAGCGTTTCACCTGTCACGCAGACATTACAAGCATCGGAGTTACGAGAATATGGAAGCAATTACATAAACTTACCTTTATTTAAAAGTAAGATAAAGTTGAATATTTACAGACCAGAATATATCCTATGAGTGCAGAGTAATATTATTACACATACCAAGGGAGGCAAAATCTCCTCCCATAAAGTTTTTAAACAAAAGTTCTTATGGAGGATCCTTTCCTCCCGCACTTCATTCCTGGCGTTCTTCCTTTGGTACCACCTTAGAACAGAAGCAACAAAAGTTTGTCGCTTCCTCACCTAAAAACAACGGGGAATAAAACCCTGAGTATGGAATTACTCAGCAAGTCTTACCCGACTAAAGAAAAGACTCTCAAGGGTATGCTGGTTATAAGGGAGTCAAGGTAAGGTTTCTCAATGATCAAAGACTCTGTTTTGCATAAATGCTTACTAAAAGTGGATCCTTAAAAATCCAATTTTATTGTCAAGTTAGGTAAAATTACCTGCAACTAGAGTTCTTTCTACCCTAGTTCAATCACTTGACCTGCACTAGCCAATTTCTTAACAAACCCTTCATCTTTACTGGAGTTCTACGTATAAGTCAGTGACCAAGTCTTCATAACCGTGAAGGTACGGCGATCCGAATCGATTATACTCAGCTGAGGATCTTCAATCACACGACATATGTAGCACTTAACCCTTGCATATGTCAACCCGCCACCGGGTTTCTTAAGACCAGATCAGGTTCACGTCAACCGATAGCACAGATACACCACCGTCCAGCCTCTTGCCACGGAGCGTACACGCTACTCTCGCCACCGCTCCACGCCCATTGCGTGTTATCTTATTCTGGCCTTAGTCTGCCCGAGCCAAAGCTTACCCATGACGAGGCATGTGACCAGTTAAAGGGTCCTCGGTCAGCAGGCCTACATCGAGAAGGTCCTTAATCGACTCAGACGAAGACACTACACCGAGACTCCGTTCTCGTGCAAGTCACCCGCCCGGTCTCAGCTTAATCATTTCAAACCCAAAGTTTGGTACTTGGCAGAGGTACATCTTTTCCGATGTTGAACCCATCACGGCCATGATGGATCCACCGTCAAGTTTTATTTTCAAAAACATCCCACCCACTTTTGCCACATCATCTTTTGTAAAACAAAACATTTTGTTTTCCTAAAGCAAGGCTAAGGATCAAAATCTTTTTGTAAAACGGGTGATCAAGGAAGGTAATCAAATTCAAGGAAGGTAATGCAGGAATTGTTTTAGCAATCAACTCCTATCACCTAATGCATCAAGCAAGTGAGAAAGATTTTAAAAGCATCAAGGAGGTGGCAAATGCACCGGGGCGCCTTGCCTTCGTTTATAGGTGAGTCAGGCTCAGATCCGCAGATGTCAAAGTAAAAACAATTCCCTGCCTGATGTTCCGCAGGTGGTGGTGGTGCAGTCTTCTCTTCTTCTATCTCAACCTCTTCCTCGTTTTCTAAATATAACCATATAGGTATATATATAAGAATGAATGCCATGTAATGCTCATGAGAGTGCAAAGATAATAATAGTTTATTATCTAAAGTCTTGAATACAACTTTCCTTCATGGAACTCCGAGAACTTAGGGTTTCCAGAGTCATTAGTGAAGTTCAAAGAGCAGGGGGTGGGGGTTTTGGGTTCTAATTATCAAACAAGGTCTAAATCAAACCAAATTCTACCCAAGGCTTCTAAATAGTGCTTAGGGTTCAAATAAAAAGTTTGGGCATTTTTGGAATTGTTATCTATTTTCTAAAAATCCAGAAGCAATGTTTTAAGCTATTTTAAATACTTCAAAATTCCCTATTTGTTCTAAAAATCAGTCAACTATTTTTATTAAATACTATGGAAAATAAGGAATCTAGGAAAATTAGTTTGACATTTTTAGGATTTTTCTATAATTTTCTAGAATTTCTTGAACTCTGACAGAAAAAGAAAAAGAAAAGAGATGAACAGTCCTAGGCTGATTCTGGCCCGAACCGGCCCAACTACAGCAGAAACGCGCGCGCGCCCGCGCCCGTGCTGGCAGCCTTGCGAAAAGGCCCTCGGTGTTTTGGTTAACTCGAAGCAGGTTCTTTCACTATTTTCCTAAGTCGCTGACCGTTTGCAGAAAAGCCCTTGAGGTTCTATTCCTTTACCGCCCGAGGTCCACGACGATGGGCAGCGCGGGGGATGAACTCCAGTGAGGTTGTGCCGGTGGATTCACGCAACGATCGGTGCTCCCGAGCGGCTATCACCGAATTGAACCTTCCCTGAGTGTTTCCCCTAACTTAATTTGAAGATTGGTAACCTAATTTACCCTGGCCACGACGACCGAAGACCATGCGGACAAAGGAACGTGTTCCCGGCGATAGGTGATGGTCCAGTTCAATTGAAGGGGTCGAAGAGCTTAAGGAGGACCTAGGGATGCTAGAACAAGCGACGGAGGGACTTGAACTGACCTGAGTTGAGCTGGCCGCGGCGAGGTCGTTTTCACGGTGGCAGAAAACTAGATTGGGGGAAATCCGGAATTGGCACTCTATAATGAATGATTGCTGGTGATTCTTGGTGGCTGGATGCTTAACTATCCTACAAAGCTGGCAGTGGCTTCAATTTATAGGGATCGACAGTGGTGGCCGGGAATTTTAGTGGGGACGCGTGGCGGTCGGAGGAAAGGAAGAGCACTGGCGCAGTGGCTTGGTGTCCTACGCCGTGGCAGTCACTCCGGCGATCAACGGGGAGCTAGAGTGAGTCACGGTGATGCGGTAGAAAGGTAGAGCCACTCGACGGATGCCGGTGATGGCTTAACGGCGGTGAGAATCTTATCCACGGGTTCGGTGAGCAAGGGGGGAGGCACGGCGGTGAGTCACCGGAGTTATCCTTAGGCGAAGAGCTACTATCTGGCAAGCTTATCTAGTCACCGGTGGCATAAATCACAACGGCGGCGGCGCGAATCACGGCGGAGATCGGTCGTTGGCAGTGAGATTGCCGCCCTAGCGTTCTGATCCAGTTCTGGCACTGTACCATGGCAAGCTCCCATCAGTGCACCGACAGCCAATGTTTGGGCTAAATTTTCTCTCAAATTTTCATGGCAACATAACCAATGCTCTGCAGCAAAGTTGTAGAACTACAATCCAGCTATAACTTTGCTACAATGTGCTCCCACAAAAAGTCACTGGATCTTGCTTAAAATTAAGCCCTAAGTTCATGTAATCCTACTGTTAGTCTGAAATTCAGACTTTAACAGCCTGACAGCCTGACTTCGAGTGTGTTTTTCTCCCATTTCTCCATAACAACCATACTTCCACTCTTAAGCAAAGTTGTTCCCCTATGTTAGGTCTACAAATTTTATGTGGTGCCCTAAGGTGAATTCTCACTGATTTGAAAGTTATAAAGCTCCAAAGTTGAGCTTATAACACTGATTTCAGACTTAGCATAGAACTCAAATGAGGTCCATTTTGCAAATAGGTCCAAAATCCAAGGTTTAGCTTACAACTCCACATATTTGTGAACCATAGTACTTAAGATGCTTTATTAACATGGTTTTTGCACTTTAGTCCACAAGTGCACTATTTTTGCACATAGGCCCCTAAAGTTTGTATTTAGGGTTTTCCAGGGTTTCTGGTATCTTAGGGTGTAAATGTAACTTAAACCCATCCTTAGTAATATTTTATGACTATTTTACTTAGTCTTTGGGGTTTTCTCCATTTAGTCCCTGTGTTGCCCTTCAGATCCCTATTTAGGGTTAAGTACCCAACACTAGGGTCTTATTTGCAAAATGCTATAACAATACAACTTGTTTGAAATTTTTACCTAGTGAATGCATCCTAGGTGTATCAAACATATGAAATGCTGATGCTCATGATGTTATGCTCAAGTTTTTAGTAACAGTAACACGAGGTGTTACATCCTTCCCCCAATAAAAGAATCTCGTCCCGAGATTAAAAGTCCTAGGGTAAGTAATGGAAAAGGAAACACAACATACTTTTATTCCTTGTTTTTAGTACAAGGCAGGGGTGGTTTGGGACTCACTCCTTTATTACAACCATTTTATACACTTTACAAATTACAAGAGGCTAAAAAGCCGGGGAAATTCTTATCTAAGAAGTCTTGAGTTTCCCAAGTAGCCTCATCTTCGGAATGTTGTTTCCACTGTATCTTATAAAACTTGAGAGTTTTTCTTCGGGTAACCCTGTCCTTTTGAGCCAAGACTCGAATGGGATTCTCGGAATATGTCAAGTTTGGTTCAAGGACAACATCTGTCACTTCAATGGTTCGATCTGGAACCCGAAGACACTTCTTCAATTGTGACACGTGGAACACATTATGCACAACAGACAAGGTTTCGGGTAACTGAAGTCGGTATGCCACTGGCCCATATCTTTCAAGAATAAGAAAAGGACCAATATATCATGGTGCAAGCTTTCCTTTAACCACAAAACGCGATACACCCTTCATTGGCGAAACCTTTAGGTAGACATAGTCTCCCTTAAGAAAATATAAGGGCATTCACCGTTTGTCTGCATAACTCTTCTGACAAGCTTGAGCTTTCTTCAAATTATGAATTATGCTTTGAACTTTTTCTTCGGTCTCTTTCACCATATCAGGCCTGAAGAAGTACCTTTCACCAGGTTCAGACCAATTTAGCGGAGTACAACATCGTCGTCCATATAAAGCTTCAAAGGGTGCCATCTTAATACTTTCTTGATAGCTATTATTATATGAGAATTCCGCTAACGGCAAACATTCGTCCCATTTCTTTGGGAATTCCAGAACACATGCCCGCAACATATCTTCAAGTATTTGGTTCACCCTCTCAGTCTGCCCACTGGTTTGAGGATGATAGGCCGAACTATGGAGCAACTTAGTACCCAAGGATTTGTGAAGTGCTTCCCAAAACTTGGCTACAAATTGAGGTCCACGATCCGACAGTATAGTCTTTGGAACACCGTGCAGACTAAGAATACGAGCAATGTACAATTGGGCATAGACAGTAACCGGGTGATCTGTCTTGACTGGCAGAAAATGAGCAATTTTCGTAAGCCGATCAATTATAACCCAGATAGAATCATACCCTTTTGTAGTCCTGGGTAATCCCATAATGAAGTCCATACTAATATCTTCCCATTTCCATTTTGGGATCGGCAAAGATTGTAATGGACCAGCAGTCTTCATGTGTATGGCCTTGACACGTCTGCAAGTGTCACATCTAGCCACATAGCGTGCAATTTCAATTTTCATCTTCGTCCACCAATAATGCTGTTTCAGATCATGATACATCTTAGTGCCTCGGGGATGAATAGAATAGCGACTAAGATGTGCTTTATCCAAAATTTGCTGGCGGAGCTCTTCATTCTTTGGCACAACTATGCGGTTGTTGAACCATACAATGCCTTGATCATCTTCTCTGAAACATTTGGCTTTTCCAGCCCTTATCTTTTCACGGATGTGTTTCATACCCTCATCGTTCTTTTGTGCGTCAATTATCCTTTGTAAAAGGACTGACTCAAGCTTTAGTTGACTTAAGGCTCCTTGTTGGATCATTCCCAGGTTTAACTTCTCCATCTCCTGGCATAATGTAATGTCAGAAGTCCTCATAGTTAGACAATGGCAGGAAGCCTTGCGACTAAGTGCATCTGCCACTAGATTTGCTTTGCCTGGGTGATAATGGATTTCTAATTCAGAATCCTTAATCAGCTCGAGCCATTGCCTTTGTCTCATGTTCAACTCTGACTGGGTGAAGATATGCTTCAAGCTTTTATGATCTGTATAAATGTGACAGATATTACCCAGCAGATAATGACGCCAGATCTTTAGGGCATGAACCACTGCAACTAGCTCCAGATCATGAGTAGGATAATGCTCCTCATGCTGGCGCAACTGCCTTGAAGCATATGCGATTACTCGGCCTTCCTGCATTAATACAGAGCCGAGACCACTGCCTGATGCGTCACAATACACATCAAAGGGCTTATTAATATCCGATTGAGCCAATACCGGAGCAATGGTTAATAATACCTTTAATTGTCCAAAAGCTTCATTACATTTTGAGGACTAATTGTATTTAGTATCATTCTTCAATAGACTTGTGATTGGCTTCACAAGCTTGGAAAAATCTGGTATAAATCGACGGTAATAACCAGCCAGTCCAAGGAAACATCGGACTTGATGAACAATGGTCGGGGGGTTCCACTCCAAAATGTCCTTGGCTTTGCTGGGATCCATCGCAATCCCCCTGGCAGACAGTACATATCCCAGAAATTGAATTTCTTCCAGCCAAAACGCGCACTTACTGAACTTGCCATATAATTGATGTTCTCTCAAGCGCGTTAACATGATCCGTAAGTGTTGGGCATGCTCCTCTTCATTCTTGGAATATATTAAAATATCATCTATGAAGACCACCACAAACTTGTCCAACTCGGGCATGAATACCGAGTTCATCAGATAAGTGAAGTGGGCAAGAGCATTTGTCAGTCCGAAAGACATTACCAGGTATTCAAATAATCCATACCGTGTAGTGAATGTGGTCTTTGGTATATCCTCGGGCCGAATACGGATCTGATGAAAGCCCGATCTGAGATCAATCTTGGAGAATACCCTCGCCCCAGTTAGTTGATCAAATAAAATGTCAATCCGTGGAAGAGGATACTTGTTCTTGATAGTGACCTCATTCAGGGGTCGATAATCCACACACATCCGTAATGTTTGATCCTTCTTCTTGACGAATATGGCTGGACAACCCCATGGCGACGAGCTTGGCTGGATGAATCCTTTCTCTAGTAGATCTTGTAATTGAATCTTTAGTTCTGCCATCTCATTTGGAGGCATTCGGTACGATCTTCTAGATATGGGAGCCGTATCGGGCTTCAACTCAATTACAAACTCTACATCTCTTTCAGGTGGCGATCCAGGCAAATCCTCTGGAAAGACATTTGGGAACTCACACACTACCGGAATATCCTTGATCTCCGGTATAATGGCTTCATAAACTCTGCCAGTAGTTTTGGTTGGAATGGGGATGGACAAAAGAATTTCCTATTGATTATGTCTCAACCTGATAGTTCTCTGATCAGTGTTGAGGGTTGCTTTATGTCAGGCCAACCAATTCATTCCCAAAATGACATCTATATCTTGGCCTTTCAGAACAATCATATTAGTAGGAAAGTCCCGTCCAGCCAATGTTACGGGCACTTGATAGGCCACTTCTCTAATAAATATTTGTCCCCCGGGTGAGTGAATTTTAAACCCTTCTTTTGATTCATGGTATGAAATGCAATGTTGCTCCACAAATTTCTTGCTGATGAATGTATGCGAAGCACCAGAATCAAAGAGAATAATTGCGGGATGATTGGCCACAAGGAACGTACCCATCATTACCGGTTCACCGTCCGGTGTAGTGGCCACTTGCGTGTAATAAACGCGTCCCGTCTTTTTCATGTTCTTGCCCATATTTCCCTTCGCTTGAGAAGAATTCCCTGTACCTTGTTGCTCGTTTGAGCGATTTTGCTTCGGATAGGGGCAATCCTTAATAAAATGCCCAGACTTTCCGCAATTGAAGCATCCAGTTGACGAACTGGGAAGGGCAGAGAATCGAGTGCCTGGGGCACTCGACTGACTTGTTGCAGTGGGGGCATTATTGGGACGGATGAACACTAGTTGCTTAAAAGGGAAGGAGGGTGGACGAGAGGAAGAGCGATTCTGGTTGAAAGGCCAGATAACAAACCGTTGTCTTTTCACCGGGCCCTGACTAGGCCTGTCACCTCCAAAACCCTTGGATTTTCCGGTGCCTGCATACTTTGCTTCAACTGCCAATGCTATACTGACAGCTCTTCCATAAGTAAGATTGATGCAGGTTGCCATCTTTCTTTGCAGTCGATCATTTAAACCTCTCATAAAACAATTCTTCTTCTTCAAATCTGTGTTAACTTGATCGATTGCATACTAGGATAAATGATTAAATTTATTGAGATACTGATTAACAGTATCCCCTCCTTGCTTCAGCTTCATAAATTCCTCCTGTTTCAGGTGGAGGACTCCCTCGGGCACATAATGTTCTCTGAAGGCTAACTTGAATTCATCCCAGGTTACTTGATGACCAGCCGGTTGTACGGCATCAAAGTTTCCCCACCAGGTGCTGGCAGGGCCACGCAATTGCTGTGCTGCGAATAGGGGCTTCTGGGTTTCGGAACACCGAAGAAGTCCAAATTTCTACTCGATGACGCGGATCCATTCGTCCGCTTCTAAAGGGTCTTCCGCCTTAACGAACAATGGTGGGCGTGTCTCGGAGAAATCCAAATAAGAGGTCTCATGGGGGCCCTACTGATAACCCCGCCCGCCTTGTTGTTGGAGCTGTTGACCCGCCATCTCTCGTAGAAAACGGGTATTATCCGCTGTTGCGTTTACCAAGGCGGCGATAGCCTCGGCAAGTGTGGGAGGAACTGGAGGTGGATTTGGCGTTGCCTCCCTCCCACGGGAGGTACTAGCTCCGTCCTGTGCACGAGTTCGGGAAGGCATCTGTGGCAATAAACATTGAAAAACCATATAATATGTCAACAAAAACCATCCATTTTACATTACTAAAAAGAGTAATGTTACAGACTCGAATTTTACAACAGGATTTCACTACCTATTATACAATAACACTACCTATTATACAATAACACTACTTCTATTTCTACTATTACACCACTACTCCTGCTTCTGGTTGCTCCTGGCAGCCTCGTCGTCGGGTGTGGGAGACCACTCATCGACCAACCTCATAGAGGGAGGGGGCGTGAAAAGGTCCAACTCGCCACCAAGTGCTTCTCCCGCTACATGAGAGGGTCCGGCTTTCGTCCCGACAGGATCCGCAGGTTCACTGGGGTGCAGTTGCGAATACAGTACATGAACTTCTTCATGTAAAGTATTGCAATAAGTATGCAGGTCATCAATGGCCGAGTTGAGCTCTGCTATTCGAGCTTGATCTTTTGCCTCCTTGGCCCAGGCAAGCGAACAAGATTGAACCACCCAGTCGAGCGCTAAATCTCGGTCTGCGAGCTGATCTCGCAGGCGATGAACATCACTTCTCAATTCATTAATTCTGTCGCCATCTGCGACCCATATGTCAGTCCTGCGATAGAGTTCTGCTTGCAGCCGATTCACTTGTGCTTCAAGATCCCCGATCGGATCATTACTTCCACTACTGCTATCCTCGTGTCTTGGGGCCAGTTGATGACATGGCACACCAATTGGTCCAGTATGCTTGCGCGCAGTTCTCCTCGTGCGCGGCGGCATTTTTCTAAGGGGGAAAATTTTATTAGCATAGTTCTTAGCATGATGCATGTGTAATTACAGAATCAACCTTAGTTGATTCACACCTTCTATATGTTGCACTCTTACTATCTGGTCTTTAAGATAAACTCTTCAAAAATACTTAGGTAAGAAGGGAAGAGATTTTCTAGATAAGTCTTTAGAAAATCCTTTTGAAGAAGCCTCATAATATCTGCAGAGAAGGGCTTCGCTCCGATACCAGCTGTGACGGAACCTCCCAAGTAATTAGGCCCACCTACAGTTGTCCTTGTCCAACGGACCTCAGACAACCCTGTAGGTGCCCCTGAATCACTTGACAAGTTCGGTATCTGTTTTTCTTACCTTTCCCAAGAGCGTTTCACCCGTCACGCAGACATTTCAAGCATCGGAGTTACGAGAATGCGGAAGCAATTACATAAACTTACCTTTATTTAAAAGTAAGATAAAGTTGAATATTTACAGACCAGAATATATCCTATGAGTGCAGAGTAATATTATTACACATACCAAGGGAGGCAAAAACTCCTCCCATAAAGTTTTTAAACAAAAGTTCTTATGGAGGATCCTTTCCTCCCGCACTTCATTCCTGGCGTTCTTCCTTTGGTACCACCTTAGAACAGAAGCAACAAAAGTTTGTCGCTTCCTCACCTAAAAACAACGAGGAATAAAACCCTGAGTATGGAATTACTCAGCAAGTCTTACCCGACTAAAGAAAAGACTCTCAAGGGTATGCTGGTTATAAGGGAGTCAAGGTAAGGTTTCTCAATGATCAAAGACTCTATTTTGCATAAATGCTTACTAAAAGTGGATCCTTAAAAATTCAATTTTATTATCAAGTTAGGTAAAATTACCTGCAACTAGAGTTCTTTCTACCCTAGTTCAATCACTTGATCTGCACTAGCCAATTTCTTAACAAACCCTTCATCTTTACTGGAGTTCTATGTATAAGTCAGTGACCAAGTCTTCATAACTGCGAAGGTACGATGATCCGAATCGATTATACTCAGCTGAGGATCTCCAATCACATGACATATGTAGCACTTAACCCTTGCATATGTCAACCCGCCACCGGGTTTCTTAAGACCAGATCAGGTTCACGTCAACCGAGAGCACAAATACACCACCGTCCAGCCTCTTGCCACGGAGGGTACACGCTACTCTCGCCACCGCTCCACGCCCATTGCGTGTTATCTTATTCTGGCCTTAGTCTGCCCGAGGCAAAGCTTACCCATGACGAGGCATGTGACCAGTTAAAGGGTCCTCGGTCAGCAGGCCTACATCGAGACGGTCCTTAATCGACTCAGACGGAGACACTACACCGAGACTCCGTTCTCATGCAAGTCACCAGCCCGGTCTCAGCTTAATCATTTCAAACCCAAAGTTTGGTACCTGGCAGAGGTACATCTTTTCTGATGTTGAACCCATCACGGCCATGATGGATCCACCATCAAGTTTTATTTTCGAAAACATCCCACCCACTTTTGCCACATCATCTTTTGTAAAACAAAACATTTTGTTTTTCTAAAGCAAGGCTAAGCATCAAAATCTTTTTGTAAAACGGGTGATCAAGGAAGGTAATCAAATTCAAGGAAGGTAATGCAGGAATTGTTTTAGCAATCAACTCCTATCACCTAATGCATCAAGCAAGTGAGAAAGATTTTAAAAGCATCAAGGAGGTGGCAAATGCACCGGGGCTTGCCTTCGTTTATAGGTGAGTCAGGCTCGGATCCGCAGATGTCAAAGTAAAAACAATTCCCTGCCTGATGTTCCGCAGGTGGTGGTGGTGCAGTCTTCTCTTCTTCTATCTCAACCTCTTCCTCATTTTCTAAATATAACCATATAGGTATATATATAAGAATGAATGCCATGTAATGCTCATGAGAGTGCAAAGATAATAATAGTTTATTATCTAAAGTCTTGAATACAACTTTCCTTCATGGAACTCCAAGAACTTAGGGTTTCCGGAGTCATTAGTGAAGTTCAAAGAGCAGGGGGTGGGGGTTTTGGGTTCTAATTATCAAACAAGGTCTAAATCAAACCAAATTCTACCCAAGGCTTCTAAATAGTGCTTAGGGTTCAAATAAAAAGTTTGGGCATTTTTGGAATTGTTATCTATTTTCTAAAAATCCAGAAGCAATGTTTTAAGCTATTTTAAATACTTCAAAATTCCCTATTTGTTCTAAAAATCAGTCAACTATTTTTATTAAATACTATGGAAAATAAGGAATCTAGGAAAATTAGTTTGACATTTTTAGGATTTTTCTATAATTTTCTAGAATTCCTTGAACTCTGACAAAAAAAGAAAAAGAAAAGAGATGAACAGTCCTGGGCTGATTCTGGCCCGAATCGACCCAACTACAGCAGAAACGCGCGCGCGCCCGCTCCCGCGCTGGCAGCCTTGCGAAAAGGCCCTCGGTGTTCTGGTTAACTGGAAGCAGGTTCTTTCACTATTTTCCTAAGTCGCTGACCGTTTGCAGAAAAGCCCTTGAGGTTCTATTCCTTTACCGCCCGAGGTCCACGACGACGGGCAGCGCGGGGGATGAACTCCGGTGAGGTTGTGCCATTGGATTCACGCAACGACCGGTGCTCCCGAGCGGCTATCACTGAATTGAACCTTCCCCGAGTGTTTCCCCTAACTTAATTTGAAGATTGGTAACCTAATTTACCTTGGCCACGGCGACCGAAGACCATGCGAACAAATGAACGTGTTCCCGGCGATAGGTGATGGTCCAGTTCAATTGAAGGGGTCGAAGAGCTTAAGGAGGACCTAGGGATGCTAGAACAAGTGACGGAGGGACTTGAACTGACCTGAGTTGAGCTGGCCGCGGCGAGGTCTTTTTCACTGTGGCGGAAAACTAGATTAGGGAAATCCGGAATTGGCACTCTACAGTGAACGATTGCTGGTGATTCTTGGTGGCTGGATGCTTAACTATCTTATGGAGCTGGCAGTGGCTTCAATTTATAGGGATCGACAGCGGTGGCCGGGAATTTTAGTGGGGACGCGCGGCGGTCGGAGGAAAGGAAGAGCACACTACAAAATGACCCCCCCTTTAGCAATGCATATATGTGTTGGTACAAGCCTATATAAGCGTTGCTAGGGTCTATACCAACGCATAATTATGTGTTGCCTATACTGCCGTTGCTAGGGGCTACTGCAACACTTGTACATACATTGGTAAGCCATATAAATAAGCGTTGGTAAACTGCAACAGATTTTTATAAGATACAACAACACTTACATGTGTTGGTGCCGCCCAAGACCAGCTCCTTATCATAGGATGCTACAACGTTTAGTTTCGAGTTGTAGCAACATTTTTATCCGTTGCAAGCAATAAACCAATAAAAAATATTTGAATATTTTATTTTGAGGTTAAGATTACAACATGCTAAACAATGCGCATTTGATATTTCTGGAATCATCCACACACACATGGCAAATAAGCAAAATATATATATTTAAAATCAATAGTTGCATTACAAAAAGTTGATCTATAGTTTCATATATAATTGCACACAACATGGAGACTGAGACTAAGCTGCTAATTAGAGGGTGCAGACGAGAAGAAAAAGGCTGTTCAACTGTGGACATTTTTTCTAGAAATCTGACCAGAGGCAATTATCCCTAGCGCTGGCGATGACAATCCTTTGAATGGAGGGGATAGCTAGGGGCATAGCAAAGCTCCACCTCCACAGTAAGTGCCGCAACATGGGAGCGCCAGGTTTATTACAAAGAAAGTTCAAAGTACATATTCATGCATCCTTAAATCTTTCGCTGCCACTGTGTTTTGCGCTGAGGATGGGCACAAGGACGTCTAAAGTTCCTTCAATTCACCCTTGCAAAAGAATTAGAGTACTCAATAAACATCATCGAAGAAGTATTTGACATGTTTTTTTGACAAATAAATAAAGACTAGAAGAAGGAAGCGGCCTACCAGGCGGATGTACCAGCCACTTATACACAGACCTTAATTGAATATTTTCTCTATAAATAATAGGAAAGTACTCTATACCTTTGCACTTAATTGGTGCCTACTGTCTTGCTTTACCATCTCCATAAGCACTGTTTGCAGTTCATCAGCTCTGCAAAAGCAAAAGCAAGCAAGGAAAAAGGTAAAACAACATTTCAATTAAAAAGAAAATATCCAACCTTCTTTCTGAGACCGTTACATGTCTAACCCTATCTGGAGTTGACTGTCCAGTGGAGTGTCACATGGTGCATCATAGTCATCAATTTAGACTTTAAAATACATATTCTATCAATTTTGTTGTCACGAAACAAATCATATTCCTTACAAAGCATGCATCTCATAGAATGCAAGAAAACAAAGAATAGTAAAAAATATAGATGAGTACACCACCTAACTTTTTAAATTATATTTCCTATTAAGTATCAAAATTTCTATCAAAAGTTACTCTAGATTTACCTTCGAACAATAGACACTGCAAAGAGCTTCATGGAAAAGTCAACTCCCGTATAAACAGATCCTGAAATGCAGGCCAAACAATCATGATACAATAGATTTCAAACATTCCAATTCATTTTCTATCCTAAAATATGGAACAGTAGAGGGTAGTGCTGGATGAAATGAAAAGTAGATAGAACAATCAACAAATAATCTTCTACGAAGACCCAGAACTTCCAAGAGATTCTTTCGCATGTGCACTGGGAAGAACTCTGGTACTTCATAACAATGAAAATAGGATGTGGCATTTTTATGGGCAACCACAATGTTCAACTATCTATATATTATATAGCGCAAAGCATAATAAGTAAAGTAACAGAAAAATTCAGTGATAATTTATTTCAAAAACATTAAGAAACACTCATCAATGAAATATGTACCAGAACTTAATAGTTTCGGAAAGGCCACAAATATGCATAGAAAATAGCAAATGCTATGTTCATACAGTAGTGTTATAGGCCCAATTTTGCTGAAACATGTTCCATCCCTTTGCTCTGAAATGATGACATCAGATTCATCGATCTAACAAAACAATGACCAATGATTTGTATCATAAGAAGAGTGCAAAGTAAAATAAAATAATAATTCATTTGGGTCAGGCACATAAAAGAATAGTAAATAAAAACCAATAACATGACAATGAAATTAACCAGGACACTTTTTTTCTTCGATGGAGTGGGGGAGATTTTTTGGGTGGGGTAGGCAGGGGGATGACAACATGTGGCTGAGGTCTTGATAGTAAATGTGGGATGACAACATGTGGGATGACAACATAATTGCCAAAAAAAACAAAGCAGCATGGACACGTTAACTAGAATTTTACCTTGAACAAGCATTTCATCAAACACCTAAACTACAAGGGTCCTCACCTTATTGGGGAAAGAGACCTAAGTCGTTGGGTGTGTATAGGAGATTGCAGACTGCCGCGGCTAGCAGTGTTGGAGATTGGAGAAATCTACATGGTAGATAGAAGGGAAAAGGTGGCTCTTTAATCTCAACCAATCAGTAGAAACATATTGTAAAGCTGATAAGTTAAACATCTAATACGCCAGCTTATCAAATCACCCCTATATATATCAGTAAATAACAAAATTATTGCAGTAGAATAAATTCAAAAAAGAGGAAAAATTATTCACCAATCTCCAGTCATCCAAATGTGTTGGACAGCAGAGGCTTCTACTGTGTACCTCAAGGCAATGTCATCCACACTCATCAGTCGACATCCCTTGGTACAGTTGGATTATCTAGCTTTTGAATGTGCTGGACGTTCAGAACCTGATGGTAGCAAAAACAAGAATAGTCGGAAAAAATCCCCATAGTAGGGCACGTGACTGTAATCAAGTCAGTTACAGGGAGAAACAAACAAGGATGGGACATGAGTGGGTTTCTATTCTAGGTATCACATAGCTAACAGAACCATGAACATCGAAATGGTGAAATCATACTAAACCATACTAAACGATAAGCAAGGTAAACTGAACCATGAAAACATTAGTTTTAATTTCCATTAATCTATTACCACAGTCCAGCCTCACAGACGGACATTAACTTTGTCATTGTATAGTAATATGTAAATCGTAAAAAGAAGCAGAAAACAAATAAATTACCTTTATCAAACTTTTTGCTATCAAGGTGTAGCCTGGTAACGATGGAGGCTTCCTCGAAGAGATGCTCAGACATATTTCGTGTAAAAAAGATGAGCGCATTGCATACATGAACCAAAATCATGCAAGTAATAAGGCGGAAAAGCAAACTCTGAGCTAATAATGACGGCACCATGGTAAGTTCAATCGAAACCAACAGAAGCAAACAACCTTGAATCTGCACACATGCACAGTGACAACCAAAGGAGCGAAAGGCTAGAGGAGGCGGCCTGGGTCGACAAGTGGGGACGTGAGGAGAGCATACCGTGGATGCGCAGTGGCAAGGCGACAACATTTCTAGGGGCTAGCAGGCAGGCCCCGGTAGCGACAAACTTGTGGAGACAGGGGGCACGACCACGGGAGTGAATTGCTGTTGCCGTTGCCATACAAGTCGTAGAACACAGAATAGGAGGAGCCACTGCTGCCATTGCCGGATGGGGTCGGACGACCTAAGGGGACGACGATGCGGGATCTGGGATCGAGGAGTGGGGACAAGCCGGGGTTGAGGACGAGGAGGAGCGGGGCAGGCCAGAGATGAGTAGGTTAGTGGTGGGGACAGAACAGATGGCGCCAGGGCTGGAGGCTGTGGCGGAGGACGTGACAAAATCAAGGTGTTGCTAACGCAACGACGAAAAAAATTCACTATACACCAAAGTAATTCATGGCTAGGAAAGTAATTCACAACACAATTTAAAGAGATCCTTTTTGTTAAATAACTACTACGGCGAAGCAGGATGAGCTAAGCTTAACACTAATGAGACATAAAGCACTTAAAACATTAATCCACACAACAAAAATAGTACACACTGAATACCAAGTACAACAGTTACCTAAGTATCATCATAAACAACAATTCTATCCTATATAAAGCCAAGTATTGTTTGGCACAAGATAATGGTTTCCTGAAATCTAGAAGGAAGCTATAGTTGGTTCAATATAAATAGAATCAAACGTTCTAAAGTCTATTCTTCATAGAGGAATTACAACATACCTTAAAGGGTAGCTAACCATCAAGATATTATTCTTACGACAGAAAATTGTTTATAGTATGAGAATTGATTCCCAAGTTAATGTGCGCGCTTTCACTTGGGAAATTCAGAACAGCAGTGATACTGATACCCTAAAGCCTTTTGAAGTATCAGAAACTTAACTGAATTGTAAGGTAAATGAAAGTGTAAATGCAAGGCAACAAATCTAAGCAGAAAGCACCAATCAGACAAGCTTGCAGCATTCACCAGCGAGACGTCGTTCACCGACGAGCAACGACGGCGGCCCGGGCGGGACGACGGGTGGCGGACACACACACGTGGAGCTTTGCTGCGGCGCCGCGCCACGCGCAGACCTAGGGAAGGCCGACGAGAGGCTAGTTCTCTGGTGAGCTGCTATGGGCGGGCGAGGCCGAACCGGCGAGGGGCAGTTCGCGCCACCGTGGACAGCCTATCGGGGCCGAAGTGGACGACTCGGGGCGACCGCCGCGCTGCTACTTAGGCCACACCGCCTCAGCTTAAGGGCCGTCGGATGATTCGGCCGGTGCGGCAGGCGGGCGGGCGCCGGGCGGCAGTGGCCGAGGGGCGAGGTTGAGTGGATGACAGAGGCGGCGGGAGCAGGCAGGTGCACTACGGGTTGCGGCTGGTGAGATCTCGCGGCTGGTCGGTCTGTGTGAGGGAGCGCGATGCGAAGACACTAGGGCTTTTTTTACGTTTATTTCTTACTAGGCTGACCCACATACTAGGGCCTCCACCCCTGGCTGGAGGTGGCCACGACGGTGTAGAGCAGACAGCGCCAGGACAAACTCGCGCTAGGGTTCCATGGTTCGGTTCCATTTATTTTTTATCTGCGATTGGACGGACGGACGGGGCAGAACAGATGGCGCTAGGGTTGGAGGTTGCTTTTAATAAATGAGAATATATTAATCAATACATTCTGCTAGCAACGTATATTAAGTGTTGTTGCATCCTATTTAAACAACAAATGCCACTAGCAACACATATTAAGTGTTGTTACATCCTAGTTAATGAACAGATGGTGCTAGTAACACATATTAAGCGTTGCCATCACCCTAATAACGTAACGGATGATGCTTGCAATGCATATTAAGCGTTGCCCGCTAATTTTTTACAACGCATAAAACCATGTGTTGCTACGGATGCGTTGCTATAGGGGGGTTTGTGTTGTAGTGGCACTGGCGTAGTGGCTTGGTATCTTACGCCGTGGCAGTCACTCCGGCGATCAACGAGGAGCTAGAGTGAGTCACGGTGATGCGGTAGAAAGGTAGAGCCACGCGGCGGACGCTGGTGATGGCTTAACGGCGGTGAGAACCTTATCCACGGGTTCGGTGAGCAAGGGGGGAGGCACGACAGTGAGTCACCAGAGTTATCCTTAGGCGAAGAGCTACTATCTGGCAGGCTTATCTGGTCACCGGTGGCGTAAATCACAACGGCGGCGGCGCGAATCGTGGCGGAGATCGGTCGTCGACAGTGAGATTGCCGCGCTGGCGTTCTGATCCAGTTCTGGCACTGTACCATGGCAAGCTCCCATCAGTGCACCTGACAGCCAATGTTTGGGCTAAATTTTCTCTCAAATTTTCATGGCAACATAACCAATGCTCTACAGCAAAGTTGTAGAACTACAATCCAGCTATAACTTTGCTACAATGTGCTCCCACAAAAAGTCACTGGATCTTGCTTAAAATTAAGCCCTAAGTTCATGTAATCCTACTGTCAGTCTGAAATTCAGACTTTAACAGCCTGACAGCCTGACTTCGAGTGTGTTTTTCTCCCATTTCTCCATAACAACCATACTTCCACTCTTAAGCAAAGTTGTTCCCCTATGTTAGGTCTACAAATTTTATGTGGTGCCCTAAGGTGAATTCTCACTGATTTGAAAGTTATATAGCTCCAAAGTTGAGCTTATAACACTGATTTCAGACTTAGCATAGAACTCAAATGAGGTCCATTTTGCAAATAGGTCCAAAATCCAAGGTTTAGCTTACAAATCCACATATTTGTGAACCATAGTACTTAAGATGCTTTATTAACATGGTTTTTGCACTTTAGTCCACAAGTGCACTATTTTTGCACATAGGCCCCTAAAGTTGTATTTAGGGTTTTCCAAGGTTTCAATTAGGGTTTCTGGTATCTTAGGGTGTAAATGTAACTTAAACCCATCCTTAGTAATATTTTATGACTATTTTACTTAGTCTTTGGGGTTTTTTCCATTTAGTCCCTGTTTTGCCCTTCAGATCCCTATTTAGGGTTAAGTACCCAACACTAGGGTCTTATTTGCAAAATGCTATAACAATACAACTTGTTTGAAATTTTTACATAGTGAATGCATCCTAGGTGTATCAAACATATGAAATGCTGATGCTCAAGTTTTTAGTAACAGTAACACCAGGGGTGTTACACTAGTAGATAAATAAAATTATTGCAAAATGTGGTAGTATTATTCTTATTATAATTGTATTTGATATTTGGAAGTCTGAGATTCAAACCAGCAATTTAAAATCCATTTGAACTTTTGAATTTGGAAAACAGAAAAAGAAAAAGAAAAAAAGAAAATGGATTAAAACCTTGAAATCGGCCCATTTCCTTTTTTCTCCTCTGCCGTGCGCGCCAGCCCACTCGGCCTTTGCTCCTACGCGGCCCATGAATGGATCGGGCGTCGACCGGCGGGACCTGCCCGCCTGCCTCGTCGCGCGCTCCGCTTCCTCGCTGAGATTGATATGTGGGAACAGAGGTCAGGACACATTAATCCACTCGGGTCGCTGCTTTGGAGACCCCACACGTCACCGCCATCTCCCACCTTAGTAGCTATCCGCTCAGCTATCTGGTGCTCGGGCCTCGACCGTCAGAGTCATCCCCCCTCCCCGCGCGGATCGCAACAACCTCGTGCGCAATCGGCGACAATAGCTCCACCAACCTCGCGGGCACCTTATAACCTTGGAGAAGACCCCCTCTATTCCCCCCCTCAACCACATGCGACCCCGTGCCCATTCACATAAGCTCGCAATTTCACCATGCACACTCCGACAAGGAAAGGTGTGCCGCTGTACCCGGTGGCGTGCTCCGTCGACGTTGGACCCTCGGTTCCTATTCGCGAAGCTTTGCCAGGTCACCAGCAACGTGTTCGTGACTGTGCCGGGCGGAATTTGAAGGCGTGGTCGGGAAATTGCTCATCGACAATTGCAGCCGCCGTGCTCCTGCTCTTCATCGTGTCCGGTCCACCCCCGACCCACATCATCGGTAAGCAACCACATCCCTTAGTTCTTGTCGGACTCTACTTCGATTTGGGCCTAGCTGATTAGGGTTTGGGGCACCAGGGCCGCTCGAGCGGCTGGCCGGAGATGGCGTCGCCGTGGCCGGCGTTTGCCTCCCGCCTATTGTGGTGGGGAGGATGATCTGGGGGATGTCGATCTCGCGTTATACGGTGGAGATTAGATCAAGGTTAGTGTTTGTGTAGTAGGAATCGACGACCGTCTGTTTGGTAATCGACGGTCCAAGTTAGATCTTGGGTTCATTAGATCTGGACCGTGCATTGCTAATCCAATGGTCCACCTAGCGTACCGGTTCACTTTATGTTGCGTTTAATCCTCAGCGCTCATTTCTGATCGGACGGCCGAAATCGATCCATATCGCTTCGGCTGTGAAGTTTGTAAAAGAGCCCCTGTACTTTTAGGAAACTAACCCACCGTCCACAATAGTGAGGAACTATGGGCTAGCGCACTTGGACCACGATTCGGAATACGGATAGGATCGACGTGATGTAAGAATAATGGCGACTACGGTCTCTGGAATACGCGCTGAAGGAAAGATAGTAACACTCACCGGCGTCCAGCGCCCCAGGGAGAAATTGCTCGCCACCAGCCTAGCGTTCCAGCGCTGGAACGAGTACTGCTAGCGCAGGGGCCTCCTTCTACTCTCTCCCCCCTGTCCTGCTTATGCCGCGTCGAATAGAGGGCAGAGGCTACGAAGGTGACGGCATTGAGATCTGAGAGAAAAATCTCCTCTATTTACGCAGTGAGGAGCCGGACGTAGCGGACGGTTGCAACAGATTTTCCTAAACAAACTCCCCATGGATTGCTACGATATGAGCTACGGCCATGAACCTGCAAAAGAGAAGTCCGATGGACCCCACGCGTCAATGAAACATGGCTGATGTCCTTGCTGAGGTCCTGATGACGCATGCTTCGGCCAACACAATAAAATATAGTTGTTTGGAACGTGAGCCAGTGCTGTTGGTCAAAGCCGCTAGGTGCTTTTGGTCTGAGAGCCGTTTTGTTTCTTTCCTTTTCTATCTGTATTTCCTTGTTTTAAATTCATTTTTCAATTAGTGTTTAAATCCAAATTAAACTCTATTTTGAAATTTAAATACCAGTTCAGATGCACAGATCAAAATTCCAGCATGGAATACAATTTTGTTTATATTATTTATTTTATTCATCTATTGGAGCAAATGTTTCAGGTATGAAATGCACTCATACACAACACGTGTTATAGAATTCTTTATTACTCTTGCATGTATGTCGAATTTTAAAAGTATATTCAAAATTTGATATTCCCCTTTTTCTTAATATTTCCAAACTGGGTATTACAAATCCTACCCCCCTTACAAAGTATCTCGTCCTCGAGATTAAGAAGATCTAGGGAAAAGATGGGGGAAGTCTATGCGAAGCTCTTCTTCTATCTCCCAAGTAGCTTCATCTTCACCATGGTGACTCCATTGTACTTTGCACATCTTTATTATCTTATTTGTAACTCGAGTCAAGGTATCCAGAATCTTGATAGGGTACTCAGCACAAGTCAGGTCATCTTGAACACTAAGGTCCTCCATTGGTAACTGCTCCTCACGTACCCTGAGGCATTTATTTAGCTGGGACACGTGGAATACATCATGTACATCTGCCAGATGATCGGGTAACTCTAGTTGATATGCAACTTCTCCCACTCGCTTTAAGATCAAGAAAGGTCCAATGAAGCGAGGAGACAACTTTCCTTTAACTTTAAATCTCCTCATTCCCCGGATCGGTGACACCTTCAGATACACGTGATCACCCTCCTTAAACTCCAGTAGTCTTCTCCTATTATCAGCATAGCTCTTTTGCCTGGATTGTGCAATTCTCAAATTTTTTCTTATCATTCGAACTTGTTCTTCTGCCTCATGTATAAGTCCAGGCCCAAAGAACTGCCTTTCTCCAGTCTGATCCTAATACAGTGGAGTCCTGCACTTTCTGCCATATAAAGCCTTAAACGGTGACATCTTCAAATTGGCCTGGTAGCTATTATTATAAGAGAACTCCGCATATGGTAAGCTCTTATCCCAACTTCCACCATGTTTAAGAGCACAAGCTCTTAACATATCTTCTAGCACTTGATTAGTCCTCTCTGTCTGTCCATCAGTCTGGGGATGGTAGGCTGAGCTAAAATTCAACTTTGTATCCAAGCTCTCATGCAACTTCTTCCAAAATCGAGAAGTAAACTGCGATCCTCGATCAGACATGATCTTCTTAGGCACTCCATGTAGACAAACTATCCGAGTCATATACAATTCTGCTATTTTGGCTCCCGTGTAATTAGTCCTCACAGGTATGAAATGAGCTACTTTCGTCAATCTGTCCACAATCACCCAAATAGAGTCATACCCAGTAGGCGTGCGGGGTAGTCTAACAATGAAATCCATACCAATTTCTTCCCATTTCCACTCGGGTATCTTCAATGGGTGCAATAGTCCAGCTGGTCTTTGATGTTCGGCCTTAACTCTTTGACACACATCACACTTAGCCACATGCGCAGCAACATCTCTTTTCAGTCCATACCACCAATACTTCTGCTTCAAATCTTGATACATCTTAGTGCTACCAGGGTGGATAGAATAATCAGAATCATGAGCTTCTTTCAATATAGTCTCACGAAGGCTATCAATCTCCGGAACACATATCCGATCTTCGAACCATATAGTACCTTGCTCATCCTCCGTGAACTCCAGAACTCTTCCTTCAGTAATCAGATCCTTAATCTCTTGGATTTTAGCATCACCCACTTGGCCTTTACGAATCTCTTGCTCCAAGGTAGGTTCCAATTCAATGGTGACTCCTTCAGTGTGTGTAACAATTCCCAGGTTGAGTCTCTCAAAATCTTTTGCTAATTCATCGGGTAGCTGGACAACAAAAGCGGAGTGAACATGCTCCTTCCGACTCAAGGCATCTGCAACCAAATTTGCCTTGCCCGGGTGATAGTGAATCTCCAAGTCATAATCCTTAATGAGCTCCAACCAACGACGTTGCCTAAGGCTGAGATCCTTCTGAGTGAATATGTACTTCAAACTCTTATGATCCGTGTACACTTGACACTTAGTTCCCATAATGTAGTGTCTCCAAATCTTCAGTGCATGCACAACTGCTGCCAGCTCTAAGTCATGAGTGGGGTAGTTCAATTCATGTCTCCGCAACTGACGAGATGCATAGGCGATCACATGTCCTTCTTGCATAAGAACACATCCCAATCCTTGGCCACATGCATCACAATAAATGTCAAATCCTTTCTGCAAGTCTGGCATAACCAATACTGGTGGCGACATCAATCTTTCCTTCAATTGATCAAAGCTCTCTTGGCATTTCTCATCCCACTTGAATTCTCTTCCTTTCTCCAAAAGCGATGTCATAGGCTTGGCAATTTTAGAGAACCCTTCAATAAATCTCCGATAATATCCTGTGAGTCCCAAGAAACTCTGAATCTCCGTAACTGTAGTGGGCACTCTCCACTCCATTATCTCCTTCACTTTAGTAGGATCCACTGCTATTCCTCCATTAGAAATGATATGTCCAAGGAATGGCACCTTGTCAATCCAAAACTCGCATTTGCTAAACTTGGCGTAGAGTTGATTATCTCGTAGCTTTTGTAGCACCAACCTTAGATGTTGTTCATGATCATTTTCACTCCTAGAATAGATAAGAATGTCGTCGATGAACACCACGACGAATCTGTCCAAGTACTCCATAAACACCTTATTCATCAAATTCATGAAATAAGCTGGTGCATTGGTTAATCCAAATGACATAACCGTAAACTCGTATAAACCATATCGGGTTGAGAAAGCCGTCTTAGGAATATCTGAGGGTCTAATCCTCATCTGATGGTAACCCGATCGGAGATCAATCTTCGAGAATACTCTAGCACCTCTCATCTGATCAAATAAATCCTCAATACGGGGTAACAGATACTTGTTCTTCACAGTAACATCATTGAGAGATCTATAATCCACACACATCCGTTGCGATCCATCCTTCTTCTGTACAAATAGAACCGGTGCTCTCCAAGGTGAGGAACTCGGACGAATGTACCTAGCCTCTTGTAACTCAGTTAACTGCTTCTTAAGTTCCTTCAACTCCTCTACGGACATCCTATATGGCCGTTTAGAAATAGGGGCGGTTCCAGGTAAGAGATCAATAACAAACTCAACTTCTCTATCAGGTGGCATCCCTGGTAACTCCTCTGGAAAGACATCCGAAAAATCCTTAACCACACGGATGTTGTCACCAACAAACTTCCCATCGACTAAGAATGCCGCTAGTTTGGTAGCGGTAGTTACTGCAATTCCATCTTCAAATCTTTCTCCTTTGGAACTGGTGAGTTCAATGGTTCCTTTAGCAGTGTATAGACTGCCTTTGCCTTTCTTAACCATGACATACCAAGGATCACGTCTATAGTGCTCTCTTCTAACACTATAGGGGTAGCTCATCTAGGTTAGAAACACAGGATAAGAAAGGAAGAATTGTAGACAAGGCGAGTAATTACGAGGAATGTTATTGCGGGGGATTTATTAGCTAAGCAGATTAATGGTTTTCCCTACTAAAGCTAATTCAATACCTTATGGTGGTACATACTAAGATGTCCATTTACAATACTTCAATCAATCAAAGAAGCAAATCAGACATTTTTCATCAGAACAATCAAGCAACATTTTTAAATATAAGAAATAGTTTTGATTTTTTTGTCTTAGGTCTCCTATCTCTTAAAGATGTCATAGGGGTAGGGATTCCAAGGTTTGAAATCCATCTTGTCTTAGAATAGAGAAGATAAGAATGATCACAGTAGAACAGTAGAAGGTGAGATAGGGTCAAGATAAGTATAGAGAGAGTAAGGTGAGTTTAGAAGAATCAGAATAAGGTAAGTGAGTAAGGATTTTGTCCATTTCTATCTAGGTTTCATCCTACAGTCAACATTTCCTCTGATACCACTTCTGTCACACCCGGTTTTAAGGGACAAAGCTGGGTGCATCTCATACATGCGCCAAGAAGACAACATATACAATAACAGAGTGTATAGGGATAAATGTCATAAAACATCAGAGTACTTATTACATAGCGGAAGACTTAATACAAAATAAAAGAATAAACATAAAACGAACTAAGGATCGTCGGCGCAAATGTCAACTGAGAAACGCCACCTAGATCAGATCATACTCCTTGCCTTGTGGCTCCTCCTGAACCACCTGTTCTTCTCCTGTGGGGGGGGGGTGAGACAGCAAGAGTGAGCTCACACATGTTCATCGCTCAACAAGTTGTGGGGAATAATGTGGCATGAACTCACCAAAGGTGGGAGTTCATGAAGTGTAAGGCTGATCAATGAAATAAAGGCTGAAGCTGAGCATTGCTTTTAGAAGTTGGTCAAAGTTTTATTAGCAATTACTAAGTGTAAGTAAATACCGAACCTTAGAAATAATAAATAAAAGTAATAGTAAAATAATCCCAAATGCAATGATATGACAGATTAAGTTTAAGTTCCATAAATTAATCATGTGAGTGTCCGAGCCGCTCATGACCGTGAGCACGACTAGTATACCAGTTTTACACTCTGCAGAGGTTGCGCATCTTTACCCACAAGTCGTGTTACCCATTTGCCACAGAGTTGATCAGACTCCATACACCTCTACCGAGGAAGCGAGGCAGGGTACCACTACGAGGCCTTTACAAAGTTCCACTAGCTTCAGACTACCCGCTACAGTTTATAGGAAGCTCCAGTGCAGGGTTCTTGCCTGACCGCCATTGCAGCAAAATCAACCCAAGGACCTCCCTACACTGACCACTCCCCTACTGCCCTTGCCCCTTTCGGGTAAGGTAGCCCTCCACTAGCTTTCCTAGTTAATCAGCCAAGGGCGTCCCATTAAACCCTTGTGGTAGCACTGTTTTCCTGGGTGGTTCTCCATGTTCCCATTAACATAATGATCTTATCATGAACATGAAATAATGAACAGATAATAACAAGTATAAAAATGAGTAATGAATATCTCTATACCCAAAGCCACGTAAAGCAATAGCATGTACTACCCAAAAGTTTAGTAGTAAAACCAGTGGTGCAACAAGGTATAAAGATAGTCAAATCTAGGGTATCCTATTGGGTCCCAGCAAAATTAACCTATGCAGATCATTATGAATAATAAGAACATGAATGGGTAAAAGAAGTGATCAAGGGCACAACTTGCCTTCAATGAGCTCCCGCTCGCTACTTCTACTTGCTGAACCTCAGAATCCACAGTGGCTTGCTCGTCTACTCGCATCAACACAATACATACATAGTATAGCATAAATTAACATCATACCAAACATGTAAATAAAATATACAGTAAAAATCTACACATTAAGATGAGATCATAGTAACTGGAATTATTAAATTTGGAGTTATAGATTTTAAGTTATGGATTTTCTAATGTTTTATGTGCTTAATACAAGATTAAGCGCTAGATACATTTTAAATCATCTTTCATGTTAACACAGAGGCACTAATGGTTAGACCATAATATTATAAAAATTTAGGAACTGGAATGGACCAATTTGGAGTTCATATGAATTTTCTACAATTTAAACAAGTTTCTGCATTTAAATATGTACTAAAAACTATTTTCTAAATGATTTTCCTGGTTTTATTAATTATCTGGACTGGGCGTCATTTCTTGGAAAACTCAGGGGCTCTATCGCAAAAGAAACCGAGACACAAGCGCTGCACAGGGTGGACTGCGGGTTGGTTCTTAAATACTGGAAGGGCTCTTCTGAAAAACTTGCGGCCGAAGGGGTATCTTCGGATCCAAGCCGTTGGATCACGCGTGAACGGTTCTGATTTAAATAAATGTGAGCGCATCAGGGATCGTCCGATCAGAATTATACGGCTTGGATTTAAAAACCCCTGCGATCGCCTCGGCTTGCCCGATCGCGATCGAACGGTCCGCACTCACCCTGGCCTGATCCGCCCCCGATCTAATCTACACCCTTGATTCCCCAATCTACGGCCAACACATCATCTTCAACCCTCGGCTGCCCACGCACAGACGCCGCCCGATTCCCAGTGTTCTCTCTCTCTTCCGCTGTTCCACCGGCATAAACCCAGCCCGGACCAGAACACTACACCACCGTTCCTCAGCCGATCGACGCACCAGTGTTGTCTTCTATTATCCGACGTCGACCGAGCTACAGCTGCCAACCCAAGAACGCGTACATGGCGAGCGATGGGCTAGCGCGCTTGGACCACGATTCGGAATACGGATAGGATCGACGTGATGTAAGAATAATGGCGACTACGGTCTCTGGAATACGCGCTGAAGGAAAGATAGTAACACTCACCGGCGTCCAGCGCCCCAGGGAGAAATTGCTCGCCACCAGCCTAGCGTTCCGGCGCTGGAACGAGTACTGCTAGCGCAGGGGCCTCCTTCTACTCTCTCCCCCCTGTCCTGCTTACGCCGCGTCGAATAGAGGGCAGAGGCTACGAAGGTGACGGGGTTGAGATCTGAGAGAAAAATCTCCTCTATTTACGCAGTGAGGAGCCGGACGGTTGCAACAAATTTTCCTAAACAAACTCCCCATGGATTGCTACGATATGAGCTACGGCCATGAACCTGCAGAAGAGAAGTCCGATGGACCCCACGCGTCAATGAAACATGGCTGATGTCCTTGCTGAGGTCCTGATGACGCATGCTTCGGCCAACACAATAAAATATAATTGTTTGGAACGTGAGCCAGTGCTGTTGGTCAAAGCGGCTAGGTGCTTTTGGTCTGAGAGCCGTTTTGTTTCTTTCCTTTTCTATCTGTATTTCCTTGTTTTAAATTCATTTTTCAATTAGTGTTTAAATCCAAATTATACTCTATTTTGAAATTTAAATACCAGTTCAGATGCACAGATCAAAATTCCAGCATGGAATACAATTTTGTTTATATTATTTATTTTATTCATCTATTGGAGCAAATGTTTCAGGTATGAAATGCACTCATACACAACACGTGTTATAGAATTCTTTATTACTCTTGCATGTATGTCGAATTTTAAAAGTATATTCAAAATTTGATATTCCCCCTTTTTCTTAATATTTCCAAACTGGGTATTACACCATTTCTACGGAAACTCTAAAACACATGCTCCCAAAATGTCTTCAAGTATTTGATTCACTCTCTCAGTCTACCCAATAGTTTGCGGATGATAGGCCGAACTGTGGAGCAACTTAGTAACCAAGGATTTGTGAAGTTCTTCCCACAATTTAGATACAAATTGAGGTCCATGATCCAACACTATTGTCTTCGGAACACCGTGCAAACTGAGAATACGAGCAATATATAGTTCCACATATGTAGCCAATGTATACTTTACCTTGACTGGGAGAAAGTGGGCGATCTTGGTAAGTCGATCAATGATAACCCAGATGGAATATAACCCTTTTGCTATCCTGGGTAATCCCACAATAAATTCCATACTAATGTCCTCCCATTTCCAAGTCAGAATAGGTAAAGATTGCAATGGACCAGCAATTTTCATGTGTATGGCTTTGACACGTCTGCAAGTGTCGCATCTTGCCACATAGCGTGCAATTTCGATCTTCATTTTTGTCCACCAATAATGTTGCTTTAAATCATGATACATCTTAGTGCTTCCAGGATGAATGGAATAGCAACTAAGATGTGCTTCATTTAAAATTTGCTGGCGGACTTCATCATTCTTGGGCAGAACTATGCGGTTGTTAAACCATACAATGCCTTGGTCATCTTTTCTGAAATAGTTTGCTTTGCCGACCTTTATTTTCTCATGAATGTGTTTCATACCCTCATTACTTCTTTGGGCATCAACTATCCTTTGCAGAAGAACCGACTTAAGCTTTAAGTGATATAAGGTTCCATGTTGAATCATTCCTAGGTTTAACTTCTCCATTTCTTGGCATAATGTGATGTGAGAGGTTTTCATCGTAAGACAATGATAGGAAGCCTTGCGACTTAGTGCATCTGCCACCACGTTAGCCTTGCCTGGGTGATAGTGAATTTCCAATTCATAGTCCTTAATCAGCTCAAGCCATCTCCTCTGCCTCATATTTAGTTCTGACTGGGTAAAAAGGTACTTCAAGCTTTTATGATCTATATATATGTGACAGATATTCCCCAGCAGATAATGACGCCATATTTTCAGGGCATGAACCACAACAGCTAATTCTAGGTCATGAGTTGGATAATGTTCCTCATGCCGACGCAACTGTCTTGAGGCATACGCTATAACTCGGCCCTCTTGCATCAAGACACAACCTAAACCACTGCCTGATACGTCACAATACACATCAAAAGGTTTTTCAATGTTCGGTTGAGCTAATACCGGAGCAGTGGTCAATAACACCTTCAGCTGCTCGAAGGCTTCATTGCATCTTGAAGACCAGTTAAATTTTGTATCGTTCTTCAATAAACTTGTGATTGGCTTCACAAGCTTGGAAAAATTCGGGATTAATCGACGGTAATAACCAGCCAGTCCAAGGAAACTTCGAACTTGATGTACAGTGGTTGGTGGTTTCCACTCTAAAATATCCTTGACTTTACTGGGATCAACCGCAATCCCCTTGGCAGACAATACGTGTCCCAGAAATTGGATCTCCTCCAGCCAAAACGCGCACTTGCTAAATTTAGCATATAATTGATGTTCCCATAAGCACGTTAATACGATCCGCAGATGCCGAGCATGCTCCTCTTCATTCTTGGAATATATCAAGATATCATCAATGAAGACCACCACGAATTTGTCCAACTTGGGCATACATACCGAGTTCTGTGAAGTGGGCAGGAGCATTTGTTAATCCGAAAGACATAACCAGATATTCGAATAATCCATACCGCGTGGTAAATGCGGTCTTGGGTATATCTTCGGGTCGGATACGGATCTGATGATAGCCCAACCTGAGGTCAATTTTGGAAAATACCCGGGCTCCGGTAAGCTGATCAAATAAGATATCAATCCAGGGAAGATGGTACTTATTCTTGATTGTGACCTCATTAAGGGGTCAGTAATCCACGCACATCCGAAGCGTTTGATCCTTCTTCTTGACAAAGATTACTGGACAACCCCAAGGCGACGAGCTAGGTCGGATGAATCCCTTCTCCAGTAGATCTTGTAATTGTGTCTTGAGTTCTGCCAACTCATTTGGAGGCATTCGGTACGACCTTCTAGAAACAAGAGCCATACCGGGCTTCAATTCAATCACAAACTCTACATCTCTTTCTGGAGGTAATCCAGGCAGATCTTCCGGAAAGACGTCCGAAAACTCACATACTACCAGAATATCTTGGATTTCCGGTATGATAGCTTCATAGACTCTGCCAAATGGTTTAGCTGGAATAGCTACAGGGTGGACAAGAGAACCTCTTCCTAGCCATAGCTCAACCTGATGGTTCTGAAATCAGTGTTGAGGATAGCTTTGTGCTGGTCTAACCAATTCATGCCCAGAATTACATCTATATCTTGGCCTTTCAGAACAATCATATTTGTGGGAAAGTCCATTCAATCAATGTTACGGGCACATGGAAAGCCACTTCTTTAGTGAATATTTGTCCCCAGGAAAATGAATAATAAACCCTTCCCTTGATTCAATGCAAGGAATGCAATATTTCTCCACAAACTTCTTGCTTATGAATGTATGTGAAGCACCAGAATCAAAGAGAATGACTGCAGGGTGATTGGCCACGAGGAACATATCCATCATAACCGGCTCTCCCTCCGGTGTGTGGCCACTTGTGTATAGTAGATTTGCCCAATCTTCTTTATATTTTTGCCCACTGAATTATTTGTCGTATTTCCCTTACCTTGGCTTGAACTCCCTGGGTTCTGCTGATTATTGAATTTGTTCTGCCTCGGATATGGGCGGTCTTTGATAAAATGTCCAGACTTCCCACAATTGAAGTAGCCAGTTGAAGAGCTTGGGAGGGCGGGGAAACGAGCACCAGGGGCACTCGGCTGAGTTGTTGAAGTGGGGCAGTGGCAGGGCGGATGAATACAGGTTGTTTGAAGGGGTAGGAGGGTGGACGAGGTAAAGAACGGTTTTGATTAAAAGGTCGGATTACCAACCTTTGTCGCTTTTCAGGCCCCTGGTTGGACCTGTCACCTCCAATTCCCTTTGATTTGCCTAGGCCTGCATGCTTAGCTTCAACTGCCAGCGCTGTGTTGACAGCCCTACTGTAGGAGAGATCAAGGCAGGTGGCCATCTTTCGTTGTAGCCAGTCATTGAGGCCTCGCATGAAGCAGTTCTTCTTTCTCAGGTCAGTATTGACCGGATCAATTGCATACTAGGACAAATGATTGAATTTGTTGAGATACTACATAACAGTATCTCCCCCTTGCTTGAGTCGCATGAATTCTTCCTGCTTCATGTGCGCACTCCTTCTAGAATGTAGTGCTCACGAAACGCCAATTTAAATTCGTCCCATGTGACCTGAGGTCCGGTAGGTTGAATGGCCACATAATTTCCCCACCAGGTGCTGGCAGGGCCTCTTAACTGCTGAGCCGCAAACAACGGCTTCTGGGTCTCCGTGCATCGGATGTGTCCAAATTTCTGCTCAATGACCCATACCCATTCATCAGCTTCGAGAGGATCCTCAGCTTTGATGAATAGTGGCGGACGGGTTTCCAAGAAATCCAAGTACGAAGTTTCAGGGGGTCCCTGTGGATAAGCCCTCCTGCCTTGCAGCTGAAGTTGATGTCTCGCCATTTCACGTAGGAAGCGGGTGTTGTCAGCGGTCGCGGTGACCAAGGCAGCGATAGCCTCGGCCAACGTGGGCGGTACCGGTGGTGGATTGGGTGTATCTTCTTGACTATGGAACGTTCCCGCGCCGTCATGTGCACGAGTTCGGGATGGCATCTAAAGCAAAGAAATATTTGGAAAAAATATAACATGCTAATACACACCATCATTTTACATTACTTAAGATGTAATGTTACAGACTCAATGTACAACATGACTTTATTTCCTATATTACATTAGCATTATTTCTAAACTATACTACTCTAGTATTTATCATCTTTAGTCGCTTCGCTGTCGGTTGTAGGGGACCGTTCGTCAGCCAGGTTCATTGAAGGAGGGGGCTTGAAAAGGTCCAATTCCCCACCAAGTGCTTCACCTGCTATTCTAGAATGTCTGGCTCCCATTCCGACAGGGTGGGTAGGTACGTCGGGGTGCAGTCGCGAATACAATTCATGAACTTCCTCATGTAATGTATTGCAGTACACCTCCAAGTTGTCGATGGCCATACTAAGCTCCTCCACATGGGCTTGAGCATTGGCTTCCCGGTCCCAAGCAATGGAACGTGAGTTGACAGCCCAATCAATTGTCAAATCCCATTCGGCAAGCTCGTCTTGCAGATGTCGGACGTCAGCTCTTAATTCATTTATACGCTGACCATTTTCGAACCACACCCTATTTCTGTGTCGAAGCTGCTCCACCTGGGCTTCTAGATCTCCAATGGGGTCATTGCTGCCGCTGCTGCTCTCCTCATGCCTTAGAGCCAGCTGATGCCGAGGCACGCCAATCAGTCCAGTGGACTTACGCGCGGTTTTCCTCGTGCGCGGCGGCATATCTCCATAAGGGGGAAAACTTTATTAGTATAATTTTTAACATGATGCATGTATAATTACAGAATCAACCTTAGTTGATTCACAACCTTCTATACATTGCACTCAACTACCTAGTCTTATAAGATAAGTACTTTAGAAGGTAGTAAGATAAGAATGAAAGAAATTTTCTTAGATAACTCCTTGAAAATTCTTTTTGAAAATGCCACATAATATCTGCAGAGATGGGCTTCGCTCCGATACCAGCTATGACAGAACCTCCCAAGTCATTAGGCCCACCTACAGTTGTCCTTGTCCATCGGACCTCGGACAACCCTGCAGGTGCACCTGATCACTTGACAAGTTCGGTATCTGAATTCCTTACCATGCCCAAGAGCGTTTTACCCGTCACGCAGATATTACAACACATCTGAGGTATGAATATGTGGAAGTAGTTACAACAACTTATTTTATATTGAAGTATGGAAGGAGTATTATTATTACAGACCAGTGATATATAGGAGTGCAGGAGTAATATTATTACATACCTGGGAGGCAAAAACCCCTCCCGCTTAATAGTAAAAAGTTTTTAAAGGAGGACACTTCCTCCTGAGGCTTCAATCCTGGTTTTCTTCCTTGGGCACCACCTTGGAACAAAAGCAACAAAAATTTGCTGCTTCCTCACCTTCAACAACATGGGTTCGGAAACCCTGAGTACGAAGTGTACTTTCGCAAGTCTTACCCGTCAAAATAAAAGACTCTCAAGGATATGCTGGCTTGAGGGAGTCAAGGTAGGGTTTAATCAAAAATCAAGACTCTGTTTGCAAAATGCTTACTAATAGTGGATCCTTAAAAATCTAGTTTTATAAGCAAGTTAAGTCATTACTCGAGTCTAGAGTTCTTTCTACCCTAGTTCAAGCACTTGGCCTATACTAGCCATTTTCTTATCAACCCTTCTTGTTCACTGGAGTGCTATGTGTAGGGCAGTAACCAAGTCTTCATGTCCGAGAAGTAACGGTGATCCGAATCAATTAATACTCAGCTGAGGATCTCCAATCACACGACATATGTAGCACTTAACCCTTGCATATGTCAACTTGCCACCGAGGTTCATAAGACCAGATCAGGTTCACGCCAACTGAGAGCACAGATACACCACCGTCCAACCTGTTGCCACAGAGGGTACACGTTACTTTCGCCATCTCTCCACTCCCATTACGTGTTATCTTATTATGGTATTAGTCTGCCCGAGGCAAAGCTTACCCATGATGAGGCATGTGACTAGTTAAAAGGTCCTCGATCAGCAAGCCTACATCGACAAGGTCCTTAATCGACTCAGACGGAGACACTACACCGAGACTCTCTTCTCGTGTAAGTCACCCGCCCGGTCTCAGCTTTATCATTTCAACTCAAAGTTTGGTACCTGACAGAGGTACATCTTTTCCAATGTTGAACCCATCACGACCATGATGGAGCAACCATCAAGTTTTATTTTGAAAACATCCCATCCCACTTGAAGCATCATCTTTTGTAAAAATAAATCATTTTGTTTTTCTAGAGCAAGACTAAGCATAAGAAAAACCTTTTTATAAAATAGGGGATCAAGGAAAGGTAATCAATTCTCAAGGAAGGAAATGCATCAATTTGTTTAGCACACAACTCCTATCACCTAATGCATCAAACAAGTGAGAAAGATTTTAAAATAGCAAGGATGTGGCAAATGCACCGGGGCTTGCCTTGTGTTATAGGAGAGTCGGGCTCTGCTCCACAAATGTCAAAATAAAAGTAGTTCCCGGGAGGTGGGTCTTCAGGTGGTGGTGGTGTAGCTCTTTCTTCAACTTCTACTTCTTCTTCGTTTTCTATATATATCACATATATAACCATGAATGCTCATGTAATGCTTATGAAAATGCAAATATAATAAAGGTATATTATCTTAGGTCTTGAACACAAATTTTCTTTCACGGGACTCCAGGAAACTAGGGTTTTTGGAGTCAGTATTGAAGCTCATAGGGCAGGCATCACTAGAAAATTAGGGTTTTGGAGTTTAGGCATCAAACAATGTCCAAATCATACCAAACTTTACCCATGTCTTCTAAATAACATTTAAAGTTTATCCAAAAATTTTAGTGATATTTGGAGTTATTAATCAATTTCTAAAATTCCAGGAGTATATGTTTTGGCTGTTTTAAATACTCCATAATTCCTTATTGGGACTAAAAATTATAAAACTATTTTTATTAAATAGTATAGAATTTTAGGAGCTTAGCAAAATTGGTCTTGCATTTTTAGCATTTTTTTACAATTTTCTAGAAATTCCCTAACCCTGGCAGAAAAAGAAAAAGGAAAACTATAAACAGTGTTGTGCTGAATTCAGCCCAAACCGGCCTGCAGAAGGGAGGGCACGCGCGCGCCCGCGCCCACGCTGTCGGTCTTGCAAAAAGGCCCCTGTTAAATCAAATAACTGGTGAAGAGCCCTTGGCTACTATTCAATGTCTTGCTGACAAATGCACAGAGGTCCCCTGGTTTTTGTTTCTTCTCCAAATCGATCCAAGACTACGGCGTGCTCACCGCCGGCCACTCTACTGCTTGGACCGGCCAAGATTGGCGGTGGCTGCCCAAATTAATTATTGGGCAAGCATTACGGACCCGAGACAACACTAGAACAAGCTTTAATTGGGTTGTTATGGTCCTGGTTTAGCCCGACCACGGCGGCGGAGAATACCGAACACAAATTCATGTGTTCCGGGTAATTGAGCGTGGCTAAGCATAGAGGGTTGAGCCGATGAGTATCACGAGCATGTATGGATACTAAAACACGATTAAGAAGAGCAGGAGCAGACCTAGGAGTGGCTAGCCACAGAGCGCGGGGGATTTTCACTCGCCGGTGACTGGGAAGGAGGAAAACGTTGCCACGACGGGTTCTGGTGGAATTAGGAGGTGAGGTTAGGGCTACACAGTCGCAAAGAACTACGGATTCACCGTGCACCACCGATTTTGAGAGAGATGGAGAGGATTTCGTGAATTTGTGCTTCAACCGAGCTCACTGGTGAAGAGGTGAATACCTCGTCGTGGGTAGCAGGGCTATTTATAGGCGCGGTGGTCCGGCTAGCGATCCACGACCGTGGATTACATTGTTTGTGCATGGTTACCATGTAAAGAAGAGACACATTGAGGGAGGAGCGAGGCACGGGTGACACGGTGGCGGAAATGACCGAGGCACGGTGACTGCCGGTTAATTATCTCCGGCTAGGCTCGGGCTAGGTTTGCGGGATCGCGACACATCCGAAGCTATCTCCCCGCGGTGGATTCTTACCCCAAATCACTCAAACACATCCGATTTTACAGTGCCCTTGATCTTTGTCCTCGCTTTTTTAGATATTTCAGTGTCCTGATCTTCAGTACTTTTCTAAACCGACCCCCTTTCACCCTTCTTTTCTTTTGATTTGTGTTAAGAACAAGGTGATCTCCATTAATAAAGATTGTTTACTGAACATCAGTCTTCAAACTTACTATAGGATCCTTGGGCCAAAACTGAATGGAATCAAAGATATGGCGCTTCCAATTCGGCCCCATTCCACTATGACCATTCCTGTTCTAGAATTCAGTTTCAGTAGCTCAACACAGTTCTGACACAGCAACTTTGGGCTGTTGTTTCTTTAATTTTTGTATAAGAACCTGAGAAAAGGACTGTACAAAAGTTACTCCCCTATAATCCAACTTTAATCTTGCTACAAAGGTCTTGGCCAATTACCCATTAAATCGAGCTCCACTTGATCCTGAAGTTGACCCTGTACCACTGGTTTTTCTGAACCATACAGATTTTTAGCCTGATAGCCAAACTTCAGACCAATTTAACTCCTAATTTTGTACAATACCAAGGCTTAAGTACTTAATAAAATTTGTACTCCTATAATAGCTCTACAAGTTTTATGTGTTGACCCTTAACAAAAACTTCAAGAATCCAAAGATGTAGAGCTCCAAAGCCAGCCTCGCCTCATTCAATCGGTGTTTATACTTAGGCATATGAGGTACATGGGGTGTCCTTTTTGCAAATAGGTCCAAACTTTATCATTTGGCTTGCAAATCCTCAAACATGAGAAACACATGATTTGAGGTACCCTAATACCATGGCTTTTGCACTTGGGTCCAAAAGTGTGCAAAATTTACAAATAACCCCCTAGGGTTTCAACTTGGGTTTTCCAAGGGTCTTTTAGGGTTTTTGGCACTTCTAAGGTTTTGGTGCTATCAAAGTCCATTAAATGTGATATCTTATGATTATTTCTCATGAATTTTGAAGTTTTCACACATTTGGGCTTTATTGACATTCCTAAGCCTAATTTAGGGTTAAGTACCCTACCCTAGGGTTTCACCCATGACCAGTCACATCAATACAACTTGTTTGAAATTTTTACCTAGTGAATGCATTCTAAGTGTAACAAACACAAGATTATGCTAATGCCCATGATGTTGTGCTCAAGTTTTAGTGATAGTAACACCAGGGGTGTTACACCGTTCTTACCTGTTTCCGGGTACGTATTCATAATGCGGGAAAGTCTACTTGCGCACCATCTTCCTTTTTGACAGCCGATTCTGTTTTTAGCACCAAGCGCCGGGCCAACACACCGATCTTTACTGCCACTAAGGCGGTGAAGCGCAGTGTGGGGATGTCCGCAGGGGCCTCGTCCCACCGCCCTCATGCCCAGGAGCCATCTCAGCAGGGTGCTAAGGTGGTTGTGCCCGTTCCCGAGGCGCCGATCGAGCCTGACCCAGCTGCGGCTGAGGTGGCTCCCACGTGTCCCGCGTCATCGGCTGGGGCCATCATTGTCTCCTCCATGGATGAGGCGGAGGCTGCGCCTCATGCAGTGATGCCCACGGTCTCTAGCCTCCTGTGCGATATCCCTGACACCCCCAAAGCTGCGCCGAGCTCGGGGGCGAGGCACATAGAGGGGGCCAGCACCTCGGAAGGGTGGTGGATGATACCCTTCGGGCCACTGCGCAGTGACGCGGTAATCGTTAAGCCCCCCAACGCAGGGGTTACTGGTGATCTCGTTCGCTCTAGGCCGGATACCTCATTTCGATCAAAGGCGCCCCTAGCGTGGGTGTCTAACGAGGGCGACCCATACTTCATTCTCGACGATGTCGACGAGCGGGATGCCTAGGCCGAGTTCCAAGCACATGGCCGTGTAAGGGTGTTGGCCTTTTTTTATCAAGGTTGCTTGTCCCTTAGCATGTGGTGATGGGAGTTTCATTTCTTTACAGAATCTCATGATGCGGTCGATTGCTAAGTCCATCTTCCTCCGCCGAGAATGGGGGGTCTCGGAAGCGATGTAGCGTCACCGGGCCACACTGCTTCGGTCAAACAAGCAGCTGGCCTAGAAGAGTGCCGAAGTGGCTAACCTGATGTCCCGGTGTGCAATTATTGAGGGAGGAGGGTGCAGCCGACCGTGAGGAGGCCCACCGGCTGAGGGCCAAGGTCCTTCGTCTAAAGGCAGAAACAGACCACCGTGAGAAGGTGCTACGGTAGGCGTAGGAGGGCCTTTAGGTGGTGACAGAGGAACGTAACTCCCTCGCCAAGTCTCTGGAGGACAAACGGTCCTCGGGTCGGGCTCTGGGTGCCCAGGTAGAAGGTGTGTTGATGTTGTCTTGTTTTCGCCTTTCGGGTTTGGCTCTCTGTCTTAGCTCTGTCTTGACTCCTTCGTCCACTTTCCAAGTCTTGAGAAGAGTCTAGAGGGCGTGAGCCAGACCGTGGAGCAACAGGGGGCCGAGCTGAGGGAGGTGTCCAAGGCGGTGGTGGACCTCTTTTGAGACCTCGATGTGGTGGGCGTGCCTCGGGGTGGACTCGTGCGGCCATGCATGCAAGCCCTGGGCGACTATGTACGGGGTGAGCTCCTTGGGACCGTCCACCTCTGTCAAACCCGATTTTGGGGGCAAAACCGAATGCATAGCATATGTGTGTCACGATCTATTTTCCACACATATGTTGATGTCTGTCACACACAAATTTAAGGGACAAAGCTGGGTGCATCTCATATATGCGCCAAAGAAGACAACACATATAATAATAGAGTGTATAGAGATAAATGTCACAATATAATCAGAGTACTTATTACATAGCAGAAGTCTTGCAAAATAAAAGATAATTAATAAACGAACTAAAGTCCATCGTTGGTGCCATAAAGTCAACTAGGAGACGCCACCTAGATCAAATCAAACTCCTCGTTGTGTGGCTCCTCTTGAACCACCTGTACTTCTCCCGTGGGGGTGTGAGACAGCAAGGGTGAGCTCACACATGTTCATCACTCAACAAGTTGTGGGTAATAATGTGCATGAACTCACCAAAGGTGGGAGTTCATGTGATGTGTAAGGCTGATCAACAATAGGGGGTAAGCTGAGCATTGCTTTTAATAAGTTGGTCAAATTTTATTAGCAATTACTAAATGTAAGTAGATACCAAACCATAATAAGAATAGAACAAAATTAATAAGTAATCCCATGAAATGCATATGTCAGATTGAATTTAGTTTCATAATTTAATCATGCGAGAGACCTGAGCTCCTCTTGACCGTGAGCTCGGCTAGTATACCAGTTTTACACTCTGCAGAGGTTGTACCCTTTACCCACAAGTCATGTTACCCATCTGCCAAGGGGTCAGGAATCCCATACACCTCTACCAAGGAAGCGAGGCAGGGTAACACTATGAGGCCTTTACAAAGTTTCACTAGCTTTCGAAAACCCGCTACAGTTTCTAGGAAGAGCAATTACAAGAATCCCTCGTTTGACCGCCATCGCAGCAAAATCAACCCGAGAACCTGAAGCGTCCCGATCCTTTGGGACTCAAATGTGATACAATTACTAGTCCCAGGAGGCTAGTAACCACATTCATTACTTCAAATAGTTACAGAGTCTGAGTAAAGGTATTACAATACCGGGGGATACAAGCTCGAGAGTGAGCCGAAAATCATAAAGCGCAGTGGAAAATAAATTAGCCCAGGCCACAGGCATAACTGGGTGAAGGCACAGCCCCTTCAATCAAGCATAGCAGAAAAGAAGTCTTCAGCTGCTGAAAAACATAAATAAATTTGGGTGAATACACTAGGTATTCCGCAAGCCCACCCGGCTCCCGTAAAGAGAAAGTGACCTATATTGTACATGCTTCATATGGTGGAGTTGAAGTCACTCATACTTTTTCAGAGAAAGGCAGTACTTGTTGTTTAAGGTTTTCCCAAGACAATAGAAATGACACTTGCTTGACCACCACTGAGCTTCCCGCTACCGTGGTACTACTTTCTTTCCAGAAACACACACCCATTTCCCTGTTCCCAGTTGTAGTAGAAACACTAATTGTCATATCATACTAGACTCGTCCATACCAGTGGACACGAACTATTCGAATAGGTTTAGACTCTGCGCAGAGGGGTACACTTTACCCACTAGTCCGGCTCTGCGATCTCATGGCCAATGAGATCCGAATCCGAAACTCTTTCCTTCCTTACACGTCCTAACCTTAACGGTTATACCAGAAGGAGTCAGGCCACTTTTTGGAAAACATGTTACTTGCACCCTTTTACTTATCCCATGTCTTGTAATCAATGGTGATTGTTAATGCGGGCTCTCTCATGCTCACCATGCAATTTGATTCCCATCCCATATTCCAGGCTTAGGCAGTGGTAGAGAGAAATAGGTAAATAATGCATCAAGGGAAGGATGGACTTGCCTTCGTCGAAGCTTTCCTGGCACAAGAGGTTTATCTCGGAGGGGTCGGGTTCTTGCCCTTCTTTCGGATCTATAAATTTCGGAGGATCGGATCCCTCTTCCGCTAATCAAACACAGATAATAACAATACATCAATCATGGTGACTTTAGTGGGGGTGTGCCATTTCTTATATCTCATTATTTTGGTGCCCTATAATTTATTTGGACTATTTTTGGTACATAAAATATTAGCATATAATTCTATATGAGAAAATGGGAAAAGAAAAGAGAAAAATAAAAAGAAAAGGAATTTCCTGCCTTGCTGGGCCGGGGGGGATTTCGGCCCACTTGGGTGCGAGCGTGGGCGCGCTTGCGGCCCGGCTGGCCCAGCAGCGAGGGGGAGACGGTGGGGGACGGCGCCGTGGTGCGGGGCCCACACGCCAGCGAGGGGGGGTTAACGGCGTGGACGGCCACGGAAGGAGAGGGGGGGGGGGGGGGGTTCGACCAGAGTCCGGCCGACGGCGAAATCCCACGGCGGTTCTCTGCCGTGGGTCCGGTTCTACGGCGGGTAGGCGGTGGCGAAGCACGGGTGGGTGCAGGGGATCACGGGGGTGGGGTTAATTTGACCGGCGGGGGCCTATGGCGGCCGGTCCGTGGCACGGTGGCGGGTGTCCACGGCGGCGAGGTCTCCGATGCCGCAGTTGGGTGCAATAGGGGGCGGGGAGGTGTGCCTCGTGATCGTGATCGTGTGGCGGAGCTCAAGCACTAGTTTAATTTGACCAAAACTCACTTGGGAGGGAAGAGCGGGGCTCACCGGAGCGACGGGGAGTGCGGTGGCGCTAGCTCGATTGGCTGGGGGAAAGCGGAGGAGATGGCCGGAGCTGGTGTGGAGGGAACGGGGCTCGGGCGGGTCCTTTTATAGGCGCCCGGGAGAGGGAGAGGGGTGGAGGGGACGGCGAGCACCGACGAGCTCGCCATGATGGCGGGAATGGCGCTAACGTCGATTAAGACGGCTCGGGTTGCGGGGGGTGAGGGGACGGTTCGGGTACAGTGGCGGGTGGTCGCTGAGGTCGGGCGTGCCTTAATGGCGAGGCGATGGGGCGAGAGGGGATCGGCGGCGGACGCGCCGGTGAGGCACGGGCGAGAATGACGAAGCTGACAGGTGGGCCTGAGCTGCCAGGGAGAGGGAGAGGGAGCGGCGCGAGAGGGAGGGAGGCGAGTCGCTGACGGGTGGGGCCAAGCTGTCAGCGGGGCGCGCGGTGCGCGGAGCTAGGCCGCCTGGGCCGGGGAGAGGGGAAGGGGAAGGCGCGGGCGCGGCACGGTTTGGGCCAAATACGGCCTAGCCGAGGAGGGGGGGAGGTTTTTCCTTTTTCTTTTCTTTTTCTGATTTCTAATTCCTTTCTTTTCCTTTTTCTATTTTTGTTTCTTTTTGTTTCTTTTTCCTTTGAATCAAAAATTCTCTAAATGATCTTGAGTCATAAATATAGTCTATGTGAGGTGCTCTTATTATTTCAAGTGTATGCACACGATGAGGTGTTCTAAGGGTAGAGTTAAGGGAGAAAATAAAATAAGGGGGGTTAGGAGGTAAGGGTTTCAAACCTTGGGTTGGGATTTTTGGGATGTTACAAACCTACCCCACTTAAAGGAATCTCGCCCTCGAGATTTAGACTGGATTTGAGAAAAGATAATGGTATTCCCTCCTCAAAGAGTCCTCACTCTCCCAGGTAGCTTCCTCTTCTCCTTCTCTGCTCCACTGAACTTTACAGAGCTTCACCTCTGAGGTGTGGGTCTTTCTGACTGCTGAATCAAGAATCTTCACCGGCTTCTCATGATACTGAAGGTCTTTCTGAATCTGCACTGCCTCTATGACTTTCTGGTGCTTGCAGGCATTTGCGGAGCTGGGATACGTGAAACACATTGTGGATGTCGGACATGGATTCCGGTAATTCAAGACGGTATGCTGCGGGTCCTACCCTGCCAATGATGGGATAGGGACCGACGAATTGCGGTGCTAGCTTCCCTTTTACTTGGAACCTCCTGACACCACGCATTGGAGAAACCTTTAGGTAGACGAAGTCTCCTTCCTCAAATCTGAGTTCCCTCCGCCTGTTGTCCGCATAACTCTTCTGCCGACTCTGAGCTTCAAGTAACCTTCTGCGGATCAGAGCAACTTTCTCTTCCGCCTCCTTGACAAAGGCAGGTCCTTCTAGTGCTTTTTCCCCTACGTTGGACCATATGAGAGGGGTCTGGCATTTCCGTCCATACAATGCTTCGAACGGTGACATCTTGATGCTGGCCTGATAGCTGTTGTTGTATGAGAATTCTGCGTAGGGTAGACAGGATTCCCAACTTCTATCAAATGCTAGCACACATGCTCTTAATAGATCCTCGAGGACTTTGTTGACTCTTTCTGTCTGCCCATCTGTCTAAGGGTGATAAGCGGTACTGAAATCTAGCTTGGTGCCCATAGCTTTCTGAAGGCTTGTCCAGAATTTGGATGTGAACTGGGTTCCCCTATCTGACACTATCTTCCTTGGGATGCCATGGAGTCTGACTATCTCCTTGAGATAAATCCGGGCAAGGGTGGCTCCTCCAAAGGTAGTTTTCACTGGGATGAAATGGGCTACCTTGGTGAGGCGATCTATTATTACCCAGATGGAATCATTCCCTTTTTGCGTCCGGGGTAGTCCGGTTACGAAGTCCATGCCTATTTCTTCCCACTTCCATTCAGGTATCGGGAGGGGTTGCGATAGGCCTGCAGGTTTTTGGTGCTCGGCCTTCGTTCATTGGCACATGTCACACAGGGCCACATACTGAGCTATTTCTTTCTTCATCCCTCTCCACCAGTATCTGGTTTTGAGGTCTAGGTGCATCTTGGTAGTCCCTGGGTGGATGGAGTAGGCTGAGTTGTGAGCTTCTTAGAGCAGGACCTCTCGTGCTTCCCCTTTTGGTACACACAGACGATTTTTGAACCAAAGGGCTCCTTATTCATCTGTCCTGAGGTCCGGGAGTTGTTCCTTGCGGGCCCTTTCCACAAGTTTTGCTGTCTCTAGGTCTAGGCGTTGAGATTTGCATATGAGGTCTTCCAGCATTGGTCTGACTTCGAGACTGTCGCTGTTTCCCAGACATGTATTTAGTTGAGCTGATTCTTTCTTCCAATCTTCTAAAAAGTTGGTCCCCTTTATCCCGAATGGTTTTCGACTGAGGGCGTCTGCTAGCACGTTGGCCTTCCCGGGGTGATAATGAATTTCCAGGTCATAATCCTTGATCAGCTCCAGCCATCTTCGCTGACGGAGGTTGAGATCTGGTTGAGTGAATATATACCTCAGACTCTTGTGATCGGTGAAAATGTGACATTTGTTCCCGATTAGGTAATGCTTCCATATCTTCAAAGCATGCACTATGGCTACCAATTCCAAATCATGGGTGGGGTAATTCTGTTCGTGCGGCTTAAGTAGGCGCGATGCATAAGCAATGACTTTCTTGTTTTGCATCAGCACACACCCTAAGCCTTGCCTCGAGGCATCACAGAAGACGACAAAATCCTGATGGATATCTGGTAGTGTCAAAATGGGTGCGGTTGTGAGTTTCTCCTTTATGATCTGGAAACTTCCTTCACATTTTGGGGTCCACACAAATTTATGGTCTTTCTTGAGAAGCTCAGTCATAGGTCTTGCTATGCTGGAGAATCCTTTGATGAAGCGGCGGTAATATCCTGCCATTCCCAGGAAGCTTCGAACTTCACTGACATTTGAGGGCTACCTCCATTTGGATATTGCTTCTACCTTGGAAGGGTCCACTTCTATTCCTTCTGCGGTCAAGATATGCCCAAGGAAGGCTATCTTTTCCAACCAGAATTCACATTTACTGAGTTTGGCATAAAGTTGGTGTGCCCTGAGTTTTCCGAGGACGATCCGAAGGTGATGCTTATGGTCTTCACGGTTCTTGGAGTAGATAAGGATGTCGTCAATGAAGACTACGACAAACTTATCCAGCTCTTCCATAAACACTTTGTTCATGAGGTTCATGAAAAAGGCGGGTGCGTTTGTCAGTCCGAACGGCATCACTGTGGATTCATATTGTCCGTACCGGGTGACAAATGCAGTCTTCTGGATGTTTGCTTCCTTGATCCTCAATTGGTGATAACCAGACCTTAGGTCTATCTTGGAGAAGTACTTGGCCCCTTGAAGCTGATCAAAGAGGTCGTCGATCCGAGGAAGTGGATACTTGTTCTTGATGGTGACTTCATTCAACGATCGGTAATCAATACACATTCTCATGCTTCCATCTTTCTTAGAGACGAACAGGACTGGTGCTCCCCAAGGGGATGAGCTGGGACGAATGTATCCCTTTTGCTGAAGATCTGCGATTTGAAGCTTCAGTTCTGCTAACTCGGTGGGAGCCATGCGGTATGGTCTCTTTGCGATGGGTGCCGTCCCAGGGATCAGATCTATGTAGAACTCCACTTCTCTTTCTGGTGGCAATCCTGGTAACTCTTCTGGAAACACATCCATGAATTCTTCTACCACTGATACACTTCCTGTTGCTAGACTGAACATCATTGGATCATTGGCAGGTGGCTGGGCCTGACAAGAGACCGACTTTGCTTGGTGGACTGTGAGGAGGACTGTCTTGTCTGCGCAACTGATGATGCCTTTGTGTTTAGCTAACCAATCCATCCCTAAGATCACATCAATTCCTTTGGATGGCAAGACGGTTAAGTCTGCCAAGAATACTACCCCACTTAAAAGGATTCTGACTTGGGAGCATTTGAGCTGGCATAGAAGGTCTGACCCTGGGGTTCGGGTGACCAAGAGAATCCCTAGAGGAGTAGAGGGAATGCCATGCTTTTCCACAAAACTAGTGGCTATGAAGGAGTGGGATGCTCCAGAATCGAAAAGTACGGTAGCGGGAGTAAATTCAACAAGGAACTCACCGAGCACTACTCCCGGAGCTTGCTGAGCCTCCTGGGCATCGACATGATTCACTCGTGCCCTTCCTTGATACTGGGTCTTGTTCTGCTGGCTGACGGAGGAGGGCGCCTTGGGGGCGGATGCCGAGGTATTCTTGGGGCCATTCACCGAGTTGGAGTAGGTGGGTCCTAGTGGCTTCAGCTGTGGACAGTTGTTTTTGAAGTGACTGGGATCACCGCAGTGCCAACATGCATTCACCGGGGGTTGGTTGCTTGCAACTGAGGGGGCATGGAAGGAGCTCTGACTCTGCTGGCTGAACCGTGACGGGGTGGGTCCAGTTGGTCTACTGAAGTTTGGTCCCTTGGGTGGAAATCCAAATGATCGAGTCTTCTGGTGCCGGTCTTGCTGCTGAGCCCGGAGAACTTGGAACTTTCTTTTGAGATGCCCTTTTTCTTCCTCCTTTGCCCTTTCAACTTGCATAGCCTTGTTGGAAAGGTGAGAGAAACTGAGGAAGTCTTGGCTAGCCAGAATTGTCTTGAGTTCTGGCCTGAGTCCCTTAAGGAAACGGACCATCTTTTTGCCCTCGGTACTGACGTCATCTGGCGCGTAGCGGGCTAACTCTGTGAACTTGTGCACATATTCTCTGACAAACCTTCCGTCTTGAGTCAGTTCTCGGAACTCGTCCTCCTTAAGTTGAACGAGCCCTTGGGGCACATGGTGCTCCAGAAAAGCTGCTTCAAATTCCGCCCAGGTAGCATCTCTGATGGTGACGTTGAAGGTATCCCACCAAGCTAAGGCCATCCCGGAAAGTTGGTGGGCAGCCAGTTGAACACGCTGATTTTCTGGACATCCGATGGCTTCCAGCTTTCTTTTAATCATGCGCATCCAATCGTCTGCATCGAGGGGGTTGCTAGACCCGGCAAACGTGGGAGGCTTGAATCTCAGGAAATCCCCCATTCTGTCTTGCGGTCTTCCACCATTCGGTCATTGATTTTCCAGACTTCGAGTGAGGACCTCGATGAGTCGAGTTTTATTGGCTAGAACTTGGGCTAGATCTAAGGGTAGTTGCGGAGGTGCGGGGAGGTGGGTTTCACTTTCCTCTCTATCGGCTTCTGAGAGCACCTAGAGGGGGGGTGAATAGGTGATCCTGTGAAACTTAAAACTTAAGCCACAAAACTTGGTTAATTGTTAGCACAATAATTTCCAAGTGGCTAGAGAGGAATCTCAACAAAACACAATAACCCCAAGAAATCAATCACAGAGATGGCACGGTGGTTATCCCGTGGTTCGGCCAAGACCAACGCTTGCCTACTCCACGTTGTGGCGTCCCAACGGACGAGGGTTGCAATCAACCCCTCTCAAGCGGTCCAAAGACCCACTTGAATACCACGGTGTTTTGCTTACTTTTTCTCAATCCCGTTTGCGAGGAATCTCCACAACTTGGAGCCTCTCGCCCTTACACTTGAAATTCTCAAAAAGCACAGAGCAAGGGAGGGATTAGCAACGCACACAAGACACAAGAATCAGAGAGTCAACACGCACACAAGTCGCAACAAGAGCTCGCAACACAACCCAATGAGTTCACAACTCCACTAGAGCTCTATATGCTATCACAATGAAACGAATGCGCGAAATCGATGTCTTGGTGCTTAGGAATGTTGCAAGTATGCTTGGTATATTCCTCCATGCGCCTAGGGGTCCCTTTTATAGCCCCAAGGCAGCTAGGAGCCGTTGAGAGCAATCTAGGAAGGCTGATCTTGCCTTCTGTCGACTGGCGCACCGGACATGTCCGGTGCACCACCGGACACTGTCCGGTGCCCGATTCCCTTCCAAATATGGCGAAGCCGACCGTTGGCGCTAGAGAGCCGTTGGCGCACCGGACACTGTCCGGTGCACACCGGACAGTCCGGTGCCCCCTTCTAGCCGTTGGCTCGGCCACGTGTCCCGCGCAGATCGCGTGGTCGACCGTTGCCCCGGCCGACTGTTGGCTCACCGGACAGTCCGGTGCACCACCGGACAGTCTGGTGAATTTTAGCCGTACGTCGCCGGTGAATTCCCGAGAGCGGCCAGTTCGCTCGAGTCAGCCTGGCGCACCGGACACTGTCCGGTGCACCACCGGACACTGTCCGGTGCACCACCGGACAGTCCGGTGCTTCCAGACTGAGCAAAGTCTTGGCTGCTCGAGCCAAGACATCTTCAATTGTTCTTTTCCTGTTTCCAGCACTTACACACAATACATTAGTCTTTAAAACAATGTACTAAGTCCGAGAAACATACCTTTACACTTGATTTGTATTTTGTCCACCATTTAACACTTAGGCACATGTGTTTGACACTAAATCACCAAAACACTTAGAAATGGCCCAAGGGCACATTTCCCTTTCAGCTTCCCCTTCAGCTCTTAGGGGAAACCCTGCTCCAATCCTGGAGGCGGTAGGCGTGGTTTTATCCGAAGCCATCTGCCAGGGAAGAGAGTCACTATTATGCACATGCAATTTGTTTTCAACCAAGTTATTTTATTCATTACACCAATACATTACAAGCATATGGCTACTACAGGCTGTACTACACGAGAGCGTTCCCTGAGGTACTACCGAACTCTTTCTCTAAGGTATCCCCAAATTCCTTGAGAAGATCATCAAGGCTTGCTAGGGATATATCCTCGGCGTCGGACCAATCATCTATCCTGGGGGAAGGTGGGGCTGGAGGGGTCTTCTTCTTCTTCTTCTCCGTTTGGCACCCTCGGTTGGTGGTCTTCTTCTGGATTTTCTTCTTGGGAGCAAGCTTCTTTAGCTTCTTGTCATAGTCCATCTTTAAGGTTTGATAGGCCTCACGGGTGTTGGCCTCCTCGCCTTCTGCTATGTCGAGACACTCCTGGAGAGATGCCTTCTCTTGCTTAAGCTCTTTGACTTGCTGCTCTAGGCTTTCCACCCGGGAGTTTAGGTGGGTGCAGTGGGAGGAGAGATCATCATAGTGGTTGTCGAGGGTGTGGAGGTATCCGGCCATGTAGACGATGGTGGGGTCATCTTCTATGGGGTCTCCTCCTGACAGAGCCTGGAGTCTTTTCCTCCAGGTGGGGGTATTTTTGTTGCTGGGTGGAAAATATCTAAGGGGGGTCTCAGAGATCTCTCGGCTGTAGTTTTGGCACAGCTGTTTAAGGGCTTTTCGGGCAACACTCTGGCAAGTGTCTGGGAAGCGGTGCCCGATGAAGGTGACTTGGAAGGGAGGGTGGTTTGGGTAGTTTTGGCTTTCTCCCAGGTAGACTGCCATAGAGCACTTTTCTACTCCATTTTCGCGGTATTCCTTCCAGACATATTCGGGCTTCTTGCGGATCCCCATGCGTAGCGCGCAACTTCGTAGAAGGTGAGGAAAGCCTTCCTCCTCTGAGCAGTAGGATGTCCTAATAACCCAGGGGCCTTCCATCTGGTAGAAGAAAAGAAGGGTCTATTAATATCGGGGAAAGGAGAGAGTGTTTCTTGGGGGTAAGAGGTGTTTTCTTGTTAAGGCAACTTTTTAAGGTCAGGGCTGCGGTCTACGGCCAGTCCTATAGGCTCTGATACCACCTGAAGCGTCCCGATCCTTTGGGACTCAAATGTGATACAATTACTAGTCCCAGGAGGCTAGTAACCACATTCATTACTTCAAATAGTTACAAAGTCTAAGTAAAGTTATTACAATACCGGGGGATACAAGCTCGAGAGTGAGCCGAAAATCATAAAGCGCAGTGGAAAATGAATTAGCCCAGGCCACATGCAGAACTGGGTGAAGACACAGCCCCTTCAATCAAGCATAGCAGAAAAGAAGTCTTCAGCTGCTGAAAAACATAAATAAATCTGGGTGAATACACTAGGTATTCCGCAAGCCCACCCGGCTCCCGTAAAGAGAAAGTGACCTATATTGTACATGCTTCATATGGTGGAGTTGAAGTCACTCATACTTTTTCAGAGAAAGGCAGTACTCGTTGTTTAAGGTTTTCCCAAGACAATAGAAATGACACTTGCTTGACCACCACTGAGCTTCCCGCTCCCGTGGTACTACTTTCTTTCCAGAAACACACAACCATTTCCCTGTTCCCGGTTATAGTAGAAACACTAATTGTCATACCATACCAGACTCATCCATACCAGTGGACACGGACTATTCGAATAGGTTTAGACTCTGCGCAGAGGGGTACACTTTACCCACTAGTCTGGCTCTGCGATCTCATGGCCAATGAGATCCGAATCCGAAACTCTTTCCTTCCTTGCACGTCCTAACCTTAACGGTTATACCGGAAGGAGTCAGGCCACCGCCATGTCCAAATCGGACAAATCATTCCCCCTCCTTATCCTCCCGGTGCTCCCCAGCCTTCATAACCTTGGGGTTGGATCGTACGAGTTCAGATTGAGTGGCTGCCCACACAGCCTTGAGTGGTTGTACTTTTTATGAGTATAGGTAATGAAAGATGACAAACCGGTCCTTATACGAGAGGACAATCCTTCTGCTCACGCCTAAACCAGCTGAGCCATCACCTTAGGCCCTCCCCTAAACCAGGGAGTCCCTGATCATCCTACTCACCAGGTGATGAGGGTGAATACCCTTCATCGCACACTTTTTGGAAAACTTGTTACTTGCACCCTTTTACTTATCCCATATCTTGTAATCAAAGGTGATTGTTAATGCGGGCTCTCTCATGCACACCATGCAATTCGATTCCCATCCCATATTCCAGGCTTAGGCAGTGGTAGAGAGAAATAGGTAAATAATGCATCAAGGGAAGGATGAACTTGCCTTCGTCGAAGCTTTACTGGCACAAGAGGTTTATCTCGGAGGGGTCGGGTTCTTGCCCTTCTTCTGGATCTATAAATTCCAGAGGATCGGATCCCTCTTCCGCTAATCAAACACAGATAATAACAATACATCAATCATGGTGACTTTAGTGGGGGTGTGCCATTTCTTATATCTCATTATTTTGGTGCCCTATAATTTATTTGGACTATTTTTGGTACATAAAATATTAGCATATAATTCTATATGAGAGAATGGGAAAAGAAAAGAGAAAAATAAAAAGAAAAGGAATTTCCTGCCTTGCTGGGCCGGGGGGGGGGGGATTTCGGCCCACTTGGGCGCGAGCGCGGGCGCTCTTGAGGCCCGGCTGGCCCAGCAGCGAGGGGGAGACGGCGCCGTGGCGCGGGGCCCACACGCCAGCGAGGGGGGGTTAACGGTGTGGACGGCCACGGAAGGAGAGGGGGGGTTCGACCGGAGTCCGGCCGACGGCGAAATCCCGCGGCGGTTCTCCGTCGTGGGTCCGGTTCTACGGCGGGGAGGCGGTGGCAAGGCACGGGCGGGTGCAGGGGATCACGGGGGTGGGGTTAATTTGACCGGCGGGGGCCTATGGCGGCCGGTCCGCGGCACGGTGGCGGGTGTCCACGGCGGCGAGGTCGCCGGTGTCGCAGTTGGGTGCAATAGGGGGCGGGGAGGTGTGCCTCGTGACCGTGATCATGTGGCGGAGCTCAAGCACTAGTTTAATTTGACCAAAACTCACTTGGGAGGGAAGAGCGGGGCTCACCGGAGCGACAGGGGAGTGCGGCGGCGCTAGCTCGATTGGCTCGGGGGAAAGCGGAGGAGAGGGCCGGAGCTGGTGTGGAGGGAACGGGGCTCGGGCGGGTCCTTTTATAGGCGCCCGGGAGAGGGAGAGGGGCGGAGGGGACGGCGAGCACCGACGAGCTCGCCATGATGGCGGGAATGGCGCTAACGTCGATTGAGACGGCTCGGGTAGGCGGGGGGGTGAGGGGTCGGGTCGGGTACAGTGGCAGGGTGGTCGCTGAGGTCGGGCGTGCCTTAATGGCGAGGCGACGGGGCGAGAGGGGCTCAGCGACGGACGCGCCGGTGAGGCATGGGCGAGAACGACGAAGCTGAAAGGTGGGCCCGAGCTGCCAGGGAGATGGAGCGGCGCGAGAGGGAGGGAGGCGAGTCGCTGATGGGTGGGGCCAAGCTGTCAGCGGGGCGCGCGGCACGCGGAGCTGGGCTGCTTGGGCTGGGGAGAGGGGAAGGGGAAAACGGTGGCGCGGCACGGGTTGGGCCAAATACGGCCAAGCCGAGGAGGGGGGGAGGTTTTTCCTTTTTCTTTTCTTTTTCTGATTTCTAATTCCTTTCTTTTCCTTTTTCTATTTTTGTTTCTTTTTGTTTCTTTTTCCTTTGAATCAAAAATTCTCTAAATGATCTTGAGTGATAAATATAGTGTATGTGAGGTGCTCTTATTATTTCAAGTGTATGCACATGATGAGGTGTTCTAAGGGTAGAGTTAAGGGAGAAAATAAAATAAGGGGGGGTTAGGAGGTTAGGGTTTCAAACCTTGGGTTGGGATTTTTGGGATGTTACAGAACCTCCCTGCATGCCTACTCGCCTACTGCCCTTGCCCCTTTCGGGTAAGGTAGTCTTCCACTAACTTTTCTAATTAGTCAGCCAAGGGCGTCCCATTCCACCCTTGTGGTGGCACGTGTTTCTCAAGTTAAGCTCCATGTTCCAATTAAAATTAATGATCTTAACATGAACATAAATAACATAACAGAATAATTGGAGCATGGATATAATGAAATATTTACCCAAAACCATGTAAAGCAATAGCATAACTACCCAAAAGATTTAGGGATAAACAAGATAAAAAGGATAACCAGTCTAGGGTGACCTATTGGGTCCCATCAAAATTAAACCTATGCATCGATAAGTGATAATAAAGAACATTATTGGGTAATAAAAGTGATGAAGGGCACAACTTGCTTAGGAATTGAGATTCTAGGTACCAGGATGATCCTCAGATTCTCGTGACCTCACTGCTAGTCGTAGCAATACAAACAAACATGGTATAGACAAAATTAACATCACACCAATCATAAGAACAAACTGCATAATAATAATCTACGCTTCGCTACGAGATCATGGGTTCGAGAACTACTAAGATCGGAGTTACGATTAAGGAGTTATGATTTTATAGAAGATCTATGTGATTAAAATATTAAACTATATTATAAATTGGTTAGTATAAATCATATGAGAGGTTATTCTATAACTAATTATCTCAATTTTAGTCTAAGTCGTTATTTGATTAAAGATCATCTAGTCAAATTATAACCATAAGATTAGAAGTTAATCCAATAGACATAGATTAATCAAATTAACATAGGATAAATAGATATCTAATTATAAAGTATGATACATGGTATAATCAATGTTGTTACTGCGTATTAAATATTTTATACGAAGCTAACACAACTGGAACGGGTCAAATCGGAATTAAAACGAAGAAGTTATGGATTTCCGGAGTTCGTATGTGCTTGCTACAAAATTAATTGAGTAATCAATTCTAGTATGAGTTTCATGCTAAAACAGTGTAAACAAGTGATAGACAATATTAATACAAAATTATAGGAACTGGAATGGACTGAAAAGGAGTTAAAATGCATTTTCTAGGAATTAATTAAGTTCCTATAATTATTTTTACACAAAAGGTATTTTCTAAATGAATTCCTTGGATTTTTGGTTCTTTGGACTGAGCGCACCATTTACAGAAACCACAGGGGCTATGACGCAAATTGTTCTAAGACTTAGACTAAGTCTTGAGTGGACCGCGGGTTAAATCACACAAAAGAAAGGGGTTCTTTAGCAAAAGTTCAAGGTGGCACTACCAGGGTTCGATCCGAGCCGACAGATCTCGATCCTAAGGCCCAGATTAGATTCAACTGAATCTGAAATGGTACGCGAGGATGGCCATCGGGTCACGATCTAACGACCCAGGTTTTAAATACCTGAGATCCATCTCGAACCATCCGATCGACATCTAACAGTCACGGGCAAAACACTACCTAGATCTAATCCACCGCATTCAAAGGAGATCAAAGGCTCCTATTTCTCTCCCATCACTCGCCGGACTGAGGCGGCGCCGCCCGTGCCACAGCGGCGGAACCCATCGGTGCGAAGGCCAATCGCCCCCTAGTGACCATATACTACCCCGAATTCGTTCTACGCGTAGAGGTGGTCGAGGCAAATGCGACGATTGAAGACTCACCATTGATTGGTGCCGCGACGACTATTGCCCACGGTACGAGCGACAGCATGGCGGAGTTCCCACTCTGGCGAGGCATTCCGGTGGTCCAGAGCGTGATTCCGCCCAGGAGAAGCCGCGACGAGCATCAAAGAGGACCAGAGATTGCCCCGGTCGTTTCTGATCGCCCAACGCCAGGTATAGTGGTTTCCCCCCTGCGGAGGCACCATCCTTAGCTCCATTCACCCTTCTCGGGCGGTCATGCGAGTGGCCTGCCATGCCCACATGAACCCGGACACCAGTGGTTCTCCGTGATCACCCATCGAAGCCCAAGCGGTAGAGGTCGTGGCGAATCGCACGACGGTGGCAAGGTCGTGGCTGCTCTCTCTCCTTCTCGGTCAGCTCCGCTCACAGGTTTCTAGCATACAGTTTCCCAACGTTGACATCCTAGTCAGGTTATGGGATGAGGAAGGGCTACGGCCGGGTGATTTATTCCCAGGAGACTCGGTCTGCAACTACCCGCGCGCAAAAGGTGGCATCAGCAGCGGTGAAGATCGCGACAGCGGTGGCGTTCGTTACGGGGAAGATGACTGAGCTAACGGGTGGGTCCCGCATTGCAGTGAAACAGAGCCGCGACATCAAAGGTTTCCGGTGCGAGAGGGCAGTGACTGGCTTGCGGGACCCATGCGGCAGGGAGCCAGTGCGCCATGCATAGGCTAGTGGCTGGCGGCCCAGGCGTGAAAGAGGAATTGGGTCGGGGCTAGTAATTTGGCCCAAAGCGCCAGGAGTACCTTTTCTTCTTTTATTCCTTTTCAGATTTTATTTTATATTTTTATTTTCCAATCCAAATTTGAAATTGTAATTCGAACTTAGGGTTAAAGTTATCATGCACAATCAAAATATCCAGCATGATGCAAAGTTTTTTTATTTTTATTTTTATTATATATATATATTCATTGCTTTATTCATTTTAAGCAACTACTTGCAAGTGCATATTTTATACCAACCAAATATATGTTTTAATGAAACAATTTCTATTGCATAAATTTATTAAGAGTTATTTCAGATAATATCTCTAAACATTTTATCTAAAAATAATAACTTAATTTATATAAGATCCTTAAATCTTTTATTATTAGCTATATTTATTTTAGAAGATGTGACTTAAAAGGTGAGATAATTTGTATAAAAAGAATATCATGGTTCAAATCTTCGTTTTATTCTATCAGAAATCCATCATAATATTTTTGGGTGTTACAACGTCACAAGTGTATATATCAAAAGACAATGCAATAAAGGCATAAAAGGGAGTAGAGTAACTTTATTACATCATCCAGATCACAGTATCTTAACAAGTGTCATTATCAAAGTACAACAGAATTAAACATGGACACTCTTCCACAGGAAGGTGACTAGCACATCGTTAGACTCAATATTCATCAACGTCATCTATAATGTCTTCGTCATCACCCTTTGATCAAAATATTAGCAAGGGGTGAGCTCACTTATGGTTGGGGCTCAGCAAGTGGGATGAATGATGCAAAGTTAACAAGGTAGGCTATGGATAAGCGGTAATCATTTTAGTTAGTCAATATTTTATTAGCAACACCTGACTTACTAGTTGTAAGTGTATCCCAAAATTCCCAATTAAACATAAGTACATGATTGTATCTCAAAACACTTAAGTGAAACCACTTAAGCAAACCACTTGCAAATCATCGGATCACAATTTATTTTCCATCTTTAAGTTCAATTATCATGTGAGGGTCCAGATTGCTCTTAACTGTGAGCACGGCTGACATATCAGTTTTACACTCTGCAGAGGTGGTACAACTTTACCCATAAGCCATGTATCCCATCTAGCCTAGGTTGATCGAACCCGTAAACACTTCCTAGGTGAATGGTTAGGGATCCACTATGAGGCTTTCATAAAATATCCTTAGTACAAAGACACCCGCTAAGGTTTCCACGTCAGTATTGATGGCCCTCTAGGTGAGGTAACTTAGCCAAGACTACCATTCCACATCAGTATTGATGGCCCTCTAGCTGCCACCAAACCATTGCCGCCCCCTCTTGCCCATCTTTCTGGTAGGGTTGCTAAGCACTAAGCCTATAGAGCTAATTACTAAAGCTAGAGCCATTATAGCACTCGTGGTTGCACTGTTATCCTGAGTGGTCACTCCATGTTCTATTTAATACGAAATGATCTTGTTTAACCATCAGGTTAACATCATAATAAAAACTTCATTTCTGGAACATTAGTATCAATAATGAGTTACATCATAATTATCAAGTTGAGTGGTAGCACAAATTGCTAAGCATAATATTTATCCTAGGGTAATCAAGGAATAAGGTTGGTAATTCTAGGAAAATCCTATATAGGCAAGTCCCATCAAATTATTCAATATCCAAAAAGTAAACATTATTATCTGCATTACTTGGGTACAAATAGAAATGTAGAGGGAGAATCCACTTGCGTTGCTCGAACGTGTCCTATGGGTCGTCCTCGAATGAGTTTGGTTCGTCTACCTCACAGTTAGCTTCTAACATCGATTCGCATATCCTGCATACAAAATAATACATACGCCAAATAAATTAGCATACACCATTACATTGGTAACATTCACCATTACATAAACAATCACATATCACGCAACTATACTTATAAATAACGTCTAAATCATAACTATTTTATTAATCCGCTAAATTTTCCACTTTGAGTTATCATTGGTGAAAATTATATGGGCATGTGACTATGAAGCTATTTTGTCTAATATAGCGTAGATAAAATGACTTAACAAATTTTACGGGAAATAACTACTAATTAATTATTTTCTTTATGACTAATAATAGTCTTTTGGGTTTTATCCTTTCCTTTCTAAATAGAAATTATACGTATTGCTAAAATGTTTATTTATAAATCACAAACCTGTTGGGGGTCTTCCTCTTCCGAAGGTCCTCAAAAATGTGTTTAACCATATGTTTTCAGCATGATTATGAATAGTTACAGGAAGCTTCGGCTTTGGGATGAAGAACTTCTTCTGACGGGAGACTAAGAGTGGGCGATGAAGCTAAAAACCAAGGACCTTCGGCCTAACATATTGACGAAGCTCAAAGCATGATGATGACTGAAAGAGGCTATAGACCTTATAGTCCTCAATAATCTATGTTAGAGTTATAAGCAGTTACCAGGGATATTAATGTACTTTTATCCGGGTTGCGTCCTGTGCCTATAAATAGATGAACAGTAACACCGTACTGTTCACGCTTAATTATAATCGCTCTTGAGCCATTCTCGCTCTTGAGCCATTCTCTCTCTCTCACCTTCCATCAAGCCGAAGGTACTATTGTAATATGAATATTATTTATGCTTATTCATATTTAATGAGCATAAATGAATTACAAATATATAACGTATACTGTTGTCATTCCTCTGTATCCCTTCATTTTATTATGTTCATGTTTATATTATAAAATGATGAAGGTGCGTCCTTCATGTCCTTCGTTTGAAGATCATTATATCCGAAAGGAAATAATGCTTCGAAGGACGAAGGTCTTTAACCATTAACAATTGTGTTGCCTTGTTCTTGATCAATAGCATTTGAGAACAAGTGACCAATATTGGCACCCACCTTAGGTGAACTCACTTCCACAACCTTCGGAAGAGCATCCACCTTCGACATGCCACCGAAGAAGGCAATGGTGTCAGGGGCTACTCTACAACCACTGGACACAAATCAATATGCCCTCTCTCTGCGAGAGGCCAGGAACCAAAAGAGGAAAGCCACCAGCCCAACTCTTTAGGAAGAGCAAATTGATCAGGAAATCAGGGACCTATAGGCCATCTATCAACAAGTGCAAAGTAAAAAGAAGAAGATGGCCTGGCTAACCGATCTTCAGAGGAAGATTGACAAAGCCGCTGAAGAAATGCATCATCTTACTCAAGATGACTAGGACCGAAGGCCCCAGCACAGGGAACTTCGTCAGGAGAGCACATTCAACGAAGAAGAATGGTACGATGACTTTCAGCATAGTAACTTTACTTTTGATGATGCTTCTCCCCTGGCAGCAGAACTGCAGGCCATCCCATGGCCACAATCCTACAAGCCACCCCAGTTGCCCATGTATGATGGGCACTCGGACCTAAAGCAATTCTTGATGAGCTACGGGGTGACAATATCCTCATATGGAGGCAACTCCGCTGTCATGGCAAAGTCCTTCGTCATGGCAGTCCGAAGTGTGGCCCAGACATGGTACTCCTCTCTTTGACCAGGAACAATTACATCATGGCAGACACTCAAGGATATGCTGGTCACTAGTTTCCAAGGTTTTTAGACAAAGCCAGTTACTGCTCATGCATTGTTTCAATGCACACAAGACCAGGAGGAATACCTTCAGGCGTGTGTTCGAAGGTTCTTGCGTCTAAGAGCACAAGCACCCACAGTGCCCAATGAAATTGTCATTGAGGCCATGATCAAGGGACTTAGGCCAGGACCTATAGCTCAATATTTTGATAGGAAACCTCCACAAACCCTAGAGAAGCTTCTTCAGAAGATGGATGAGTACATCTGGGTCGATAATGATTTTCGCCAAAGAAGGGAGGAAGCCTACAGGTTTTCCGAGATGACCAGGGGCTTCGGAGGGAGACTTCATCCCAGGCATGTCCGATCAATTCACAACTCCAATGCCAATGATGAAAGGGCCAGCAATGTTCATCATAGCCATCATAGTTCTCAGTCTTCAAGCATGCAATAGACTTCTTTCAGACCACTGGCTCCGAGGGGCAGGAAAGGAAGAAGTTTCGGTGGAGGACGATTTGACAATCAACCTAGAAAGTTGTACTATCTTTTTTGTGGCGAGGACAAGGGCCACACAACAAGAACATGCCAGGTTACAATTTAGAAGCAGAAGGAAATTGCCGAAGCTGAGGCGCGGCAGAGTCAGCAGAAGCAAGGCCTTCACACTGCTTTGTGTTATTCCCCATACATCCTAGAATACGTAGGCAATCAACAACATACGACTTATGTTGCTTTGGCAAGCCATTCCCTAGCCTCCTTGCCCAGTTGCCACCACCACCACCACTGATCCACAATCAACAGCCAGAAGGGCGTCATCATATTCAGCAACAGCGCGACCTTTGGGAGGAGTCCGAAGCTCGCACATCAACAACACTGTACCTGAGTCGAAGCATATTTACTAAAAAGAATACAGTGCTCCAACCAAGGAATATGATGATTTGATGTATCTTAACTCTTTCTACCTTTTATATTTTCTTGAAAGAAAAACAATACAGGAGGGATAAATTTTCAACCTGATGTAATAATATTGTCGTTACATCATCGAGTATGACATAGTGAGTTCCGAAGCTACAAAGTCATTCCTAAGGGAGCGCAGAGTAAGTTCTGAAGCTACAAAGTCATTCCTAAGGGAGCGCAAAGTAAGTTTCAAAGCTACAAAATCGTTCCTAAGGGAGCACAGAGTAAGTTTCGAAGCTCAAAAGTCATTCCTAAGGGAATGCAGAGCCAAAATACCACCTAAATCAAAGGTGAAGAAGCTCCAAAGTCGTTCCTAAGGGAATGCAGAGCTTAAATACCACCTAAATCAGAGGTGAAGAAGCTCCAAAGTCGTTCCTAAGGGGATGCAGAGCTTAGTTCCAAAGTCGTTCCTAAGGGGATGCAGAGCTAAAATACCACCTAAGTAAAAGGTGAAGAGACTCCAAAGTCGTTCCTAAGGGAATGCATAGTCTAGGTGTGTTTTTGTGTGGGTGCTCATCTTCGGCATAAACATCAAACTGCATCATACCATCACAACATTTTGCATAGCATTACATCATACATCATATTGCATCGGTGATGAAATTGTGGAAAAGAAAAAATGCCTCTTTGAAGATATTTGATGGATTATACCTTCGGCAGTCATAACCCTACAAAAAAGGGCAATCTTCGGCAGCAACGCTATTATACAACAACTGTTGTAAAGTATGAAGTATTCAAACAATAGAGGGGGCAATTTTTCTTTGCGAAGCATGAAAAGAAGGGAAGGTGTTTTTTCGCCGAAGGCTAAAAAATGGTATGTACACAAATTTCATGCATCACAAAGAAACAAGATTACATTAATATACATACAAATATTTGATGTTTGACCCATACACAAATATTACATTTCCTATTATACAAGAATCTAGTCTTCCTTCAGGATTCTTTGTAACACCCCTGGTGTTACTATCACTAAAACTTGAGCATAACATCATGAGCATTAGCATATCATGTGTTTGTTACACTTAGAGTGCATTCACTAGGCAAAAATTTCAAACAAGTTGTATTGATGTGACTTGTTATGTGTGAAACCCTAAAGTAGGGTACTTAATCCTAAACTAGGCTTATGAGTAAAAATGAATCCTAAATAAGTTAAAATCTCAAAACTCATTAGAAATGGTCATAAGATATCACCATTAATGGACTTGGGTAGCACCAAAACCCTAAAGTATTAAAAACTCTGAAAAGACCCCTGAAAAACCCTGAATTGTAACCCTAGGGGGTTATGTGTAAAATTTGTACACATTTGGACCCAAGTGCAAAAACCAAGGTATTAGGGCACCTCAAATCATATGGTTCACACATTTGAAGATTTGAAAATCAAACCATGAGATTTGGGCTTATTTGCAAAAAGCCACTCTATACCTCTCATATGCCTAAGTCCAAAACCAGTGAATAGGGCTGACTTTGGAGCTCTGTATTTCTAAAAATATAAGGAATTTGCCTAGGATCAACACATCAAACTTGTAGAGCTACTGTAGGAGTGCAACTTTGTTTAAGTGATTAAGCATGGTTGACATACAAAAAGTGGAGATAATAAGCCCTAAAGTCTGGCTGTCAGACCACCCTAAGACTGAATACTGACTGGCAGTTAGTTCTGAGGAACTTTGGGCTCGATTCTTGCTCTAGAGGATAAGCAAATGAGCAAGATCCCTATAGCAGAATTGTAGCTGGTATATAGAACTACAAGTTTGTTACAGATGGATTAGAAAGTTCTCACACAAAAATCCGAGATCTGGGCACTGCAATTCTGCCTGTCAGGCGCTCTGAATAAGGAATCCGATGGTACAGTGCTATACAAATATTCCAGGTTTGGAGAACCTCGCCGCCAGTGAGTCGTGCGCCCGGATTCACGCCAGCCTCTGTGATTCGTGCCCAGCGCAAGTGGATAACGGAGAGGAGTAAAAATCTTGGCGCTCGGATTAGCTTGGGCTCGCTCACCGTTGTGCCCGCCATACCCACTTGGACCACGGCTAACCGGAATCATCCTCGCCGGCGTTAGCCGCTTAACGATCGTGCGCCACGCGTCTTGGAAGTCTAGCACATCGCAATTAACCGGTGTTGCATGCCTGTCCATCGCCTGAGAACTTGCCACGGTGAAAGCCACGAATTCCATACGCCAGTAACCTGCCCTCTCCCCGGTCGCCAGCGCTTCTCCTCCAAATTGAGCGCCACCGCTGTTGAGTGCTATAAATTGAAGCCTCAGGGAACTTCGTTAGGTAATTTCGCGTCCACCGCACCAGCACTTGCCTCCAATTGTCCACCAGAGCTGCCCAATTGTCCATTTCCCCCAAATCGGTCTAAACACCGCCGCGTGCACACCTCGCCGTGGCCAGTGCGCTTCAGGTCTGTTCTTGTCCTCTGCTCTCTTGTTGCAGTACCCTTATGTGTCCTTGATGCTTCTCGACCCGACCGATTAAGCTAGAACCCATTGAATCGCTGGGAACACTTTGAATTGTCCCCGGATTGCGCGATCACCGTGAGCAGAGAGGTTGGGAGCTCGAACCGTGAAATTGATCGAGGGGAAACGTTTGTTAGATGTTGAATTAGGTATCAACCAAGTTAGAGCACCGGCCATTGCGTGTCTTGGCCAGTACAGGCTCGCTGGAGCTTGGTCTGCCGCCATGCGGCGTCGTGGACCTGACGTTGTGAAGAAATAGAAATCCAGGGGGTTTTTGTAGCTGTCAGTGAAACGCATGAATAGTGTCGTGACCCCTTTTCAAGTTATTCAAATCGTCAAGGTCTTCTGCGCAAAATTGACAACACGGGCGCGCGCGTGTTCTCCCATCTGCAGGCTGACTTGGGCTGAAATGAGCCCAATACTGTTGATCCTTTCTCTTTTTCTTTTTCTGCTAGGATTAGAGAATTTCTAGAAAATTGTAGAAAATGCTAAAAATACAAGACCAATTTTTTTAGACTCCTAAATTTCTATAGTATTTAATAAAAATAGTTTTAAGATTTTTAGTCCAAACCAGGAATTATGAAGTATTTAAAATAGCTAAAACCTATACTCCTAGAATTTTAGAAATTATTTAGTAACTCCAAAAATCACCAAACTTTTTGGATAAGCTTTAAATGATATTTAGAAACCTTGAGTGAAGTTAGACAAGATTTGGACAATGTTTGATACCTAAACCCCAAAACCCTAAACTTCTAAGTAGTGCCTGCCCTATGAACTAAAATACTGACTGCACAAACCCTAGTTTTCTGGAGTACTGTGAAGGAAAATTGTATTCAAGACCTAATAAGATGTACCTTTATTATCTTTGCATTTTCATAAGCATTACATGAGCATTCATGGCTATATATGATTATATAGAGAACGAAGAAGAAGTAGTGGTTGAAGAAGAAGAAGTTGCACCACCACCACCTGAAGACCCACCTGCCGGGAACTTCTTTTATTTCGATATTTGTGGAGTAGAGCCCGACTCTCCTATAACACAAGGCAAGCCCCAATGCATTTTCCACCTCCTTGCTATTTTAAAATCTTTCTCACTTGCTTGATGCATTAGGTGATAGGAGTTGTGTGCTAAACAATTGCTGCATTTTCTTCCTTGGAAGATTGATTGCCTTTCCTTGATCACCTGTTTTATAAAAAGGTTTTTCTTATGCTTAGTCTTTCTCTAGACAAACAAAATGTTTTGTTTTGACAAAAGATGATGCTTCAAGTGGGTGGAGATGTTTTCAAAAATAAAACTTGATGGTGGATCCATCATGGCCGTGATGGGTTCAACATCGGAAAAGATGTACCTCCGACAGGTACCAAATTTTGGGTTGAAATGATAAAGCTAAGACCGAGCGGGTGACTTGCACGAGAAGAGAGTCTCGGTGTAGTGTCTTCGTCTGAGTCGATTAAGGACCGTCTCGATGTAGGCTTGATGATCGAGGACCTTTTAACTGGTCACATGCCTCATCATGGGTAAGCTTTGCCTCGGGCAGACTAATACCAGAATAAGATAACACGCAATGGGAGTGGAGAGATGGCGAGAGTAGCATGTACCCTCCATGGCAAGAGGCTGGACAGTGGTGTATCTGTGCTCTCGGTTGGCGTGAACCTGATCTGGTCTTAAGAACCCCGGTTGCGAGTTGACATATGCAAGGGTTACGTGCTACATATGTCGTGTGATTGGAGATCCCTAGCTGGGTATTAATCGATTCGGATCGTCGTTACTTCTCGGACATGAATACTTGGTCACTGACCTACACGTAGCATTCCAGTGAACAAGAAGAGTTGATAAAAGGATGGCTAGTATAGGCCAAGTGCTTGAACTAGGGTAGAAAGAACTCTAGAATCAGGTAATGACTTAACTTGCTAATAAAACTGGATTTTTAGGGATCCATTATTAGTAAGCAATTTTGCAAACAGAGTCTTGATTCTTGATTTAGCCTTACCTTGACCCCCCTCAAGCCAGCATATCCTTGAGAGTCTTTTATTTTGACGGGTAAGACTTGCGAAAGTACACTTCGTACTCACGGTTTTCGAACCCATGTTGTTGTAGGTGAGGAAGCAGCAAACTTTTGTTGCTTTTGCTCCAAGGTGGTGCCAAAGGAAGAATCTCAGGAGTGAAGCCTCGGGAGGAAGTGTCCTCCTTTAAAAACTTTGTACCTGTGTACGGGAGGAGTTTTTGCCTCCCGGGTTTGTAATAATAATACTTCTGCACTCCTATATATTACTGGTCTGTATTATTAACACTCTTCTATATTTTAATGTAAATTAAGTTACTGTAATTGCTTCCGCTTATTCGTTCCTCCGATGTGTTGTAATATCTGCATGATGGGTGAAACGCTCTTGGGAAAGGTAAAGAATACAGATACCGAACTTGTCAAGTGATCAGGTGCATCTACGGGGTTGTCCGAGGTCCGTTGGACAAGGACAACTGTAGGTGGGCCTAATGACTTGGGAGGTTCCGTCACAGCTGGTATCGGAGCGAAGCCCATGTCTTCAGATATTATGAGACATTTCAAAAAGAATTTTCAAAGACTTATCTAAAGAAAATTTATTTCATTCTTATCTTACTACTTTCTGAGTACTTATCTTATAAGACCATGTAGCAAGGTGCAATGTATAGGAGGTTGTTAATCAACGAAAGTTGATTATGTAATTATGCATGTATCATGTTTAAAAACTATACTAATAAAAGTTTTCCCCCTTATGGAGATATGTCGCCGCGTACGAGGAAAACTGCGTGTAAGTCCACTTGACCTATCGGCGTACCTCGGCATCAGCTGGCTCCAAGGCATGAAGAGAGCAGCAGCGGTAGTAATGACCCCATCGGAGACCTAGAAGCCCAAGTGGAGCAGCTTCGCACGGAGCTACGTCACCGGAAAAGGGTGTGTGTAGAAGATGGTCAGCGTATACATGAGTTAAGAGCTGACGTCCGACATCTACAAGACGAGCTTGCTGAACGGGATTTGGCAATCCATTGGGCTGTCAACTCACGTTCAATTGCTTGGGACCGGGAAGCCAAAGTTCGTGCTCGTGTGGCAGAGCTTAGCACGGCCGTTGACAACTTGTAGGTGTATTGCAATACATTACATGAGGAAGTTCATGAACTGTATTCGCGACTCCATCCAGATGTACCTGCCGACCCTGTTGGAATGGGAGCCGAACCCTCAGGAACAGCAGGTGAAGCACTTGGTGGGGAATTGGACCTTTTCAAGCCCCCTCCTATGAACCTAGCCGACGAACGGTCCCCTACAACAGACATTGAAGCAACAAAAGACGATAAATACTAGAGTAGTATAGTTTAGTTATAATACTAATGTAAAATAGGTAATGAAGTCATGTTGTACATTTGAGTCTATATCATTACATCTTGGTAATGTAAAATGATGGTATATATCAGCATGTTATATTTTTCCCAAATATTTCTTTGCTTCAGATGCCATTGAGAACTCATGCACATGATAGTGCTGGTACTTCCTGTGGTCGGGAAGACACGCCCAATCCACCGCCTGTACCACTAATGTTGGCCGAGGCTATTGCTGCCTTGGTCAATGCGACCGCCGACAACACCCGCTTTTTGCGTGAAATGGCGGGAAATCAATTTCAGCAGCAAGGCGGAAGGGCTTATCCGTAGGGACCCCATGAAACTTCGTACCTGGATTTCTTGGAAACCCGTCCCCCACTTTTCGTCAAAGCCGAAGACCCTCTCGAAGCCGACGAATGGGTATGGGTTATTGAATAGAAATTTGGACTCATCCGCTGCACTGAGACCTATAAGCCGTTGTTCGTGGCTCAACGGCTAAGGGGCCCTGCCAGTACGTGGTGGGGAATTTATGTGGCCATTCAACCTGCTGGACATCAGGTCACGTGGGATGAGTTTAAATTAGCGTTTCATGAGCACTATATTCCAGAAGGAGTGCTGCACATGAAACAGGAGGAATTTATGCGACTCAAGTAAGGAGGAGATACTGTCATGCAGTATCTCAACAAATTCAATCATTTGTCCCAGTATGCAATTGATCAGGTAAATACTGACCTGAAAAAGAAGAATTGCATTATGAGAGGCCTCAACGACCGGCTTCAAAGAAAAATGGCCACCTGCCTAGATCTCTCTTACAACAGGGCTATCAGCACAGCGCTGGCAGTAGAAGCTAAGCATACAGGGCCAGGAAAATCGAAAGGAATTGGAGGTGATAGGTCCAGTCAGGGGCCTTAAAAGCGACAAAGGTTGGTAATCCGACCTTTCAATCAAAACTGTTCTTCACCTCGTCCACCCTCCTACCCCTTCAAACAGCCTGTCTTCATTCGCCCTGCCACTGCCCCCACTTCAACAAATCAGCCGAGTGCCCCTGGTGCTCGTTTCCCCGCCCTCCCTAGTTCATCAACTGGCTGCTTCAATTGTGGGAAGTCTGGACATTTTATCAAAGACTGCCCATATCTGAGGCAGAACAAATCCAACAATCAACAGAACTCAGGGAGTTCAAATCAAGGCAAGGGAAACACGGCAAATAATGCAGCGGGCAAGAATATAAAGAAGACTGGGCGAATATACTACACACAAGTGGCCACTACACCGGAGGGAGAGCCGGTTATGATGGGTACGTTTCTTGTGGCCAATCACCCAGCAGTCATTCTCTTTGATTCTGGTGCTTCGCATACATTCATAAGCAAGAAATTTGTGGAGAAATATTGCATTCCTTGCATCGAATCAAGGGAATGGTTTATTATTCATTTGCCTGGGGGACAAATATTCACTAAAGAAGTGGCTTTCCATGTGCCCGTAACATTGGCTGAATGGGACTTTCCCACAAACATGATTGTTCTGAAAAGCCAAGATATAGATGTAATTCTGGGCATGAATTGGTTAGCCCAGCACAAAGCTATCCTCAACACTGATTTGAGAACCATCAGGTTGAGCTATGGCCATGAAGAGGTTCTCTTGTCCATCCCTGTAGCTATTCCAGCTAAACCATTTGGCAGTCTATGAAGCTATAATACCAAAAATCCAAGATATTCCGGTAGTATGTGAGTTTCCGGACGTATTTCCTGAAGACCTGCCTGGATTACCTCCAGAAAGAGATGTAGAGTTTGTGATTGAACTGAAGCCTGGTACGGCTCCAATTTCTAGAAGTTCATACCAAATGCCTCCAAATGAGTTGGCAGAGCTCAAGACTCAATTACAAGATCTACTGGAGAAGGGATTCATCCGACCTAGTTCGTCACCTTGGGGATGTCCCTCGATCATTGTTAAGAAGAAGGATCAAACGCTTCGGATGTGCGTGGAATATAGACCCCTTAATGTGGTCACAATTAAGAACAAGTACCCTCTTCCACGGATTGATATTTTATTTGATCAGCTTACCGGAGCTCGGGTATTTTCCAAAATTGACCTCAGGTCGGGCTATCATCAGATCCGTATCCGACCCGAAGATATACCCAAGACCGCATTTACTACGCGGTACAAATTATTCGAATATTTGGTTATGTCTTTAGGATTAACAAATGCCCCTGCCCACTTCACTTATCTGATGAACTCGGTATTTATGTCCGAGTTGGATAAATTTGTGGTGGTCTTCATTGATCATATCTTGATATATTCCAAGAATGAAGAGGAGCATGCTCAGCATCTACGGATCGTGTTAACGCGCTTAAGGGAACATCAACTATATGCTAAGTTCAGCAAGTGCGCGTTTTGGCTAGAGGAAATCCAATTTCTGGGACATGTATTGTCTGCCAAGGGGATTGCGGTTGATCCCAGCAAGGTCAAGGATATTTTAGAGTGAAAACCACCAACCACTATACATCAAGTTCGAAGTTTCCTTGGACTGGCTGGTTATTACCGCCGATTTATCCCAGATTTTTCTAAACTTGTGAAGCCAATCACAAGTTTATTAAACAATGATACGAAATTTAACTGGTCCTCAAGATGCGACGAAGCCTTCGAGCAGCTGAAGGTGTTATTGACCACTGCTCCAGTATTAGCTCAACCGGATAGTGAAAAGCCTTTTGATGTGTATTGTGACACATTAGGCAGTGGTCTCGGATGTGTCTTAATGCAAGGGGGCCAAGTTATAGCAGATGCCTCAAGACAGTTGTGTCGGCATGAGTAACATTATCCAACTCATGACTTAGAATTAGCTGTTGTGGTTCGTGTCCTTAAAATATGGTGTCATTATCTGCTGAGGAATATCTGCCATATATATACAGATCATAAAAGCTTGAAGTACATATTTACCCAGTCATAATTAAATATGAGGCAGAGGAGATGGCTTGAGCTGATTAAGGATTATGAATTAGAAATACACTATCACCCAGGCAAGGCCAACGTGGTGGCAGATGCACTAAGTCGCAAGGCTTCCTGTCATTGTCTTACGATGAAGACTTCTGACATCACATTATGCCAAGAAATGGAGAAGTTAAACCTGGGAATGATTCAACATGGAACATTAAACCAATTGAAGCTTGAGTCGGTTCTTCTGCAAAAGATTATTGATGCACAAAGGAGTGATGAGGGAATGAAACACATTCATGAGAAAATAAAAGTCGGTAAAGCAAACTTTTTCCAAAAGGATGATCAAGGTATAGTATGGTTTAATAACCGCATAGTCGTGCCCAAGAAAGATGAGGTCCACCAGCAAATTTTAAATGAAGCACATCTTAGTCGCTATTCCATTCATCCTGGAAGCACTAAGATGTATCAAGATTTAAAACAACATTATTAGTGGACAAAAATGAAGATCGAAATTGCACGCTATGTGGCGAGGTGCGACACTTGTAGACGTGTCAAAGCCAGACATATGAAAACTGCTGGTCCATTGCAATCTTTACCTATTCCAACTTGGAAATGGGAGGACAATATCATGGACTTCATTGTGGGATTACCCACGACAGCAAAAGGTTTTGACGCCATCTGGGTTATAAATGATCGACTTACGAAAATAGCTCATTTTCTGCCAGTCAAGACATACTACCCGGTCATCACTTATACCCAGATATATATTGCTCGTATTCTCAGATTGCATAGGATTCCAAAAACTATAGTGTCGGACCGTGGACCACAATTTGTATCCAAATTCTGGGAAGAACTCCACAAATCTCTAGGTACTAAGTTGCTTCATAGTTCGGCCTATCATCCTCAAACCAGTGGGCAGACTAAGAGAGTGAACCAAATACTTGAAGACATGTTACAAGCATGTGTTCTGGAATTTCCAAAGAAATGGGATGAATGTTTACCATTGGTGGAGTTTTCATACAACAACAGCTATCAAGATGGCACCTTTTGAAGGAAAACTTGCACCCCGGTACATTGGCCCATTTCCTATCCTCGAAAGATGTGGACTAGTGGCGTACCAACTCCAACTACCCGAAACATTGTCTGCAGTGCACAATGTGTTCCATGTGTCCCAATTGAAGAAGTGTCTTCGGGTTCTAGATTGAACCATTGAAGTGACGGATGTTGCCTTAGAACCAAACTTGACATATTCAGAACATCTTATTCGAGTCTTGGAACAAAATGACAGGGTTACCCGAAGAAGAACTCTCAAATTTTATAAGATACAATGGAACCAACACACTGAGGATGAAGCTACATGGGAAACCCAAGACTTTTTAGAAAAGAATTTCCTAGACTTTTTAGCTTCATGTAAATTGTGAGATATGTACAATTGTTGTAAAAGAGGAGTAGACCCCATACCACCCCCTGCCTTGTACAAGAAATAAGGAAATAAAAATATGACGTGTTTCCTTTTCCATTACTTGCCCTAGGACTTTTAAATCTCGGGACGAGATTCTTTTATGGGGGGAAGGATGTAACACCCCTGGTGTTACTGTCACTAAAACTTGAGCATAACATCATGAGCATTAGCATATCATGTGTTTGTTACACTTAGAGTGCATTCACTAGGCAAAAATTTCAAACAAGTTGTATTGATTTGACTTGTTATGTGTGAAACCCTAGGGTAGGGTACTTAATCCTAAACTAGGCTTATGAGTAAAAATGAAGCCTAAATAACTTAAAATCTCAAAACTCATTAGAAATGGTCATAAGATATTGTTGGAGACTTGTTCTCAAGTGCTAAGGATTAAGAACAAGGCAACATAGAAAGTGTTAAATGTTAAAGTCCTTCGTCCTCTAAGACATTATTTCCCTTCGGGATATAATGAATTTTGGACGAAGGTCATGAAGGGCATACCTTCGTAATCACAAGAGGTAACGATGAAGAATTCATACGGAATATAAAGCTTAATACAAACTTTGTTATAAGATCATTTCTATTTTATTGATATATAGAAAAATAGAAATGATTGTAGATTACAAAGGTACCTTCGGCTTGAAGGGCAGTAAAAGTACAAGTGTGACGCCAAAAGCAAGTATCCAGTCAGCCTGAATAGTACAAGAGTACTGTTCATCTATTTATAGGCGTGGGACGCAGCACATGTAAAATTACATTCATGCCCATTACATTTGCTAATGGCTTATAGCAATCTATTAAGGTTTAAGTAGCCTTTTCATCTTTAAGTCGGTTTGTAATTCCGAAGCTTCATGAATGGCACCCTTCGGCAACACGTGCGAATAGCTTCATCCGAAGCTGCTTCTTCCTGTAGGACCTTCGGCGACGAAGCATGGTCCCAACAGTAGCCCCTTCACGGTGCTAGATCGTTTTTCGTAACGAGCTTGATCCGTGAAAAAAGTCTCATAGGCTTCAGGAAGCCGAAGGTCCAAAAAACACCTTCCCTGAGCTCGTTGTCGAGAAATGATATACAGCTTCCGGGCACGCAGCGGTCCCACCATGCAGGTTCGCTATTTTGGTCTTGCGGCCCACCGCGCAGCGGGTGCGAGCAGCTGTCTGCCTGGCGTAAAAATCCTGACGATTCACCCTCTTACCTGCAGCACTATATAATCATACGAGTAGGTGTGAAGTTACCACAGCATTCATTGCTATTGCACTGTTTCGCTGCCAAAAATTTTAACCATAGCCGAAGCTTGACTTTTGCATTCGAACGAAGCTACAGTTTGGAATCTGCTTCGTCACAAGAGGAGCTTCGGACGAAAAAAGGTTGTTAACTTGCACAAAATTTTCAAGAATATTAAAAATCAAAAGGCCAGATTATGCTCCACTGCTAGGGTTGAGCGTGAGGGAGATGAAGCCGAAGCTGCTGAGACTGTTCCCATCTCTGAAGCTATGAGGCGCTCTGGGCTAGTGATACCGGAAGACGCGCAAGTTACCGAAGACACCCCTGCAGTCGAAACATAACAGGCTGCTGCTGAAGAAACCGACTCCGAAGATGATTATAGCAGCGCAGTGCCGAGCAAACCCAGCCACTTGGATTTCGGCAAATCTACCATCTCCAAGGCTGATTTTGCAAAAATGGTAAAGTCAGGCTATTTCAGTGAAAACGAGAAGAAGCTGCTTCGCTTCGAGGGAGAGGAAACTACCCCGAAGCCAGAAAAGGATGAGATAGTTATTTTCAAGAGTTTTCTGAAAGCTGGGTTGAGATTTCCTTTGAATGGGATGATTTCTGATGTGCTGCAAAAATTTGGGATTTACTTTCATCAACTGACACCCAACGCCATTGTCAGGCTTAGTGTGTATATCTGGGCCCTCCGAAGCCAGGCGGTGGAGCCGTTTGCCGACAGCTTTTGTCGAGTTCATGAGCTACACTACCAGACGAAGGCCAGGAAAGATGGATTGCATGAAAACTTTGGTTGTTATAATTTTGCCTATCGGAAAACCACAAAGTTTCCTGTAATCAGCTACCGAAGCAAATGGCCGGCGGGCTGGAAATCAAAATGGTTTTATGTTAAAGTTGACGAAGACAAAGAGAAGCTGGTACAGAGCCCTCTTGAATTGATCTTCGGAGAAACAAGACCGCGATGCCAAATGGCAGTAGAAGGTCCAACCTGGGCTGCACTGGCTGAGTTTAATATTATCTCAGAGCATATCGGTACTAGGGATCTGGTGCAAGAGTTCTTGGCCTTCAGGGTTTTCCCTACTTTGAAAGAATGGGAAATGCCGAAGCTAGAGGGGGAGAAGAAAGAAGGGGAACTTGTGCGGTTACCTTACTATTACAAGTTTAAGAAATACTTTAAAACACCTTGTCAAGAGTGGCTGGACACAATTGAAATAATGTGCAATGAAATACTTGGTAATTACTCCAAAAAAGAAGATCAGTTGATGACTGCGGCCTTCGGCACCCGTCCGAAGCGAAGACTGAACCGAGTGCTGGACGCCTTGGGTTTTGAATACCCTGACTATGAACAACTGAATAAGGGTGCTGAGGGCCAGAAAAGGAAAAGGGTGGCCGAAGCTTTAAATAAAGATGAGAAAGAACCACCAAAAGAGAAGAGTGTTCCGAAGAAGAGAAAAGTATCATGTCCGAAGCGAAAAGCATCCGACGAAGAAGAGACTCCCGCATCACCCTCTGCCACTGATGTGGAAGAGATTTTAAAGGTAATAACTGAATCCCTGCCCATGAAGCTATGTCCATTAGGGCCTCAACTGACGAAGTTTTTTCAGAAGGAAAAGGAGCCCGAAAAAGCGAAGAAAACAACTAAAACAAAGAGACAAAGAATCATCACAGTGACAGAGGTCATTGACAAGACACCACTGAGAGCTTCAGCTCAGAAGACACCAGCGGCTGAGGAAATAACAAATGTTGAAGTCGCACCTTCGGAGGTCACGGCTACCGAAGCCACCTCAGCCGAAGATTTGAACATGGAAACCACAATTGAACACATCGACAAAATACTGCTAGACATGGCCACAGAAGAAGCTACTACTGCTGCCGAAGAGACCATGACCGCAGTGTCTGGGAAAGGAAAGGAAATAGCCGAAGATACTTCGGAGGACGAAGCCTTCATGTTTCAAAATTTAGTTGGACAAGAACTATCAAAAACTGAAATAGAAGAGCTCAAAGACTATGCCAAATCTTGTGGATATAAACCAGGAGCTCTTCTCTTCGGGGGTATTGACGATGAGAAATTGAACTGTATTCGAGATCAAACCGGAGCCAAGATTATCGGTACTCTATCAAAGAGTATCGGTTTTCCGAAGCTGGAAGCAGATATCAGCCGCTACCGACGACAACATATCGTTGGTAGTTTATTTTATTCCAATTTCAAGGTAATCAACTCCTCTCTGACTTTTATTGTTTTTAATGACGAAGATGTTTCTGATGAAGGTTGTTTATGTGCAGAGTATGCTGTTGGGCAAAGCTTTGAAGATGCAACAGGATTTGGAGGATAAAAAACACGAGGTTATAATTGAAAATTTAGAGAGCACAATAAAAGAGCAATCAGCTGCTATTGAAAAGAAAGACTTTGAGCTTCAGACAACTGAAGGCTTATTGGCAGAAGCCGAAGCTAAAATAGCAGAATTGAATACGAAGCTTCTCTGCCAATCGGAACATTTTGAACAAGAAAAGCAAAAACTTAATGCAAAACTTGAAGCCGAAGTCCAACAAAATTCAGATTTGAAAAGATTATTGGCAAGCCTTCAAGACAAATGCTTGGAGTTTAGCAATAAATGTATTCAACGATTAAAAAAGATCTTCCACTCAGTCGGGGCCAGCAGTGAGAAATTCACCCCGTCAGCTGAAGATTTACCAAAGACCTTCGAACATATTGAAGGTGAAATTGATGAGCTTGACGAAGTTATAGCCGGGCACGGTGACTTCTGTGCCTGGGTAGCTTCTCGGGGCACTGCTGCAGTATTTCTGAAAGCTGGCTGCGACCATGGAAGAATTGTCAATAGGCCCAATTTCAGTCTATCACCATCAATTTTAGATGATATTCCTAACCTCGCCCGAAGCATTTCTAATAGATTTATAAAGATAATATGGACAAAAGGCGGGCGAGAAAAAGCTGGAGACGAAGCTCGAAGTCATCTCGAACCAGTAAGGAATCATACCTTGTGCTTACCTTTTCCTTCAAACTTGATTTTTACTCACAACACTTTAATTCATATAGGATGACGAAGCCGAGACCGAAACTTAAAGAGTATGTCGCCGAAGCTGAGGCCCCATGAAGATCAATAGGAGTAGACTGTAGAAAAACTCAAGAAACTTTTGTAATAACTTTTGTAAATATAGCTAAACTGTTCTTAATGAATTTTGTTCATACCTTGTAATATATTCTTACCCTTCTATCAATGTATGAGGTGCTTTGATGTGGATGAAATTAGCATTTTGAGCCGAAGGCGAAAAAACACCTTCCCTTCTTTTCGTACACAACGAAGCATAAAAGACAGTTTTTCCTTTTTTCCGAAGCCCTTCTTTTCTGTACACACCGAAGCATAAAAGACAGTTTTTCCTTTTTTCTGAAGCCCTTCTTTTCTGTACACACCGAAGCACAAAAGACTGCTTCTTCTTTTTCCCGAAGCCTTTCTTTAATACCGAAGCAACCACTTATGCCATGATGATGGTTATCCTACATATGCCTGGATGAATGTTTATGAATGCAAATGTTATGATGTAATGTGATGTGCAAATGAATGACCAAACTCATATCCGAAGCCATAACCACAACCATTATTTCCTTAGAAATAATCACATATCAGCGCTGACTTTTCGCTGTAAGCCTCCCTTAGGAGCTTCTTCGCCTTTTACTTTCGGCGATATCAGCGTTTATTTTTCGCTGTAAGCCTCCCTTAGGAGCTTCTTCGCCTTTTACTTTCGGCGGTATCAGCGTTTATTTTTCGCTGTAAGCTCTGCATTCCCTTTGGAACGACTTTTGAGCAGAAAACTTACACTGCGCTCGCTTTGGAACGACTTCTTTGGTAGCTTCGTCGTGCTCTGCATCCCCTTAGGGACGTCTTTCGAGCTTCTCCCCTGTTTTCTTTTTCCTTTTGGCACTCGATGGTGCACTCTCAGTTTTTACATTTACATCTTCGGGGATTTTGCTCTTATAGAGCTGAAATAAATGAGAAATTACATGCTATGGCCCCATTAAAAACCTTTCTGCCCCTTCAAAAAGGAAAAGGGTGCCATAAAAATAAAATAAAATATGAAAAAATTACATCAAGCTATACATAATATCGCCGAAGCTCATCCGCATTCCAAGATCTAGGAATGTCGTTGTCGTCCATATCCTTCAATCTGTATGAACCGGGTCTTGACGAAGATACTACCAAAAAGGGTCCCTCCCATTTCAGCTGCAATTTGCCCACTGTATCTGGGTTAGCCACTCTCCGAAGCACCAAATGTCCCGGCTCAATATTCTTTAGCCGGACCTTTCTATCATGCCATTTTATTGTTTCGGCTTGATATTTATTGATGTTTTCCACATCTTGAAGCCTGATCTCTTCTAATGCATCTTTTTCCACAGAGTAATCAGCTTCAGATTCTGATTCTGCCGAAGCTACTACTCTTATTGATCCAGTTTTAGCTTCTTCCGGAGTTATTGCTTCGTCACCAAATAATAATTTGAATGGGGTAAAGCCTGTTGACCTTGATGTTGTTGTGTTGTGGCTCCACACCACTTTGATTAATTGATCTGGCCACTTTCCCCTGGGTTGATTGAAGATTAATTTCATTATTCCTATCATTATGATGCCATTGGCTCTTTCAACAAGTCCATTTGACTCCGGATGTCTAACTGATGCAAAATGGATCCTCGTGCCGATTTGATCACAAAATTCTCTGAAAGCTTCGGAGTCGAACTGTGTCCCATTATCTACAGTGATAGCCTTTGGCACTCCGAAACGACAAACAATATTCTGCCAGAAAAACTTTTGAATGGTGGCCGAAGTTATTGTGGCTAAAGGCTTCGCCTCAATCCATTTAGAAAAATATTCCACTGCCACTACAACATATCTTAAGTTTCCTTGGGCTGGTGGTAACGGACCTAACAAATCAAGGCCCCACCTTTGCAATGGCCAAGTGGGTTGTATCAGCTGAGTCAAAGACGAAGGTTGTTTTTGATCTCTTGCACATTTCTAACAACCTTCGCACTTTTGAACCATTTCCGCTGCATCCGAAGCTGCCTTCGGCCAATAAAACCCTTGACGAAAAACTTTTCCAAGCAACGGCCTAGATCCAATATGAGATCCACACAGGCCTGCATGTATGTCCTTCATCAATCTTATGCCTTCGGCTCTGGATAAACACTTGAGTAATGGAGCACAGACTCCGTGCTTGTACAGCTCCCCTTCTATTATGACATATGGTCGAGCTCTTGCTTCTATCCTCCTGTTATAAGTTTCGTCATCTGAAAGAAAGTTACCCTGAAGATAAGAGATAATCTCAGTTCTCCAGTCTTCACTATAAACAGGAGATATATTAAGGACTGCTCTCTCAAGAAGTTCCACCGAAGGTGCTTTTATTGTTTCGAAAAATACGTCCGAAGGCAGGGGCAGCCCCTGTGCTGCTGACTTGGCTAGCAAATCAGCATGCTCATTTTCTCCTCGAGGAATATTTTTGACAGAAAATCCTTCGAAGGAAGCTTCAATCCTTCGGACCGTATCTAGATATTTTTCAAGCTTCGGGTCTCTAGCCTTACAACTCTTGTCGATATGACCCGAAACAACCTGGGAATCAGTTTTGAGAATGGCCCTTCTGATTCCCATTGCTTTTAACTTCCAAAGACCCAAAAGCAGAGCTTCGTACTCAGTAATGTTGTTTGTGCAACTGAAATCGAGTCTTGCCGCATAACAAGTTTTAACTTTAGAAGGTGAAACCAACACAGCAGCTGCTCCTGCTCCGAAGGTTCCCCAAGACCCATCGCAAAACACTGTCCATGCTCCGGCATCTTTATTTGTTTCTTCATCCTGAGCCCCTGGCGTCCAGTCAGCAATGAAATCTGCCAACGCTTGGGACTGGATCGAAGATCTATGCACGTAATCAATGCAAAATTCATTGAGCTCCGCAGCCCATTTTCCAATCCGTCCAGTAGCTTCTCTGTTTCTCATAATATCCTTCAACGGTTGCGACGAGGGAACAACAATATTGTATGCTTGGAAATAATGCCGAAGCTTTCTGGAGGCCATCAAAACAGCATATAACACCTTCTCCAATTCTGTATAGTTTTTCTTTGATAAACTAAGAACCTCAGATACAAAATATATTGGGGCCTGCTTCTTGACTTGGCCATCAAGCTTCTCCTGGACAAGTGCCGCACTTACCGCTGAGTGTGAAGCTGCCACATATAATAACAAAGGAGCCCCTGGCGCTGGTGGAGTTAATGTTGTTAGATCTATCAAATATTGCTTCAACTCTTCGAAAGCTTTTTGTTGAATTGGTCCCCATTGGAAGACTTCGGCTGACTTCAGCACTTCGAAGAATGGTAAATTCCTCTCTGCTGATCTAGATATGAATCTGTTGAGAGATGCCAGCCTCCCCGTTAATCTTTGGGCCCCCTTTTTCGTGCTTGGTGGTTCCATTCGAAGTATGGCTTCAATTTTACTTGGATTAGCCTCAATTCCCTTTGTTGAAACCAGACAACCAAGAAATTTCCCTTTCTTTACTCCGAAGACACATTTTTCTGGATTCAGCTTCAAACCAGCCTGTCTAAAATTAGCGAAGGTCTCCTGCAGATCAGTAATGTGATTTTCTTGCTTCGTGCTTTTTACAATGATGTCATCAACATAAGTTAGCACATTTCTGCCTATCTGAGACTGAAGAACCTTCGCTGTCATTCTGCTGAAGCTTCCTCCAGCATTCTTGAGCCCCTCAGGCATCTGAAGGTAACAATATGTTCCACTAGGGGTTATGAAGCTGGTCTTCGGCTCATCCTCCTTCTTCATCCAAATCTGATGATAACCTGAATAACAATCTAGCAAACTCATAAGCTCTGATGAAGCTGCTGCATCGACTAAGGAATCTATCCTTGGTAAAGGAAATTCGTCCTTCGGACATGCCTTGTTGAGATCTGTAAAATCGATACACATTCTCCATTTGCCATTGGCCTTTTTTACCATAACAGTGTTAGCTAGCCATTCTGGATATTTTACTTCTCTGATAACTCCTGCACTGAGGAGTCTTTTGACTTCATTCCGAGCCCCTTCGGCCTTGTCATCAGACATTTTTCGAAGCCTCTGCTTTCTGGGTCTGAAGGATGGGTCAACATTGAGCGAGTGTTCAATAACATCCCTGTTAACTCCGCAAAGATCATTAGCTGACCATGCAAAAACATCTTTATTGTTGAACAAAAACCTTATCAAGGTTCTCTCCTGTTCTTCGGATAGTTGAGAGCTCAACAGCACCTTCTGCTCTGCTATGTCCTCGCATAAGAGCATGGGCTTCGGCTGATCTGCCGAAGCTGCTTTCTCCCTTCTGAATTTGTACTGTTCACAAGCTTCAGCTCCATCTATGTTATGGATTGCTTTTGAGTCAGTCCAATTTCCTTCGGCCCTTCTGGCAGCTTCCTGACTTCCATGAATAGCAATGGGTCCTTGATCCGAAGGTATCTTCATGCAAAGATAAGCAGGATGAAGAATTGCTTCGAAAGCATTGAGAGTACCACGACCAATGATTGCATTGTAAGGGTACTCCATGTCAACAATATCAAACACAACTTGCTCAGTTTTGGTGTTGTTAATGAATCCGAAGGTCACTGGCATGGTGATCTTGCCCAGTGCTGCAATTTGTCTTCCCCCGAAGCCACAGAGAGGGTGTGTAGCATCATGAATCTTGTCTTCTGGCTCTTGCATTTGTCTGAAGGCCTTAGCAAATATAATATCAGCTGCACTGCCTGTGTCAACCAAAACATTGTGAACCAGAAACCCTTTGATAACACAAGAAATAACCATAGCATCATTGTGAGGGAAATCTTTGAGTTGATGGTCCTCTTGGGAGAAGGTGATTGGAATGTGAGACCATCTTGACTTGATGAAGGGTCCTTGCACTCCAACATGTTGTACCCTTCTCTGCGCTTCTTTCTTCTGCTTTTTGTTGGCTGGCTCTGAGCATGAACCACCTGTTATCGGGAGCACCAGCTTCGGGGCCGAAGCAGCTCCAGCTTGATCGTTGAACGAAGCCATCAGCTCAAAAAAGTGGAAGTGAGTTGACCGGAGGTGGGCGCCAATGTTGGAGACTTGTTCTTAAGTGCTAAGGATTAAGAACAAGGCAACATAGAAAGTGTTAAATGTTAAAGTCCTTTGTCCTCTAAGACATTATTTCCCTTCGGGATATAATGAATTTTGGACGAAGGTCATGAAGGGCATACCTTCGTAATCACAAGAGGTAACGATGAAGAATTCATACGGAATATAAAGCTTAATACAAACTTTGTTATAAGATCATTTCTATTTTATTGATATATAGAAAAATAGAAATGATTGTAGATTACAAAGGTACCTTCGGCTTGAAGGGCAGTAAAAGTACAAGTGTGACGCCAAAAGCAAGTATCCAGTCAGCGTGAACAGTACAAGAGTACTGTTCATCTATTTATAGGCGTGGGACGCAGCCCATGTAAAATTACATTCATGCCCATTACATTTGCTAATGGCTTATAGCAATCTATTAAGGTTTAAGTAGCCTTTTCATCTTTAAGTCGGTTTGTAATTCCGAAGCTTCATGAATGGCACCCTTCGGCAACACGTGCGAACAGCTTCATCCGAAGCTGCTTCTTCCTGTAGGACCTTCGGCGACGAAGCATGGTCCCAACAGACATCACCATTAATGGACTTGGGTAGCACCAAAACCCTAAAGTATTAAAAACTCTGAAAAGACCCCTGAAAAACCCTGAATTGAACCCCTAGGGGGTTATGTGTAAAATTTGTACACTTTTGGATCCAAGTGCAGAAACCAAGGTATTAGGGCACCTCAAATCATATGGTTCACACATTTGAGGATTTGCTAATCAAACCATGAGATTTGGGCTTATTTGCAAAACGCCACTCTATACCTCTCATATGCCTAAGTCCAAAACCAGTGAATAGGGCTGACTTTGGAGCTCTGTATTTCTAGAAATAAGGAAATTTCCTAGGGTCAACACATCAAACTTGTAGAGCTACTGTAGGTGTGCAACTTTGCTTAAGTGATTAAGCATGGTTGACATACAAAAAGTGGAGATAATAAGCCCTATAGCAGAATTTTGGGCTTGATTCTTGCTCTAGGGGATAAGCAAATGAGCAAGATCCCTATAGCAGAATTATAGCTGGTATATAGAACAACAAGTTTGTTACAGATGGATTAGCAAGTTCTCACATAAAAATCTGAGATCTGGGCACTGCAATTCTGGCTGTCAGGCGCTCTGAATAAGGAATCCGATGGTACAGTGCTATACAAATATCCCAGGTTCAGAGAACCTTGCCGCCGGTGAGTCGTGCACCCGGATTCACGCCAGCCTCTGTGATTCGTGCCCAGCGTAAGTGGATAACGGAGAGGAGTAAAAATCTTGGTGCTCGGATTAGCTTGGGCTCGCTCACCGTTGTGCTCGCCGTACCCACTTGGACCGCGGCTGACCGGAATCATCCTCGCCGGAGTTAGCCGCTTAACGATCGTGCGCCACGCGTCTTGGAAGTCTAGCACGTCGCAATTAACCGGTGTTGCAAGCGTGTCCATCATCTAAGAACTTGCCATGGTGAAAGCCATGAATTCCCTGCGCCAGTAACCTCCCCTCTCCCCGGTCGCCAGCGCTTCTCCTCCAAATTTAGCGCCACCGTCGTTGAGTGCTATAAATTGAAGCCTCAGGGAACTCCGCTAGGTAATTCCGCGTCAAACGCACCAGCACTTGCCTCCAATTATCCACCAGAGCCGCCCAATTGCCCATTTCCCCCAAATCGGTCTAAACACCGTCGCGTGAGCACCTCGCCCTGGCCAGTGTGCTTTAGGTCCATTCATGTCCTCTGTTCTCTTGTTTCAGTACCCTTATGTGTCCTTGATGCTTCTCGACCCGACCGATTAAGCTAGAACACATTTAATCGCCGGGAACACTTTGAATTGTCCCCGGATTGCGCGGTCACCGTGAGTAGAGAGGTTGGGAGCTCAAACCGTGAAATTGATCGAGGGGAAACATTTGTTAGATGTTGAATTAGGTATCAGCCAAGTTAGAGCACCTGCCATTGCGTGTCTTGGCCAGTACAGGCTCGCCGGAGCTCGGTCTGCCGCCGTGCGGCGTCGTGGACCTGACGTTGTGAAGAAATAGAAATCCAGGGGGGTTTTGTAGCTGTCAGTGAAACATAGGAATAGTGTCGTGACCCCTTTTCAATTTATTCAAATCGCCAAGGTCTTTTGTGCAAAATTGACAATGCGGGCGCGGGCGCGCGCGTGTTCTCCCTTCTGCAGGCCGACTTGAGTACCGTGAAGGAAAATTGTATTCAAGACCTAATATGATGTACTTTTATTATCTTTGCATTTTCATAAGCATTACATGAGCATTCATGGCTATATATGATTATATAGAGAACGAAGAAGAAGTAGTGGTTGAAGAAGAAGAAGTTGCACCACCACCACCTGAAGACCCACCTGCCGGGAACTGCTTTTATTTCGATATTTGTGGAGCAGAGCCCGACTCTCCTATAACACAAGGCAAGCCTCGGTGCATTTGCCACCTCCTTGCTATTTTAAAATCTTTCTCACTTGCTTGATGCATTAGGTGATAGGAGTTGTGTGCTAAACAATTGCTGCTTTTCCTTCCTTGGAAGATTGATTACCTTTCCTTGATCACCTGTTTTATAAAAAGGTTTTTCTTATGCTTAGTCTTGCTCTAAACAAACAAAATGTTTTGTTTTGACAAAAGATGATGCTTCAAGTGGGAGGGGATGTTTTCAAAAATAAAACTTGATGGTGGATCCATCATGGCCGTGATGGGTTCAACATCAGAAAAGATGTACCTCTGACAGGTACCAAATTTTGGGTTGAAATTATAAAGCTGAGACCGGGCGGGTGACTTGCACGAGAAGAGAGTCTCGGTGTAGTGTCTCTGTCTGAGTCGATTAAGGACCGTCTCGATGTAGGCTTGATGATTGAGGACCTTTTAACTGGTCACATGCCTCATCATGGGTAAGCTTTGCCTCGGGCAGACTAATACCAGAATAAGATTACACGCAATGGGAGTGGAGAGATGGCGAGAGTAGCGTGTTCCCTCCGTGGCATGAGGCTGGACGGTGGTGTATCTGTGCTCTTGGTTGGCGTGAACCTGATCTGGTCTTAAGAACCCTGGTGGTGAGTTAACATATGCAAGGGTTAATGTGGCAGAACCACCCGAATTATTCCAGCTTAAGTGCCTAAGTCACGCCTCAAGGGCCGCAACACACTTAAATCGGAATAACCTGTCGGTCCCTTAGATCTAGTCTCATAGAGCCACTTAACAAGGATCAAATACCACAAACTCACTCGAAGGTGAGTCACAGAAGAAATACAATAAAACAAGAAAACCTCAAATTAAGTACTGGAGTTCACAAAATAAATTGCAGTGGATAGTCGATATCGTCGAAAGCGAGGCATAGGGCAAGGCCTAGCCCACTACTCCTCCTGCTCCTCTCCTGCCGGAGCAGCATCCCACTCGACCATCCAACACGGTGGCAGGGTGGTAGGCCAAGTTACACCATCAACCATATCCTAGAGCGTACCTGCAAAAATTATGCCACAAGCAAGGCTGAGTATACTAATACTCAGCTAGACTTACCCGGTGTGAGGAATCTACTCCTCTGCCTCCAGACCATGCAGCTGTTTCGCTGAGGGGTTTGGTTTGCCAAAAGCACTAGCTGAGTCTAAAATCAATTTTTAGCTTTTAAAATTCTAATATCATTATTTTAGCTAAGTTTGCTCTTTCTAAGCATACATGGTAACAAGCATTTAATACAATCAACATGTTAACTCATGTAAAACCTCATTTCACTTCTTACTCAACATAGTACAAGGGGTCAAGCAGTCTCATGAGCTGCGAGAAGCAGACGATTTGAATCGAGTTTTAACCTTGCATGGTAAACCTAAACACACGACATGTAGGGGCACTCCGTCCCCACACACGTCAACCGTCCCCATCGATTCCCCGTTCGCGGCCAGGGCTCACCGCCTTGGCATACAATGCTCCACTGACCCCGGCTGCCGCCATGCAGTGACCGCACTTGTACCCACCATAGCTAGCATGGGAGACCCAGTGTCAGGACAAGTGAGGAGAAAAGTCCACGCCCGGCTTCACTCAGGTACTAGGTTTACCGGTTACCATATTTCCCGACATGTGTTTAGTACGTTCAAGCGCTTGACTCAGTTATCCACACATTTATCCTTAATTCCTTTTCCCGTCTGATAGACAAGGCATCCATCCTGGATCCAAGTCCATAGATCATCATAGATCTCGTTATCAAGATGAATACAATCAATTCCTGACCTTGCGCGAGTGCTAGAAAAATCACTCGACTTCTACAGAGATCCTAATTAGCAAAGCAGCTACTCGACCTAGCATACTAGTATCCATCTCAAAAGGACTCCTGAATTCATGCAACTAAGGGTTTCAAACAACTCCTACACTTAAGTGCACATTACAAGCCTACAAACATTAAGTGTAGTAAAGTAGCATATATAAATGGCTATGCATAAAACCGGGGCTTGCCTTCAATTGCTGGGGGTGCAGGGAGATCCTCGATGGCAGTCTCGGGAGCTTGCTCCTGGTCTTCCTTGTGGACAGCTACTTGCTCAGGGATGAGCACGTACTCTCCATCAGCGAGATTGCAATCTAATGAATGCAATAAGTAAGTCATATGCATGGCATGATATGCAATTTTAAAATTTGATGGTGAAAGATCAAATTAATAAGGTAGAGCTTAATCTTACTACTGGAGATTTTTGTGGTACACTTAGCAAATTAGGGTCAGGCTTGGTTAAGCTAATTGCTAAGTTCATTTTGGTGTTCCACTGATTTCCTTTTAATGTCTTAGTGAGAGTTTATTAAGATTCCTAGCTGAATTCATTGTAGTGAGATTCATTGTTCCTTTTAATTTATCTCTTCTTTTCCTTTTTCTTTTATGCCCTTAAGGTGGGTTTGAACTACAAGATAGTTTTACAAATTTCCAAAAATTATGTAAAATTACAGGGGCTTCTCAGTGGTGTATAACTCTCTGGCTCAAAATTTGGGGCTTAAAAAGTGAGGGGTTCTCTCTGTACAAAATTATCAAGTGTTATGGCAAAGGGGGTGTTTTGAACTACAACTTTCTTTTAACAGTGGGTTTTTCTCTCAGACTTATTTTTGCTGGCATTTGTATGTTATAACATGACTTTGTACAAATTTTAAGCCACTAATACTTATTAGTTATTTTACTATGATTTTCTAAAGTTTCTAGCCAAAGGGGTGCTTTCTACTATCACTATACTTGAAAAATATCAAACAATAGATTTCAAATTTTTCCTATCTTCTTCTTTGAGCAAGAGCAATCATTCTAAAGTTTGGTAACTTTTTGCTTAAGGGAAGGGTGGTAGGAATTTCTTGAATTAAATGGCCTTTTTCATGAAGTAGGGGTAATGGTTATTACTTTGTAGCTTTGAATTGGGTTTTGCATTTTTCTCTGGTGGCCTACTTCATTATTAGTCTGGTAAAAATTTATTTGCCCACTGTTGCACACTTTTTGGCTTGCTTATGATTTAATTGAAATAGGGCTCAATATCAAGTTTTATTTGTTCAATCTACTTAAAATGATGGGCTGGGGTGTTTATTATTTTTGTGGTGGTATCCTAGTGGTTACAAGTCTATTGAATTTTTCTTACAAATTTTGAAATTGTTCTCATATTTCTAATAATTGTCCTTCTAGTTTTATTAGTGCCTAATAAAACATTTCACCTTGAATTTGTTCTGGACTAGGGTTCCCTTTATTTTTCCTAGGTTTTTTATTACTTAAGTGGACTACGAAAAATATTTGCATCCACCGTTCATTATTTTCTAGTACCTTTCTCATTTTCTTAAGTTTTGGGCAATTATGGTCTTTAATAGATAACCTTGGTTAAACCTTCAATACTGGGTGCTTAGTATTTTTAAACAGTGTCTAAGTAGGGTTTGAACTTCTACAAATTTTCTTAAGTTCAGCATAAAAGCATAACTAAATTTCTTCATTTTAATAAGGTTTGGTCAATTTCTTTAATTAATTTCAAACTCTTAAATTTTAAATAGAAAGCACAAGGTTCAGTATTTTTATGTGATAGTTCATAATATTTTGAATCCAGTAAAAATGGTTTGGCTAAATTTGGTTGAATATTTATCAAGATATAAATTTCCTAAGTTCTCTACTGAATTTAAAAAGAATAAACAGAAATGGATAAAGGAAAAAGGATTTTGCACTGTGATCCCTGGCGAAAGGTTTTAAGTGTATTACAGACAGGTCCTCGAATCACTATTCAACTGAGTCTATGACTCTGCAGAAAACCCCCTAGGGTTTTGAGAAATCGAACCCGCGATCGTTCCCCTAATGGAACAGTGACCGCGGCGGAAGAAAAGGGCGGAGGGGCTTACCGGCGGTGAGGTTGCTCCGGTGAGGGGTCGGATGAGGTCCGGGGGTCTCTTATGATCACATTGAGGTACGGATCGTTGGCGGTGGTGGTCGGAGTAGGTTGGTCCACGTGCGCAGGCGGGGGAGCTCGTCGGCGGCGAGGGATCCGGCCTGCTCACGGTGCCATTGTCCAATTGAATGGGTCAGGGAGCTTCACCAGAGGTCAAGGAAGACATGCGCGTGAGGAATTTGAGAATGGCTCACCAGATCGCTCGGTCTACGTGCGGCTGCGGGTGACCGAAGTCCGGCGAGGGCGATCCTGGGTCTCCGGTAAGGCTCTGCCGGGTCCGAGGGCTTGGAAAGCTTCACGGGCTTCTAGCGAAGCTAACCGAGTGACTGTCACGGCTTGGAAGTGGCTGGAGGGAGCTGGCCGCGGTGGCCGAGGCTCAGGTGGCTTGGCGAGCGGTGGCGCGGCGTGCTTGAGGCGAAGTCCGCTAAACTTTGACACGGGCAGGACTGAGAGCGCGCGGGGAGGTACGGCCGAAGCCTTGGGCTGCTTTATAGGCACGGCGCGGTGCATGGGCGGTCGTGGACCGGCGAGCGCGCGCGGGCGTGCGCTGCTGGTCGAGGGTGCGCGAACTGGCGTGAACCAGGCGTGTCAGCAACGGTCCAACACGTGGAACCGTCGCTTCTGCCCAAGTTCAAACGCCGATTGGGCGCAAATCTTCGTGAACTTGGGCAAGATCGCTGTGAAGGATTTGTTCCCCTGACTGTGCTTTGTCGTTTGTGTGTGGATGTTGCGTGGTTTTAGGCTAGGGACAGAGGGTTGTAGCGCACCAATGTGCCAGTGTCAGGCAGTTGGGTCCCGAGGACAAACTGCGCCAAAATCATGTCAAACGGTTTTTGTTTCAGTTCAAATTTTACCAGAGCATGTTCAAGGAAATTTGGCGCCACTTTGATGTTTGGACTCTTTGGTTTCGAGTTTTGGAAAACAGGAAACACATTTGAACTTGTAAAAGGGTTTTGAAATTCAGAATTCTGAATTCTGAATTTGCCTATAGGGCCTTGGTTCAAGGGCTGATTTGGGGATTTTGGAAAATCCAAATGGCCAAACTTTTTTACTATATTTTGTTGGTTATTTAGTGCATTAAAACTTTGTTATTTGATCCATAGCAAATTTTTGTGGTTATCCCAAGGCTTTCCTCAATTTCCCTTTATGTGCTTAAATGGTCCATTTATGATTAATTAGGGTTTGTGAGTTCTTCTCATGTAAGGCCCAAAATCTGTATAATAAAAAAATAGTATTAATGATAATAAAATAAATATATGAAGAAATAAAATAGTAAATTCTGACATCTAAACTTATACCTGAGCAATGAATGTGAGGAGTGAATTTTGAAAACCAAGAACCATTTTAGAAAAAGAGTAAAAGGAAAATTTTCTAATCAACTAAATAACTATCATTTCATGAAATAATGCACCATAACCAATCACTTTCATGAATATTTAATTTTTAAGTAATTTTAAATTCATGTCCCATAATGAAAATACCATTTTCCTAAAAAGAAAGGAACCTTATGAGTGTGACCCATATTTCAAACATTTATGAAATAAATAAATCATTAAAAAAAGTATATATATATATATATTGCTCCATAATTGATTTAGTATGTATTAAGTTTGAATTCATAAACTATATCCTAAATTAGAATTTGGAATCTGAATTTTTAAAGTCAAAAAGGAAATAAATGAGAAATGAAGGAAACAAAAATAAACACTATACAAGATAAAACAAAATATATGGTTAAATAAAATACTACCATAATAGTATGTTTATTTTGTAATTTTAATTTGAGTGCAAGTTCACATTTAAATTTGAATTCAAAATTTGAATCAAAAAGATTAGATAAGGAGAATAGAAAATAAAAAGAAATAAGAAAATAAAAAGAAAAGGGGGTGAAAGCAGCGTGGGCCAAGACCTAAATTCGGCCCACTCTACTCCCAAGCCTGCGCAGCCCACCCCTCATCTCCACTCCACGGTGTCTCTGCCACGTGGGCCGCGTCGCCAGTCTCCTGGCTCACGCGCGCTCTCACCGGGCCACTGCTCGTGGGCCCCGTTCCGCAGAGCCACGCGCACTCTTGTCTCCCTACATGTGGGGCCACTCCGTCAGCACCATCCCTAACAACCCGAGAGATCCTCTACTCGTCCATGCGTGCGCATCTGTCGGGGTCAGTCGCAGGACCCGCTCGGATCAGGCCCCCACCATTGTGGATCTTGCCGCGATTTGCTCCGATGGATTGCAACAACTCCGGTTGAAGCTCCCAGCTCCCGATGGTGGCAGACTCCAACTAAACCTACCGATCTCTGTGCGCGGCAAGAACGGATCCCAGCTGTGTTTCTCGCCACCCGCGCGGACTCGCTGCCAGGTTAAGTATAAGCACCGGTCGCCTCTATCCAATACTGCCAAGCCAGTCCTGCGCAATGCTATGCCCCTCGCCATGAGGCCTCCAGCGTCGCGCCGTAAGTACACCGGGTGGTGAGACGAGAGAGAGAGAAAGAGAAAGTGATCCGCCGAGGGTGTCTGGGAAGGTGCTCGGTTGATCCAGGGCGCGCAAGAGACCACCCTGTGCTCTGAATTGCTCGTCGTCGCCAGACCATTGCCGCCGGAATCCCCACGTTGTGGTCTGCTCCCCTGCCCCCGCCATGTCCGGTAATATTGACGCTCTCAAGTTCCCTATCACATCCGCTTCGTGTAGGGACCTTTAGATTAGATGGTAGCGCTCGGAGCGCTGGTCGGGTGTGGCTCACCAGGGTGGACCGCCGTGGTGGTCGGGCGGGCGCCGCCGCCGTCGCTGGCCTGGAGTGGAAGAAGTGCGAGGGTCATTCAGCCGTGGATCTTCGAGTAGACGGCTGAAATTAGACTGTTGCATACCGATTCGTAGGATTCATCCATGCCGTTCGATCCGGATCGGGCGCAGGAATAGCTAAGTAGGGTTATGTTAGATTGGCACCGTTGATCCAGTGCTGAACGAATGAGATCAACCCTTGCTACGTGCCACGAATTTGGTATCAGGGCGCGGGATTGGGAAAACACGCGTGCACCGTAGATCCGTGGATGTGTGTGGCTGGATCACGTCTGGCCATGATAAATGGTGATCGTTGATCCCAGATCTGAGGGCCATAGACTCATACCGCTTCAGCTAATAAATGATCTAATTGTAGCCATCCAGAGTAGATCCAACGGCCACGATCGGCCCATACCCCCTTCGGCCGGTGGCTTTTCACAATAGTACCTGGGTTTTCTCTGTTTAAACCTGCAGTCCAGCGCGGATAGCTCTGAGTCTTAGACAGAATTGCACCGAGACCCCTGGATTTTTATGTTTTCATACGCGCAGTCCAGGATCCTTAGTAAATTCAGAAATTAATATAGAAAATGGATTTTGGGTATAAAAACAAATCCAAAGAATATTTTAATTCATAGAAAATTCATATAATGTCCAAATCAGTTCATTCCAATTTCTATAATTATATAATATTATTGTTTATCACATAGTACCTCTGATGTTTTGACATTTAGTCACATTAAAATTTATATTCTAATTAATCTTGTATCAAATAGATATCTTCGAAAGTCCTTCAATGAACCGCCGATAATATCCGGCCATTCCAATTAAGCTCTTGATTCCTCGAGCATCTTTTGACCCTTTCCAGTTCAGAATGTCTACCACTTTCTTCGGATCCACGGCCAATACATCTTTGTTTAATATGACCTAAGAACAGGACTTCATCAATCCAGAACTCGCACTTGCTCAACTTTGCATACAGCTGGTGCTCTCACAATCTCTGCAATACCATCTTCAAATGATCCACATGTTCCTCCTCAACAAGACTAACCAACATAAGTTAAATAAAGATCTATTTATAAAAGAATGAGACATGACACAATAAATATCGTTATTGCATATCAGTCCGAATGGGACAAGAGGTTACCTTATGCAGAATTCTCCTATAAGAACATTAACTAGGCTAGCTTGAAGATGTCACCATTTCAGGCACTTTATGGGAGGAGTTGTAGAACTTCGTTGCAATGGGGTCAGCCTGTAGACAAGCAAGTGTTCGGGCCAGACATTTTGCTTGAAGCTGAAGAAAACATCAAGATGGTTCGAGAGAATCTAAAGATAGTGCAATCAAGGCAGCGAAATTATGCAAACACGAGAAGGAGAGAGCAAAATTTTGAAGTGGGAGATTTTGTCTACCTGAAGGTATCGCCTATCAGAGGATCAGAAGATTTGGAGTCAAAGGCAAGCTGGCACCCCGAAATGTCGGTCCATATCAGATTCTCGCGAAGCGTGGAGAAGTGGCCTATCAGCTTAGTTTGCCAGAAGATTTGTCAGCAATGCATGATGTCTTTCATGTGTCTCATTTGAAGAAGTGTCTGCGTGTGCTAGAAGAGCAGTTGCCAGTGGAAGGTCTAGAAGTCCGAAGAAGACTTGACCTACATAGAGAAGCCAACGTAGATTCTGGAGACTAAAGACAGGGTCACCCGGAGGAACACTATCAGAATGTGCAAAGTCAGATGGGGTCACCACTCTGAGGAAGAAGCAACTTAGGAGCGTGAAGATGATCTGATGGCCAAGTATCCCGAACTCTTTGCTAGCCAACCTTGAATCTCGAGGGTGAGATTCTTTTAAGGGGGATAGGTTTGTAACGCCCTAAATTTGAGGGGTATAATTTTTTCTTCTCTGATACTCACCAAATTCAGGCATTACTCTCTTTTCTCTTCCCGTTTCGCTCCTTCTTCCAATTTTCAAAGCAGTATAGTGACCCGGTGTCCGTATCGCATGTAAGCAAAAACCTAGGTTGACATGGTTGTTGCATCATGCCCAAGCATATTTCTTTTGTCTGATGTTGTGTCTGATCGCGCGTCCGTCTCGTTTCGATTTTCGATTCGCGATTTGATTCCGATTAGTGGTCGTGCGTGCCGTGGGTTTTCGGCTCGTCCCGCGACCCGACCCCTGGCGCCCCCACCTCCCCCATGCACCCCCTCTCTGTATCTCATTTTATTTTCTCGCGCAGCAACTTCCTCTCCCTCTCTTCCACCTCTCTTCCACCTCCTTTGTCCTAGGTGTGATCCGGTGGACAGTTGCCGCGATCGTCGGTTCCCAAGGTGAGCTTCCCCTCCCCCTCCTCTCTCCCTCCCTTCCCTTCCCTCTCCCTGCGCATGCGCCCATGCGGCAGCACCAGCGCGCCCTCCCTCGGCGTGGCCCCGCGGCCCTCCCCGGCACAGCCCCACGCACCCTTCCCAGTGCGGCTGTATGCCCCTCGGGCAGCCCTGCAGCCCCCTCCCCAGCGGCGACCCCGCGTGCCCCTCAGCGTGGTCCCGCGTGCAGTCCCATTTCCGCGTGCAGCCCTAGCGCGCGCGACGTTTAAAATTTAGTTTGATTAGTTTTAAATTTAGTTTAATTTATGTGTTGCGTCAGCGCGCTTCGTCGCGTGACGATTCATTTTAATTTTAGATTATTTAGTGTGCTGCGTCGCGCGACGATTCATTTTATTTTAGATTATATAATGTGTTGTGTCGCGCAGTTTTGTCGCGCGACGATTTATTCTAAATTTAGTTTAAGTGATGTATGTTGTCGTGCGCTTTGTCGCATGACGCTTTATGTTATTTTCATATTTAATTCAAGTGTTTTGTTGCGCGCTTCGTCGCACGATTGATTCGTTCAGTTTATTCTAAGTGTTGCATCGCGCGTTTCGCCGCGCGACGACTTATTTTATTTTCAGATTAGTTCGTGTGTGCTGTCGCGCGCCTTGTCGCACGGCAACTCGTCCCAATTTTCGGTTTAGTTCGTGTGTGCCGTCGTGCGTTTCACCGCGCGATAACCCTTTTAAATTTACCTTGAATTGTTTATAATAATTAAACGCGTAGCGTAACTTTATTTTATGCATATCGCGATTGTCAAATTAATATGGTTATGTTTAGACAAGTACTTTAACCCCTAGCTGCTTAACGTAATTGCCCTTCGACCGTAGCCTCTACCGTTGTTTTCTCTTTCTCGCTTAGTCGTAGGTGCGAGCCCTGCGCCAAGCGTCTACTTATTTGTTATATTCTACTGCGTGGTGTACTATTCTTTTTGTATTAAAATCGTGGAATGTATGTTTGAACTTGTATAGATAACGGTCAGTTGGCGGAGTCCGAAAGAGTTGCAGGTGAAGACCCTGAGCAGCATCTGGTTGGTGAAGGCAAGTGTCCCTTTACCCTTCTATGTCGTACTCATTTTATAATTCACTCCTCGCATTTACACAATTTATACCTAAGGATTGACTAGCTTTGTTTATCATGTCCTTGTTTACCTATGTGGGTTGGGTTATTTTGGTTTAGCTCTATGCTAGTGCTTCACACTAATCAATGAACATGATGGGATTATTTATGATACGATGTTTTCCCTTTTTATTATGATGATGATATTGTGACATTTAAGGGGACTCGAGCGGTTTCTCGAGTGCCTCTCCGTAAGGACCGGTTCGTTGGATGACCACCCGGGAAAACAGTGAAACCATGAGGGTGGTATGGGACGCCCTTAGCTGAATAATTTGAGGAACTGGGGTGTAGTTCGCTTCGCCGTCGTGCCGTCAATGGGGCTCGGTGTATGCGGCTCGCTTTGCCGAGGGTGGATTGCCCCTTGGGGAGGAGTGCGGTACATTTAGGAAACCTAACGGGCAGCTACAGCCTCAGAGAATCTTTGTAAAGGCTACATAGTGAAACCCTACCTATTCACCTTTGTAGTGTTTAAGGATTTGATTAGCCCGAGGCAAAAGGGAATCACGGTTTGTGGGTAAAGTGTGCAACCTCTGCAGAGTGTTATGAAACTAATATATCAGCCGTGCTCACGGCTATGAGTGGCCTTGGGAGCTCCATTTATTAGAGACACATTGATCAGTGTCGACGTTTCGGATCTGCGAGGACCGTTAACCGACCAGTAAATTTGTTGCTGCGTGTCCCTGCCCAGATGGGTTGATGCAAGATGGAACACAAGAGGGAAATGAGGCTTATGTTATCTCGCACCGGGGTGCTCGTAGTAGGGGTTACAAGCGTCGCGCGTGGGGACGAGGGCGAGAGCGAGAGAGAGAGAGTCTCTGCGTGCTGCTTGTCTCGTCTAACCCCGGCGTCCAACGTTGTCAGTGTTGCAACGTCTGCCCACGACGTCAGACGTGTGTTCACGACGTCCAACGTGTGTTCCCCGACATGCCTTAGGAAGGCCCTGGACATCCCTTTTATAGATACAAGGAGATGCCCAGCTGTACAAGGGGGTGTAGCTATGTGCTATCATGGCTGGCGGAGAAGCGCCTTGAGCCCTGTAGACGAGCTAACGTGGCCGTCGAAGAAGCACCTTGAGCCCTGTAGAAGCACAGCTGTCGGGCGGCATGGATCCTGCTGACGTTGCCTTGCTTCCGTAGGGGGTTTGAGAGCAACCGACGTCACGGGCGTACGCGGGGAACCATCATTACCTATTACCGGAGTAACCTTAGATGGGACACCGGTCTTGTTCCTTCATAGCCTGAGGCAGCTAGCTAGGAGTAGGGTAATGATGTATCCCCTGTAGTGTAGTCGGCCCAAAGCCCAGGTCGGGCGAGGCGGAGACTTCTCCTGAGGCCGAGGCTGGGCTCGGGCGAGGTTGTGACTCCTCCCGAGGCTAAGGCTGAGGCCGAGGCCTGGGGTCGGGCGAGGAGGAGATCTTCTTCTGAGGCCGAGGCTGAGGCCGAGGCCTAAGGTCAGGCGAGGCGGAACTCCCTGTTGCGCCCGAGGCCAAACTTGTGGGAGATCGTGACTTAGTTTTATCCTGGTGGTTGGCACGGTAGCCGGAGCGGGTCCGAACAACGCTGTTTTTCTGTCAGATCGGTCAGTAAAGGGGGCGAAGTGACTGCGGTCACTTCGACCTTGCCGACTGAGGCACGCGTGTCAGGATAAGGTATCAGGCGATCCCCGCATTAAATGCGCATGCGATACGGTCGACTGGTAAGGCGATTTGGCCAAGGTCGCTGCACGACAAAGTCTGCCCCAAGCTGGGCTTCGGGCAAGCCGAGGGTGCGTCCGCTGACTGAGGGGACCCTCGGGCGAGGCGTGAATTCGTTTGGGACTACTGTTCCCGCCCGAGGCTGGGCTCGGATGTGGTCGCGTCCCTTAGCAGGCGTGGCCTTGACTTGAACCGCGCTTTATCAGTCGTGTATGGTTTGCTCTGAAGATGCTTTCTGGCCGTGTTTAGGAGCATTGGGGGTACCCCTAATTACGGTACCCAACAGTAGCCCCCGAGCCTCAAAGGGAGTGCGTGCACTCGCTTGGAGGTTCTGCCAGATTTTTGCAAGGGGACCGGCCCTTCTTAGTTACATTTTGTTCCGATGGGTGCGCGTGAGCGCACCCGCCAGGTGTAGCCCCCGAGGCCTCAGAGGAGTGGTTTGACTCCTCTGAGGTCTTAATTCTTTTTGCGATGCCTCGGTCGGCCTTGTTGTTCCCTCATGCGGCCTGGCCGTAGCCCGGGTGCACGGTCAGGTTTCGAGTTTTCACACTGGTTTGTTGACGTGGTCAACAGTTCGACCGTAGCCTAGTGCGAGAGCAGCCCCCGAGCCTCTGCACGGAGCGAGAGGACGATCAAGGACCGTCTCGACTTTTATTGTACGCCCCTTCGTCGCCTTTCCACAAGGAGGAAGGGGGGAAAGCGCCATGTTGCCCTCAGGAGGCCGCCGAACATGGTGTTTCAGTGAGTTGCTAGCGGGTGATCCGAGTGGACGCCCGAGCCTCGTTCGATAAGGGTCGGCTAGTGGCCCAGAGGCGCACTCCAAAAGTACCTGCAGGTGATTTGCTGGACCCAGGACCCATTCGATAGGGTTCGAGGGCTCGATGCCTCCCTCTGGTGGGATTCCATTACAAAATCAGTTCCCGCTGGTCTCAGAAGTGTCCTAGGGTACCTCGGGAGCGTAGCCCGAGCCTCGGCCATGTAACGGACGTACCCAGGGTCATCCCTGACTCTGCGTGCTGTAGGGCGGCTGTCGAACCCTTCCGAGGGGCCAGCCTTCGAACCCCTGATCAGTAAAGGGCTCGGAGCCCAAGTGCTCTAGGGGCGATTGCTGAACCCTGGAGGGCGCAACCTTCGAACCCCTGATCAGTAGGAGGGCTTGGGGCCCGTTTCCTTCGCTGGGAAGGGTCCTTTTTCGGAATACCCCCTTTCCCAGTCCATGTGGCAAGAGAGAGAGAGAGGGAAAGAAAAAGGACATGAATTTAAATAAGGTGGCACACCTTTTTTGACGCGGTCATCATGACGGAGGCGAAATGGCGCCCGCTTCTCCTGCCGGAGGTGTCGCTTGCCCTGCCAAGGAGTTAATGCGACGGGACGGGCGATTTGCCGGGGGCGTCTGTTGCGCGTGTGCGAGCCGTTCGAGGAACGGAACACGGGCGCGTCGTCTTCACTCCATGGGAGGGGGCTCCCCTTCCGTTTCAGAAGAGGGTGCGAGCCTGTAGGTGATTGGATTGTTGCTTCCGCTCGTCTGCTGCTGTAATTACTGTCGGTCCGCTTTTGGCCATATCGACCGTCGCGCCTCTCCCCGCGGCTGACTGACCTGTGATCGTTGCACTCAATTAGCACTGTTGGGTCACGCACAGGGCTGCCTCGAGTCACGGCACTGGCTCCGCAGCCGAGAAGACGTGGCATTGGCGCGAGTGGCGGTGCGGTTTCCTTGCACGTAGTAACCGTTGCGGCAGTTACATGACATGTGGGCCCGGGCCTCCATGCTGGACCGCTGGATGTGGCGAAGCCGAAAGGGTGCACAACCATGGTGCGGTTGCATGCTTCCTGCGTAGCGGTCCGCCCTTTCGACCGCTGGTTTCGGCGAGGATGGGGGAACGCTTCTAACCGCGGGGCGGTTACAAGCTTCATGTGCGGCGATTAGGCTTCTTCCATGTCGGATTAGCTCACATGATGTGTGGGACCCAGCCCCCGCATCGGAGGGTGAGAACCCTGGAACACGTTGGTGGAGACTTTGCCCATGACGCTTGGGGTGCGAGTGAGGAGATCTGCCTTTAAAAAGGGGTCGGTCCTCGGGCAGTAGCCATGCCTTCACACTTCTCGCATTCATCGTGCCCTTCCACCTTCCGAGCCCTCATATGGGGTGCACCTGCGTTGCCTTCTTTTTGCTGCTGTTTGAGGAGCGCGACCCCTTGGGGGTTGGCGCTCTTCAGTCACCGCTCGGCTTCAAGGATTTTCATCATGCAGCCCGGCTGTAGTCCCTCACTAATGGTCATCCGTAGGGACGATCACCAGCATTGTGGTGGGGAGAAGCAAGTCAGGCTGCAGCCTCTGCCCCGCCCTCAGCTTCAAGGATGTTCATCATCCGGGCTGGGGAGGAAGGCGCTCCTGAGTTGGGGCCTGCCTCCTCGTGGGCCGGCGACCCGCTTCTTCCTCCAGCATTCGGGGGAGAAGGGCATCCTCCAGCTCTGCGGAGGAGGCGTCCTCCAGCCATGCGGGGGAAGGTGAACTGCTGCTGCCTGGCCAGGGTGCAACTGTCTGTCCTCCATCCGGGCGATGGTCGTGCTGTGCGCAGGTGGCTGCTGTCGCCGGTGCTGAAGTGGTGGTCGCCGTAGGTGAGGCTTCCCACCACAGCGGTTGCCTCCGCTGACGAGACCGTCAGTGCCACCTGTGCTCGGGGCTTCCGGCTCTTTGGCTTTAATGGCTGGTTCTCGTCCCCCGTGAGGGGACGTGAACGAGGGCCTTTCAGCAGTAGCGTTTGCCCTGAGGCCATCGCTGCTGCTGTCTAGCCGCCCGAGACAGAGGTTGTTGTCGCGCTGCTGGTGCAGTGGTCGCTGGCGAGCCACCTGGAGTTTGTTATCCCGCAAGGCCTCCTGGTGTGGAGGTTGTTCATTCCTGCGGGAATGGACCCGGAGCCCGGTTTGTAATGGTACCTTCTTGATAGCGAGATGTAATAGCTTTAAGTACTAAGACATCTGTCGTAGGTCGGGACAACCTCCGAGGGCACTGCCGACGTCTAAGTCTAGGTACCATTGTTATCCCAAGTACGTGTGTTTGTTCTTTGTGGCTGCTGAGGCCTGAACATTTGGGTATAAAGCCGTGCTTCTTTCCTTTTGTTTCGAGCATTAGGACTTGTTCGGTAGCAGAATCCCTTGTTCGAGCGTGAGTCACTTTTCGCGGAAGGTGATGAGTGAGGTATCCGAATCCCGGAGACGTAGGAGTCCCTCGGCTCGGTCGGCCTTGCTGCTTACGTGTTCTCTCGTCGTTTTTGGGATTCCGTTACCGATATAGTCGAAAAGCACAAAAGTCGTTTTGGCGGAAAACTTTTCTGAGGAAAGATTTGACGCAGAGGGGGCTTCCTCCTTTCTAGACCCGAGGCGATCCGCTCGGGCCGGGACCCTTGCGGAAGGTCTGGTCGTGGTCGTCGGGTCTGCCTGGTCTGCCCGAGGCATGGCCTCATAGTAGCATGCCCGGGCCGAGGGTATGTTTTGGCCGCTCTGTGACTTTGTTTTTGTCTCCATTCTTCTTTTTTCGTCTGAAGAATGTTGTCCTGCTGTCTGCAGGGTTCGAGACGGTTCTTGACAAGGTCGTCAAGAACTACAAGGCGCTTGCCGAGGTGGCTGAGCAGAAGGAGGCCGAGCGATGTGGCCATGTCCGAGGCTATCTCGGCTTTCTGCCAGGCCTTTGGCTTCGATGGCGTCCCCTCGGGTAGCTCCCCCCAGGGTCATCTGCGGGCCTTGGGCGGCCATGTGCACAACAGACTCCGCGGGGCGCTGCACCACGGCGTCAGGCGAGGCCTTCGCCGTGCTTGCTTCCCACTACCACGTGGATCTGGAGCGGGTTAGCGAGGGGTACTGCTTACCCAACGAAGAAGAGGCTGCCTTAGCCGAGGTCTAGAGGCTTGACGCGGCTGTCGAGGGTCCAAGTGCGGCGCTGGCTTCCTCCTTCGAGGTGGAGGTCCTTCCGCCCGTGTCGCCCCCTGGGGCTGGGCCAGATTCTGCCGAGGGTGGAAATGACGCCGAGCGTGCTGCTTCTCCCCGTGCCGATGCCTGAGCCTACAGGAACAGTTTCTAAGCATGCGTATGTTTTTCGCGGCCGCTGAGGCCTAAACATTTAATCGTCAGATTATAAAGCTGCGTTTTCTTTCCTCTCGTTTCGTGTGTTAGGACTTGTCCGGTAGCAGAATTCCTTGTCCGAGCGTGAGTCACTTTTCGCGGAAGGTGATGAGTGAGGTATCCGTATCCCGGAGGCGTAGGAGTCCCTCGGCTCGGTCGGCCTTGCTGCTTACGTGGTCCCTCGTCGTTTTTAGGATTTTGTTATCGACGCAGTCGAAACGGCACGAAAGTCGTTCTGGCAGAAAAGATTCCGAGCGTTAGGACTTGTTCGGTAGGAGAATCGCTTATCCTAGCGTGAGCTACTTTTTGCAGAAGGTGATGAGTGAGGTATCCATATCCCGGAGGCGTAGGAGTCCCTCGGCTCGGTCGGCCTTGCCGTTCAAGGTCTCTCTCGCTCGTCTTCAGGATTCTGTTACCTGACAGCAGTCGAAAAGCACGAAAGACGTTCTGGCAAAAGACTTTTCCGAGGAAAATTTTGACGCAGAGGGGGTTCCCCCCTTCTAGCCCCCGAGGGAGGGTCGGGCTTTGCCGAGGCAAGGCTGATCCTTCCTTGATGGTTAGACTTTATTTATGCATGTAAAGAAAGCGAGGTACATAAACGACTTGAAACATTTTAAGGGTAAAAGCGACGTAGCTGTTGGATGTTCCAAGCGTTGTTGTAGACCTCTCCTTGATCTTTGGCCAGCTTGTATGTGCCGGGCTTCAAAATCTTGGCGATGATGAAGGGCCCTTCCTAGGGAGGGGTAAGCTTGTGGCGCCCTCGGGCGTCTTGTCGCAGCCGAAGCACCAAGTCTCCCACTTGGAAGCCTCGGGGCCGAACCCTTCGGGCGTTGTAGCGTCAGCAGGGACTACTGATACCGCGCCGAGTGTAGTAGGGCCACGTCCCGAGCCTCTTCCAGCTGGTCCAACGAATCTTCTCGGTTGGTCTGGTTGCTTTGGTCATCGTAAGCATTTGTCCTCGGGGAACCATATTCTAAGTCTGTGGGTCGGATGGCCTCGACCCCATAGACTAGAAAGAACGGCGAGAAACTCGTGGCCCGGCTCGGCGTCGTCCTCAGACTCCAAACCACCAAGGGTAGCTCCTTTATCCACCGCTTGCCGAACTTTTTGAGGTCATTGTAGATCCTCGGCTTTAGTCCCTGCAAAATCTTACCGTTGGCGCGCTCCACCTGCCCATTTGTCATCAGGTGAGCTACGGTGGCCCAGTCCACACGGATGTGGTGGTCCTTGCAGACGTCCAAGAACTTCTTCCTAGTGAATTGCGTGCCATTGTCGGTGATGATGGAGTTCGGGACCCCAAAGCGATGGATAATATTTGTGAAGAACGCCACCGCCTGCTCGGACCTGATGTTGGTAAAGGGTCAGACCTCGATCCACTTGGAGAATTTGCGATGGCGACCAGCAGGTGCGTGAAGCCCTCGGGTGCCTTCTGCAAGAGACCGACGAGGTCCAGACCCCATACGGTAAACGACCAAGTGATGGGTATTGTTTGCAGGGTCTGAGCGGGCAGGTGTGTCTGTCTCGCGTAGAATTGACACCCTCTGCAGGAGCGTACAATCCTAGTGGCATCGGCCACTGCGGTCGGCTAGTAGAAACCTTGTCGGAAAGCATTTCCGACGAGGGTCCGAGGTGCTGCATGGTGACCGCAAGCCCCCGAGTGTATTTCTTGCAGCAAGCTCTTGTCCTTGGGCGATGGATATGCATCATTGGAGAATGCCTGAGGGGCTGTGGTGGTACAACTCCTTTTCATCACCCAGTAGAACGAACGACTTGGCGCGCCGAGCCAGTCGCCGAGCTTCAGCCTTGTCGAGGGGCAGCTCTCCTCGGAGGAGATATTGCAGGTACGGGGTCTGCCAGTTTTGGTTTGGCGCAACCCCATTCCGCTGTCCCTCGATGCGCAAGGCCTCACCCTCGGCGGCCGAGGGTACCTCGGGCTGGGCCGAGGTCTCGTCGGGCTCGGGCGCGTTGTCGAGTTCCACGGATGGTTGATATATGTCCCTGGAGAAGACGTCCGGGGGAAACGTCGTTCGCCCCGAGGCTATTTTAGCCAGCTCATCAGCGGTCTCGTTGTTCCGTCGAGCAACATAGTTGAGTTCCAGCCCGTCGAACTTGTCCTCCAAGCGCTGAACTTCGTCGCAGTAGGCCTCCATTTTTTGATCGTGGCAGTGGGAGTTCTTCATGACTTGGTCAATGACAAGTTGCGAGTCGCCTCGAGCGTCGAGGCGCCGAACCCCTAGCTCGATGGCGATGCGCAACCCATTAACCAAAGCCTCGCACTCGGCCACGTTGTTTGACAGCCGGAAAATGGAGGCGCAGCACGTAGCGCACATGTTTCCCGAGGGGTGAGATGAAGAGCAGGCCATCACCTGCTCCTGTTTTCATCAGCGACCCATCGAAGTACATGGTCCTAAAGTTCGGGCTGGATTGGAGCCATCGGCAATTGGGTGTCGACCCATTCAGCCAGGAAGTCCGCTAAGACTTGGGACTTTATGGCCTTCCGAGGGGCAAATGAAATTGTTTCGCCCATGAGTTCCACTACCCATTTTGCTATCCTACCCGAGGCCTCTCGGCACTGGATGATCTCTCCCAGGGGGAAGGATGACACCACAGTCACCGGATGAGACTCGAAGTAGTGTCGCAACTTTCGCCGCGTCAGAATTACTGTGTACAATAGCTTCTGAATTTGTGGGTAGCGGATATTGGTCTCGGATAGCACCTCACTGATGAAGTAGACCGGCCTCTGGACGAGCAGTGCATGCCCTTCCTCCCGTCTCTCGACTACGATCGCGGCGCTGACCACCTGAGTGGTTGCAGCTACTGTAGATCAAGAGGGCTTTTCCCGCAGCGGGGGGGGGGGGGGGGGGGCACCAAGATGGGCGCATTAGTAAGGAGTGCCTTTAAGTTTCCGAGGGCTTCCTCAGCCTCGGGGGTCCAAGTGAAGCGCTCGGCCTTCCTTAAGAGGCGGTACAAGGGCAATCCTTTCTCAGCCGAGGCGCGAGATGAAGCATGTTGGTGATGGCTGCGATTTTCTCCGGGTTGGCCTCGATGCCTCGCTCGGAGACGATGAACCCTAGGAGCATGCCTCGGGGGACTCCGAAGACACACTTCTTGGGATTGAGCTTTACACCTTTTGCACGCAGGCACCCGAAAGTTACTTCGAGGTCGGAGAGGAGGTCGGAGGCTTTTCTTGTCTTGACAATGATGTCATCGACGTACGCCTCGACCGTTCTACCGATGTGTTCTCCGAACACATGGTTCATGCACCTTTGGTAGGTTGCACCTGCATTCCTCAAGCCAAATGGCATAGTAATATAACAATACATGCCAAAGGGTGTGATGAAAGAAGTCATGAGCTGGTCGGATTCTTTCATCTTGATTTGGTGATAACCTGAATAGGCGTCGAGGAATGACAGGGTTTCGCACCCAGCAGTGGAGTCCACAATTTGATCGATGCGAGGCAGAGGGTAGGGAACCTTCAGACATGCTTTGTTTAGACTGGTGTAGTCTACGCACATCCTCCATTTCCCACCTTTTTTCTTCACAAGCACAGGGTTAGCTAACCATTCGGGATGGAATACCTCTTTGACGAACCCTGCAGCCATCAGCTTATGGACCTCCTCGCCTATGGCCCTGCGCTTCTCTTCGTCAAAGCGGCGTAGGTGCTACTTCATGGGTCGGGCTCTAGCTCAGATATCCAGCGAAGTGCTCGGCGACATCCCTCGGTATGCCTGGCATGTCTGAGGGAGTCCACGCAAAAATTTCGGCATTTGCAGCGGAGAAAGTCGACGAGCACTGCTTTCTATTCGGGGTCGAGCTCGGAGCCGATCCTGACTTGCTTGCCGGCGTCGTTGCTAGGGGTCGAGAGAGACGGATTTGACCGTCTCGGCCGGTTCGAAGTTGCCGGCATGGCGCTTCGCATCAGGCGCCTCCTTGGAGAGGCAATCAAGGTCGGTGATGAGGGCCTCGGACTCAGCGATGGCCTCAACGTACTCCACGCATTCCACGTCGCACTCGTAAGCATGGCGGTAAGTGGATCCGACGGTGACGATTCCCTTGGGGCCCGACATCTTGAGCTTGAGGTACGTGTAGTTGGGGACGGCCATGAACTTGGCGTAGCACGATCCCCTCAGCACCGCATGATAGGTTCCTCGGAACCCGATCACCTCGAACGTGAGGGTTTCCCTGCGGAAGTTGGAAGGAGTTCCGAAGCAGACGGGCAAATCAAGTTGCCCAAGGGGCAGGACGCGCTTACCAGGGACTGATCCCGTGAAAGGGTGCTGCACCGGCCCGGATCGTGGACAGATCTATCCCCAAGAGCCCTAGGGTCTCGGCGTAGATGATGTTGAGGCTGCTGCCTCCATCCATGAGGACCTTGGTGAGCCGATGACTGGGGTCGACGACGAGCAGGGTACCTTCCTAGGCTCGGCACATAGTCGGGGTGGTCGCCTTGGTCGAAGGTGAATGGGCTTGTCGGACCAGTCTAGGTAGACCGGCGCCGCTACCTTCACCGAGCAGACCTCCCGGCGCTCCTGCTTGTGGTGTCGAGCCGAGGCGTTCGCCACCTGTCCGTCGTAGATCATGAAGCAGTCGCGGACCTCCGGGAACTCCTCATCCTTGTCGCCCCCCTTCTTCCGTTGCCTTGGTCCTTGCCACCTTCTGCCGAGGGTCCCGCCTTGATGAAGTAATGCCGGAGCATGTCACACTCCTCAAGGGTGTGCTTGACAGGACCCCTATGATAGGGGCACGACTCCTTGAGCATCTTGTCAAACGTGTTGACTCCTCCGAGAGGCTTCCGAGGATTCCTATGCTCGGCAGCAGCGACGAGATCCGCGTCAACGGCGTCGCGCTTTGCTTGAGCCTTCTTCTTGGCCTTCTTTTTCGAGCCACGCTGGACGGACGCCTCGGGGGCATCTTCCTTCTGTCTTCCTTGAGGCTGCTTGTCCTTCCGGAAGATGGCTTCGACCGCTTCCTGACCAGAGGTGAACTTGGTGGCTGATGTCCATCAATTCGCTCGCCTTGGTGGGAGTCTTGCGCCCTAGTTTGCTCACCAGGTCCCGGCACGTGGTGCCGGTGTGGAACGCCCTGATGACATCCGAGTCGGTGATGTTGGGCATCTTGGTGCGCTGCTTCGAAAACCGCCGGATGTACTCTCGTAGGGATTCCCCTGGCTGCTGGTGGCAGCTTCGGAGGTCCCATGAGTTCCCAGGGCGCACATACGTACCTTGGAAGTTCCCTGCGAAGGCTTTGACCAGGTCGTCCCAGTCGGAGATCTGCGCAGGAGGCAGATGCTCCAGCCATGAAAGGGCAGCGTCGGAGAGGAAAAGGGGGAGGTTGCGGATGATGAGGTTGTCATCATTCGTCCCTCCCAACTGGCATGCCAGTCGGTAATCCACAAGCCACAACTCCTGGCCTTGTCTCCCCTGAGTACTTGGTGATGGTAGTCGGGGCTCGGAACCGGGCCGGGAACGGTGCCCGTCGTATGGCCCGGGTGAAGACCCTCGGTCCTAGGCGGTTCGGGCGAGGGGCTCCGATCCTCCTCACTATCGTAGCGTCCTTCGCGCCTGGGGTGGTAGCCTCGGCGCACCCTCTCTTCGAGGCGGGCTCGACGGTCGCGGCGATGCTGCTCGTCGCCGAGGCGATCCGGGGCTGCGGTGCATCCCGTCCCGCGTGTGCCCGGTGCGGACCGAGGCCTCCCGCATGAGTCGGGAGGACGTTGCGCGATGCTCCTGAGGGGCACCCTTGCCTTCGGGAGGCAGAGCTCTCGGCTCGTCGGACCGCTGCGTTTTCCAGGAGACCCTTGAGTTCACCCTAGATTCACCGCCCCTCGGTGGTGGATGGCTCCTGCATTGCTCGGAGTAGCATCGCTACTGCAGCTAGATTCTGGCCGACCCCGCTGAAGGCCGGGGGCAGCCCTGCCCTGGCATCGTCAACGATATGGCGCTGGACGACTCAGGGCCCGATGAGGTGCTCCTCCGACAAGTGCTCGACCTGCCAACTCCTGCTCGATGTTTTGTCGGAGCTGCACAAGCCACCCTGCTTCTTCGTCGAGCCTGGCCTGCGTCTCGCGGAATTGCTCGAGCTGTGTGTTCTGACCCCCCGCAGGGACTGGGACCACAGCTAGCTCCCGTGGGATGTCAACGCGAGACGTAGGCACATGGGCGTTGTCTTCTTGCGGCATGCCGAGGTGGTTGTCTTCGTCCGTGATCCCCCTGATCGATGTGGAAACACTCGCGGCTTGGGTCGCAACCCTCGTCGCCGAGGCTATGGCCATCGTCAGAGCAGCCGGTGAGACAGTAGTCACATGCGGACATCAAGTCTCGCATGGCACTAGGATCACGGAGTTCGGAGAAATCCCAACCGAAGTCAGAGTCGTCGTCTTCCTCGGAACCCACGGGTCCGGAGGTCGAGACGGCCGTCAGTCGGTCCCAAGATGACCACATATGATACCCTGGAAGGTCAGGGTATGCCCTTGCGAAAGCGCTCACCGAAGTAGGGTCGCTTGGTGGATCGAGGCTGAATCTAAAAGGGACAGGGTGGAAAATGGACGGTACCTTTTGGTCGATGGACGGTGGTGAAGTCGCATCAGGGACGAACTGCACCATCATCTCAGGTAGGAGGCTAACGCCCAGCAAATCCTTCGCGAGGATGCCGGCGTCATCAGTCCGCTTGGGGTTGGCACGTAGCGGGGAAGCGACACCCGTCGTTGTCTCAGGTGCGAGTACAACACACGACATGGCCCCCGCAGGGGTGCCGGCGTCGTCGACTCGCTCTGGCCCGACAGCCGATGAGGTGCCGCCTCCTGCATGGCCACGGTTGCCCCGTCTCCTCCTCCACTGGCGAGGAGGGTGGCGGGGCAAACCCGGGTGTTCCTCTTCTACCATGGTGGGAAGTCATCGTCGAGTTCGCTGCCGCCGGGCGGGCCGACGACCGTTGTTGCTATCGCACTGCGGGGGGAGGAGTACCATGTTGTAGCTGCCGTCAAGAGACATGAACTCGAGACCCCCGAAGCGGAGCACTGTCCCTGGCTGAAGAGGTTGCTGGAGGCTAACCATCTGGAACTCAACGGGAAAGTGTTCGTTAACATGCAGTGACCCCTACCTGGCGCACCAACTGTCGGCGTTTCGGACCCGCGACGACCGTCAACCGAGCAGTAAATTTGTTGCTGCGTGTCCCTGCCCAGATGGGTTGATGCAAGATGGAACACAACAGGGAAATGAGGCTTATGTTATCTCGCACCGGGGTGCTCGTAGTAGGGGTTACAAGCGTCGCGCGTGGGAGCGAGGGCGAGAGCGAGAGAGAGAGTCTCTGCGTGCTGCCTGTCTCGTCTGCCCCCAGCGTCCAACGTTGTCAGTGTTGCAACGTCTGCCCACGACGTCAGACGTGTGTTCACGATGTCCAACGTGTGTTCCCCGACCTGCCTTAGGAAGGCCCTGGACATCCCCTTTTATAGATACAAGGAGATGCCTAGCTGTACAAGGGGGTGTAGCTATGTGCTATCGTGGCTTGCGGAGAAGCACCTTGAGCCCGGTAGATGGGCTAACGTGGCCATCGGAGAAGCACCTTGAGCCCTGTAGAAGCACAGCTGTCGGACGGCATGGATCCTGCTAACGTTGCCTTGCTTCCGTAGGGGGTTTGAGAGCAACCGACGTCACGGGCGTATGCGGGGAACCATCATTACCTATTACCGGAGTAACCTTAGATGGGACACCGGTCTTGTTCCTTCATAGCCTGAGGCAGCTAGCTAGGAGTAGGGTAATGATGTATCCCCTATAGCGTAGTCGGCCCGAGGCCCAGGTCGGGCGAGGCGGAGACTTCTCCTGAGGCCGAGGCTGGGCTTGGGCGAGGTTGTGACTCCTTCCGAGGCCGAGGCTGAGGCCGAGGCCTTGGGTCGGGCGAGGCGGAGATCTTCTTCCGAGGCCGAGGCCTGAGGTCGGGCGAGGCAGAACTCCCTGTTGCGCCCGAGGCCAAACTCGTGGGAGATCGTGACTTAGTTTTATCCTGGTGGTTGGCACGGTAGCCGGAGCGGGGCAAACAGCGCTGTTTTCCTGTCAGATCTGTCAGTAAAGGGGGCGAAGTGACTGCAGTCACTTCGACCTTGCCGACTGAGGCACGCGTGTTAGGATAAGGTGTCAGGCGATCCCCGCATTAAAGGCGCATGCGATACGGTCGGCTGGTAAGGCGATTTGGCCAAGGTCGCTGCACGACAAAGTCTGCCCCAAGCTGGGCTTCGGGCGAGCCGAGGGTGCATCTGCTGACTGAGGGGACCCTCGGGCGAGGCGTGAATTCGTCCGGGACTACTGTTCCCGCCTGAGGCTGGGCTCGGATGTGGTCGCGTCCCTTGGCAGGCGTGGTCTTGACTTGAACCGCGCTTTATCAGCCGTGTATGGTTTGCTCTGAAGATGCTTTCCGGCCGTGTTTAGGAGCATTGGAGGTACCCCTAATTATGGTACCCGACAATCAGAGATGCTTTGTTCACAGGTGATGATGATGATAATGTTGGTTTCTATTGTGACTATGATTATGGTTGTGGTTTCTGGTATTCTTTCCGTTTGGAAAGGGTACTTTTGGGTTAACAACTTGGGTTAATACTAAAATCTGGCTCTCTACTAGTAATAATAACCTGACGAACTAAAAGCAACTGCTTGACTTTAACCCCACATAAAGCTAGTCCACTACAGCCAAACGGGACAATTGTTGAGTATGTTGATGTGTACTCACCCTTGCTTTACACACCAAACCCCCCTAGGTTGTCCACATTGCAACCACTGCTCAGGAGAAGATGAAGTCGTGGTGGAGGACATCCTGGAGTTCCAAGAGTAAGACGAGTTCTAGGCGTGGGTTAGTGGCAAACCCCCAGTCGGCTGCCTATGAAGGCCGTGTTTATCTACGTTTCGTTTTCGCACTTTGATAATTGTTAATGACTATGTGGATGTCTCGGACGTCATGATGTAATCAACTAGTACCCTCTTTTATGTTATTATTTAAGCACTGTGTGATAATGTCCGATTATGTAACTGTTGTTTACGTGAATTGCTGATCCTGGCACGTACATGGTTCGCATCCGGTTTGCCTTTAAAACCGGGTGTGACAGGGTAGCTTGCCTACCCAAAATACTTACAACCCTTTTTCTTTTGCCCCCTCCAGCCCCTTCGTCAAGCCTTTCATAGTTAGGATACTCAAAGTTGAGAGCATCCATAAAACGGTTCAACCTTCGTTTCGGCCGGGAGCTGAAGGCAGCAGTCATCAACTGGTCTTCCTTCTTTGTATAGTTCCCTAGAATCTCGTTGCACATTGTCTCTATCAATTCTAGCCACTCCATACATGGCTCTTTAAATGTCTTCTGAATTTTGAAATAGTAAGGGAGTCAGACAAGTTCATATTTCCCCCCTTCCTTCTTCTTTGGCATTCCCCATCCGCTAGAAGTTGGGAAGGTTCTGTTTGCCAAGTATTCTTGCACCAGATTTCTAGTGCTAATATGCCCAGCCACCACCCTAAATTCCACCTTGGCTAGTTGGCAGGGTGAACCTAGCTACATATTGCAAAGAGGTCGCGTCATGCCGAAGCTCAGTTTCTGGGGACTCATTACTATGGTCATGAGCTTCTCCCTTTTCTTCTCATGAGCCTTCATGTAGAACCATTCACTAGTCCACCCGGTTGGCCATTTAGTGAGGTAGCCAATCTCCGTGGCCTTGGTATCCTTCCGGTATGCAAAATTATAGCACCCGAAGTTCTTGTGTAGACCATCGGCTCTAGCCTTCGTCTGATAGTGCAGTTCGTGCACTCGGCAGAACCCTTCGGCATTGGCACTTTTACCTTGGCTTCGGAGAGCCCATATGTAAATGCTGAGCCTAACAATGGCATTCGATGTCAGCTGATGGAGATATATTTTAAATCTTTTCAAAACCTCCCTATCATATCGTACAGGGAAACCGTAGCCCTGCCAACTTCATCTTCTTTCGGCTCCGGAATTACTTCTTCTCTAGCAAAGCGAATAAGTTTATCTTCATTTTCCCAAAATAGCCTAGCTTTTTCGTCACAACCAAGTCCTCTGCTGTTACGATCGATTTTCCAAATTCAATGTGACTAGGTTTTGATGGGCTTAGAATGTTGTTGTCCTCACTTTCGTTGTCACTTCCGCCTTCGGCCACAATCTGCTCAGCTTCGGCAGTAGCACCTTCAGCAGTAGCTTCTTCCGGCACAACCAGACCTAATCGTTTCATCACTTCTGATATCGATGCTGTTTTGGTTACTCCGGCCTCGCCTCCCTCATGGGACACCCTAGCAGTGGATCTTACTCTGGCCATTTCAGCGTTTAGTTTCCTTAAGACGAAGCTGATCTCAAGTGGCGAAGAGCTTGTTTGAAAGCGCAATGCAGAAAGCTTCGGCTTCGGTTAAAATTTTTAACAGCACAACAGTGCGATGGTAATGAATGTTGTGGTAACTTCTCACCAACTTGTCTGTTTATATAGTGCTGCAGAAGAAGAAGGCGAACCGCCAGACCGTGTACACTGGCTGAACAGTGGACCGCCCATCGCCCGAAATATTTTAATCGTTTTTCGATAATAAGCTCAAGGAAGGTGTTTTTCGGACATTCGGCATTCCAAAGCCTTCGTGTTTTTCGTGGACCGAGCTCGTTATGAAAAAATGATCTAGCACCACGAAGGGGCTACTTTTGGGGGTCTTCTTCCTTGCCGAAGGTCCTCAAGACAGAAACACCTTCGGCAAAATAATACAGAGGCCCGCTGAAGCTATCATCAGCTTTGGTTCAGCTTCTTAAGACGAAGATCTTGCGTAGAAGCAACTATGCAGAATGTCGAAGCTATCATCAGCATCGGTTTAGCTCAAGCAGAAGAAGAAAAGACTAGATAGACCATAGTAATCCAGGTCATCTGTAGATAAATGTTAAGGGTCATGAATGTAATTTTACCTGAGTTGTGTGCCGTGCCTATAAATAGGTGAACAGTAGCACTGTACTGTTTACGCAGAATTGTAATCACTCTTTCGTGCCTTCACCTTCGAGCAAGCCGAAGGTATCAATGTAATATTAATATTGTCAATATTCATACATGTTTCATGAAATGTAAAGGTGTATGAATTAATAAAATGCATTTATTATCTTCATCCTTTCACATTTCCATTCATCAATAAAATGACGAAGGTAAGTCCTTCTTGACCCTCATCTGATGAGCATTATTCTTATGTGGAGATAATGCTTCGGAGGACGAAGGTCCATAATCATTAACAATTGTTTTGCCTTGTTCTTGATCTACAACATTTGGGAACAAGTGACCAACACCAGGTTCACCTTCTGCTTCCACATGGTTGACCTACCCTCGATTGACAGATAAGGGCTGACTCTTGCCTCCCGAGGTCAGACCTTGCTTCATCAGAGCCAAAGTAGTATAAGCAGCCCTATTGGGATAGTAGTTGGCATAATGACCGGCATGTCCACATTTGAAGCATGACCTGTTTGTGGATGTATTAGGAGCAACAGGTCCCGCTGGAGTGCTTGTTTGAGGAGGACCAGATTGGGTCTGTTGAGTTTTTTGCCCGGAACTGGCACGAGCTGGTGTGCCTTGAGGTGTACCATAACGGGGACGAGTACTACTTCTAGCCTGTCCCTGGTTAGTAGCCCTTCTCTTCTCTCCAAGCTCAACCCTCTTGTTTTCTAGAGTAATAGCTTTGTCCAGTAGTTTCTAGAAGGACGGGAATGTGTGTGATATCAGTTGGTATTGTAGTGGTCCGATCAAACCCTCTAGAAATAGCTCCTGCCTTTTCTCATCATCATCAACTTCACTAGGAGCATATCGGGATAACTGGATAAACTTGTCCCTGTATTCTCTTACTGACATCCCTCCCTGTTTGAGGGATAGGAACTCCTTTTTAATCTTCATAAGGCCAGTAGGAATATGGTAATTTCTGAAGTGAGTGGAGAATTCTGCCTAGGTAATGGTGTTAGCAGTAGTGTGAGCGGCGCAATATGCATCCCACCAATCCGCAGCGGGCTAGTAAGGCGACCCGACGCATAGAGTACTTTCTCCCTGTCGGAGCACTGAGCTATGTTGAGCATCTTGTCCATGGACTATAACCAATCATCAGCTTGTAGTGGGTCCAAGGAGATAGAGAATATCAGTGGCTTGTGACATAAACTCCCGGTGCTTATCCCTGAGTGGAGCTGGTGGTGGTACAGGTGGTAGTTGTTGTCGTTCCTGCCATTCTTGGCGCATTTCTTGATGTTCTTGTCGCATTTCCTATCGTTCTGGATGGATCTATGCTTGCATTGCTATCATTGTGTTGGCCATTTGTTGTAGTAGTTGCATTTGAGCAGGGGTCACGTCATCAACAGGCGGGGGATTCGGAGGAGGATTCATTGTTGGTTCCAGATTAGCTACAACTCTTCTTTGACGAAATCGTGTTGGTAGATCAATACCTCCTCCCCTCCAAGTACTAACCATTTGGGTTAGAGACATATGGTAAGAAAGTTTTGCAAGGGGAATAATTTAGTAGGTAGAATAGAGAGCCAGTAGCTAGTCACAAATTGAAGGATCTTAGGCAGAGCTTTGATCTGTTGTTTTTGTGTCTATGTTGGGATAACTATGCTTATAAGATGAATCCCCAAAGATAAGATAGAATCTGTTAAGATAAGATAGATATGACACTAGATATATTTTAATAGGGAAGAATCTAGGTTGTCTAGTTATTTTATAAACACATTTTTATGCATATATGTATATGTAGATGCAATTGTGGATATTACTCCACAACTCATCACACTCAATCAAACAGTTATGATAAGAACAAACATTCAAGCATATAGATACCTACAAAAATAGTTTTGTTTTTGTTCCTAAGATTAGGTCTTCTATTCCTAAAGGTCACTTTAGGCATAGGATTTCAAAGTGTGAAATCCACTTTTGTCTTTAGAAGTAAAAAGGTAAGAATAATCAGAGTAACACAGAAATAGATGAAAAGTGATTAAGGAAAGTTTAGAAAGAATTAGAGTAGCAAAGGTAAGTAAGTAAGGGTTATCCAGTTCTATCTAGGTTTCATCCTACAGTCAACATTCCTCTGATACCACTTCTGTCACACCCGGATTTTAGGGGTCGCTAAACCCTAGCACGAAATAACCACCAAGTGTGCTGTGACCAAGTCTCACACATATGATGACTCATGGTACAGAAACGATTGTCACATCATCAATATATAACAGAGTTCTGTACAAAATAGACACACAATTACATCATATGAAGAAAACGATCCAGCAACCCAAAGTTGACTGGGAGACAATGGCCTAGACCACTCACGAACTCATCACAACATCCTTCATGCGCCTCATCAAGTGGTACCTGTTCTTGACCTGGGGGATGTGAGCACAACAAGGGTGAGCTCACATACGTTCATCGCTCAGCAAGTTGTGGGGAATAATGTGCATGAAATCACCAAAGGTGGGAGCCCATGTGAAGTGTAAGGCTTACCCAAGAAGATGGTTAAAGACGAGCATTGCTTTTAAAGTTGGTCAAAGTTTTATTAGCAGTTACTAGTTATAAGTAGATACCAACCCAATTAAATAAGATTTCAATATTATTAACAACACCCACAATGCAATGCAAATGACAAATTGAGTTCAATTCCATAAGTTAATCATGTGTGTGTCCAAGTCGCTCATGACCGTGAGCACGGCTGATATACCAGTTTTACACTCTGCAGAGGTTGTGCATCTTTACCGACAAGTCATGTTACCCATTTACCACGGGGTTGTATGGACCCCATACATCTCTACCAAGGAAGCGAGGCAGTGTAGCACTATGAGGCCTTTCCAAAGTTCTACTAGTTCGAGAAAACCAGCTATGGATTCAGGAAGGAGGCATAGAAATCCCTCGTCCAAAAAGCTTTACAGACAGTTCGACCCGAGGACCTCCCTATACTCTAGCAGCGACGCCTCCCCGCTTGCCCCTTTTGGGTAAGGTAATCTCTCCCGAGCTTTCCTAATTACTTGGCCAAGGGCGTCCCATTCCACCCTTGCAGTAGCACTGTTTTCTCGGGTGGTTCTCCATGTTCCAATTAACAATATGATCTTATTATGAACAATAATTAAACTAAAACATAATTGGAACATGATCATAATAAAACATTAGTTTCCCAAAATCAGGTAGAGCAATAGCAAATCTACCCAATAATTCATCTGTTTGCAAGGTGGGGGACAAACAATGCTAGGGAAACCTATTAGGTCCTATCAAATTAACCTGAGCATGTTATAGTGATTAACAGTAACATTGTTAGGTAAAGAAAAGTGATCAAGGGCACAACTTGTCTGAGATTCAAGATTCCTAGGTACCAACTTGCTCTTCAAGTGGCTCGTAACCTCGTTGCTAGTCGTAGCAATACAAACAAACATGGTCTAGGAAAAATTAACATCACACCGAACATAAGAACAAACTGCACAATAATGATCTACAATTCGCAACTAGATCATAGTTTCGAGAATCACTAAATTCGGAGTTACGGTTAAGGAGTCATGATTTTCCAAAGATTTAAGTGTTTAATATAGAATAAATTAAGTGCATAATTTTTAATCTATGTTTCATGACAAAACAAGGTTACCATATGATAAATAATATTAATATGAATTTAATACAATTGAAATGGATCAAAAAGGAGTTAAAATCATCAAGTTATGAATTTCCTAAGATTAGAACATTATTTTTTTCACTAGAAAAGATTTCTACATTTATTTTAATTGATTTCTCGGCTGACTGGACTGTGGCTTGAAATCCTGACAAGCGCACGGGCTAGACTGCTAAATGCAGGGATTAGTTTAACTTCTCTTTGACCTATCCAGGATGGCGGGTTGAATAAAGGAAAGCAGAGGGTCTCTTTTGTAAATCTGCTCGGCTGAAGGGGTATCATGTCCACCCAACCGTTTGATCGAAGTCTGATGGCCCAGATTAGATCCGCATTATTACTAAATGGTACGCGATTTACACCGTAGGATCCGAAGTCGACGCACGAGGTTTGACCACGCCAATACCCATAACCAACCCTCGGATGAATGATCTACGGTTCGGTTTCAATTCGCGAAGGGGTACGCCAACGTCTAATCCCAGCCATTCAAAACGGATCGCATGGCAGTGGGGCCTTCTTCCACCCCAAGGCTAGGTGACGGCGGTGGCCGCGCCCTCACGATGGCGCCATCACCAGCGTTAGCCGGTCCTGCCCCATGGTGCCTTATCGTGACCCTAATTCGACCCAAAACAAAGTGGAGAGCCATATGAGCACGTGAGTAGGGCTTTTACCGGAGTTGGAGTGGAGACGGTGCTCCCCCACGCACTAGAGCGGATCCGCGGCGGCGAGAAGCTCTGATGAGCAATTAGTAGACGATAAGCCACCGATTCCGCCCGAAAACATTGCGGACGACTTCACCCTGGTTCTGTGCAGGCTTACGACACGAATTTTGGTACCAAGCGCCAACGAAGATGAGGATCCGCGGTGGCGCAGATCTCCCACACGACACACGGGGATTTGGTCTCTTTTGTTGTGCGACAAAGAGGAAGGGGAGGAAGGGACTCGACTCCGCCCTATTTATCACCGCCAAAGGTAGGTTTGGGAACGTCATTGCCATCCTGAGCCCAAGCTCCCCGAGCGGTGGTTTCGGCGAAGTCTATTTCGTACACGCGGAGAAGGAGGAGGGGGCTGGTGAGCCAGGCCCACACGCCAGCGGCGCAAGGAACAAATCCTTGCGTGAGCAAAATGAGGTGGGGCCCGCATGGCGGTGGCAGCAACGGCGTGACGAGATCCACGCGAAGCTAACAGACCCACAATTCCGAGTCTCGCGCAGCGCTGTGAGGGAGAACGATCTGGCAACCCAGGCCCACCTTGTTAACAGCACTCAATCTCGAGGACGAACTCACACTCAATTCACTCCAACACAATAGCATAGAACTATGATTTGAGACAGAATATAGGATAGACAACAAGCAGGTGATCAGATACTAGAGAAAGACACTAGAAGAATCTAGAAGCACAGGAAATAGGGATCTGGGTACAAGAGGAAGACGCTAAGGAAGAAGAAGCATAATAACCAAGAGTCTGTTCTCTGAATAATGCCCTGCTGCTATGTTTCCTTTCTCCTTTGTAGCACAAGCCATCAGATAGTTGGGCTGCACCATGGGCTATTGGGCCGGTAGTCCCTAACATTTCCCCCTTTCTTAAAATGCGGCTTGCCCTCAAGCCGATGTGTAACATTACTTGCACCAATTACTTCCACCAGGATCACTTCCACCAGGATCCCAGGAAAATTGCAAGCACCTGATGACTCTAAAAAGGATGAACATGATCCACATAACTGAATGAATGACCTGAGGAATCCTTTGTGATCCAAACACTATTACTGCATCAACGGACAAAGCCTTTATTTTCCCTGCTCTTGGAATTTCTAACTCATACAGTCCAAATACAACTAGTGCCACCAAAGGAGTAGCTGAAAGTGAACTCAGATACCTGGCAACATTACACCAAAGGCCACTGAAGGCAACTATAATCTGTAAAGTTGAAGCCACAATCAAGGCACCATGTGTCCCACGCATGATGCCGAGAAATTTAATGTGTGAACTAAGTTCTTTAGCAGAACGTCCACCAAGGATGATAGAAATGGTATACAGAACAAAAGTGTATGACCTGCCAGTCACTGCAGGCAACCTGGTACCCAAGAAACTCTGACGTAGGGTGTTCATACCTACAACGAACATCAGTGTCTGGATAACCACAACTTTGTCCTCATATTTTCCTCCCATTTGTGGAACAAGTGCAGTTGGTATGATCACAGTTGTACCAAGCATGACCGGATAATGTTGGAACCCAAGAAGAACAACTTTAGCTCCATATAAATTTCCAGGTCTGTGATACGAGGGATGATCAACAAACACTCGTTCAACTGAATCTCTATACTCATGGAAGAAAGTAACTTCGTGTTCACCGCCCAAGCATGGAATCTGAATGTGCTTCTCTGTGTAAAATGCAATTGCATAATTCTTAGCAGAAATGTTATCTTGATCCAAGTCAACAAGTATCTTGTTTAGCTAACGATGACCATTTTCTGCGACGCTAGCCTGTCTCATTTGCTCTTCATTCAGACCTGTGCCCTGGAGTGTTTTCCTATGAAGTGCATCCACAACACCCTGAATTGGAATCTTGAGCACAAGAGCATTGCTAGGGGAGCCAACAGAAACAAGCAGCTGCTAAACCATGACGTTCAATGTTGACCAAGTGATTAAATTTACTAAACACAAATCCAAACATTGGTTCTGAATATTCCCAGCATCAGGTGAAAACTGCAATGTATACTGTAAGGAAGCACTTCTAGTACTGCAGGTGTAATGAATTCTGAACAAATTGCCTAGATCAAATGCTAACCAAGGAGGCTTTGGCAGGATGTATCCGACTACTACCAGTGATTTAACGGGTTGTGGCCATGGTGGACTTTGTTGTAAAGCAACCAGGTCCAGAATGAAAAAATACCATAAAATGAAGCGCAATTCAATGGTGGCTGTCATCAAAGTGTTATGTTCCCTTGGTTGCATTTCACCGAACACCACTTGAGCATCAATCAAAGTAGATGAAGGTGTGCCTGCAATAGTCACCACAGCTACCAGACTGGGCTTACCAATGTTGTGCAGTGCCTGGCTGGGACATTTGGTCGAACACGCGAAGGAACAGCTGCTACTGCTGCCCGTCTCCGGCTTGATGATGATGGAGGAGTAGATGGTAATGACGACAGCATTATGGAACTCGACGCAGTAGTTGGTGATGTCGTCCTCGGCGTAGGGGTCAAGAAGCAAGAGTTGGTCGAGCTGTCCGGGGTCTCCCGCGCCCGCGGCCATGGCCTCCTCGACAACGGAAGTCTGGGCGTCGTGCGGTCGATCTTCACACACATCCTGATCTGCTCTCGACTCGAGTGCTTCTCCCCTGCCGCTCGTCCTGCTCGCTGATTGATCGCTGCGCGCCTGCGCCTGCTGCTGGAGCTCGATCTGGAAGGTGCCTGCTGCTGGAGCTCGATCGAGAGGTCCTGGTGGATCCGTCCAGGGAGCAGGGTGCTCGCCTGCTCGGCCGTAGACATTGAAGGCGTCCGGGCCCCTGACCGCGGACTGCATGTGCGCGTCGATCTCCCAGGCCTCCAGGAGCGGGGTGTGGGCGTCGAAGCGGATCTGCTGCATGAAGGAGGACCTCCAGATGGTGAGGGCGTGTTGCGAGTAGTTCCCAGCGAAGCTGAGCGTCGGGGTTCGGCGTCGGGTTGTGGCCTCCACCGGAACTGGGACTGCGCCCAACTCAACGAGACCGCCTACGGCCACATCGCCATGGGCTGGCTCGATGTAGGATCTAGGACACCGGCTAGAGGGGGGGTGAATAGACGGTTTTGACTAAAATCAAAAACACTAGATAAATTTAATCAATATAACAAGAGGAATAAATTTTCTAGCGACAATAAGTAAACAATGTATAAGACTCAACTATGGAGATTGAATACTTAAGGAACAATATGCAAAACACTAATCACTTGCAAGGAAATAAGTAATGCAAGAAAGTAGAGACACCAAATTTTATCCCGTGGTATCGGTGATTTGCCGATCACCCCTAATCCACGTTGAGGTGGACTTCTAATTCTCACTTGCTCCTCTATCAAGACACAGCTTGATCTTTGAGCCAACTAGACAAGAAATCACTCAATACCTCGATTCCACTAATGTCACCTTTCCCGCTCCGGCGAGGTAGGCGCGAACCTCTTCACAATCAACACCGCGGCTTCTCCACAATCTTCTTGGAGAGCTCGACGGAGACAATCACCCAAGCCGTCTAGGAGGCGGCAACCTCCAAGAGTAACAAGTCGATGACGCTTGCTCGGTGTACCACCTAGTGCCTCAAGAATCACCAAATGATGCAAATGCACTAGGAACCCTCAATCTCTCACTAGAATGCAATCCCAAGCAAAGAGTGTGAGAGAGTGGGTTGGAGGATCTCAAATGAGCTCAATGTTTGCAAGGAATGGCCAAGAGAGCTCTCTCACACGAGCTACCCTTCTATTTATAGCCCCCCATCAAAATCCAACCGTTATGTGCAAAAAGCACATGTTCTGCGCATGCGCGGACGGTCCGCGCCCTAGGGCCGGACGGTCCGCCGTACATATAACGGCTATAAATTCCGTTTGAAATCTGTCAGAGGTGTCAGAAAAGGTAGGTCCGGACAGTCCGCCCACCATGGCCGGACCGTCCGCGACCTGGCAACTTGAAGCACCTGACCCTCGGACCAAAAACAGTTAACACATGCGGACCGTCCGCCTACAAGACCGGACGGTCCGAGACCTGGATACAGTACTGTCTGGACTTGTCCCCCGGACAGTCTGTAGTACAAAACCAAGAAATCACACAGTCCCTGACCAAAAACATTTTTGACACTTGCGGACTGTCCGCCCTTCACGGTCGGACGGTCCGCACTATAATTCAGGGACTAACCCGAAACCAGCCTTCTCTGGACAGGACTGCGGACGGTCCGGCCCTAAGGCCCGGACGGTCCGCAGCGCAAAGTAACAAGATGGCCCCCGAAGTGGTTAGTCTTCGGACCCCTCTGGTGGATCGCGGACAGTCCGCCCTCAAGGCCCGGACGGTCCGCGCATCCAAGACTTTGCAATTTTCAAACTTGCTTTTGAAAGAACTTTTAACTCACGAAATTTGAAGCGCTGTTAGTCCTCATGCAAATGCAACTATTTGATGCTCTATGAGGCACTAAGTTTCACACAGATCAAAGTCATTGACCCCTCTTAATAGTACGGCTATCTAGCTTACTAATCCGGTCAGGTATCTTCTCTAAACTCCTCAAGACCGGCAAAAAACAAAACCTATATTATACCTTTGCCTTCATCTGATCCACAACCAATGTTTATGATTCCAATATCTCCTGTTCTATGTGGTCCATCCCTGCATTCTTATTTCTCCAAGAATCGTTAGCCCACAAGCAGTTGCCATTAATTACCAAAACATCACCAAAGGGGCCTAGATGATTCACAATCTCCCCCTTTTTGGTAATTGATGGCAACACTTCATAATATATTAAAGAGAAGTTTAGATTTTCCAAATCTCCCTCATACCCAAGGTATAAGATAGATTTTGGAGATGAGTTTCATAAGACTTATCTTGATTTGAAGTTATGTCCAAGAGAAAGATAAATCCCAATAAAAACTCAGTATGAAAGAAAGGCTCCCCCTAAGTGTGTGCAGGATTGTTTGACGCTGAAGATATAACACACATAATATATAGGAGTTTGAAGGAGACTTTCCTACAATCATGGTTATCGAGGCATACAAGAGATGATACGTAGAATAAGCGCAGTAATTAGAATCACTCCTCGATTAACCACACACAGAGTGATAAACATAGTTCAACCCACAGAATATTACAGATAATTATCCACAGACATAAGACATAGAGTTAATAGTTCAAGCCAGTTCCAGTTGCATAAGACATAAACTAATGCATGCGACATAAAAAGTAAATATGCATATGCACGGTCTCAATGTCCACATAGACCAACAACTCCCCCTAAATGTGAACTTCTCTTCTCATCACTTCTCTCCCCCTTTGGCATCAATTGCCACAAAGGAGAGGCCTCACTGATCATTAGGCGGAGGATGCATGTTGTAGTAGTGAGTGCTGAAAGTGTCAAAAAGAGAGGAGAACTGGCTAAAATCCTGCTGAAGTTGCTGCTGCCTCTGACTGATATCATGCAAGCTGTCATTTGTAGAAAGATTGTCAAATTGGCTGGAGAGAGCACCCATGTTATCTTGAAAACTCTACTGCACATTATTCAGCCTGGTCATGATAGGATCAGTGACATGAGTGTGAATGTGATCACGAAACTCAGAAAACTCAGCAGTGAGCGCATCCAAGTTATCATCAATGCGAGTTTGCATGTTATCCAGACGATGATCCATATGAGTCATCATGCCATCAAAGCGAGTATCAATATGGGTCTGAAGCCCCTGCTGCATAGTGTGGAAATAGGGATCAAAGTAGCCTGGACCAGGCTGCCAATACTGCTGAGGCTGAGGAGGAGGTGGAGGAGGCATCTGCTCGCCCTCAACATCAGGAGCTGCTCCACCCTCATAGCCAGGGTCTTCCTCATTATCTGGGAAGGGAGTGAGTGGCCTGGTGAGAAACCCTATCTCATTCTTAAAAGGTCTGAATGGTGTGTGAACAATCTCGCAGGGGCCCTCAAATCTTGTCTTGGATTTGATGAGAGCCATAATGTAAGGACATATGCTAAATTTTGATTCTTGTCCATTTTCAAATCATTAAGCTGTCTCATCATGAAAAGAACAATATTCATGACTTCACCATTCATGATGTGCTGGATAATGTTCCAGAATTTGTCCCTGATTTTGCTCTTATCTCCACTCTTGGGGAGAATAGTGACTCTGGCAATTTTGTTGATCATAGCAGGATGATGCCTGAGTCCTGCTGTCTCTCCAAACCTCCTGGGTATTCCTAGCCTGGCTGGCTCATAGAATTGCACAAAATCCTCAAAATTATCCTCAGTATAGAGATCCAGCCCAGCAGAAATGATGCCATAATTCAGACTGTTGGCAGTGGCAAAGTCAGCAAAAGAGGCAGAATAGCGCTTGAAGCCAGTCATCCAAGTGATAGATTCTTCTTCTATATCAATCTCTGAGGTAGCCAGGAATTGCTTAACAGCCATTTCATTGAAGTCTGTGCGTTGCCCCATAAACTGATATAGTCCACATGTTTCAAACTTAGGGATCAGACCCTCCATTACTGATTGACTTAGTAAGAAGGACCAATCAATCACCTGATGCTTATGAAAATTTGTATCCACTAAGGTGCCCCAAAAGACATCAAACCGCAGCTGAGTGTGGAAAAATTGAATACTGGTGTCAGATGGCAGAGTGTACTGATTCACAGTCCGCCTTGAGCAGTACTCAGCCATAGAAAACCTTCGCTTTGGAAAGGTCCATCCAGAGGTGTCACTGGGATAATCAGGATGGACATGGGGAAAGTCTTCAGTATCCATAGATTCAGTGCCCCCAGCTGAGGATTGGGCCTCTGAATCAGTGGTCGGTGTATAGTCATCATCATCTCCACGAGGGCGCTTTGATTTAAAGCGACCTGCAAGTTTCTTGCGGAGACCACCAAAACCACTGCAATAATGTGATAGACATCCATAGATAAATAGTTGATACAAATCACCACAATAGAAAGGAATAGAACTGCAATGCTCTGCCAGGGTCCGGACGGTCCGCGCTAGGGGGCCGGACAGTCCGCGCCATAGGCCCGGACGGTCCGCGACCACCAGCCGGACGGTCCGCGACCGACCAGGGGCGACTCCAAAGAACCCTAGACGCCACAAATGTTGAAGTGAGGATTATGCAGAGAATACCCATTCAACCGAGTTCAGAATTTTGCACAGCATTCATAGTGAGTAATACCAACAATCCCACCAATCAGATTTGTAAACGACTGCTTAATTTCAGATCAGAGAGGAAACCCAAATAATCTCAAAACTTGAAGAAATTTGATGAAGTCCACAAGATTTATGAAATACCGTGATGAAGACATGTTGATCGAATGTTGCCACAAGTTGTCGGACTGTCCGTGCGCAACGTCACTTCTTTGTCAGCGCACAATCGACAAAGGAGACTATTTGGCGAGTGGAGAGCAAGAGAGATTGAGCAAGTAACACAAATGACAAGTCTGCGGGCTCTGCTTGTTTTTACTGCCTGTCGCGGATGGTCCGCGCAAGGGCGGCGGACGGTCCGCGGCCTGATGTGTCCGAACGGTCCGCACTGCTGATCGGACTGTCCAATTCCTGATGCTGCGGACGGTCTGCGGTCCACGGGCGGACGGTCCGCGGCCTGACACTCAGATTTTCAATGTCTGTCCATTTTCTGATTTTGAATTTCCAATCCGAATTGGTGCTCATATATGGACATCTTGACCAATCCAAGGGTTAGTATGCATGCATATACATATTATGTATTTGAGTAATGCAAATTTTTGTATAAAACTATCTAGATCAATTTAGAATAAAAAAATGCATCAAAAACACAAAATAAATAGCATAGAGAGCATATTTAGAATCGAAATGCAACACTACACATGCGTGATCAATTTCAAGCCACATTTGAGAGATCGATCACATTCATTTCACTTCTTAGGGAACAAAATCTTGTTTCATCCAAAGGCTTTGTAAAAATGTCTGCTAATTGGTCATCCGTGCCAATGGAATAAATAGAGATGTCTCCCTTTCCAACATGATCCCTTAAAAAGTGATGTCGTATATCAATATGCTTAGTTCTTGAGTGTTGGACCGGATTGGTAGCCAATTTTACCGCGCTCTCATTGTCACACATGAGAGGCACATTCTTGAAAATAATCCCATAATCCAATAAAGTTTGTTTCATCCATAATAGTTGAGCACAACAATTTCCGGCCGATATATATTCCGCTTCGGCGGTAGAGAGAGCAACCGAATTTTGTTTTTTAGAAGACCATGAAACAAGAGATCTACCAAGAAATTGACAACAACCGGAGGTGCTTTTTCTATCAACTTTGCACCCCGCATAGTCCGAATCCGAATATCCAATTAATTCAAATTGAGCACCTTTGGGATACCATAGACCAATAGTGGGAGTATACTTCAAATATCTTAGAATTCTTTTAGCAGCCTTCAAGTGAATCTCTCTAGGTGAAGCTTGAAATCGAGCACACATGGATACACTAAACATAACATCGGGCCTAGATGCGGTTATATAAAGCAAACTACCAATTATTGAACGATAAAGTTTTTGATCGACCATAGTACCTCCTTCATCTAAGTCTAGATGACCATTTGTTGCCATTGGAGTCTTGATAGGCTTTGCATTTTCTAGACCAAACTTCTTGAGCATGTCCTTCAAATATTTTGATTGACTTATAAAAATTCCATCTTTCAATTGCTTGATTTGAAGGCCAAGGAAGAAGCTCAATTCTCCTATCATAGACATTTCAAATTCTTTTGACATCATTTTTCTGAATTCCTCACAAAATAATTCATTAGTAGATCCAAAAATAATATCATCAGCATAGATTTGACAAACAAATAAGTCTTTACCAATTCTTTTAGTGAATAGAGTAGTGTCAACCTTCCCAATTTTGAAGTCTTTGGAAAGCAAGAAATCCCTAAGCCTTTCATACCAAGCGCGTGGAGCTTGCTTAAGCCCATAGAGAGCTTTAGAAAGCTTAAACACATGGTTAGGTCTTTTGGGGTCCTCAAAACCGGGAGGTTGTTCAACATACACTAGCTCACTAATTTTACCATTAAGAAAAGCACTCTTTACATCCATTTGGTAGAGCTTGATATTATGTGCACAAGCATAAGCGAGAAGAATCCGGATTGCTTCTAATCTTGCCATGGGAGCAAATGTTTCCCCAAAATCCAATCCCTCAATTTGAGTATATCCTTGTGCAACTAATCTTGCCTTGTTTCTTACCACCACACCATCATCATTATGCTTGTTGCGAAACACCCATTTTGTACCAATAACGTTGTGGTTCTTTGGTCTCTCAACAAGCTCCCAAACTTCGTTTCGAGCGAAGTTATTTAATTCTTCATGCATTGCATTCACCCAATCAACATCAAGTAGAGCTTCATCTACACGGTTAGGTTCCATAGAAGATACGAAAGAGAAATGTTCACAAAATGAAGCTATGCGAGAGCGAGTTTGAACACCCTTACTAATATCACCCACAATTTGATCAACCGGGTGATCCTTCACAATTGAATGATGAATTCTTGATACCGTTTGATAATTGCTAGTTGAAGCATTGGGAGGAACCGAATGTCTTGAGGTACCTTGATCATGAGTATCCATAGTTTCATCATGTTGTTGGCTTTGGAGATCCTCCTCATTTAGAGTTGAGGATGAAGGAATTACAACCACACTATTTTCATCATCATCTTCCTTTGGCTTTATTTCACCAATGGCCATTGTTTTTATTGCATTTATCAATTGAGTTCCACCAACATCATCAAGATTATCACTCTCATCTTGAGATCCATTTGTTTCATCAAACTCAACATCATATGCTTCTTCAATAATACCATGAGTTTTGTTGAAAACTCTATAAGCCTTACTATTCGATGAATATCCAAGAAGAAAACCCTCATCACATTTCTTTTCAAATTTAGAAAGTCGACTTCCCTTTCTCAAAATATAACATTTGCAACCAAATACCCTAAAATATGAAACCTTTGAATTTAACCTAGTGAAGCTTTTGAGAATAGGCAAGTTGTGAGCTTTGCCTCATTAGATGAGAAATCAACAAGATAAAGATTTTCATGTCTAAAACCTTTGAATTTAAGATTGCTACCATCAACACTAGAGATAATAACATCTTCAATCGTGAAATTGCAATTAAATCCTAAATCACATAGTTGAGCTACGGAAAGTAAATTAAAATTTAGAGACTCAACCAATAGCACATTTGATATGGAATGATCATTTGAAATAGCAATTTTACCCAAACCTTTAACCTTTCCTTTGCGATTATCACCAAATTTAATACTATCATAATTTGAGCAATCTTCCTCACTCATTTTGGTGAACATTTTCATATCTCCGGTCATGTGTTGAGTGCATCCACTATCTAACACCCAATGCTTCCCTCCCGCCTTGTAGTTCACCTACAAAAGGAAATCAATCTCTTTTAGGTACCCAAACTTGCCTGGGTCCTTGGATGTTAGTGACCAAGATCTTTGGCACCCAAATAGCTTTCTTTTTGTTCCCAACAATTGAAGTACCAACAAATTTAGCATGAACACCTTTTGCATTATGAGAAAGAACATAACAATGCTCAAAACAAGTGGAGGATACATTTTTGAGCTTAGGACAATTTTTCTTAACATGTCCCTTCTTATGACACTTGTGACACACTTTGTCACATTCTTTCACAAACAATGTCTTTTGCTTTATAAAAGCATTCTTTCCTTTCTTGGGAACATATCCAAGCCCTTCACGGTTAAGTGAGCATCGTTGACTTCCCAATATGAAATCCAATTTAGCCTTTCCACCATATGCCTTTTCTAGATCATGAGTTAGAGTATTTACTCTATCTACTAACACTTCATTCTCTTCAATAACTTTTGATTCATCAAGAGCAATATTATCATTGAGAGAAATTTTGCATTTATCACAAATAGAGTTAGTAGGTTGTGGTTCACTTGTAAGACTATCAAGTAAGTCACAAGTGACTCCAACATCCTTAGTGACCACCGTAACTTCATGCACAATAGAAGTTTTTTGAGCATCCGCAAGCTTCTCACAATTTTCTTTTAGGTCATTGTGAGAGGTCTTGAGCTCCTCAAAGGACACTTGAAGGTTTTTATACAATTCCTTCAAGGTCTTAAATTTTTCTTTTTCTTTGTGCATGTAGTCATCGGCCTCACCTAGCATTCTAACAAGATCATCATATGAATAGCCATCATCATCAACATCATCGATATCATCATCATCATTTAGATCATTTAGATCGGAGATGATTTTTACCTTAGCATCTCCCTTTGCCATGAGACAATGGGGAGATGAGAAGAGTGAAGGAGCTTCCTTGATGGCAATTCCGGCATTAAGCTTGGATGAGGTGTCATCATCATCATCATCCGAGCTATCATCCGAGTCCCATTCAACTAAGTAGGCTTTACCATCTTTCTTCTTGTTGTAGTATTTCTTTTTCTTCTTGTCACTTTCTTCTTTGCCCTTCTTCTTCTTGTTTGGACAATTTATGGCGATGTGACCGGGTTCTCCACATTCAAAACACTTTCTATCATTGAAGGCATTTCTTCTTGATGTTTGACCTCTTCTAGGTTGACCTTTCTTCATCTTCATGAATTTATTGAATTTCCTTACAAATAGAGCCATATCACCATCACTCTCACTTTCATTTTCTTCATCATTACTATCTTCCTTTTCAATTGCCTTTGAGGCCTTAGCTTTGAGAGCAATTGATTCATTTTTCACCTTCTTTGCCAAACTTAAGGCATCGGCTTGAGACTTCTTAAATATATCTTGAGTAAGAATTTCTCTCAATACTTCGGTTGGAGAAGTTGTAGATAGATCACTCCTTACTAACATTGTCACAATTGTCTCATATTTCTCCGGAAGTGATCTAAGGAACTTGTGAGTGAAATCCACATCCGGTACATTAAAACCAAGTCCCTTGAGTTCATTCACTATCTCATTTAACCGATTGAACATATCGGATACACTCTCATCTTCTTTCATGATAAATTGCTCAAACTTCCCTTTGCACACATATAGTTTGGCACTCTTCACAATTGTGGTTCCTTCATGAATTTCCATTAACTTAATCCAAATCTCATGAGCGGTTGTGAGATTCTTGATGCGATTGAACTCATTTATATCAAGAGCATCATAAAAGACATTCATGGCTTGATCATTTGTGAGGATATTCTCATTATCACTAACGGATGGTTCATCTTCTTTCAACACAACAAATCCATCTCTGACAATTGGCCAAATTTTTCCACCCATTGCTTTAAGATGCATTGACATTCTTATCTTCCAATAGTCATAATTATTCCCATCAAAATGCGGTGGCTTCCCAATGTGCACATTGTTGTTGCTAGCCATTTTGTCCCACTCCGGGATGATTAGATCCACAAACAATGGAGTCCTCGGCTTTGATACCACTTGTAGGATCTAGGACACCGGCTAGAGGGGGGTGAATAGACGGTTTTGACTAAAATCAAAAACACTAGATAAATTTAATCAATATAACAAGAGGAATAAATTTTCTAGCGACAATAAGTAAACAATGTATAAGACTCAACTATGGAGATTGAATACTTAAGGAACAATATGCAAAACACTAATCACTTGCAAGGAAATAAGTAATGCAAGAAAGTAGAGACACCAAATTTTATCCCGTGGTATCGGTGATTTGCCGATCACCCCTAATCCACGTTGAGGTGGACTTCTAATTCTCACTTGCTCCTCTATCAAGACACAGCTTGATCTTTGAGCCAAGTAGACAAGAAATCACTCAATACCTCGATTCCACTAATGTCACCTTTCCCGCTCCGGCGAGGTAGGCGCGAACCTCTTCACAATCAACACCGCGGCTTCTCCACAATCTTCTTGGAGAGCTCGACGGAGACAATCACCCAAGCCGTCTAGGAGGCGGCAACCTCCAAGAGTAACAAGTCGATGACGCTTGCTCGGTGTACCACCTAGTGCTTTAAGAATCACCAAATGATGCAAATGCACTAGGAACCCTCAATCTCTCACTAGAATGCAATCCCAAGCAAAGAGTGTGAGAGAGTGGGTTGGAGGATCTCAAATGAGCACAATGTTTGCAAGGAATGGCCAAGAGAGCTCTCTCACACGAGCTACCCTTCTATTTATAGCCCCCCACCAAAATCCAACCGTTATGTGCAAAAAGCACATGTTCTGCGCATGCGCGGACGGTCCGCGCCCTAGGGCCGGACGGTCCGCCGTACATATAACGGCTATAAATTCCGTTTGAAATCTGTCAGAGGTGTCAGAAAAGGTAGGTCCGGACAGTCCGCCCACCATGGCCGGACCGTCCGCGACCTGGCAACTTGAAGCACCTGACTCTCGGACCAAAAACAGTTAACACATGCGGACCGTCCGCCTACAAGACCGGACGGTCCGAGACCTGGATACAGTACTGTCCGGACTTGTCCCCCGGACAGTCCGTAGTACAAAACCAAGAAATCACACAGTCCCTGACCAAAAACATTTTTGACACTTGCGGACTGTCCGCCCTTCACGGCCGGACGGTCCGCACTATAATTCAGGGACTAACCCAAAACCAGCCTTCTCTGGACAGGACTGCGGACGGTCCGGCCCTAAGGCCCGGACGGTCCGCAGTGCAAAGTAACAAGATGGCCCCCGAAGTGGTTGTTGGGACTGTCTCTCGACAGCAAGGAGATCCAACACGGGTGAATGGTGATGGCAACAGGGCACTCGCGCGTGATGGCAAAAGCTCTGTTAATCTGGCCTCTCACGGGCACTGTGCGGGGGTATTTATAGGTATCCGAGTGCACGGCGCCTTGCGTTAAGGACGCATGTGCCCTCAGGTACCTAGTTTATCCCCAGAATATTCCCATAAAGCGGGGTTACAAGCTGTAATTACAAATACACCTTTACAAATTAGGCCCGTAACACAAACGCGGCCACGCAGGGCCCGTTACAATGGGCCTGATCTCATGTGGGCCTCGGAGCTGACCGAGGCCGCGCCGTGGGGAGGCGTTGCCGCAGGCCTTCGTCTGGTGCTGAATCGAGCGAAGGGTCTCCATGTTGTCTCTGGTGCCGATGAAGCGAAGGGTGTCCCTGCCTGCTTTGTCTGTCAGGGCAGGGGCTAAGCGGTGGAGACTTCGGGCGAAGGGTGGCGTTTCTGCCTTCGCTCCAACATTTGCCCTCCGAGGGACCAGTTCGACAAAGTCACCTGGTGCCGAAGACGTCGCTAGATGGCGGAGACGCTGCCCTCGCTCGAAGTGGTTCCGCGGGGGTTTTTGATGTGACCGTTGATGGACATCGTACTGTTGGACTGCGGGTTTTCCGAAGCGTCGCGCCCTGTGGGATTGCGGGTTTCTCGAGGAGCCGCGCCCTGCCTATAAAGGGGGGCGGGGGACGGCGTTGTTTGCACTTTGCCTTCCGCGCTCCGTGAAAGCCCTAGCCGCCCGCCGTCTTTCTGCTCTTCTTCTACTGCTCTCTTTGCTCGTCGGAGATCTGGCTCGAGTGAAGCAAACCGCCCGCCGCCGCCGACGGTACGTAGCAATGCCATCTTCTTCTTCTTCCGCCGACGCCACGCCGCCGGCCGCCGCCTCGTCTGAGGAGACGTTGAGTAGCGTGATGGTGGAGGAGCTGCGCGCCGGCGACTCTGTTGATTTTGGTGTGTCACGGATGACGTCGGCCCGCGTCGAAGAGATGCAGCGCTTGGGCTACTTTGGCGACGGAGGAAGTCCCCGAGCCGGAGGGTGAGTTGGTTGTTTTCGAGGCGTTCTTCGTCGCCGGTCTCCGCTTGCCTGCGCACCGGTTTGTTGGCGAAGTCCTGCGTAGATTCAACGTTCAAATTCATCAGCTGACACCGAACGCCGTGGTGGCGCTGGCGAAGTATGTCTGGGCGACGACTTCGTACGGCGGACAGCCGTCGGTTGAAGTTTTTGCGAAGAATTACTGCTTGCATTGGCAGAAGAGGGTGATTGAGGACGGAGTTGCCCAGTTTGGGTCGTGTACATTCACGCCGAAGACCGGCAAGACCACAATGCCAGTAGTGGAGTTGGTTCCGTGCGCCCGCAACAAGTGGGGCAATTGGAATGAATTTTGATTTTACGTTGCTGAGGCTACTGTCGAAGGCCATGAAGGACTCCCCGTGTCTGAGATGTGCTCTCACTATTACTCTGCGTATCCGCCTTTTGAAGTGGCAGAAGAGGATGCAGACGAAGGGGCCCTTCGGTGTGCCGCCGGCCAGAGCAGTGGTCGTGATTTAGCTGAAGAGTTTGTGGCGTACGGGGTCTGGCCCTTGGCGCACGGCTGGACGCTGGGCGAAGTGTGCCCTCGTCAGATGCCTTTTCACGGAGGAAGGGTGGTGCGAAGTCCTGCCTTTGCACTGAACTTGCGAAACCGTGACCCGGCCGCCTTTGTGCGTGATGCGGAGGACTTGGCGGTGCGGCTCGTGGGGCGGTACGTGGCGAGGACGGAGGGCCAGCGCAGCTTTGATATTCGCGGGTCAAATGAACGTTTGAACAGGGTCTTCGAGTTAAATCAATTGCCGTACGACGGCTACCCTGGTCAAGACGAAGCGGACCGCCGTGGGAAGAAGCCGGCGGTGGAGACTGGAGGCGACCCTGCGCTGACGGCCGCCCCCTCCTCAAAAAAGAGAAAATTAGGTACTGCGATGGGAGGAATCGGGGTGTCTGATAGTTTTGCTAGAGAGTTAATGAGGACGTGTGTGGCCCCGGGGGAGAGGATGTCTTCGCCCGAGCTCCGGGAGTCTTCGGCTCGGATGCTGAGGGTTACCGGGGGCTGCTGGCCTAGAAATGTTCCTGTCCCCTGCGCGGCTGAGGAAGACTGTTTTACATCTCGTATGGCTCGTCAGTGGAGAGTTTTTCCTTACGGGCGAAATATCGGTGCTGTTGTGTGGGCAGTTATGGACAAGGATCGCCAAGGGGCGGCGCAAAAACGCCAGGCGACCGTCAGGATTCACGAGGCCCGGCCGAAAAGGCAGCGGGGGACGGCGAAGGCTGCGGCCTCCAGCGGAGGCAAGCCGCCGTTGCCGGCGAAGGCGGGCGCCTCTGCACCCAGCAAGGCGCCGGAGACAACGGCGGGCGCCGGAGTCTCCAAGCTGACGAAGGTGGTGCCGCCGGCCAGCGGAGTGGCGGAGGCTTCGAAGGCGGCCCGAACGTTGCCGCCGCCGGGCAAACGCGTTGCCGACTTCGGCACGGACATTAGTGTGGACGATTATCTTGGGGGTAAGTCACCCGGCCGCCTTTTTTTTTTTGATCGTTGATGCGTTGCAGGGTCGGACGAAGGCCGGCTTGCTATAGCTGTGCCTGCCGGGGCAATCGCGACGGCTGCGCTGTCGTCGAAGGCGAGGGGCGGGACCCTTGGCGCCGGAGGCGAGGTGTCGGCCCTCGCGTTGGTCAGAGACGAGGCTGGCGCGGCGACCCGCCGGCTGAAAGGAGTGACGGAGGCGCTGAGTCAGGCGACGGAGGCGCTGAGTCAGGTCCGCGGAGCTTTTTTTTTTCCGGCCAAGGCCTTACGTGTGCTCTGCAGGTGGCTGACTTCACCAGCCGTACTGCGTCGGGGGCACTTACGGCAGCCTTATCTGCCGAAGTCGAGGGACTTCGGACGCAACATGCTGACGCTGTCCGTGAGAAGTCTGCCTCCGACAGCAAGTGTCGTAAACTGGCGGACAAGGTGGCCGCCCTGGAGGAGGAAAAGGCTGACCTCCGGCGCCAGCTGGCGGGGGAGAGGAGGGAGACCAACGAGGCCATCGCCAAGGAGCAGGCCGCGCAGGCGGAGGCTAGGCTGGCACGGGCGGAAGCCAATCTTGCCAAGGATCTCGCCGAAGACCTGCGGGGGCGGCTCACCGCTCTGGAGAGCCGCGCGAAGGGGGCCGAAGCCGCGGTGCGAACGGAGGCCGAACGGACGCGCACACAGCTTATGGCTACATATCGCGAGCTGGGTGCGCGGACCGGTGACTTCGTGGTGCCGGAGCGAGAGGCCGGGCTTCGCTGTTTGGAATGGGTGCAAGAGGAGCTGCGGGAGCTCCCCACCGTCCTGGGGGGATTAATGTCGTTCGCCTCCCTGGTCACCTGCGAGGGGGCGATGAACGCACTCTCTCGCGAAGGGTGCCGGCACTATGAGGCCTTCGACCAGGCAAATGAAGATTTTGGGCGAGACATCTATAAGGTCGAAGACCCCGTGGTGAAGGAGTCCGCCGGCGCCCTCTATGACCGGATGTGGGGTCTGTATGGTGGTGAAGTGGTCAGGGAGCGGGCCGAGGCTGCGAGGGCTCAGGTAACGTTGTTGTTTGTTCTGCGTTTGCTGAATGTGGTATGTGCGTGTGTTTGCTGACTTTTTGTATGTTTTGTTTTAGGCGGAGCGAGGCGAGCGGGTGGACGACTTCGGAGCACTGAACGACGCCCTGCCTGACCCGGAGCCGACCCCGGAGACCATGGAGGACGCACCAGGCGCCCCCACATCTGCTGCGACAGTGGAAGACCTGCCCCTGAAGGTGGCCGAAGGCGCTCCCGATGCCCTCGCAGCAGCTGCGCCGACCGTCGAAGATCCGGCGGCGGAGGCGGTGGAAACAATGGCGGAGGTGGCAGCGGAGCCAACGGCGGAGGCCCCCGCAGCGTCAGGGCCCTCGCAGGTGGCATAGTGGTTGTTTAGGGTTGAGGATTTTTGGATGTTGTACTGAATTTTGGTTGCTGCGCAGGTTCAAGATTTTGGGCCTGCGCACGCAACCGCTGCTACTGAGTTTTTGGCGGCTTCGACCGCGGAAGGTGGTAATGAATATAGTGGGTCTGCATCTGAGTTTTTGGATTTTGCCGACTCCGGGAGCTCGGTTGAGTGGACTGAGGAGTCGTCGGAGGAGAATTTGGATTATTTTGCGGCTTTGGACGTGGCTGCGGCGGAGGCTTCGCCACACGCCGCGGACGCGTCGGACGTGCCAGGCCCTAGCACTGGGCGCCGTCGACGAAGGGCGGTTGCAAAACGTAGGGTTAGCGCGGAGGAGCGGGCTCTGCTTCGTGTGAGTGGGGCTGGTCGGCAGGAACTGTTGTCCCTGCCGACCGCCGAGGGTGTAGGTGAAGGGGAACTGCGAAGGCTTTTTGCGGGTGAGGAGCTCAGGATAATGCTATTTAATTATAGGGAGATGGGAATTATTCCTAAGGTTGAGCCGATGTAGAGTGTGGTGCCCTCGCTTGTGTACGTCGAGGCTTGTATGGTGGAATTGTGTGCCCTCGCGTGCATGTGTGTGTGCGAAGGCGTTTTGTACTTACTGATTTGTTTTGCTGCGCTGTGTTGGCTTGATTATAGTTGGTCTTGGTGTGGATGGTTTGATGTTGTCGTTTCGGCCGTTGTTGTGCTAGTCCAGGTGTACCCTTAGGTGTCTTCTGCATAGATAGTCTTCGGTTTTTTCGCACTTGTTGTGCTGATCCGGCTGCGCTTTTAAGCGACTTCTGCACGGATAGCCTTCGCGATAGACTCAGATTTTTTCCGCACTTGTTGTGCTAATCCGGCTGCACCCTTAGGCGACTTTTGCGCGGATAGTCTTCGCGATAGACTTGGATTTTTTTTTCGCACTTGTTGTGCTAATCCGGCTGCACCCTTAGGTGACTTTTGCGCGGATAGTCTTTGCGATAGACTTAGATTTTTTTCGCACTTGTTGTGCTAATCCGGCTGCACCCTTAGGCGACTTTTGCGCGGATAGTCTTCGCGATAGACTTAGATTTTTTTCGCACTTGTTGTGCTAATCCGGCTGCACCCTTAGGCGACTTTTGCGCGGATAGTCTTCGCGATAGACTTAGATTTTTTTCGCACTTGTTGTGCTAATCCGGCTGCACCCTTAGGCGACTTTTGCGCGGATAGTCTTCGCGATAGACTTAGATTTTTTTCGCACTTGTTGTGCTAATCCGGCTGCACCCTTAGGCGACTTTTGCGCGGATAGTCTTCGCGATAGACTTAGATTTTTTTCGCACTTGGTGTGCTAATCCGGCTGCAACCTTAGGCGACTTTTGCGCGGATAGTCTTCGCGATAGACTTAGATTTTTTTCGCACTTGTTGTGCTAATCCGGCTGCACCCTTAGGCGACTTTTGCGCGGATTTGTCGCACGCGAGGGTAGCTAGCGCTTAGCCTCGCGGTGACCTCGTGGTGGTCGAATGTCGAAGACCGTCATCGCGGTCTTTTTCGACGCATGTCTTTTTGCGGGGGATTTTTGACGCATATTTTACATGGCTCCGCCTCGTTAAAAACCTCACCCCCCGGGAGGAAAAGAGTGCGGGCCGGTGCAAGATTGTTTTTGCGAATTACAAGGGCGAAGACAGCCCTGAGGAATCAAACAAAAAATTTGCGGAGGTTGTCAATGTTCCAGGAGTGCTCCAGGTCCTCGCCGGTTGGCGTTGTGAGCCTGTAAGCGCTGGGGGAAGCTTTTGTCTTGACGATGAAAGGGCCCTCCCACCTGGGCTCCAGCTTGCCCTTGGACTCCGTTCGGGCTGTGCGAATGAGTACGAGGTCCCCCTCGCTGAACTCCCTCGGGGTGACTGAATGGTCGCGCCATGCTTTGGTCTGGGCTTGATACTTGTTCAGGGCCTGTAGGGCGAAGACACGGTCTCCGTCGATGAGATCCTTTGAAGTTGGTTCGTCCACATCTGGGACGGCCGACGGGACTGTTCGCGGGGACCCGTGCTTTATTTCTTGCGGGGTCATGGCCTCCGATCCGTATAAAAGATGGAAGGGAGTGAATCCGGTCGCCCTGCACTCAGTCGTGTTTAGTGCCCAGACTGCCTCGGGTAAAAAATCGCTCCATCTGCCCTTTTTTTCATCGAGGAGCATTTTTTTGATAGCTGTGAAGATTTTTCCGTTGGCGCGCTCCACGACCCCATTGGACTGCGGATGATAGACTGAGGCGAAGGCAAGCTTGGTGCCAATGGAGAAACAAAAATCCTTGAAGCCTTGGTTATCAAACTGCTTGCCGTTGTCGACTGTTAATTCAGACGGTACTCCGAAGCGGCAAACGATGTTCTGCCAGAAGAATTTTTGGGCAGTCTTTGATGTTATTGTGGAGACAGCCCGTGCCTCGATCCATTTGGTGAAGTACTCGACCGCGACGAAGGCGAACTTAAGGTTCCCCTGAGCGGTGGGCAAGGGTCCAACAATGTCGAGACCCCAGCGCTGGAGAGGCCATGTGTGGGCGATCAGCTTTGTATACTGCGAAGGGCCACCTGACCGAGGAGAGAACTTCTGGCAGGCTTCGCAGGACCGAGTGACCCGATTCGCAGCGCAAATCATTGCGGGCCAGTAAAAACCCTGGCGGATCACCTTAGCAGCTAGGGCCCTCGGCCCCGCGTGCGAGCCGCACGTGCCACTGTGGACTTCACGTAGAATCTGCATGCCTTCGGCCTCGGTGACGCACTTAAGCATTGGTTGACTGACCCCTTTTTTATAGAGTCGGCCTTCAATCAGAGCGAAGTCTCGGCTTCGATGTCTGAGGCGCTTGGCCTCACTGATGTCGGCTGGGTGATAATACCCCTGCAGGAACAGGGTTATGGGTGCGCGCCAGTCTTCGGTCATGATGAGGTTGACTGTACGGTGGCCCTCGCTGTCATTGGTTATTTGGAGCCCTTCGGGGCTCCGGACTGCTGGTGTGCCGATGACGTGGAAGAACACGTCGGAGGGCAGAGTGTCGCCCCTGGCCGCGGCCTTGGCCAACGCGTCGGCCTCCTCGTTCTTGGCCCGGTCCACATGCTGCACGGTGAACCCCTTGAACTGCCTCTCGAGACTTCGGATGGCCGCGAGGTATTGCATGAGTGCGGGGTCCTTGGCTGCATAGTCTTTTTCGACCTGGCCGGCAACTACCTTGGAGTCTGTTTTGATGATGCAAGTGGTGACTCCGAGGGCCCTTAGCTTGCGGAGGCCGAGGATAACTGCTTCGTACTCTGCTATATTATTTGTGCATCTGTCGGAGTCCAGATTGAAGCTGAGTCGTGCTGCATATCTGTGCTTGACCCCGACTGGTGAGGTTATGATTACGGCGACGCCTGCCCCCGCATGGCACCATGCGCCGTCGCAGTGGATCGTCCAGACCTTCTCTGTGGTCGGGTCCGGCTGTGTTACTGGCCCGGTCCATTCGACGACGAAGTCTGCCAGGACTTGTGATTTGATGGCTGTCCTGGGCTCGAAGCTGATGTGGTAGCCGGAGAGTTCGGCTGCCCACTTGGCGATCCTCACCGATGCCTCCGGGTTTCTAAACAGTTCGCCGAGCCCCCTGTCTGAGGTGACGCGGACCTTGAATGCTTCAAAATAATGGCGCAGCTTGCGCGAGGACATAACGACTGCGTAGGCGATCTTCTCCAGCTCTATCATGTTGCATTTGGACGGTGTCAGGACCTCGGAGACGTAATAAACAGGGCACTGTCTGACAGCGCCTTCGACTGTCTGCTCCTGCACTAGTGCCGCGCTGACCGCGTGCGGCGAAGCCGCGACATAGAGCAATAAGGGGAGCGAGGAGTCGGGGCTCGAGAGGGTGGCCAGCTCCGTTAAGTACTGTTTTAATGAGGCGAAGGCCGCTGCTTGCTCCGGCCCCCAAGCGAAGTCTTTTGCGCCGCGGAGAGTTTTGAGGAAAGGAAGACTTCGCTCGGCCGACCTGGAAATGAATCTGTTGAGAGCGGCCAATCTGCCTGTCAGACACTGGACATCCCTGGTGGACTGCGGAGGCGACATGTCGATGATGGCCTGGATCTTGGTTGGGTTGGCCTCGATGCCGCGGTGCGACACCAGGTAGCCCAATATCTTGCCCTGGCGAACACCGAAAACGCACTTTTCCGGGTTTAAGCGGAGTCGTGCGTCTCGCATGTTTGCGAATGTCTCGGCCAGGTCGGCGAGATGGTCCTCCTTATTTTTGCTGGCGACGACGATGTCGTCCACATATGTAAATATATTTCTGCCGACCTGCCCTTTGAGTACTGTTTTGGTGAGTCTGGAGAAGGTGGACCCGGCATTCTTGAGACCCTCCGGCATTCTGACGAAGCAATAAGTGCCGAAGGGTGTTATAAAGCTGGTGCTGGCCTTGTCTTCCTCCTTCATGTATATCTGGTGATAGCCGGAGAAGCAGTCGAGGAGAGACAGGACCTCGCATCCGGCCGCGCTATCGACTATTTTGTCGATCCGTGGCAACGGGAAATTGTCTTTTGGGCAGGCCTTATTGAGACAGGTGAAGTCTATGCACATCCGCCATTTCCCGCTTTTTTTCTGCACCATTACAACATTGGAGAGCCATGTGGGGTAAGCCACTGGCTCAATGAATTTAGCCTCTAGGAGGCGGTGCACCTCCGCCTTGGCGGCCTCTGTCTTTTCATCGGACATTTTGCGAAGCTTTTGCTTTCTTGGTCACACCGAGGGGTCGATTCCCAAACTGTGCTCGATTATGGATCGGCTGACTCCGACCAGGTCGAGGGCGGACCAGGCGAAGACATCTTTATTCTTGGCCAGGCAGCAGAGGAGCTTCTCTTCTTCATGCGAAGTAAGGTCTTCGCTGATAGTGACTGTCTGCTTGGGCGTGGCCTGATCGAGGGGGACAATCTTGGTCCCATCCTGACTCTGCAACTGAGCCCTGTCGTGCTGCTTGTCAGTTGGGCTGGCGGGCGCAGGGACCTCGCACTGTGTCGTGAGACAGTGCACGTTCCTCTGCCCGGGCACGAAGTCCCGCTCTATGTTGCGCGCTGTTTGCTGGTCACCGCGGACTGTAATTACGCCTAGCGGGCCTGGTATCTTCATGCACAAATACAGTCCGTGGATGGCAGCTTCAAACTTATTGATGGAGCCCCGTCCCATGATGGCGTTGTATGGATATACCATATCCACAATGTCAAAAGTCACTTGCTCACTTCGGGCATTGGGTGCTACACCGAAGGAGAGGGGCAACTCTATTTTGCCGACGGGGAAGGTGCCTTTGCCGCCGAAGCCATACAACGGGTTGTCCGAAGGCTTAAGCAGGCTGTGGCTGATGCCCATGCGATCGAAGGCGTGGAGGAAGATGATGTCTGCCTGGCTGCCGTTGTCAACGAGGACTTTGTGTAGGTCCCAGCCTGCCACGCTGCAATTGATGACCATGGCATCGCAGTGGGGGGCGCTGCGCAAATCGACGTCCCGTGCGTCGAAGGTGAGCGGTACGTGGGACCACTTTGTCTGTACAACTGGGCCCGTGACGGCTACATGGTTTATGCTGCGGTAATGGTCCCGCTTCTGCCGCTTGGTGTCGAAGTCGGTGCTGGACCCCCCAGTTATCATATGAATGACTCCGCGATAAGGTTGATCGGTGAAGTCCTCCTGCTTTGGGGCGTTGGGGATGTTTTGTTGTTGCTGGTGTGGTGGTGGAGGCGGAGGATGTACGATTTGTACTTCCTGATGATGTTGGTAAGCGTGGTGCGGTGGATGCGGGGCGGGAGCGTGGATATATGGTGGAGGGGGTGGCTGGTAGTTATGCGCGACAATTCTGGGGTTGTCGGCTGGCTGCGCCCTCGCCATTCTGTCTCTGGTGGCCTTCACTTCGGGGCAGTCTTTGGTTGGGTGGGCGCAGTCTTCGCCATGGAAAAGGCAGTAAAATCGGCGCGGTGGAGGGGGTGGCTGCGCACGCCCTCGGCCCCTGCCGCGAGTTCCACTTCCGCGGCCCTGGGGGGGATATTCCTGGCGGCGAAGGGGGTCAGCGGCCGGCTGCTGGTTGGCAATGTTGTGCACTTGCGGCTGACTGCGGCCATCTCGACCGGAGTCTGGTCGCGGAGTTCTTGTCCACGTGCGGCTGGACTGTGGAGCGTCTTTTGGCTTCCGCTGGGACTCAATCTTGCGCTGGTGGAGCTCCTCGGATCTGGCATACTTTTCAAACAGCTGGTACAACTCTTGGAGGTTCTTCGGGGGGTCTCTGATGCAGTGGCTGTAAAGGACGCCAGCGCGAAGACCACTGATAGCATAGTGGATGGCAATCTGGTCATCGACTGAGGGTAGCTGTGACTTGAGTGTGAGGAATTTGCGATAATATTCCCTCAGGGTCTCCCTCTCTAGCTGCTTGCAGAGCGAGAGCTCGGCCAGGGCGTCGGTGTCCGGGCGGTACCCTTGGAAGTTGAGGAGGAACTTGTCCCGGAGACTTCTCCAGGAATCGATGGACAGCGGAGGCAACCTGGTGAACCAGGTGAGCGCGGGGCCCTCGAGGGCGATGATGAAGGACTTCGCCATTGTGGCGTCGTCCCCCCCGGACGATGCGACGGCGACCTGGTAACTCATTATGTATTGAGCCGGGTCGGTGCTGCCGTTGTACTTGGGGTAGGTCCCAGCCCGGAAGTTAGCTGGCCACGGCGTCACTTGCAGGTGAGGCGCCAGGGGACTTCGCTCATCGAGATAATTGACCCCTTGGAATGGCGCGGCGTGCGGGAAAGTGAAGTCGCGCTGGGGTAGACGCGGGTCCTCCGGTTGCGCGCGGTGTTGCAGGGGTGGCTCATGCTGCAGGCCGGGGTGGCCTTCGCGCGTGTCTTCGTTTTGTGCGCGCTGCTGGAGGGATGACTCGTGCTGCGGGCCGAGGTGGCCTTCGCGCTGCATCAGCGCGATCTCCCGCTCGAGTTCTTGGGCCTTGTGCTCTTCGTCGCGTATCATCTGCCGCACTTTGGCGAGTGCGGACACACGCTGGCGCTTGGCCTCCAATATCTCCTTCTGCCTCTGGAGGTTGCGGTTCTTGAGGCGCAGAGCGCGCAGCTGTAGCTGTTCTTCTGCGGAGATGCCGAGGACCTCACCGTCCTCGGCGAGGTCCGCGCCCTCCGGTGGTGCGAAGCCTGAGGGAGGTGCGAAGCCTGGGGGAGGTGCGAAGCCTGAGGGAGGTGCGAAGCCTGAGGGTTGTCCCTCAGGGTCGCAGGTGCGGAGGGTGTCGGCTTCAGTGGCCTCTTGGTGGGTGGATTGGGTGAGGGCGAGGGCCTTGCCCTTTCTTGCGGCGAGCAGTGCTGCCTTCGCAGCCTCGTCAGCCTTCGGGTTAGCTCTCTTGGGTGCCATCGCGGGTGGTTGTCTCGTAGCACGAACGGTGGGCGCCAAATGTTGGGACTGTCTCTCGACAGCAAGGAGATCCAACACGGGTGAATGGTGATGGCAACAGGGCACTCGCGCGTGATGGCAAAAGCTCTGTTAATCTGGCCTCTCACGGGCACTGTGCGGGGGTATTTATAGGTATCCGAGTGCACGGCGCCTTGCGTTAAGGACGCATGTGCCCTCAGGTACCTAGTTTATCCCCAGAATATTCCCATAAAGCGGGGTTACAAGCTGTAATTACAAATACACCTTTACAAATTAGGCCCGTAACACAAACGCGGCCACGTAGGGCCCGTTACAATGGGCCTGATCTCATGTGGGCCTCGGAGCTGACCGAGGCCGCGCCGTGGGGAGGCGTTGCCGCAGGCCTTCGTCTGGTGCCGAATCGAGCGAAGGGTCTCCATGTTGTCTCTGGTGCCGATGAAGCGAAGGGTGTCCCTGCCTGCTTTGTCTGTCAGGGCAGGGGCTAAGCGGTGGAGACTTCGGGCGAAGGGTGGCGTTTCTGCCTTCGCTCCAACAGTGGTTAGTCTTCGGACCCCTCTGGTGGATCGCGGACAGTCCGCCCTCAAGGCCCGGACGGTCCGCGCATCCAAGACTTTGCAATTTTCAAACTTGCTTTTGAAAGAACTTTTAACTCACGAAATTTGAAGCGCTGTTAGTCCTCATGCAAATGCAACTATTTGATGCTCTATGAGGCACTAAGTTTCACACAGATCAAAGTCATTGACCCCTCTTAATAGTACGGCTATCTAGCTTACTAATCCGGTCAGGTATCTTCTCTAAACTCCTCAAGACCGGCAAAAAACAAAACCTATATTATACCTTTGCCTTCATCTGATCCACAACCAATGTTTATGATTCCAATATCTCCTGTTCTATGTGGTCCATCCCTGCATTCTTATTTTTCCAAGAATCGTTAGCCCACAAGCAGTTGCCATTAATTACCAAAACATCACCAAAGGGGCCTAGATGATTCACACTCGAGGGGCCCTTCGCCGACATGGGTGGGGATGCTGTCGGCGCCCGAGCCAAGCGGCGCGTCGGGGTCGGTGGATGTGACGACCGCCTTGGTAGGGACGGCGCCCGATTCGCTGTTGCAGGGGAAGGAAGTGCTTCCTGGCAGATCGAGATCCTCGCCACCGAAGAACCCTCCCCAGTTGTCGGCGACGACGGATGGCGCCGTACAGTACTGCTCTCTGTCATCAAAGCACTCGCCCCAGTTGTCGACGATGACGACGGTCTCAACAGCCGCAGCGGGGGTGGCCGGCACGCTGGCGGATGCGTCGGAGAAGTGGTCGACGCTGAGCGGGGTGGCTGGGAGATCGAATGACGCGGAGGGCAATGACCCCAGAAGGGGGGCGGGATGCTGCAGCTTGTCGAAGAGCCGATTGACACGGGCATCTGCCTCGTCGAACCTTCTGTTGATCTCGTCGAGGAGGAACTTGAGGGCAGCGGGATCCATTGGAGCTAGACCGAGAATCGACTCCTCTGATACCAATTGTTAACAGCACTCAATCTCGAGGACGAACTCACACTCAATTCACTCCAACACAATAGCATAGAACTATGATTTGAGACAGAATATAGGATAGACAACAAGCAGGTGATCAGATACTAGAGAAAGACACTAGAAGAATCTAGAAGCACAGGAAATAGGGATCTGGGTACAAGAGGAAGACGCTAAGGAAGAAGAAGCATAATAACCAAGAGTCTGTTCTCTGAATAATGCCCTGCTGCTATGTTTCCTTTCTCCTTTGTAGCACAAGCCATCAGATAGTTGGGCTGCACCATGGGCTATTGGGCCGGTAGTCCCTAACACACCTATCTGCGGCATAGGAGCGGAAGGAGGCGGGGGACGGCGGTTGACCAGTGGGTCCCATGTGGAAGTGACAGGGCGCAAGTGCTTCAGCCAGGGAAAGCTCTAGAGATTGGGGCCCACCCGTAAGTGACTGAGGTACGCGCGACGCGGGGACAAGAGGCAGTGGCCCGCGCGACCAGAAAGGCCAGATGGCCCGAAAGCGAGAAACCAAGCCCGGCTAAGTCCTTTTACTGTTTTTCCTTTTTCATTCTTTCTATTTTATTTCTTCTCTTTCTTTTTCAAATTTCAAAACTTCAATTCGACTTTAAATTCCTGTCTTGAATTTTCAGACTTCCAAATATCTAATATTATCATAATGTGAATTTAAACTCTACTGTTTGCATTAATATTATTTTTTGTACAGTGTATATTCTTTCTCCTTCCCTTCTCATTCATTTTCTATTTCCATTTTCAAATTCTAATGTCCAAACTTAAATTTGTCTCACAAATTTGAATACAACTATACGAGAATTTCATTACGAGGTGCATATTTCTGTATTTATTTATTTTATTATTTGACTGATATAATCCCATTAATTAAATTTGCTCAAGGGAAAAAGGAACCAAATAATCTCCAAAGGTTCCATAATCCCAAAACATCCACTTATAAATATATTTATCTATTTATTTTTTTATATTTTTATATAATTTTTGGGCTTTACAGATACTTCAATAAAAATGCTGGCACATCCACGGTGTTTGTTTTCTCTACCTTTATCTTTAAGCTTCCCCATTTACATTGATTACTTAAGTTACAATCTTTATTATTCTTTTTATAGAATATAGGATTTGAACTTGAGTTGCATAACTCCTTTTGTGGTAGAGATAGCAACACTTATATAAAACCTAGTTTTCATATTCTTGCTTTCTTATTTGCATATGTTTTGCTAAGGAGAATTATTTATGGCCTAGATTATAAAAAATTTTAGACGTCCTAATTCACCCTCCTCTTGGGCGTATGTTTCTTTCACGGGTCTTTCAAAAAAGATGAAGTCCGAGAGGAATATGGAATGCATTGCATTCCTTTTTTCAATGATGAAATAAAATGATATATAGATCGGAAAAACATTCTAGCCATTCTGAGATGGAGCTGAGAAACTAACCTCTTGCACACCGCAGTGATGACGTTTTAAGGTAAGAGATCAATTATGATTCTCTTTATTTAACAAGAACACATATTACATCCCAAAGTCATTGATTTTGAGATTTGTTACATTAGCAAACAATTGATACCATCGGCATAGCGTAGCACACATCGTGTACGATCCTCGGTGAGCTGTAGTTTATTTAATTCCATGCATTCTTCTCCAAGCTAACACCCATACTTGTTTAGGATCAGAATGCAACTGGTAACTAGTGTGGGGAGAAATAGGACTCTCACATCACCGCGTAAAAGGGCGCTATGGCGATGCCGCACATGCCCTCCCTAGCCCTAACATGCCTCTCCATCCGCACATAGCCCTTCTCTCCCCACCTCTCACCCCACGAGTTCTTGACGATCCAGTACTTGTGGCCGCTGGCTCCATACCCGACCACCGTGACGGCGTGGTTCCTGGTGGTGTTGCAGGGGCCTGAGAAAACCCCGCGCTTGTAGAACTTGAAGGCTCTGCTTGCGTTGATGCCTACGGCCACCGGCCGCCCCGTCACTGCGTGCTGTAGCGCGGCCTCGTTCTTGCCCTGCACTGCCTGGCGGCCACGGATCTTGGCCACATGGTGACCAAGCTTGTCTCTCATGCATTGTCCCTGCCTACCCACATATGGGTAGTCCGACTCGGTGGTCAGGCCACCGTTACGGGTGACCCACTCCATGGCGGAGCTAGAGTGACCACCATGGCAGCCGTGGTCATTCCCCCCACGGTCGCAATCCACAATCTCTTGCTCAGACAGTGACACGAGACGACCTGTCTTTATCTTGTGCACACCTTCGATGGACGCCACCGCGGCAAACGCCCAACAAGAGCCTGCATGCAAGGATGACTATCTTGTCAGGCATGGAGCATGTACATGCATGCCATGAGTCTTAGTTTCCAAGCAAACACAATGCACTGTCATACTATAATTGGATAAAGCAGTGCTCTCTCTATTTTTATTTCTATGGCAGACACAAACTTTATGATATTTAATAAATAACTTAGTCAATATTTATTATTTTTTAACATAAACTTGAAATGGATAGATAAACAGAGGGTGTAGTCGTTAATGTTTTCACCTACCGCAATGTTGTTGTTGCTTGACCGGTGTCACCGCTCCCTTAGTCCTCCAGTCCACACTGTTGGGAGCCTCGTTGGTGTTGCTTCCGCCAGATGTGCCTGTTCTATTATTCATGGTGTCAACAGTCGGTTCCATGGCCTCAGGGGGCGAGGCCACCATGTCGAGCTTCATAAGATACGTGTCCTCGAACTCCTCGTCAGTGAGGTCGGCGAATTGGTTCTCACCGAGCTCATATGAGCTCCCGGGCTGGTTCATGGTCTCGATGAACTTGACATTCTCGCTGTAGACCATGAAGCGTTGCTGGAATTCCTCTGGGGTCGCATAGGTGCGGTTGTATTCGACCTGCCAGGCTTGGAACCGCTCCAACAAGGGTATATGCATGGGTACGATATCATCACTAAACACCGTGCCAGCAAGGAGGCTGGCTAGCAGGATAAGAGCTAGTGAAGCTTCGGTGGTAGCCATGGTTATCGTTATGGTGGATATGATAACTAATGTCACTGACCTTGGTGCCTGGTTAGCTAGCTAGTAGTGTTGGTTGGTTTATATATGGGTGCCAAGGTAGAGCGATAATGCATTGTGCATGGTGCACGACTGTAGTACTGATGTTGATATGACTAGGTGTGTACGATGAAGGGAAAAACCATAGCGTACCTTGCCTGTACTTGGTACTTGGGCAAAGGTTCTTCATGAAGGCTGGCCACGAGGGACTGCCACAGCCCACATGGGCTGCATTGCCTAGTGGAGTTCGTTCTCGAGGAGTCAAAGTCTCTCGGGGATGGGAAGTACGTATAGAGATTAGATTGTAGATCATATGACATGAAACACGAGCATATGATTTGAACCTAACTGGTGTTGTAACTATATCCCATCACAAGAATATAGTTTATTAATGATCATTATTAGTTTTTTTCTTCTGTACTTGATGGGACATAACTGGTGTTGTACGACTGTACAAATGCTGATGAATTGTGTGTACTGAGCATGGAAAAAGGCATGTTGAGATCGGGAGTATAATAGTGTACTTTCCTATACTTGGTACTTGGGCAAATAAATATTCTCCATGGAAAATACTCAACTGCAGTAGGACCAAGTCAGTACACAGTTCAAGGTCTATTTCTTTCGTTTCAGTTTATCTGCCAATCAGGGGTGACTTTTAAATAGTTAGCAAAATAGCTTACCTACTACTCTCTCATTTTGATTGATTTTTAATCAGTAACTACTCTATACTTTTTGTATTCGTCTTTGAGAACCCAGTTATATGCAGGTGTAAAATGGTTCGGAAAATCGTTGAATCAGGATCCCAAGAAGTTAAACACTAGTTTGGACACAATTTTCGGATATCCGGACGTTTTGCCGGATATAAGATACAAATACAGATATTTTGTTCGGATGACGAATATAAATACAATATTCCTAATATCTGTTAGATATGGAATATCCGAGGTTATTATCCGATATATCGGACCACTATCTAATAGAGAACCGACCCTCAAAGGTGTTAACCTTGTTCTGCATATTAGCGTGGTGGTATTAAACTTGTGTGCCTACTGCCTACTGCTGCTGCATGTGGCTGAGCGGCGGTGCTGCATGCGATGCCTACGTCAAAAGCCCAATAGGCCAGTAGCCCACGTACGTGCATGCGTTGCCAATGTCATATTCCTTCCAATGGTTTTTCTTTTTTTATGTTGTGATTATAAAATATTTATCTTGATGATTAGTGCTAAAAAATGTCAAGTGAATAACTTTTCATAAATATAGTTATTTCTTAAGTGCTATCGTCGTGGCTATATGTTTCTAATTTAATTATTGGGTTCCAACCGTTATCAATGCTTCTTCAATCAATTTTTTTCTATAATCCCACAATTCCAACAAGAGTACTAGTTCAAAATTATTACAATAAATATGTTATATATGAATGATGTATTTTTTCACTACAGTAAACGCCAAAATTTCCGACGGCTAAAACCGTCGGACATAAGACTTGGACCGTCGGAGATAACCTATTTCCGACGGCATTAGCTTATGTCCGACGGTTTTAAGCCGTCGGACATAACTCGTCGGAAATAGCGTTATATCCGACGGCCGCCGTCGGACATACACTACGTCCGACGGCCCTATCGAGCCGTCGGACATAAGGCCGCGTAACCGTTTTACCCGTCGCCTGGGCCCACAGCTGTTATGTCCGACGGTTTAAAGCCGTCGGATATAACATACAGCTTATCTCCGACGGTTTTAAGCCGTCGGACATAAGGTCTATGTTATGTCCGACGGCCTACACTAAGCCGTCGGACATAACATTTTTCAGAAATTGCACAAAAATCTGAAATTTAAAAAATCTGACATTTGCAAATACAAAACAGATTTCATACACATATACACATTCACATTAACAAATATACTCACATAAGTATACACATTCACAAATATAATCACATAAGCATTCACATTCACAAAATTTAACATAACGACATAGTTCTAAATGGTTGCAACAAGTGTTTACATAAACATAGTTGTCCAAACTCCAAAATGAACATTATTCGACGGATAGGCTTTCACATGAAAGGTTGCAACAAGTGTTTTACATCATTATCACTCATATCCATCGCCACCTCCTCCGGCTGGACTATGCGTGCTGAAAAGATTGTTCACCCACGAATGTGTTGGGTCGTCCTGACCAGACCCATCTCCAGGTGCGGCAACTGAAGCGGGTGGTGTCTGAAATCCCTATAACACAAGCACATGAAATAGTAACCACTCAATTGTTCATTTAAACACATAAGACATCTATGAACATGTCACACACGCATATGTGTACATACCATAGGGAATTGTGACGGAGGCGGAGGCGGTGGTGGAGGCGCCAACATTGGCATTGGCAGTGCAAACTCCGGAGGCGGCATCCCATATGTCGGCATCGGGACGCCCGCTTGTTGGGCTAGTTGCTACAAATTATATACAAGTTATTGTTGAGCTAATAAGATACACATCAAGTGTTTTGCAAAATAAGCTACAAAATGTTACTTCAGCTTACCGAGAGAAGAGCTTGATTTTGGGCCTGGAGGTGTGCATAATACTCGTCCCTCTTCTTCTGGTACTCGGCTTGTTGCCTCTGGTACTCAGATTGTTGCCTCTGGTACTCCAATTGTTCCCTCAAGACTGATTGATGGTACTCTGCCTGTTGACGCAACACTGCCATCTCTATGTCGTGGGCGGATGATCGTGAACGGGACGACTGTGAAGACGACGATGTGGACTGTCGTCCACGGCGTCTTAGCTCTCTGGAATCAATCGTAGAATCAAAAATACCCAACCTACAAGAGTGAACCATGCACTTAGTATAGTAACTCATGCCTCAGTTGAATTGCAAGCATATGATGCCAATTTTGTAATCCAAATTAAATAATCTCACCGTCCGTGGGCTTGTCCTCCTCCGCTAGCATATGCTGCCTGAGGGTCGATTGGCTGGCTCCTCCAATCGTACTCCTGCCCATGACGTTGAACCATCTCCTCCCCATACGAAGCCTGGAGGCAAACAATATCAAATATAAGTGCATAACCCCTATATATGCCCTTGCAAACAATATCAAACACATAATAGAGTATCAAAAACTCACTAGACGGTCGGTGGCCGTCTGAGTGCATAACACATCAGGATTCTGAGGATCAGAACCCCTATGCCCTTGCATGTACACCTCCACATCCGTGGGCATACGACCGGATTTGACTTCCTGTACATAAAAGTTACAATGACACATTTCTATGTAATTCAAAAGTTACAACAAACTGTGACTTACCATTCGCTTAGCCAAGCGCACATGACCATCACCACCGTAGTTGTGGAACGACTCGGTCCCACGGTTTCCCCTGTTCCTTTCGGAAATGGCACGAAACTCAGGGGAAGCCCACCATCTGCACAATGCCCGATAACCCTCCGATCGGGTGGCCATCCACGGCACCGACACCTACATGAAATTTTTTAAATAAAGCAAGCAAATACATGGCTTCGTGCGATTTGAGAGGCAAGAACCTGTTTACCTCTAGGTATTGCTCCTCCGTCAAGTAAATTGATGACCACTCGGCCTTGGTATTTGGCATCGGTCGATCATCAGCATTTGCTCTGTACCATGCCTTTATAGCCTGAATTCGTGCATAGTACATTGCATCTGCAACGACATCGTTCGCGTTATACTCAAACACGTAACGAGCGTTCATATCATATGATCCATCGTCCGGCAACTTGTACCGTTTCTGCAAAAAAAATTAGTGTTATCATAAAAGCAAACATGTATGGAATAACTAAAATAGTATAAATAATTCATACCCAGAATGCATCCCAAACTAGTGCCTGTGTGTTGCCAAACGTTCTACAGACACCATAGCGATAATGCTCCCAAGTGGTGGCGGGGACAGACTCGCCAGTAGGCAAAGTCACAACACCAGGCCAGTGCAGACGAACAAGATTACCAAGCACCATGTTCACCTGCCTGTAGTGTCCTGTGCCTGTGAACGAGTCGTCGATCCAAGACCTGGAAATAGTATACACAATGTGGAAATTAAAACATAACTTTCAATAACATTTAAGCAAAGACATGTCACTCACTTTCCACTAGGCTTTATCAAAACCCGAGATTCGGGTGGAAGCTCTGGAGGTGGTCCAACAAAATGCAGCTTCCTCATTCTCCTAACTCGAGAAGTTCCAGACCCAGCTGCGGAATCTCCACCAGCCCCAGAATCCCCAGCATCGTCTCCAGCATCATCTCCACCATCATCTCCACCATCATCTTCAACATCATCTCTTGCATGATCCTCTACCACTGGTTCCTCAATTTCAGCATCCTATGAAACAAATACCGTACATCATACAATATTAAGTAACTCAAATAATGTAATTTATCAACTAACTTACATCTTGTGGAGGCAAATGTTCTGCCAGCGCTCTCCGTCTGCTCATGGTAGAACCTGAGCCCTGAAAAACTGAATCCTCACCCCTCGAGCTGCTCCTCGAGCTACTCCTCGTCCCAAGCAAACTACGAGCAAAAGACTTCATTTTCTTTGACATCCTATTTTAACAACAACATGTTAGTACATAAATCGACAATAAAATATGCAACAAAATCATAAAATATGAAATAAAATAATAAAATATGCAATAAAATCATGTTCCATACTCGTCAATCGTAATCGTAATCAAAATCAGGATCTAGTTGCTTTCGTCGATTTAATGGACGCCAAGTAGCTTTCTTCTTTCTCGTCACTCGTTTTCGTTTTGGAGGAACCTCTACATCATTTTGATCACCTAATAAAGATTCTTCCAACATTTCAGTTTGAACATTAAACGTGCTTGTAAGTTCTTCGTCTTGGAAAATCTCAGCAGCCCCCACTTCGTGCTCGATTTGACTTTCAACATAACCAGCATCACCAGGAGCATATAGTCGTTCACGAGGATTAACTTTGTACACTACCCTCCAATCAACCAAACCCTTTTTCTTAGATGGATATGTCATATAATACACCTGCTCGCATTGGTGGGCAAGGATTATAGTGTCGTGGCCTTTTAATCTGTCGTTGTGTTTGACTTCCACCATGCCATATTGATTTTCTCGCGTTGAGTTTGGAGAAAACCAATCACAATCAAAGAACACCACTTTGAGTTGTTTATCTCCAAAAAACTTGTACTCGATTATATCATTAATGACTCCATAATAATTAGTCACCTTCCCTTCATCATCGACAGCTCTAGTTACAACTCCCGAATTTGTCGTGGCTGCTAGAGGATGATCATCTTCGAACCTTGTGGAACGGAATCTAAAACCATTGACATCATACCGACCATAACATCTGCCAGTTACTGCTCCTAGGGATAATTGTCGAAGGTCCGGGTGTATATTGTCATTTTTATCTACATAATCTCGAAACCAACACAAGAAATTAAGTCCCCCATCTTTTCCCTCTCGACGAATCTGGTCACGTTCACAGCCAGAGATGCAATTTTGAGAATCAAATTCCCTGTTAGTACAAGGAAACAAACATTTTAGTCTCACAACAAAAATTCTAGCGGCAATGACTAAAATAAAGTTTACACTTACAGGAGAAACTGACTCATCTCTTCCATGTTGTTATACATGTAGAGTAAAGCAGTCTTCCATTCGTCGTTGGTGAAACAGTATGTTGTGCTGGGTCCTACAGTTTTGCCCCTCCATTGAAAAATTTCAATATCACTGATAGGGGGCTCGTCGACATGATACCGCAACGTATGGGCATTGACATTGTGTTCCTCTGCAAAGTACAGGCCCGTGAACGATGCTATCTCTTTATATTTGAATTCTTCAGCGATGCACCCTTCAACTCGTCTCTTATTACCAACCATTGCACGTAGCTTCTTTAGTGTCCTTTCGATGTGATACATCCATCTATATTGCACAGGACCTCCTACCTTAGCTTCGTATGGTAGGTGAACAAGTAGATGTTGCATCGGATTGAAGAAACCTGGTGGAAATAGTTTTTCAAGTTTGCATACCAAAATCGGTATTTGTTGCTCAAGCTTCTCCATCATCTCTTTCTTTATTTCTTTGGCACAAAGATGTCTATAAAAGTAGCTTAGCTCCGCTAATGCTTTCCATACATCATTTTTTACAAAACCACGAAACATAACAGGAAGGAGTCTTTCCATTATTATGTGGTAGTCATGACTCTTCAACCCAGAAAACTTGCCCGTCTTCAAATTCACAGACCTTCTAAAGCCCGCGGCGTAACCATCTGGGAACTTTAAGTTTTTCAACCATTTCATCAATTGTTTCTTCCTTTTAGGTTTAATACTGAAAGGAGCACGTGGCTTCTTCTGATTCTCTCCTATCTCCATAGTTGGTCTTCTACAGATTAAGGCCAAGTCTTTCCTTGCCTTAGGGTTGTCTTTTGTTTTGTCAGTGATATTCATGCAAGTGCTGATAATGCTTTCACCCATATTTCGTTCCTGGTGCATGACATCAATGTTATGCATTAGAATCAAGGCTTTCATATAAGGGAGTTCCCATAGACCACATTTGTGAGTCCAATTATGCTCGGTTCCATAACCTTCAAAACGATTTCCATGTTCGTTTAGTTTCAAATCATTAAGTCTCGCGAGAATCTCTGGACCACTTAGACGCTTGGGTGGTCCCCTCGTCACAATCGTGTCCTTTTTAAAAGCGTTCCTATCGAACCTGAACGGGTGATCCTCTGGCAAAAAACATCTATGGCAATCGAAGTAACATATCTTTCCACCAAACTTTAGTCGAAAGCATGAAGTGTCTTCAACGCATATCGGACATGTCAAAATCCCATGACAACTCCATCCAGCAAAGATACCATAAGCCATAAAATCATGAATAGACCATAAAAACGCGGCTCTCAGGTTGAACTTCTGTTTCTTGTAACAATCGTACGCCTCGACTCCTGCCCACAAAATTTTCAATTCTTCAATCAGGGGCCTCATCATCACATCGATCTTTGTTCCAGGATGATCCGGACCAGGAATTACAAGACACAAGAAAATAAATTCATATTTCATGCAAAGAGCTGGTGGAAGGTTGTATGGAACAGCAAAGACGGGCCAACATGAGTACGACGTTGCAGTTAGATTGAATGGCGAGAAACCATCTGTTGCCAAACCGAAGCGAACATTCCTCACTTCATCAGCAAAGCTGGAATCAAAAGCATCTAGTGCCTTCCATGCATCTGTATCAGCTGGGTGCACCATGACATTTCGATTCTCACGTACCCCTTCTTTGTGCCACCTCATGTGTCTGGCTGTATTCTTGGAGATGAACAAACGTTTCAACCGAGGTATAAGAGGCATGTAACGAAGCTGCTTACGTGCAATCTTCGTAGTCACGGTCAAACCATCGTCGTTTTCAACCTCAACGAATCTACGCTCACCACATACAGTACACTCCTTCTCACCTGCGGTCTCCTTCCAGAAAAGCATACAATTATTTTCACAGACATCGATTTTTTCGTAGTCCATACCGAGGCCAGATAACAGCTTTTTAGACTGATACATGTCCTTTGGCATCTTGTGATTCTCTGGAAGTACATCACTGATCAAGTTCAAAAGTTCCTTGTAACAGTTGTTTGAGAATGCAAACTTAGACTTAATAGCCATAAGTCGAGTCACAAATACAAGGACGGTCACTTTTGTGTGCTCATGCAATGGCTCTTCGGCAGCTTTAAGGAGCTCGAAGAACTTCTGAACCTCAGGTGTAGCTGGATCCTCAAACTCGGTGGGTTGACCGGGGTTCTCCGAATCGACGATTAGAAGCTCATGGCGTACATCGTCAAGCATCTCTTCCATCCTATCGTAGTCCTCCTCTTCATGTGACTGAACTTCCGATACAGTACGAGGAGGTGGGTCCTCACCGTGGTGCACCCACACCTCATAGCCTGGCATATAACCGTTCTTGCAAATATGTATAGACATAGTCCTCCTGTCAAGGAAATTAATGTTCCGACACTTGCTACAAGGGCACCTAACATCGGTTCCAGTCTCTGACCGAGCAAAAGCATGGTCGAGAAAAGCATCAGTCTTGGCAACCCACTCACTTGATAGAGCACCTCTTTTCTTCCAACCTTCATACATCCATCGACGATTCTCCTCCATACTAGATACGAGACGTTAACTTAATTAGATAAGTAATGCACTGCACGGACCATCCGTTTTTACGAAGAAATCACGCCCCTACATCTGTAGGAAAGGATAGGTCCTAAACCCACCCAGGAGTGACCGACGAGGCCGTGTTTATGACAAGACATGTGGTCGTGCGAAATTTCGGCAGCATAACCCCGCTGTTCTCCAATCGCACGCCTAAAAATGGTGCAATTGGAGAACAGAGAGGTTATGCTGCCGAAACTAAGCAGGAGCACATGCTTTTGTCATAAACACGGACTCTGTCGGTCACCCCGAGGCTGTCCAATAAAGGGACAATTCCGGCCCAACATACCTCACATGCGTCGCTTGTAAGGTGTGTTGGGCCGAAACGGGTGACGCCTAGGTTTCGTTTGTTCACACTACGATACAATATGATTAACTATAATCATCGTGCATTATTAAATAATTAAACTAATAAACCAAAATACAATATTACATACGAAATAACATTGTTATAAATGACAAATCATATAAAATGACCTTATTTCCGAGGGCATAATAATTACCCTCGGAAATTAAAAATTTAAATTATCTAAAGTACCACTAAATAAACTAAAACAGGCTATTTTAATTACGTAATCAAATTTTGGCCGTCGGACATAACAAACTAAACAATCAAATGCATTCATACATACATTTCTAATCAAATACATTAATACAAACATACAATTCTAATCAAATACATTAATACAAGCATACAATTTTAATAAACGAAATTGCTAATTAAGTATACTCACTTAGCGGGTGTGGAGAGCCGGCCGGCGATGGGCGCACGGGCGGGCGGCGGGCGCAGGGGCCGTTGGCCGGAGCACGGGGCGGCGGCGGTGGCACAAGCGTGGCGGCCGGAGCACGAGCGTGGCGGTGGCCGGCGACGAGCTCGGGGCGGTGGCGGCCGGACAAGGGGCGGCGGTGGCCGGAGGTCGTGGCGGCGGCTGCCGGAGCTCGTGGCGGCGGGCGGGCCGGCGACGAGCGTGGCGGCGACGAGCGTGGAGACGGACGGCGGCGGCGGGAGACAGAGAAACGACCGGGCGTGAAAACTGAAGGCGCGCGGGTCGGATCCGCGCGTTAAAAAGACTTATGTCCGACGGCCAGGGTACGGGGCCGTCGGACATAAGCTTACCTCCGACGGCCAGGGGGCGGGCCGTCGGACATAAGGTTATGTCCGACGGTCAGACTGACAGCCGTCGGCTGTTTCCTTTTATTTACGACGGCCACTGTTGGCCGTCGGACATACCCTTATGTCCGACGGTTGTCTACGGGGCCGTCGGACATAATGCGGCCGTCGGAGTTTCTACGTTTTACTGTAGTGTTTCATGAAAATAACCGAGACAATCCATATATGTATCGGTATTTAAAGCTATCCGTATTTGAATTTGAACAAAAAAATGAAAATAAATATAAAATCAGTAATATCCGTCCGTATTCTATTCGATTACATCCCTAATGGCATCACCACTAAACACTGTGACTGCAAGGAGGCTTGCGAATAGGATAAGAGCTAGCAAAGCTGAGGCGGTAGCCATGTGGTTATGGTGGATGTGATAACTAGTGTCACTGGCCTTGCTGCCTTGTGAGCTAGCTAGTAGTGTGGGTATGTTTATATACGGGTAAAGACACATGAATAGTATCATTATTCTAAAGTTGATACTTTTATATGATTGGAATATCCACCACCGGATGATATGATTAGCGTCGAAGAAAATGAAATAAAAATAAAAATGAAAACTCAAATTTGAAGAAGTACCAAATAAATGATAAATTGTCATCCTCTATATTTGACATTTTATGAAAATAAAAATAGAGTAATCCTGATAACCGTTATAGATTCTATCTATAACGAAGAATGGTGGGTAAGAGGTGTCCTTCCTTTAATAAAGAACAATTTGCAAAGTGAATTGCTTGTCAAAGGTAACTACATAGTTGAACCAATTTCTTATTACCAATATAAGAAATCAGTTATTCCTGATTTCATCTATAATATGTTTATGATGGAAGAATCACAAGGAAATTCACTAGTAGAAAAGAGCTTAAAGCCTGTGGCACCCATAAATTATCACTGGCGGTTTCAGTTACCGTGCGCCAGTAAAAAAACCAGATGGGCCCGGCTTGGGAACCGCCAGTGGAAACCTATTTCCACTGGCGGTTATCTTAACACAACCGCCAGTGGAAATAAGATCCTTCTTCTATAGACAGACCCCCGACTAGGGCAGCATCGTTTTAAAGAAATACAAACCGTTTGGTTTTCAGTGAGCCCACTTCTTATTCTTAGTGATAGGTTTCTAAAGTATCTATCGCTATGTGCCCCTCCCCGGAAAAAAACAAATAGGCTCGGGCAATTATCAGCTTAGGGACAGCAAGCGGATAGTAGATCTGGCTCCATCCCTTGAATCCGCTGTAACTGATAGAATCTTGTACGAGAGACCCGCAAATAAATGGGGAAACCCGCTTAAAACACTTTTTAAGTAGAAGCTGAGCCATTACTTGCTAGCATATCTCCCCACCAGGACTCCCCCCAAAGCAAAGCTAAACCCGTTCTTTAATTCAATACCTAGAGACCCGAAAGCTCCAGTCCAAGTTGAGGCGCAGTAGGAGGGATTTCTGTCACCATTATTTATGGACCACGTAAACATACTTTTTTTAGTTTAGATTCTTATGCTGGACCTGCAGCCCTAGCCTGGGACACCACTGTGCGACATAAAGATCGGATCAAGTTATGATTTTCTCATTAAGAAAGAGTACCCGAGAAGAATAGATATGATCCGGAAACACTCTTATTCGACGAGGCGTAGAGCATTTTACTTTCTTCTTTACAATTTCCTTAATGCGCATGAATGAGGGATTACAACACTTAGTATGAGCATATCGACCTAGCTTCTTAGCCATAAGAATAGTTCTACCTACCAAGTCAACCCTACATTTGCCCACAAGAAATTATTATTAGATACTCAATTCTTCATTGACTAGCCCCCCCAAGCAATTACCTATGCCCTCCCTAGCTTATCCATAAGATAAGAAGAGACATATCTGAATAGATAGTATTAGACCACTTCTCACAAGCCCAGTCATACATAAAGGAGGATTTCTTATAGGCAAAAAGAAAACACATCTATATCGGCGTCAAGAGTTACCCAAGTCCGAAGTAATGCGTCTTTCTATCTAATCCAACATGCTTACCCAAGACCCAACTTCTTCACTACTTGACCTACTTTCTATAACTCCCAGACTCTTCTTATTATGCCCGAAGGAGCGTATTTAGACTAAATAAGTAAATAAGGCGCGGAGCGATAGAACATCTCTCAGTTCACTAAGGATGAAATACTCTTGCTAGCTTTCGATGAATGCCTCTAGTTTTGGAGTAGATATAGGCAAAATTTAGCAAGTAACATGGTTGCTGTCACAATTCCTTAATCTTCTCGGCTGGAATCTACAATGGGCTACGTACGCCCTTGTTTTTGAATCACGGAAATGCAGAGGTTTTAATTAGTGCTTACCTGCAGTCCACCCTTTCTTTGAACCTTGTAAATGATCGAATTTACAGATATGAATTGAGTGCCATTTGATGAGTAAGATCGAACAAGGGAGAGGGATATGGAAACGATGAAGTAATGAAAGAGGAAGTCATTGCTAGTAGTAACGACTTTGTCACGATCCATTGGTTCATATAGAATCCATGTCCTAGGTCTATCAAAAAACATTCTTTTCGCTAAGCGTATATAATAAAATAGAGTGAAAGGGTCCACCCTGAAACCAAGGGGGTACTAACTAATAGCTGAGTCCTCTCCGAACCGCAGGAGATAGTTGCCCATCATACGGCTCACCAACTTCACTTGCCTCTAAGGGGGGGCTCGCTCCGGGCAGGTTCGGATCACTAACTATACACGGCCCTACGAAGGGGTTAGGAGCGTTTTCAAGATGATTCTTTCTTTGTCGAGACGAAAAAGGAACCCATCTTTTCGATTGAGAAATGTGAGTCTGTTTTGCCCACTTTATCCATACCCCTCTATAAAAATGATAAAAAGGCATTTTAAATGCTTCTTATTCCTGTGTTTGATCTTATCCATCTCTGCCCCGCTTCCATGTGGGCAGAGACCCCTGTAGAGAATGAAGAGGAGCCAAGGATCTTACTCTCAAGAGTGCTTCGATAGGCTCCACTCTCTCCCCTGAATAAGTCAGGCTCCGTTAGCCTGGGCTGAGATGGGGATAACGAGTCGACGATTGAAGCCCCCAACGTTCTGCCAGACACTGGACAGGGGTAAGCTCTGTAAATGTGTAGAGCCAAGTGTAGTGTGGTGTAGTAGTAGGCACTTCTAGGCCCCTTCCCGGGGTTAACACCTATAGGTGAAATAACACACGTTATATTGCATAATTTCTATCAGAATACTGTAGATTCCTTGCTCGAGTCTCGGTATCCGGGGATCACCTATAGTCGATACGGTCATGAACTATTTATTCTTTGTAAACAAACTGATGAATTCACAATCGACGATTGTGACATAGATAACATATTAGAAGTACTAGATCTATATAGTGTAGATATTAAGTGGTCGTCCGATGGGTTATTACTGGCCGACAACAATGACAAAGCTCTTATCCTTTATGAGGATGGCTGCCTTGAGGTGTGGAATTCTGAAGACATTTGATCATGGTATCCCTATTGTAAGAATACCCGCGAAGGTAAAGCTAGGTAGTAATTAGGTTCTAGGTAGAGTGAAGGCTCAAGCTAGGTTTCTTTTGTTCGCCATATCAGGTTGGCTTTAAGGCTGATAGCGATAGTGGGGAACTAGGGAGGTATGTTATTAGGTATTCCAAAGCTAAGGTGGTTGGACGATAACAAATAATGCAGTTTTCCTTCATCCCCCCGGAGGGCGAGCTCGGATTCATAAAGGGAAGGGATTGGTATCCTAGGTTGAATACATAGAATAAAAGGTGAAGAAAGGATAGAGTGATTGTAAGGAAAGGAATTGATACTATAGAATGTAAAAGAAATGTGCATTTTGTTGAATGTATAGCCTACAAAGTGAGATCCTTGAAAGGAAGAGTAATACCAAGGAATAGATTCCGTATCTGGACAAGAGGGAGTTAGACTCTCTTTAAAGAGAAAATGATCATCAAGCGACGTTGAAGAGATAATGCTATTATACCTCGTGAGGACGGCTTAACCCTATTCCCTCAAGCAAGACTTAGTACCCCTATTCCCCTATGATCTTTACCATTCATTGGTAATTTCACTTGCGCCAAAGTACGAAGGTTTCTTCTTGCGTTGGTGTAGAAGTCAAGTCTCAGATTTCAAGTGAAAAGGCATCTTTTCTAAATGCGATCATCCTAATCCGACATTCAGAAGATAGGGGAAGTGAACGAATAGAAGTGTGGGATTGACTGTGGGCTAGGGTACTGGAAGTAGAGGAAAAGATTAGGCGAAAGAAATCGACATCCGGCTTCTTTTACTTATCTATCTGTATAAAAATATGACTCTTGACATGTTTTGGCTGGCTGCTTTTTACCCCGCTCTCCTTTTCTAAGGTGTACGTGTACGAAGCATTTATGCCCCGTCATTTTTCTTATTCATGGCGCATTCAAAACTCAACCAAACTGATTCTTGATTCAAAGCAGCTCATACCAAAGCCGAAACTCTCCGGTTTTCTTCCCTGGCACTCCGTCCATGCGTGTTCCAATGAGTTAGAAGCACTAGGGCGGCTAGCCTTGCTTCTATCCACTCGTTCGTCAAGGCTAGGTTTGACCCACCCATAAAAGAAAAGTCAACCGACGCCCACTCTAGATACATCTTTTTATGACCTTGGTTCCATGGAAAACTTGGAGGGACATCTGAGTCAATTGCATGCAACATTTGCCTCCACTCACTTTCTACTTGTGGCCCTGATAAATAGAAGCCTGGCACATTCAGTCTAGTTCGACTTGCATCCCACAACTCTTTTTCTTCTTTCTGTATTACACAAGCAATCACGAAGGCAGGCGAAGCTATGTTGAATCTCTTATCCGGGATAGAGAAGCCAGAACTAGTCCTGCTATTTGACTCGAGTACACACACTTACTTATACCTTTTCTATGCTCTAAGAAAATCGGACTAAAGAGTTTCGCAATGAACTCTCCGTGATTTACATCAAATCTAAAAAGAGATAGACAGAGAACTATCTAATTCACTGAACCTTAGAAGTTGGAGCTTGCAGGAAGAGAGGGTCAAATGCAAGAGGAGTGGGCCCTATGATGTTTTACTGGGAAGACAAGTCCCAATCGGAGATACAAGCTTCTCATAGAGCCAAATTGAAATGGCAAGATAGAAATCTGCCGTCGGTGGAGATGGAAAGTTTTGTATATTCCACGCTCGCTCAGAAATGAATCATACTTAATCACTTGATTGACCGAATAATAGGGTTGCCTACTTTTATAGGGGAGACGGAACTAGTACTATTCCTTTCCTTGCGGTTGACTGGTGATGACTGCCTCTCCTCTAGGTTTGATTGGAAATCCTTCTTTCTTCCGGGGCCGGAGAAGTCTGCTCTGGTGGAATCTCATCTAGATGCTCCGGCTCGGTCTTCTTTATGCATAGCCAGTTCTGGCACTTTCTAGCATTCCTTGGATCAAACGTTTCTGTGGTTTTTCCTGGTATCGTACTACTTCACTCATGCTTCTGTTTCCTAAAGGAAAGCCGGAAATAACCAATATCTTTATCTTGTGGGTAGAGGTAGTTCTTAAAATCTCTCTTTCTTGATAAGAATTGATCGACGGTTTCAAAGAGAAGACAAGAAGAGTGGTACGTTAGTGTGAGTGCATATACGATAGTCGCCATCTCAAGATCCGGCGGTTGATGTTTCCTAGCACTCTTTGGAACTGGCTCCCTATCCAACAGCCATCATCCAGACATAACGAATTGGTATGGTATATTCATACCATAACATAAGAACTTCTAGAGCTCGAATTCTTATCGATACTGGAACTCAGAGCATAGGAGGGAAAGTCGATTGCTTTTGAAAAAAAGTGTATCTCGCCTAGTGGAAAAAGTGGTACTTGATTAATCAACTCAGCAACTTCCCTTCCTGGCACAGATAGCCTTCCTTCACTTGAATGAAATGTGCACTTCACCGTGATCCCTTGCTTGGATGGACACTCTCTCTATTCTTATCTCTTGTCTGGCACCAATCCTTCTTCTTGATCCCAACCTACTAAGAGTTTTCCGATCGTCATCCAACCAGTAACATGTGATGACCGAATCGACTGCTCTGTGAAGAGTTGGAAGTCAAGCTAGGGGATATTCTCTCTCAACCTATTGTTGGGACATTGGCCAAAGATAATAAGCGAAGAAGGAAGGCAAAGATACTTGGATTCCATTGATTATCTTCCATTTCATCCTGCACTTGATTGCAAAACAAAATCAGAAGCTGTTCTCAGATCCGTTCTCCGCCGATACCAATAGGAAACCTCAGCTGGAAACTCTCTAGATAGCTTCTTAGCGCTTTGCTACTTTCTCCTTCTGTGCCGCTAGCGCTACTACTCCTAGTGATAGGAATAACATACTATTTTTCGCGATGAGGCCCATCTTGGACCGGTAACGTATTCTAATGATCTGGATCTCTGGCTTATCTCTTACTTGACGGATTCTATTTCAGCTAGTGGGATTTCATTTAAGTGACGATAATCAGGAAAGAACAGGGTGGATTGGCTCTGATCGATACCATCTAAAAGTGCTTGCTTCATTCATTCGTGACATTACTGGTTATTCTTATTTAGTTTCGCCTCTAGTGACTCTTGGAATCATGCGCATGGCTCCATGCATATTCATGGGGGGCCTAACGAGTGCTACGAGTGAATGCATAGCTTTGTCTTCTCTTATTCAATTTCGAGTTAGAGGTTAGAGGGAAAGAGAACTCCCCCAAAGCAGCCATTCTCATAAGAAGAGCTATTATCCCTTGTTATTTCTAAAATGTGTATCACCATACTGAATCTAGCGCAAAGCTAGGAATGATTATCGGAAGTTGGCTACTTACTTAGACTTAGGTAAATCAGTTCCTTCTCTAAGACCTAACTGCACTGTCGAGGGCGATCTTGAAAGAGCACATGAAGGATAGGGAGGGACCGGAATTCCCCTTTTTTAAAGAGCTGCTTGTACTCAAGCTTGAAGGTGGAGATCTTATAAAGGTTGCCAGTAAGCAAGAAGCAAGCAGGTATCTATTAACAGCAATAGTCAGAGTCATATAAAAGGTAGCCAAAAAGAAGCATCGAATCCATCAGGTTGTATGAAATGAAAGGAGACCCACAGTGGGGCGGGCCTACATGAAATGCACCAAAGCCAAAACAAGCCACCCCTGCAAGAAATAAATGAATTCCAAAGATCTTGGGCAAATCCAATGAAGGTTTTCCCGTCCGCTCATCACAGAATATTTCTAGGTCCCAATATACCCAATGCTAGATAGCTGCCAAGAAACACAAGCCAGAAAACATAATATGCGCACCTACCACACCTTCATAACTCCAAATACCCGGATTCGTTACAGTTCCTCCTGAAATACTCCAACCACCCCACGAATTCGTTATTCCTAAATGAGTCATGAAGGGGATGACGAACATACCTTGTCTCCACATTGGATCCAAAACAGGATCAGATGGATCAAAAACCGCTAATTCGTATAAAGCCATCGAACCAGCCCAATCAGAAACTAGAGCTGTGTGCATTATATGCACCGAAAGCAATCGACCCGGATCATTCAATACGACAGTATGAACACGATACCAAGGCAAACCCATGGAAATACCCCTTTAGCAAAGAAAAATAGACACGATGTCGCTTTATTTTATCGCATTGGAAAAGACTATCCATACTTATTCTATGTACCTAACCCTTCTAGGGGATTCTATGTCAGAAAGCATGAATATTTATTTCATTCCATTAAAAATAACAAGCCAATTCTGTTTGTAAGAAGAAAGAGAAGCAGATCTATTCTATACTCGATAAGTGCCAATATGCAATGGGTAGCTTGGGCTATTTGGAAAAACGAAGAATAGATCCTTCATCCCTCTTTGTTTATCATTCAAATCATAGATTCTTTTTTCTTTATTCAATCTGTTTTACCTTCCTTATATGTAGAATATTTCAATCTATGTATTAATAGAATCTATAGTATTCTTATAGATTAAGAAAAAAAATGAAGATAATAAACTGCGGATTCTTTCTTTCTCTTCCATTCTTACGTTTCCATATTAAAGTGTAGTTTTTTACTTAAATTTAATAATATTAATCTAATATGCCCATTGGTGTTCCAAAAGTACCTTACCGGATTCCCGGAGATGAAGAAGCGACTTGGGTTGACTTATACAATGTTATGTATCGAGAAAGGACACTTTTTTAGGTCAAGAGATTCGTTGCGAGATCACAAATCATATTACAGGTCTGATGGTATATCTCAGTATAGAAGATGGAAATAGCGATATTTTTTTGTTTATAAACTCCCCTGGCGGGTGGCTAATCTCAGGAATGGCGATTTTTGATACGATGCAAACGGTGACACCTGATATATATACAATATGCCTCGGAATAGCCGCGTCCATGGCCTCCTTCATTCTGCTTGGAGGAGAACCCACCAAGCGTATAGCATTCCCTCATGCTAGTATTATGCTTCACCAACCTGCTAGTGCTTATTATCGGGCAAGGACACCAGAATTTTTACTAGAAGTGGAAGAGTTACACAAAGTTTGCGAAATGATCACAAGGGTTTGTGCACTAAGAACAGGCAAGCCTTTTTGGGTTGTATCCGAAGACATGGAAAGGGATGTTTTTATGTCAGTAGACGAAGCCAAAGCTTATGGACTTGTCGATATTGTAGGGGATGAAATGATTGACGAGCACTGCGATACTGATCCAGTGTGGTTTCCAGAAATGTTTAAGGATTGGTAGTGGGTGGATTTCTTGTAAATTTATCTCAAACCTAAATTCGGGTTTTATGCTATAGAAAATAGAAATACTTCATGATGATGAATCATCAGGTTAAGATCGATCTAAATCAATCCATTTTATATATACATACGACATGCCAACGGTTAAACAACTTATTAGAAATGCAAGACAGCCAATATGAAATGCTAGAAAATCGGTCGCGCTTAAGGGATGTCCTCAGCGTCGAGGAACATGTGCTAGGGTGTATGTGCGACTTGTTCAGATCATGAGTTCAAACAAATAATAAAATTTTTAAGTATCCATGATCGGTACCAATGAATAGGATAGAGAAGCTCTATCCTAGATTTCTATGGCATGTGGAATTTATGGTTTCCTTTGGTGCAAATCCAATCATCTAGACTGGAAGAAGCAATTCCCCCATTGGTAACAAATGGTTATCCATTAAGCGGAGGAAATAGTAATAAAAAGAAAAAGGCTTATGCTCCTTTATCTTAAAAGAACGGACTAAAGGGTCAGCTACTTAGCCAACTTTCATAATTAAATACCGTCACTTTATGAATAACTCTTATTGTGAAAAGAGTTATTTACTCTATAATGGATAGGTAGAGCCAAATAATGTGAACTATACAAGTTCACAATACTTTTTGATGAAAGAAAGGGCTCCGGTGTATAGAGAGGGCCTCGCCGTTTAAAAGGGAACCATAAAAACGATGGAACCCACTGTTTTTTTAGTATCGTTAGAATTTGTTATTTCTATGCGAAATAACTAAATAGAATAAAAAATCGTGGTTGGGAAGGTTATAGTAGCAAAAGCCATTGGAATTAATATTTTATATATCAGAATAATCCGTTTAGTTATTAATGGGAAAAAAGAGGGTTAAAAGAAGAGAAATCATTAGTTATTCATTAAGGTTAATTTGATTCAATGACTAGAGTTCCGCGAGGATATATAGCTCGGAGACGATGAACAAAAATGCGTTCATTTGCCTCAAACTTTAGGGGGGCTCATTTAAGACTTAATCGAGTGATTACTCAACAAGTAAGAAGAGCTTTTGTTTCTTCTCGTCGAGATAGAGGCAGGCAAAAGAGGGATTTTCGTCGTTTGTGGATCACTCGGATAAATGCAGCAACACGGGTATATAACGTATTCAATAGTTATGCGGCTAGTTCAACACTCCATTTGCAAGCTGCTTTGATAATTTCATTACCTTCACGAGCAAGATCGTGCCCTTCGTTACAAGCTTGTACACAGGCTTCTAAAGCCACACGATTAGCTGCTGCACCAGGTGCATTTCCCCAAGGATGTCCTAAAGTTCCTCCACCAAATTGTAATACGGAATCATCTCCAAAGATTTCGGTCAGAGCTGGCATATGCCAAACATGAATACCCCCAGAAGCCACCGGTATAACACCTGGCATGGATACCCAGTCCTGAGTGAAAAAGATACCGCGAGAACGATCTTTTTCAATAAAATCATCGCGCAATAAATCAACAAAACCTAAAGTTATTTCACATTCCCCTTCTAACTTACCTACTACTGTACCGGAGTGGATATGATCTCCCCCCGACATACGCAATGCTTTAGCTAATACACGGGAATGCATACCATGATTTTTCTGTCTATCAATAACTGCATGCATTGCTCGGTGAATGTGAAGAAGTAGGCTGTTGTCGCGGCAATAATGAGACAAAGTAGTATTTGCAGTGAATCCTCCTGTTAAGTAGTCATGCATTACAATAGGAACCCCTAATTCCCTTGCAAATACAACTCTCTTAATCATTTCTTCGCATGTACCTGCAGTCGCATTCAAATAATGCCCCTTGAATTCACCAGTTTCGGCTTGTGCTTTATAAATTGCTTCGGCACAAAAGACAAAACGGTCTCTCCAGCGCATAAATGGTTGTGAGTTTACGTTTTCATCATCTTTGGTAAAATCAAGTCCACCGCGTAGACACTCATTACACGCTCTACCGTAATTTTTTGCGGATAATCCCAATTTTGGTTTAATAGTACATCCCAATAAAGGACGACCGTACTTGTTCAACTTATCCCTTTCAACTTGGATACCGTGAGGCAGACCTTGGAAAGTTTTTGAATAAGCAGGGGGAATTCGTAGATCCTCCAAACGTAGAGCGCGTGAGGCTTTGAAACCAAATACGTTACCCACAATGGAAGTAAACATGTTAGTAACAGAACCCTCTTCAAATAGGTCTAATGGATAAGCTACATAACATATATATTGATCTGGGTCCCCAGGAACGGGCTTGATGTGATAGCATCGTCCTTTGTAACGATCAAGACTGGTAAGTCCATCACTCCAAACAGTTGTCCATGTACCAGTAGAAGATTCCGCAGCTACTGCTTCTTCAGGCGGAACGCCGAGCTGAGGAGTTACTAGGCTAACGCGGTAAAGGCAAAGGTTTGATAAAAGTAGACACAATAGTAGGGGAAAGATGCAATTCAATGAATTTATCTCCGTAATGTACAGTACATCCTTGAAGAAGGGAGAGTGCTGAAATAGATGCACCCAAGGCCTCACCCTTAATCTTTTCATCCAGTATGATAGGAGTACTCGGCTAGTATGATAGGTCTACTCGGCAAATAGGAAAGCCTACCTCGCAGAAGATATCTACCATGATGCTACTCGGCTCTTAGAGGGGCGATCGATCTTTTTCCAACTCGCTACTCTTCACCAGCAAGGAGATTAGCTCTTCGCTTCAGCCCTCTGAACTTATACCCAACAATAGGACTGTAGAAATCAAAATGATGGGTAGGGGGAGGCCTAGTGATGGTAGATGTGGTTAGGGTTGTACTGCAGGAGTGTACCCTTGATGGTGGATAGATCTCCAGCTTTTCTTACTGGATTTTGTTTTGATTGATCTTGCGGGTTATCTTATATGTCTATTTATTCAGCTTTCTTATCAGGGTTGTCAGACTTCTTCTTAGAAGCTTTCTTCTTACTAGAATCTTTGATATTTTGTGTACCAGATTTCATCTGTTCAGATTTAGCGAGTTCTACTTGGAGATCCTCATTCTGCTCCAGCAAGCTCTTAATTAGCTTATAGGATGTGGGATTCAAACTATTAACATCCCCATCTCCTATATGAATAGGTTTAGTTCCAACCCATTTACCATACCGGTCAAAAACGAAGTCTCGCTTCTTACTTTCTATACCCATAGTTATACGCGCTATTTTCTTTTCCACCAGCAGCTTATGCCAGTTCCTATTGAACTTTAGTTCGTATTCGAAAGTATGCTTGAGATGAGGGTCATCTAGCTGGTTTATGAACCACTTCTCATTAGCCGAGTGGCAGAAAAATCGAGAATCCAATTTCGAATGAGCAGAGGAAAGGTGTTTTCCCTCGTTTCTCGCTTTGATTTGATTGGCTCGTGGGTGGATAGAAAAGAGATTCTTGGCTGCGCATGTCAGTTGACCATGTTCCAGAAATCGATCCAACCAAGGAAAAAGATACAAACGGATCTTGCTTCTTATGTGCTGCCCTGGTAAAGACCCGTAAGTGGAATCAATAATAATCCTTTCTAGTGGGACTATGCTGGGTTTCTTATGTTAGGAAAAAGAGGGTTCCAAAATCCTTTAAACAAATCCGGCACTTGCTGTGGGAACTTCATTGTGGGCAGTTCCCCATAGAAGATGACCTGGCACTTATCGAGATGTTGTGGACGTATCACCATAGTTCTTAGCTGTCCGTATTGGCGGTTAGTAAGTAGTTTGGTTTGTAGGAGGAAATTGGTTCCATTTCTCTTGCATCCATAAGTAACAAAGATCCTCTTTAGGAATTTCTTGCGGCAGGGTTGTTAGCTTGGCTTGAGTATTGCAAGGATGGATTCGAGAATGGTGTTTTCAGAACGACGCTTGTCCGCCTGCTTGTGAGTCAATTCTGCCACTCTTTCCTGCTGAAGCAAGAATCCGAGGCATGACTAGACCACTCTTCGATGAGATAGTCAAGACCCTGGTAAGCGTTAAGAAAGAGAGGCCATAGGCACAGTCTCCCCTTGGGAAAAAGGGAAACCCGGCTCCATTTTCTCTAAAATCTTCTATCTGGCCACCTGAATAAGTTGATCAAACTCTTGGCATACAGATTTGAATTCTAGTTGGTATCGGCCTGTCATACTCATCCTCCCCTTGCCCATGAAGTATGATATCCGTTGTAGTGCTTCCAATAGCAGAGCCGTGGATCCGACAACCTTGTCTACTGTAAGGCTGGGGATGTGAGTCTATGCGTTCTCCACTCCATTCTATTGATGCTTCTTATTAGCTAGATCGGGCCCAATTGACAGACAGGTTCTGCCCTCCGAGCACTAAATCCCTTCATCTTGCACTGGATAAGGGAATCTAGTATTGAGAAAGAATGGTACTTCTTTTTTACGTCGTTTATAGACGGAGGAATGGATACGAGTAGCAACATCGGGAGATGGAAGCTGACACAGGCAAGACAAAACATGAGTCTTCATAAGCTAGAGCTTCCGACCTTTACTATTTACATCAGCTCAACCTTCTTGCCCATTTGCTTTAGCGGTTTGATTGGCGGGTTTTCGGCCTTGCGTAGATGGTTTGCTTGGGCTCTAGGGTCATTCCCTTCTCAAGGCTGGCAAAGTAGGTTCTTTATTACTCGTAAGCCGTTGCACTTTTGTTTCTTAAAAGTAAGGTATTGGTATACGGATCAATAGGAACTGTTTTGGAAGTCTACTCTAGTCTAGTACAGTGCTTTAAAGTAAAGGTAGCCAGTAGTGGTAGCCTGTAATGGATCGTTCAGGGAAGGGAAGAAGCGTGGCATCATTTATCCTAGCTTTACAAGCTTGATAAGTATTGGTACAGGTATTGTTAATGGTTGGTTCCTTGAAGGGAAGTGCTACCATTATAGCTATCTTTTTACTAGTAATGGAAAGGTACAGGAACCTTCCTTGAGAAGAATGGTTTTTGGTGAAGGTGCGGGGTTGGTATTGGTTTTTGTTGCTAGGTTTTGAAGATGCCTTGCAGGGAATTGGTACAGGTACAACTTCCTTCATATCTGGTATGGGTGATTGGTATAACCTAATTAAAAGAGGAGTGGTTGCTACTACTTCCTTAATAAAACCAGCTTCCTAAATAAAACAAATAACAACTTTATTGTTCTTCTTCCTGCTTTCTTATTCTTCTTCTTCCTCTAGCTCCAATAGCAACCTGCTTTGGATCCAGCATCTGCTTTCTTCCTATTTCCTAAATCTAACAAAAACAACTTCTTCTTCATCCTCCTACTCCTAAATAACAACCCTGCTTCATACCTTCCTTTTGGCCTTGCAGAGAAGTGGTATCACTGCCTGAAAGGATAAGAGTGTGTCTAGTTTTACAGTGTAACACAACCGCCAGTGAAAATCTAGTGGAAATGTTATTTCCACTGGCGGTTCTTGAATAACCGCCAGTGGAAATGGCGATTTCCACTGGCCCCTAGCACTGGCGGCACTGAAAAATGCCAGTGCAAACGTCTCTAGAACCGCCACTATAGAGGCTCTATGTACTAGTGATTTATGGTTGAATGAATGGGTTGATGATAATTGTGTGATTATGATAGGTGTGTATCAGTGTCAAAATCAAGTTAATTTACTTCAATTAAAGGCTTTATCTAAGGTTATATTAAATACCGTGATTGTATATGATGCATCGCATAACCTTTCGAAATTAATAGATATAAAGGCACATCATTATGATTTCTTGAATGCACAAGAAAATGCGGTAATGTATTAAGTATAAACTTACGGGGTGTGTGAGACATCTATATAACACATATGGAAAAGGAGATGAGACTTCTAGTGCCAATATGGTACAAAAGAACTCCAATGTGCCACAAAATAGTCTAAAATGAAATAACTTAAGGGAAAAATATTGTGTGGGTTGCATAATTAAATCATTATTCTTTTGCATGAATAAATGAATAAATTAATTAATATAAATTATACTTGCATCATGTTGGAGTTTTGCTTTTGCATAAAATTGAAATTTAGAATCCAAACTTGGTTTGAATTGGATTAAAACCTAAATTTGGAAATGGGACTGAAAAAAATGGAAAAGAAGAAAGAAATACTATAAAGCACAAAATAAATCCGTAAATAAATAAATTTATCCCACACTGGTATGTTCAAGTTGAATACTTAATTTGAGTACAAATTTTGCTGCGAAATTTGAATTCAAATTCTAAATTTGAAAATAAAGGAAAACAAAAACAGAAAAGAAAATAATAAAACAAAACTGGACACTTGGGCCAGCCGCCACCATTTCGGCCTAGTCTTCTCTCCTCCCACATGCACCCAGCCCACCAACGTTTGTGCTGCGCCACTGGCCTACCGTCATGGTCGCTGACATCACGGACCCTTGCGTCACCCGCCCATCCGTCTCGCGTGCTTGAGCACTGGTGTTCCACTGTCGTGTGGGGCCCACTTGTCAGGATCTTCTTCAACGTCATCGCGGAACACACGCGTATTGCTCAATGCCCTCTGAGGATTTCGGGCGATTGGAGTCAACCCACGCCTACCAGCCCCCTCCAATCCGCGCTCCCTCCAACATAAAAACGAACCTTCTTCTCCTTCCCATGCTCTCTTGACATTCCTATCTAGTACCATCGTGTGACGTTAGATTTAAGGAAGTCGCCTCCATCGCTCCTCACCTTCACCTCTGTTCTGGTACCAGCGCGGGGTCTAGGAAGCTGTGTGTACCCTTACGGTGGCGATGGGGCTCCCAATTTGGTAGATGAAGCCACGGTTTGGCGGGCATTGCTCATCGGACTTAGAGTCCGCCGCCGGGCCTCTTCGCTCCGTGGTCGTGCTCCACCGTCTGCGTCAAGCCCGCGGTGATCGATCTAGGAAGAAGCACAGCGCACATGTATGCTCGTCGCGGCCTCGTCTGGGCGGAATTGAGCTACGGACCACCAAGATTCCTCGCCGGTGTGGGAGCTTCGCCGCACCGCCGCCGTGTACCGTGGGTAGCCTCCCTAGCGTCGTTCCTGCACCTGGTACGCCCTCCCATCTTGCATGTGTTAGCTCAGGAACGCGTAGGTCGCTCGGGTTCGGGGAGTAGGGCGTCGGCGTGCCAGGACGGCGGTCACCGGCGGGAGCTCCGCTGTGTGGGCCTGTGCGTCGCCGTGGCAGGGTGCAGGATAAGGTTGGGGTGACCCTGTTCATTGGATCCGTGGTGGGCACACACGAATAGATCTGAGTGTCCTCCTGGCATCGGGCTTCGTGGACCGTCCATTTGTTGATGAGCGCCTTAGACTAAATGAGGGGTTAGGACTGATTTGAGTCGCCCGATCTGATCGGACGAGATCGGATCGTGAATATCGCGGGGTCGTAGATCTGCAATGCAATGGCTGTGTTTGTGTGCCGGTTTGGGTGGGCGATCTAGCGCGTCCGATCGCCATCTGGCGGACCAGAACCATCCCACCTCTTTAAATGCCGCCCCGTTGGATTTGGATCCGATTGCCACAGTCTCATATGGTTCAATTAATGCGCCATCTAATCGTGGCCCTCGAAGTAAGATCTAGCAGTCATAATCCATCCATACCCCTTCGGCCCTGGCAGTCTTTCAAAAGAGTCCTCAATCTTTTAAGGTTTAAACCCGCAGTCCACCTCTGTGTTATCTGAGTCTGGGAAAAACTTCTGGTTTTGCCCCCAGGGTTCTCTGTAATTGGTGTTCAGTCCAGAGAACAATGAAAATGGATAATTAATTACAGAAATTTATTTTTAATATAAAAATAATTTCAGAAACTCGTGAAATTCATAGTTAATTCATTTTAACTCCAAATTGAGTCATTCTAGTTGCAATAATTTTGTTTTAATATTGTTTATCATCTAGTGCTATTGTTTAGCCATGAAACTTGAATTAAAAATGCTCATTTGAATTAGTCTATTCTAGGTGCTTAATAACTTCAGAAATTAATAACTTGGTAACCGTAACTCCGAATTTATTGATTCTCGTTCCCACGATTTTGTAACAACACGTAGATTATTATTATGCAGTTTGTACTTATGTTTGGTGTGATGTTAATTATGTCTATCCCACGTTTGCTTGTATTGCTATGACTAGTAGTGAGGTCACGAGAATCTAAGGATAATCCTGGTACCTGGAATCTCAAGTCCCAGGCAAGTTGTGCCCTTGATCACATTTACTTACCCAATAATGTTCTTTATAATCATTTATTGATGCATAGGTTTAATTTTGATGGGACCCAATAGGTTGCCCTAGTCTGCTTATCTTGTTACCTTGTTTACCCCTGAATCATTTGGGTAGTTTTGCTATTGCTCTATATGGTTTTGGTATTAATACTACATTATGTCCATGTTCCAATTCTTCTGTTATTTTATTTATGTTCATGACAAGATCATCATTAACTTTAATTGGAACATGAAGTTTAACTTGAGAAACACGTGCCACCACAAGGGTGGATTGGGACGCCCTTGGCTGACTAATTAGGAAAGCTAGTGGAAGACTACCTTACCCGAAAGGGGCAAGGGCAGTAGGGGAGTTGCATGCAGGAAGGTTCTCGGGTTGATTTTGCTGCGGTGGCGGTCAGACGAGGGATTCATGCAAGTGCTCTTCTCATAAACTGTAGTGGATTTTCGGAAGCTAGTGGAACTTTGTAAAGGCCTCGTAGTGGATCCCTAGCCATTCACCTCGGTAGTGTCTAAGGGTCTAGCTAACCCTGGCGACAAGGGATACACGACTTATGGGTACAGGGTACAACCTCTGCAGAGTGTAAAACTGGTATACTAGCTAAGCTCACGGTCAAGAGCAGCTCAGGACTCTCGCATGATTAAATTATGGAACTAAATTCAATTTGTCATTTGCATTGCATGGGATTATTATTAATTTTGTTCTATTATTATTATGGTTTGGTATCTACTTATACTTAGTAACTGCTAATAAAATTTTGACCAACATTAAAAACAATGCTCAGCTTTAACCATTCTCTTTGGTAAACCTTACACTTCACATGGGCTCCCACCTTTGGTGAGTTCATGCACATTATCCCCACAACTTGTTAAGCTATGAACGTATGTGAGCTCACCCTTGCTGTCTCACCCCCATAGGAGAAGTACAGATGATTCAAGAGGAGCCACACATCGAGGAGTTCAGTTTGATCTAGGTGGCGTCTCCCAGTTGATTTTATGGCGCCAAGGATGGACTTTAGCTCATTTTATATTTATCATTTATTTTGTAAGATTTCCGCTATGTAATAAGTACTCTGATTATATTGTGACATTTATCTCTATACACTCTATTATTATATGTGTTGTCTTCTTTGGCGCATATATGAGATGCACCCGGCTTTGTCCCTTAAAACCGGGTGTGACAAAAGTGGTATCAGAGGAAATGTTGACTGTAGTACGAAACCTAGATAGAACTGGACAACCAATACCTATTTACCTTTGCTACTCTGATTCTTTTCTAGACTTTTCTTAATCTTTTATCATCTATTTCTGCTTTACTCTGATTATTCTTACCGTTTCATTCTAAAGACAAATGTGGATTTCACACTTTTGAAATCCTGTGCCTAAAGTGACCTTCAGGAATAGGAGACCTACTCTTAGGAACAAAAAACAAAACTATTTTTATAGTTATCTATATGGTTGAGTGCTTGTTCTTATGATACTTGTTTGATTTGGATCTTTGATTGAGTGTGATGAGTTGTGGAGTAATGTCCACAATTACATCTGCATATACATATAGACATAAATACAATTTATAAGATAATTATACAACCTAGATTATCCTCCATTAATGTGTATCTAGTTTAAATAGATCCCTTTTAACTTAAAGGAATCTATCTTATCCTAATAGGTTCATCTTGTGTTAAAAAATTTCTTATCCTCTTAAATTGTTTATAAGATAAACTAGACCAACTAAAAGTACCCCCACTAGAATATATCGAATAGATTCATCTTATCTTGAAAGGTTCTCTCTTATCTTAATAGATCCACCTTATCCCAAAAAGATTTTATCTTAGCCTAATAGATCTAACTAATCTCAAAAGATTCTATCTTATTCTTAGAGACTCATCTTGTCCTAATAAGCATACTTATCCCCACCACTTTGCTTATATCATGATAGTGTAACAAACATGATCTATTCCAAAATAAATTAAGTAGATCTTATCTAATTACACCAATTTAATTCTGATCCCATTTAATCTGATCAGATCTAAGCTAATGGACAAACATGTTAGATAATACTAGTAAACTAAGATTGGATCCTAACTGTTATAAATATGTTTTAATCTAAATTGGAATCATAGTCCAACTTGGCCATATGCAACTACCTTAACCACCCGATAGTTGCATAACCCCTCAGTTTTAAACTAACAGAGATTCTGATCTACCTGCACCATATAGTCCATCCTATCTCAAAAGATTCTAACATATCCTAATAATATATATGTCCTGCCCTGGTAGATCTATCCAACTTTAACTAGTCTAATCTAGTTATATCCAATCTAATCTAGACCCTATCTAATCTAATATGATCTAATCTAAAGGGAGTTACTTAAACAAGTCAGTTAATACTGGTAACATAGATTAGACCATATTTCTATAAATGGGTTTTAAACCTAAATTGGTGTTTTAAACCAACTCGTTCGTGAAACACTACAAGAAAATGTTGAAGGAGTGTCAGTTAATTAAAGAGTGTCGGGGCCAACACTTTTAATCGAAGTAAAAGTGTGGGTTTTGCTGCACCAACACTCTTAATTTAAGAGTGTCGGGGTCCCGCAGAAACAGACACTTTTAATTTAAAAGTGTGGGTTTTTTCCACGCCGACACTCTTATGGATGTTACCATAATTCCCCAATCCTATTCTACAGTCGTCCACGCGTCTTCTACCGCCGCCCGCGCGTCTTCTACCGCCGCCCGCGCGTCTTCTACCTTAGCTTTACTCTGCTTGCCAGTCCGCCACCGACTCTCCTACCCAGTCTCCCTGTCCGGCGGCGTGCCATCGGACTCGCCGAGCCGGGCGCCGGGCGGCCCGCCAAGCCAAGCGCCGGGTGGCCTCGTCGAGGCAGGCAACCTCACCTAGCCGGACGCCGGGCGGACATCGCCGAGCCGGGCGGCCTCGCCGAGCTCCAAGCTCTGGGCACGGCGCAGTGCCTCGCCGAGCCAAGCGGCCTTGCCAAGCCGGACACAGGGCGGCCTCACCGAACTCCAAGCTCCGGGCGTGCAGTGCACAGGTGATTCACTGCATAACCTTCATGCTATGTTGTTGGTTCAGTTAAAAATGGAATTCGTTGTTTTGTGCAACAAATCACTATTGCGGGTAATGAAGATGGCTACTGTCTTGACCACGCTCGATTGGATTTAGCTGAAATTTAGTAGTCCGCTAGTGTTGTTACTCGTATCCTTGATTATATAATTTTCTAATGTGTAATTGCAGTGATGCATTAACCTGTTGATTAACATGTAATTGCAGTGATGCATTATAGATATATATTTTTCTAATGTGCAAATGGGAATGTTGTTACTTGTATCCTTGAGCTTTCTCCCTTAATTAAAAGATGGCATGAAAAATGCAGCACTGAATTAAGTAAATGTACTTGGTACAATGCTAAAATAGATGTAACTTGATTTAGTGTTTAACTGTTTATAAATGGCTTTTTCGTACCTAAGTGTATATATGTTGTTTCTTTAGCTTTGAATATGAGTGACGATCGAAGAAGGGCGATGTACGATGGATTCGATAGTGTCACTCATGGTCACTCTGATGCATGGGTGAGAGTTGCAGATGAATTCGTGGCACTCGCATTTGCTGGTGATGCTCGTTTAGTGAGGTGCCCATGTATAAAATGTTGGAACTTGGTTCGGTTGAAAAAAGTGGAGCTCTCGTATCATGTTTTCAAACATGGCTTTATGCCGAACTATTTGGTATGGCATGAGCATGGAGAGGTGGACCATACTATTGAGTCAGATGGGGACCAGGATGTAGACCGAATGGAAGAGATGTTGGATGATATTAGGAATGAGTACCCAACACTACAGAATAATCAAGCTTTTCCAGAGGATGTGAGAGAGTTCTACAAGCTTCTTGAAGCCTCAGAGGCTAAAGTGCATGAAGGAACCAATGTGAGCGTACTGCAGGTGGTAACATGTCTCATGGCGATGAAGTCAAAGTACACCTTCTCCAACAACTGTTACAACAATATTGTGAAACTGATTATTGATATCAGTCCACCGAATCATAACATGCCGAAAGACTTGTACCATTGCAAGAAGCTCATAGCTGGTCTCGGCATGAACTACCAAAAGATTGATGCTTGCGAGGACAATTGCATGTTGTTCTAGAATGAGCATGAAAATACCACACATTGCATCCACTGCAGTAAGTCAAGATATGCAGTGGTGCTAGATGAGGATGGAAATGAGGTTACGACAAAGGTGTCGATCAAGCAACTCCGGTACATGCCTATCACTCCATGGCTTAAGCGTCTCTTTCTAAATCAAGAGACAACAAAGCAAATGAGGTGGCATAAAGAAGGGGATCATCAGGGTCAAGATCCGGATGTCATGGTGCATCCCTCAGATGGCGAGGCCTGGCAGGCTCTCGATCGTTTTGATCCAGAATTTGCAAGAGACCCTAGGAGTGTTCGTCTTGGTTTGTCGACGGATGGATTCACTCCTTACTCCAATAATTCCACTTCTTACTCATGTTGGCCAATTTTTATGATGCCCTACAATCTCCCTCCTAACAAATGCATGAAAGAAGAGGTCATGTTTCTTGCCCTTATTGTTCCAGGTCCGAAGGATCCTGTAACGAAAGTCAATGTATTTATGGAACCGTTGATCGAAGAACTAAAAATGTTGTGGCAGGGGGTTGAGGCATATGATAGTCATCTGAAATGTCGTTTTACTCTACATGCAGCATATCTATGGTCAATTCATGATCTGCTAGCATATGGCATTTTTCTGGTTGGTGTGTCCACGTCATACTGCATTGTCCGATATGTATGGGTGACTCACAAGCATATAGGTTAGAACATGGTAAGAAGGAAACATTTTTTGATGTTCACCGACGCCTCCTTCCCTATAATCATCCTTTTAGAAAGGATACAAAGTCATTTCGAAAAGGCAAGAGGGTTAGAGATGGGCCACCGAAGCGACAAACTGGTGAAAATATCATGAGACAACATCGTGACCTAAAACCGGGCGTAGGAGGTCGGTTTCAAGGGTATGGTAAAGAACACAATTGGTCGCACATCTCGTTTATCTGGGAGCTACCTTACACGAAGGCATTGCTGTTACCACATAATATAGATTTGATGCACCAAGAACGTAATGTTGCGGAAAGCATCATAAGCATGTGCTTCGACTTCACTGGTCAAACCAAAGATAACATGAATGCAAGAAGAGACTTAGCTGAACTTTGTGATCGTCCGCACCTTGAGCTTAGAAAAAATCCAAGTGGATCTGAGAGTCGGCCACAAGCTCCTTATTGTCTGAAACCGCAAGAGCGAGAAGAGATATTTCAATGGTTGAAAAAGTTGAGGTTCCCAGATCGCTATGCGGCTAATATAAAACGGGTAGTTAACCTCGACACTGGTATACTCGTTGGGTTGAAGAGTCATGACTATCACATTTTGATTGAAAGACTAGTGCCGGTAATGTTTCGTGGATACTTCAGTCCCGATGTGTGGAAGATATTTGCATAACTTAGTTATTTTTATAAGCAGATATGTGCTAAGGAAATCTCAAAGAAATTGATGTTGAGGTTTGAGAAGGAAATCGTTGTCCTTGTATGTAAGATGGAAAAAGTATTCCCACCTGGATTTTTTAATTGTATGCAACATTTGCTTGTGCATCTACCTTGGGAAGCGTTGGTAGGAGGACCTGCATAGTTCAGGTGGATGTATAGTCAAGAAATAGAATTAAAAAAACTCAGAGGAATGGTGCGGAATAAGGCAAGGGTTGAGGGGTGTATTGCAGAGGCGTTCGCAGCTAGAGAGATCACATTATTCTCAAGCAAGTATTTTTCAGACACAAACAACGTGAATGCGCAAACGACATGGTACCATGTTGCCGAGCAAGCTCCAATCACTGATCTAAGTGCTTTTAAGTGGGACGGTAAAGGTGTCAGAGCTTACACATCACATCTTGTGGGAATGATAGAGCGTAACAAGACCTTGCTTTTTTTGTATGTCAATATGCCAGAACTTCATCCTTATTTCCAAATCTTTGATAGCATATATAAACCCAACAAACAACTTACTCAAAAGCAGTCAGATGACCTACGCTTGAAAGGGTTACACGGTGGCCCGTCCTTCGTGCAGTGGTTCCACGAGCATGTAATTTCCTCCATGCCTATCTTTTTTTCTAACTTAAGTTCAGATGTTACATAGTATTTATTTTTATCCGTTCCTCATTTTTGTAGTGTAAGAAACCTGAAGCCAGTGTCTCCAAAGACTTGCTACAAATATCACATGGTCAATTGACCGCAAGAAAATTTGATCGCTATGATATTAATGGATACCGTTTTCGAACAGAAAAACTAGAAACGAGTCGTCTACTTGCAACTACAACAAACAGCGGAGTTGTAGCAAGTTCGTATAGCGACAATGGAAAATTGGAGGACTATTATGGTATTGTTCAAGACATAACCGAGTATACATTTGGAGGTCACAAACCTTTGAGACTTGTGACGTTTGACTGTATGTGGTTTGATCCACATGTTGGCACGCGAGTTGACGAATTCGGGATGGTGGAGGTAAAGCACGCATCAAGGTATAAAGGCAATGAGTACAACAATATCATCCTGGCACGTCAAGCGCATCAGGTGTACTATTTGAGTTATCCTCATAAAAGTTTTAAAACCTGGTGGGTTGCATATAAAGTTAATCCAGAGGTTCACCCTTATCGATATCAAAACTACAATTTAAGCACCAATGATGATGATGATGATGTTGTCTTCCAAGAAGTCGGTGATCAAGCAGACGCTAGCGACAATGATAGTATTGTATCCGAAGGGGTAGGACTAAATGAGTTAGCTTCTCTTACCATAGAGTTAATGGAGGAACCAATTTCATCAAATTCAAAACGTCAAAGGTTTGAAGAAACAGTTCTTGAAACACAACAATGGGTTGAACAACTTAATGCACGTGTCACCGAAGAGGACTCTGATGCTGACGATTTTTGATACATAATTCATAGATGTAATGGCACACTCTTGTTTTTGTTTATTTAATATGCATTACTTTGTGAAAAATTTATACATACTTACTATTTTGTGAATTATTGCAGATGTTCAGGATGGATTCGTCTGGTAGGAGATCCAGACCATGAAGGTCGAGGGGTTCCAGTGGTACTCCTAACATGTTTGAGGTACTTGTTTTTTCTTAGTTTAGTTACTGGGGCCAGCTAGCAATCTAAAATTGTTTACATTTCAGGGCACCACAACAAGCAGGAGCAGGCAAGAGCAGTTGCTTACCTCCCTAGAGCAGATGCGGGGTAGCAGCGGACCCTCCAATACAGAAGGGACTATTTCGCGTGCAGCTGATTTAGTGGCACCTACTGCGGAGGCGGCTGTGGACGCGGAGGCTGAGGAAGCTACCGCAGAACTAGATGATGGAGAGGAGACTTTGGGAGCAGACGCTTCTACAGAGGAGGCTGCCACACAGGCTGCGCAACGGTGTGAAATCAGGTATTCTTATTGTTGAGTTGAAGTTTTATTGTCAAGTTGATGTTTTAAGTAAATAATTTTCATTGTGAAATAACAAACTTTCATTTGTAGGTTTCGTCGGTCCCTCACATTGAAGCCTTCTAAACCCTTCGATCAGCGGAGGGTTATTGAACCGAAAGGCACCAGGGCATGGAAGGAGGTTAGTTGGGATGGGACAGGGCATCACACACCAATCCTCACAGAGTTGGGGATTTGTTTGCGATTCACCTACCCGGCGATGGTGACAGAGCGCGGTCTAGAGATAGCTGCTCATTACTGGGCTCATTGGGATCTCAAGCCGTACGGGAACGACGGGACACACAAGCAAAGTGTGGGATTTGTTTTGGGTAAGTCCCTTGTGATATTCAAATTGAATTTAGATTTTGCATTTGTAAGTCTCTGATCTTCAAATTTGCAGGGCCAATTTCGCGTGTGCAACCCCTATACCTTGGATGATTCATATGTGCGTGAGGTATTCAATGGCTCAGCAGATAGAGTTGTAAAGGGCATGATGTATAAAGCACGATTGAGGGCCATCACGGTGTACCAAAAGCGTCAGGGGAACTATTGTGACACGAATATGGCAAAGGAAATTCACCTGACGGATCAGCAGTACAAAGAGAGTGAGGTGGATTGGTTGAGCCACCATTCAGATGCTTGGGCGTGGATGTGCGAGTATTGGGCTTCTGAGGAGTTCCTAGCCATATCTAATAGAAATCATATGAATCGGTTGAGCAAGCCAGGGGTCCACTTCTTCGGGGCAGATGGACACGTTGGCAAGGCCGCACGTATGGTGTGTGTCAAATTGCCTGGTCAATTGTTAATTGCATAGACTTGTCTAGACTTTCTAATCATGTGTTGCAGGCGGCTCGAAATGGAGTGGAGCCTACTTTGCTTCAAGTCTTCGTCGAGGGACACAAGGGTCCCGATCCGAATCATCCGGAAATACTGAATGACAGTAATGTGACAGAGAAACTGGTAAGTATGAAAATCGACTCTAAGATGAACATGATATGCCTTTGTTGTGACTTGGATGATTTTTTCACAGGCTCACTACATTGAGAACGTGAGAGAGAAAAATGGTCCAGACGCGGACTGGCTCACTGGTGAGTTCGATACGGAGGCGGCTTATAAGGCTGGTGGAGGCGTGCCGCATGGGAGGTATATACGCTTGTCACGTTGTTACTGTTTAGTGATGTATTGTCGTTTACTATATATATATATATATATATATATATGATACTCTTACAGGTTAGCAATCGGTGACGGTGTTGTCCCCCGTCGGAGTTACACTAGACGGTCCAATTTCTCAGCTGGGTCGAATCGACCCCGACGACCATCTCCATGTGAAGGAGAGCTGCTTGAGAAGATGACTCAGATGGAGGAGAGTATGGCGCAATATAAGCAACAAGTGCAGCAACAGATGCAACAAATGCAAAATTGGATCCTACATCAGGTATCAATTTTTTGTTATTTCGTTGTTTCTCAAGTCCGATTAACTGAAAAACTGATGAATAATCTATTTGCATATGTACGGAGGTGCCGGAACTCAGTTCGGCATGCCGCCTTTTCAACAACCCCCTATCATCGCACATCCGGTGTCTAGACAATCATCGCACCGATCCACTGCAGCGGCGGATGGATCACAAGTACAATCGTCTACTAAACATCATTTGTCTGATAATCATTGGTTTTCAAGACAGCGGTGGTGCAGTCTCTTCTTCTTCAACCGTTATTTCTTCTTCGTTTTCTATACATAACCATATACAACCATGAATGCTCATGTGATGCTTATGAAAATGTAATGATAATAGAGGTTCATCAAGTTGTAGCTTGAATACAACTTTCCTTCACGGTTTACCTGGGAAACTAGGGTCTTCTAGGTCAACACCCTAGTAGGGTTAGACAGTTTTACCCTAAGGAGCTAGGGTTTTGGGTTTAGGAACCAAACAATGTCCAACACATGTCAAACTTCACCCATGGGTTCTAATTATCAAATTAAGTTTATCCAAAAAGTTTTATGATTTTTGGAGTTATTAAATAATTTATAAAATTCCAAGAGACTAGGTTTAGGCCCTTTCAAATACTAAATAATTCTTGGTTTGGACTAAAAACTTTGGAACTATTTTTATTAAATACTAGAGAAATTTAGGAGTCCAACAAAATTGGTCTCATATTTTTATCATTTTCCATAATTTCCTATGAATTTCCTAAGTCTGGTAGAAAAAGAAAAAGAGAAAGCATAAACAGTAACGAGCTCAATCTAGCCCGAGCCGGCCCAAAACAGGCGAAACGCGCCCCCGCGCACGCCCGCGTTGCCAGGTTTGCACAGAGGACCCTTGCGATTTGAAAAACCCTTAAAGAGTCTGTAGCACTATTTCCTTGTCTCAATGACATTTGCACCAAGGCCCTCGCACTTCTATTTCTTCGCAGCGCCAGGTCCACGACGGTGGACGGCGACAAGCACGTCTCCGGTGAACCCGTACTTGCCGGAAAACGTAACGGCTAGGTCTCTCCTTTGTTCGACACCTAATTCTACCCCCGGAGACACGAATCCCTCAACAAATTGCACAATTCCGGGTTGATAACTCTCTGTCCACGGTGATGGCACACACCGAGGACAATCCGAGGTGTTCCTGGTGATCTACCCTGGTCTAGTTCAATTGGCTGGGCCAATGAGCATCTACAGCACATAGGGGTATTGAAACGAGAGCAAGGAGGGCGTGAACGGACCTGTAGAGAGCTGGACACGGCGAGCTCACACACGACGGTGTTCTTGACTGATTTGGGGGAAACTCTAAATTAGAGCTTTCTGGTGGACAATCCGAGACACGGGCTGGTGCGTTGGGTGTGTGATTACTTAGCAGAGCTCACTGGGTCGACAATTTATAGGTTCCATCGGCGATGGAAGCTAATTTTGAGAAGACGCGCGACGGCCAGAGGGACAGGAAGTCACTGGTGTAGGTGATACTGCGGCCCTCACTGGCTAAGGGGCTACGGTGGTCACTGGTGAGCTATGTCAGCAAGTAAAGACGTGGTGCAATGGGAACGGCGTGGTGCAGTCGCGGTAAACGGCGACTTCCACAGCGATGGCCGTCCGGCCACGTCGTGGCGCAAGTGGGTATGGCGACAGGCCGGCCACAGTGCCCCGACCATATCCACAGCGAGATCTTTTCACCAGGAGTCATTATCCACGCGATACTGCGCGCGAATCGCAACGCCAGCGCAAATCCGAGCGCAGGGGTTGCCGGCGGCGAGGTGCACTGCACCTGTGATCTTATTCAGTTCACTGTACCATTAGAAACCCTATCAGGATGCCTGACAGAGCGATTTCCAGTGCCCAAATCTCCAATTTTCATGTGATAACTTGCTAATTTACCTTTAAAAAAGTTGTTGTCCTATAATCCAGCTTTAATCTTGCTATAGCAACCATACTTAAATTCTCACTAAATCATACACAAAATAGCTCCCAAACATGGTCCTGGTTCACTGTCAGTCCAGTTTTAGAGCTACACCCGACTGACAGACCAACTTCAGGTCTATTTTGCTCCCACTTTCATGTAGCACTAGGACATACTCTCTTAATCAAATTTGTTCTCCTTACATAGCTCTACAAGTTTGCTATATTGACCAAGAGCAAAATCCTCAAGAATTCTGAGATATAGAGCTCTAAAGATGAACCCATTCAACTGAATTCAGACTTAAGCATATGGGGTTCATGGGGTACTTTTTGCAAATAAGTTCAAATCCCACTTTTTAACATGCAAATACTTAAATGTGAAAAACACATGATTTGTGGTGTTCTATTACTTTGGTATTTGCATTTTGGTCCAAAAGTGCACAAAATTTACATCTAACCCCCTAGTGTTTTAATTAGGGTTTCTAGGGTTTCTTTTTAGGGTTTTTGGCACGTTAGGGTTTTGTGCCACAAAAGTCCATCCACTTTGATATATTGTGATCATTTCTCATGTCTCATGGGATTTTTACTTATTTAAGCTTCCCTTTCTCCCTTAAGTCCTAATTCAGGGTTAAGTACCCTACACTAGAGTTAAGCACTTTTCAAGCCACATCATTACAACTTGTTTGAACTTTTTACCTAGTGAATGCACTCTAGGTGTAACAAACATATTAAATGTCAATGCGCATGATGTTATGCTCAAGTTTTAGTACTAGTAACACCACGGGTGTTACATCCTTCCCCCCATAAAAGAATCTAGTCCTGAGATTTAAGGTCCTAGGGTAAGTAATGGAAAAGGAAGCACGTCACAACTTTATTTCCTTAATTGTCTTACAAGGCAGGGGGTGGTATGGGGTTTATTTCTCCTTTACAATCCAATGTACATATTTTACAGGTTACATGAAGCTAAGTACCTAGGAAAATTCTTTTCCATGAAGTCTCGAGTCTCCCGATAGCTTCATCTTCAGTATGTTGGTTCCATTGGATCTTATAGAATTTTAGAATCCTTTTTTGGGTGATCCTGTCCTTCTGATCCAAGACTCGAATAGGATGTTCTGAATAGGTCAAGTCTGGTTCTAAGACTACATCCACCACATCAATGGTTCGATCTGGAACCCGAAGGCACTTCTTCAATTGAGATACATGGAACACATTATGCACGGCAGACAATGTTTTTGGTAGTTGGAGTCGGTATGCCACTGGTCCACATTGTTCAAGAATGGGAAACAGGCCAATGTATCGGGGTGCCAACTTTCCTTTTACCCCAAAACGGTTCACACCCTTCGTTGGTGATACTTTCAGGTACACATAATCTTTGACTTGAAAGAACAAGGGTCGGCGTCGTTTGTCTGCATAATTCTTTTGTCGAGCTTGTGCCTTTTTCAAGTTGTGTATGATTCGTTGGACTTTTTCTTCCGTCTCTTTAACCATGTCAGGCCTGAGAAACCACCTTTCTCCAGGTTCTGACCAATTTAAGGGTGTTCGACACCGTCGTCCATACAAGGCTTCAAATGGTGCCATCTTAATACTCTCTTGATAGATGTTATTATAAGAAAATTCTGCAAATGGCAAACATTCATCCCATTTTTGTGGAAATTCCAGGACACATGCTTGCAACATGTCTTCAAGTATTTGATTTACTCTCTCCGTTTGCCCACTCGTTTGAGGATGATATGCCGAACTGCGGAGCAACTTAGTACCCAGAGATTTGTGGAGCTCTTCCCAAAATTTGGATACAAATAGTGGTCCACGATCCGACACTATTGTCTTTGGAACCCCATGCAACCTGAGAATGCGAGCAATATAGAGTTCTGCATATGCAACCATTGGATATTTTGTCTTGACGGGCAAGAAGTCAGTAATCTTTGTAAGCCGATCAATTATAACCCATATAGAATCAAATCCTTTGGCTGTCTTGGGTAGTCCCATGATGAAGTCCATACTAATATCCTCCCATTTCCAAGTTGGGATGGGCAAAGATTGCAGTGGACCAGCAATCTTCATATGTATTGCTTTGACATGTCTACAGGTGTCACATCTCGCCACATAGCGTGCAATCTCAATCTTCATTTTTGTCCACCAATAGTGTTGCTTTAAATCTTGATACATCTTAGTACTTCCGGGATGAATGGAATATCGATTAAGATGAGCTTCATCCAAAATTTACTGGCGGACTTCAGTATCCTTAGGCACAACTATGTGATCATTAAACCATACTATACCTTGATCATCCTTTCTGAAGCAATTAGCTTTGCCGGCTTCTATCTTCTCATGAATATTTTCATACCCTTATCATTTCTTTGGGCATCAATAATATTTTGCAGAAGAACTAACTCAAGCTTTAATTGGATCAAAGTTTCATGTTGTACATTCCCAGGTTTAACTTCTCCATTTCTTGACATAATGTGGTGTCAGAGGTCTTTACTGTAAGACAATGGAGGGAAGCCTTGCGACTCAGTGCGTCTGCTACCACATTGTCTTTTCCTGGGTGATAATGGATTTCTAAATCGTAATCCTTAATCAGCTCAAGCCATCTTCTCTGCCTCATGTTCAGTTCTGACTAGGTAAAAATATACTTCAGACTTTTATGAACGGTATACAAATGGCAGGTATTTCCCAGCAGATAATGACGCCATATTTTAAGGGCATGAACAACTGCACCTAATTCGAAGTCATGAGTTGGATATTGCTCCTCATGCCGGCGTAACTGTCTTGAAGCATATGCTATGACTCGGCCCTCCTGCATTAAGACACACCCAAGTCCACTCCGGATGCGTCACATTACACATCAAAAGGCTTCTCTATATCCGGTTGAGCCAATACTAGAGCAGTAGTCAATAATATCTTCAACTGCTCGAAGGCTTCTTGGCATTTTGAGGACTAGTCAAACCTTGTATCATTCTTCAACAAACTTGTGATTGGTTTCACAATCTTGGAGAAATCCGGAATAAATCTGCGATAATAGACAGCCAGCCCAAGGAAACTTCAAACTTGATGTACTGTCGTTGGTGGCTTCCACTCTAGAATATCCTTGACCTTGCTCGGGTCAACCGCAATCCCATTTGCAGACAATACATGTCCCAAAAATTGGATTTCCTCCAACCAGAACGTGCATTTGCTGAACTTAGCATATAATTGGTGTTCCCTTAAGCGCGTTAACACGATCCGTAGATGTTTAGCATGCTCCCCTAAATTCTTGGAATAGATCAAGATATCGTCAATGAAGACCACCACAAATTTATCTAACTCGGGCATAAACACCAAGTTCATTAGATATGTGAAGTGGGCTGGAGCATTGGTCAATCCGAAGGACATAACCAAATATTCAAATAATCCATATCGCGTAGTGAATGCGGTCTTGGGTATATCTTCGGGTCGAATACGGATCTGATGATAACCTGATCTGAGATCAATCTTGGAGAATACCCGAGCTCCAATAAGTTGGCCGAACAAAATATCGATCCGGGGAAGAGAGTACTTGTTCTTATAGTGACCTCATTAAGGGGTCTGTAGTCCACGCACATTCGAAGTGTTTGATCCTTCTTCTTGACGAAAATTGCGGGACATCCCCAAGGTGATGAACTTGGCCTAATGAATCCCTTCTCCAACAAATCTTGTAATTGAATCTTGAGTTCCACCAATTCGTTTGGTGGCATTCGATACGACCTTCTAGAAATAGGAGTCGTACCAGGCTTCAATTCAATCACAAACTATACATCCCTTTCTGGAGGTAATCTAGGTAGATCTTCAGGAAAGATGTCCGGGAATTCACATACTATTGGAATATCCTGGATTTCGGGTATGATAGCTTCATAGACCCGTCCAAATGATTTGGCTGGGACAACTACAGGGATGGACAAGAGAACCTCTTCATGGCCATGGTTCAACTTGATGGTCCTTAAATCAGTGTTGAGGATAGCTTTATGCTGGGATAACCAATTCATGCCCAGAATTACATCTATGTCTTGGCCCTTTAAAACAATCATGTTGGTGTGAAATTCCTGTTCAGCCAATGTTATTGGCACATGTAAGGCTACTTCCTTAGTACATATTTGTCCCCTAGGTGAATGGATAATAAATCCTTCCCTTGATTCAGTGCAAGGAATGCAATGCTTTTCCACAAAATTCATGCTTATGAAAGTATGTGAAGCACCAGAATCAAAGAGAATGACTGCTGGGTAATTGGCCACAAGGAACGTACCCACCATCACTGGCTCGCCCTTCGGTGTAGTGGCCACTTGAGTATAATATATTTGTCCTATTTTCTTGACATTTTTGCCCGTTGAAGTACTAGTCGTGTTTCCCTTTCCTTGATTGGAGCTCCCAGAGTTCTGTTGATTGTTGAATTTATTCTGTTTTGGGTATGGACAGTCCTTTATAAAATGTCCAGACTTTCCACAATTAAAGCATCCAGTGGAAGAACTAGGAAGAGCGGGGAAACGAGTACCAGGGGCACTCGGCTGATTTGTAGAAGTCAGGGCATTGGCAGGACGAATGATAACAGGCTGTTTGAACGGATAGGAGGGTGGACGAGGCAAAGAACGATTCTGATTAAAAGGTCGGATTACCAACCTGGTTCACTTTTCAGGTCCCTGATTAGACCTATCACCTCCAAATCCCTTTGATTTTCCATGGCTTGTGTTCTTGGCTTCTGCGGCCGATGTCGTGCTAACATCTCTGTTGTAAGTAAGATCTAGGCAGGTGGCCATTTTCTGTTGGAGCCTATTGTTAAGTCCCCTCATGAAGCAATTCTTTTTTTTTAGATCAGTATTTACTTGATCGATGACATACTAAGACAAATGGTTGAACTTGTTGAGATACTGCATTATAGTATCTCCCCCTTGTTTTAGTCGAATAAACTCCTCTTGTTTCATGTGAAGCATTCCCTCTGGAACATAGTGTTCACGGAATGCTAGCTTGAATTCTTCCTAGGTGATTTGATGTCCGACTGGTTGAACTGCTACAAAATTTGCCCACCAAGTACTGGCAGACCCTCTTAGTTGTTGTGCAACAAATAACAGCTTCTGTGTCTCCATGCAACGGACCAATCCGAACTTCTGCTCCATTACTCTTATCCATTCGTCAGCTTCTAGAGGGTCTTCTGCTTTAATAAAGAACGGGTGACGTGTCTCAGAGAATTCTTGGTATGTAGTTTCACGAGGTCCTTGTGGAGGAGCTCTGCCTCCATGTTGCTGGAACTGATTACCTGCCATCTCACACAAGAAACAAGTATTATCTGTAGTAGCATTGACCAAGGCAGCGATAGCCTCGGCCAGTGTCGGTGGTACAGGTGGCGGATTAGGAGTGTCTTCCCAACCACAGGAAGTCCCCGCACCGTCATGCGCACGAGTCCGTGATGGCATCTGAGGCAAAGAAACATTTGAAAAATATAACATGCCAACACATACCACCAGATTACATTACCAAAATGTAATTATACAGACTCCGGCGTACAACCTGACTTCATTACTTATTTTACATAGGTATAGTATCTAAACTATACTATTCTAGTCTTCATCATCCTTTGTTGCTCCATTTCCTGCCGCAGGAGACTGTTCGTCAGCAAGGTTCATAGAAGGAGGAGGCTTAAAAAGGTCCAACTCCTCATCAGTTCCTTTGTTTGCTGTTCCCGACAGACCGGCTCCCATTGCATCAGTGTTGGAAGGTACGTCCGGGTGCAGTCGAGCGTACAATACATGTACTTTCATATGTAAAGTATTGCAGTATACTTGCAGACTGTCAAGGGCCGCACTATGCTCTGTCACACGAGCTCGAGCTTTTGCTTCGCGGTCCCAAGAAACCGAACGTGAGTTGACGGCCCAATCAACCGCCAAATCCTGTTCAGCAAGCTCGTCTTACAAGCGTCTGACGTCAGCTGACAATTCAGCTATGCGCTGACTGTCCTATGCCCACACCCTATTTCGGTGACGTAGCTCCGTCTGAAGCTGTTCCACTTTGGCTTCCATGTCTCCGATGGGGTCGTTGCTGCCGCTGCTGCTTCCTTCATGTCTGGGGGCTAATTGATGACGAGGCACGCCAAAAGGTCCAGTGGACTTGCGCGCGGTTTTCCTCGTACGTGCCATATCTCCATAAGAGGGGAAGACTTATTAGTATAATTATTAAACATGATGCATGCATAACCTAATAATTATGGAATCAACCTCCGTTGATCCCCATCTTCTTATATATTGCACTCTATTACCTGGTCTTACAAGATAAGAACTTCCAGATAGTGGCAAGGTAAGAATGAAAGAGTATTCCTGGATAAGTATTTGAAAATTCTTTTTGAAGTGCTTCATAATATCTGAAGAGATGGGCTTCGCTCCGATACCAGCTGTGATGGAACCTCCCAAGTTATTAGTCCCACCTACAGTTGTCCTTGTCCTACGGACCTTGGACAACCCTGTAGATGCATGTAATCACTCGACAAGTTCGGTAACTGTATCCTCATTTCTTTGCCCAAGAGCGCTTCACCTGTCTCGCAGATATTACATCACATCGGAGGAAAGAATAGCGGAAGCAATTACAATAACTTAATTTACATTCATTCAAATATAGAGAAAGAGTATTATTGCTATTACTAAACCATGGTATATGAGTGCATAAGTATTATTATTATAGACTTGGGAGGCAAAAACCCCTCCCGCATAAAAGTATATTGTTTTTCAAGTGGGAGGCCGACATCCTCCAGCGGCTTCACTGCTGAGGTTCTTCTTTGGGCACCACCTTAGAACAAAAACAGCAAAAGTCTGTTGTTTTCTCACCTACAACAACATGGGTTCGAAAACCCTGAGTACGGAGTGTACTTTCGCAAGTCTTACCCGTCAAAAGAAAAGACTCTCAAGGATATGCTGGTTTGAGGGAGTCAAGGTAAGGCTAATCAAGTATCAAAGACTCTATTTGCAGAAATGCTTACTAAAAGTGGTTCCTTAAAAATCCAGTTTTGTTAGCATGTTAGGTTATTACCTGTAACTAGAGTTCATTCTACCCTAGTTCAAGCACTTGACCTGCACTAACCGTCTTTTATCACCATTTTTCTTTACTGGATTGCTACGTGTATGGTAGTTACCAAGTCTGCATAACCGAGAAGTAACGACGATCCGAATCGATTAATACCCAGTTGGGGATCTCCAACCACATGACATATGTAGCACTTAACCCTTGCATATGTTAACTCGCCACCGGGGTTCTTAAGACCAGACCGGGTTCACACCAACCGAGAGCACAAATACACCACTGTCGAGCCTCTTGCTACGGAGGGTACACGCTACTCTCGCCATCTCTCCACTCCCATTGCGTGTTGGCCTTTCTGGTATTAGTCTGCCCGAGGCAAAGCTTACCCATGACGAGGCATGTGTCCAGTTAAAAGGTCCTCAATCATCAAGCTTACATCGACACGGTCCTTAATCGACTCAGACGGAGACACTACACCAAGACTCTCTTCTCGTGTAACTCACCAGGCCGGTCTCAGCTTTATCATTTAAAAACCCAAGGTTTGGTACCTGGCAGAGGTACATCTTATCAGATGTTGAACCCATCACGGCCATGTTGGATCCACCATCAAGTTTTATTTTTTAAAAAATCCCATCCACTGTGAATCATCACCTTTTGTTTTAAAACAAAACATTTGTTTTCTAAAGCAGGACTAAGCATTAGAAAATCTTTTAATAAAACAGGTAATCAAGGAATGGTAAACGGTTCCAAGGAAGGAATGCAGCAATTGGTTTTGCACACAACTACTATCACCTAATGCATCATATACAGTGATAACGATTTTAAAACAGCAAGGAGGTGGCAAATGCACCAGGGCTTGCCTTATGTTGTTGGGGAGTCGGGCTCTGTTCCACAAGTATCAAAATAAAAACAATTCCCGGCAGGTGGATTTTCCGCTGGTGGTGGAGTCTCCTCTTCTTCAACCGTTATTTCTTCTTCGTTTTCTATACATAACCATATATAACCATGAATGCTCATGTGATGCTTATGAAAATGTAATGATAATAGAGGTTCATCAAGTTGTATCTTGAATACAACTTTCCATCATGGTTTACCAGGGAAACTAGGGTCTTCTAGGTCAACACCCTAGTAGGGTTAGACAGTTTTACCCTAAGGAGCTAGGGTTTTGGGTTTGGGAATCAAACAATGTCCAACACATGTCAAACTTCACCCATGGGTTCTAATTATCAAGTTAAGTTTATCCAAAAAGTTTTATGATTTTTGGAGTTATTATATAATTTCTAAAATTGCAAGAGACTAGGTTTAGGCCCTTTTAAATACTAAATAATTCTTGGTTTGGACTAAAAATCTTGGAACTATTATTATTAAATACTTGAGAATTTTAGGAGTCTAACAAAATTGATCTCATATTTTTATCATTTTTCCATAATTTCCTAAGAATTTCCTAAGTCTGGCAGAAAAAGAAAAAGAGAAAGCATAAACAGTAACGGGCTCAATTTAACCCAAGCCGGCCCACGACAGGCGAAACGTACCCGCGTGCGCGCCCTCGTTGCTAGGTTTGCACAGAGGACCCTGGCGATTTGAAAACCCCTTAAAGAGTCCGTAGCACTATTTCCTTGTCTCACTGACATTTGCACCAAGGCCCTCGCACTTCTATTTCTTCACAGTGCCTGGTCCACGACGGTGGACGGCGACAAGCACGTCTCCGGCGAACCCGTACTAGCCGGAAAACGCAACGGCTAGGTCTCTCCTTTGTTCGACACCTAATTCTACCCCCGGTGACACGAATCCCTCAACAAATTGCACAATTCCGGGTTGAGAACTCTCTGTCCCCGGTGATGGCGCACACCGAGGACAATTCGAGGTGTTCCCGGTGATCTACCTAGGATTCAATTAGCTGGGCCGATGAGCATCTACAACACACAGGGGTATTGAAACGAGAGCGAGGAGGGCGTGAACGGACCTGTAGAGAGCTGGCCACGGCGAGCTCGCACGAGGCGGTGTTCTTGACTGATTTGGGGGAAACTTTAACTTAGAGCTCTCTGGTGGACAATCCGAGACACGGGCTGGTGCGTTGGGTGTGTGATTACTTAGCGAAGCTCACTGGGTCAGCAATTTATAGGTTCTATCGGCGATGGCGGCTAATTTTGAGAAGACACGTGGCGGCCAGAGGGATGGGGAAGTCACTGCGCAGGTGATATCACGGCACTCATTGGCTGAGGGGCTACGGCGGTCACTAGTGACCTATGTCAGCGTGTAAAAACATGGTGCGATGGGCACAATGTGGCGCAGTCGCGGTAAACGACGACTTCCATGGCGATGGCCGTTCGGCCACGTCATGGTGCAAGTGGGTACGGCGACAGGCCGACCACAGTGCCCCGACCACATCCACGGCGTGATCTTTTCACCGGGAGTCGTTATCCGCGCGATACTGGGCGCAAATCACAACACCGACGCAAATCCGAGTGCGGGGGTTGCTAGCGGCGAGGTGCACTCCACCTGTGATCTTATTCAGTTCACTGTACCATCAGAGACCCTATCAGGACGCTTGACAGAACGATTTGCAATGCCCAGATCTCCAATTTTCATGTGATAACTTGCTAATCTACCTTTAACAAAGTTGTTGTCCTATAATCCAGCTTTAATGTTGCTATAGCAACCATACTTAAATTCTCACTAAATCATACACAAAATAGCTCCCAAACTTGGTCCTGGTTCACTGTCAGTCCAGTTTCAGAGCTACACCCGATTGACAGACCAACTTCAGGTCTATTTTTCTCCCACTTTCATGTAGCACTAGGACTTACTCTCTTGATCAAATTTGTTGTCCTTACATAGCTCTACAAGTTTGCTATATTGACAAAGAGCAAAATACTCAAGAATTCTGAGATATAGAGCTCTAAAGTTGACCCCATTCAACTGAATTCAGACTTAAGCATATGGGGTTCATGGGGTACTTTTTGCAAATAAGTCCAAATCCCACTTTTTAATTTGCAAATCCTTAAATGTAAAAAACACATGATTTGTGGTGTTCTATTACTATGGTATTTGCATTTTGGTCCAAAAGTGCACAAAATTAACATCTAACCCCCTAGGGTTTTAATTAGGGTTTCTAGGGTTTGTTTTTAGGGTTTTTGGCACATTAGGGTTTTGTGCCACAAAAGTCCATCCACTTTGATATATTGTGATCATTTCTCATGTCTCACAGGATTTTTACTTATTTAAGCTTCCCTTTCTCCCATAAGTCCTAATTTAGGGTTAAGTACCCTACCCTAGGGTTAAGCACTTTTCAAGCTACATCATTACAACTTGTTTGAACTTTTTACCTAGTGAATGCACTTTAAGTGTAACAAACATATGAAATGTCAATGCACATGATGTTATGCTCAAGTTTTAGTACTAGTAACACCAGGGGTGTTACACCTATCTAAACTAATATGATCTCATCTAGAGTGAGTTACTTAATGCTGGTACAAAGGATATGGCCATACTCCTAATTCACTTACACCTAAATTGGTGGCTTCGATCAACTTGACCAACTCAACCATGAGCTAACTCAACCATAAGAGTCATGATGAATTGATTAATTATTTGACCCCACCTAACATCACACAAACTTTTGACCTACATCATGTAGTTTATATCATCAATATCTATCTTAACCATATTTCCTAACTCCCATGATATACACTAACCTTGAATCAATAAGACCAAGACTGGAGAAGAAAAGATCAACCTCGTCAAGGAAGGAGAGAAGTCAAACTCAATCTTTAGATGCATTACCACTCAACACGGAATTCTTTCCCACCATAAACTTTCTTACCCTAGGCTATTCTTGTTCTAACCTATCTTTCATCCTACACAATATGGTGACTATACATATATATACCCGTGCTTTCATAACCACTTTCTAAATAACATGACACTTCCTTGAAGTTAAAGGCTCAACTATAAATAAAGCTTTTTACATCCATGTCCTTACAAATCTCGAGGACGAGATTTCTGTTAAGGGGGATAGGATTTATAACACTCAAAATTCTATTCTAAGATTTATAAATATTTCTTTATAAGACTTAGGGTTAAAAGGTATTTTAATATAAGATTCCTCATTTTTATGTTATTCTAAGAAAAAAACGTAAAATTAAAAGCTTGGAACCATAAACACAAGGAAAACTTTCATCTATCTATTATTCCCTTTATGATCTATATACAAATGCACTCCTTAAAAAATAGTTTAAAATGAAATAACTTAAGGGAAAAATATTGTGTGGGTTGCATAATTGAATCATTATTGTTTTGCATGAATAAATGAATAAATTAATTAATATAAATTATACTTGCATCATGTTGGAGTTTTGCTTGTGCATAAAATTGAAATTTAGAATTCAAACTTGGTTTGAATTGGACTAAAACCTAAATTTGGAAATGGGATTGAAAAAATGGAAAAGAAGAAAGAAATACTATAAAACACACAATAAATCCATAAATAAATAAATTTATCCCACACTAGTATGTTCAAGTTGAATACTTAATTTGAGTACAAATTTTGCTGCGAAATATGAATTCAAATTCTAAATTTGAAAATAAAGGAAAACAAAAACACAAAAGAAAAGAATAAAACAAAACTGGACACTTGGGCCAGCCACAACCATTACGGCCCAGTATTCTCACCTCTCACGCGCACCAAACCCACCCGCGTTTGCACTGCACCACTGGCCTGCCGTCGTGGTCGCTGACATCACGGACCCTTGCGTGAGCCGCCCATCCGTCTCGCGCGCTTGAGTACTGGTGTTCCACTGCCGTGTGGGGCCTACAAGTCGGGATCTTCTTCAATGTCGTCGTGGAAAGCGCGTGTATTGCTCAACGCCCTCTGGGGATTTTGGGCGGTTGGAGTCAACCCGCGCCTACCGCCCCCCTCCAATCCGCGCTCCCTCCAATATAAAAGCGGACTTTCTTCTCCTTCCCTTGCTCTCTTGACATTCCTATCCAGTACCGCCGGGCGGCGTGAGATTGAGGGAAGCCGCCTCCATCGCTCCTCCCCTTCACCTCTGTTCTAGTACCAGCGCGGGGTCAAGAAGTTGTGTGTACCCCTACGGTGGTGATGGGGCTCCCAATTTGGCGGATGAAGCCACGGTTTGGCAGGGATTGCTCACCGAACTCAGAGTCCACCGCCGGGCCGCTTTGCTCCGTGCTCGTGCTCCACTGCCTGCGTTAAGCCCTCGGCGATCGATCCGGGAGGAAGCGCAGCGCACATGTATGCTCGTTGCGGCCTTGTAATACACAAAAAAATGCAAACAGTGAAAATAGAGAAGAGCTCAAGATTTTGTGATCTATACTTATCATCACATGTGAACACCTCAATTAAAAATAAATAATTAATAAAAAGACATATCACTAAATTGTGCATCATGTTGGCTTTTAAATTGTTTGTGCACTTACTAGTAGTCACAACAATATGAATAAAATAACAAACAAATTAGGAATATAAAGACTAACTTGAATATTGGAAAATGAGAAATAATTAAGAAGAAGGAGAGCAATAGAAAATGGAGTATAAAGTATAAATGGAAATAAAAATATAAATATAATTCTAAAACTGATATTTTTATGACTTGTGAAATATGCAAACCAAATTCAAATTCAAATAGTAGGTTTGAATTTAGAAATGGAAATTCAAAATAAAACAAAATGAAAAATGAGAAAAGGGGGCAAACCTAAATGGGCCTGCGGCACCAATTCAGCTCATCCTGCTCTCCCATCCGTGCGGCCTAGCCAATCTCCCATCACCCGCGTGCCTGAATGCGCTGACATGGTGGAGCCACGAACCAGCCACACTACGAGCGCGCGCCTCAGCTCTCTCTATCGCTGACCAGTGGGCCACCCGTGTCGGATCTATCCTCTCCACCGAACGGCTTCCGTGCATGGCGCACACCCCGCCTGAAATCCAGCTCGTTCCGTTGGGCGTGGGGATATGGTTGGGGTATAAACCTGTCTCAGGTACCCTCGCCCCTAGTTCACCCTTGCCAATTGCCCTAGCAACCACCGTCACCAGGAAGCCTGTGCGCGACGAGAGAAATTGCCGCTGTGACCCGCTGCCGACGATTTCCACTTCTGTCGCCGTGTTGACCTTGGTGCCGACTTGAGAAGCTTCAGTGTGTTAAGACGGTGGTGGCCGAAGAACCAGAATGGAGGAAAGGCTTGCGGCGACACCGCAATTCCACGCCGGAACTCATCGTCCACCACTGCTCGTGGTCGACCTCGATCACTCCACGGTAACCGGTAAGAAAACCCTAAATCATTTCACGATCGCCTCCGCTTCATTTAGGGTTAGTCATGCTAGAGTTTAGGGCTTTAGTTGGACCGCTTAGCGCGCTCCGACGATGGCGCCGCCGTGTTCTGGCGGGTGCGCCGCCACGGTTGGCCGGGGGAAGGAAACGTGACCTAGGTCGTTGATCTGATAATAGGCGGTCGGGATTGGGGGACGGATACCGTTTCGTTCTAAGGGATCTGAGACGTGGATATCAGATCTAACAGATGGTATGACTAGGAGAATAGGTGCGCGTGCGGACCTAATCTGGTCTGATGGGTACTAATTGGGCGGCCAGGGTTACTGGCGGGGTTGTCGGGCGCCAGATTTAATCTGTGCCGTTCAATTCGGATCCATCGGCTGCAATCCAGTACCGGTTCGGGTGTGGTTGATTTAATTTGGGTCGTCCGCTTGGGATCAGATGGCCACGGTTCCATACCGTTTCACTTAAGATCCGATCTAATCCGTTCCCTCGGCTGTTGATCCAACGGTCATGATCCCGCGATACCTCTTCGCCGCTCTATTTTTTCACAAGGGCCCCCATAGTTTTAATGAATGAACCCATCGTCCACCCGAGGGATAGAACTGAGTCTTACAAACTTTTACTCTAGAGACCCTACAGTTTCCTGTATTTGAGGCGCAGTCCAGAGACTTATAAATTGAATAAATAAATATGGAAATGAATTTTTAATGTAAAAATAAATGCTAGAATTTGTTTAATTCATATAAAACTCATATTAAGTCCAAATGAGTCCATTTCAGTTCCTATTATTTTATAATATTATTGGTTATCAAATTTTGCCACTGATTTGACATGAAAACCACTTTAAAATTTATTTCCTAATTAATCTTATATCAAATACATAAAACCTTAGGAAATTCTTAACTCCTCTATTTTAACTCCGATTTGATCCGTTCAAGTTGTGTTAGTCTTGTATAAATATTTACTATGCAATAACAACACTTATTATAACATGTCTCATTCTTTTATAATTAGGTCTTTATTTAACTTATGTGGTTAGTCTTGTTAATCTACTTACCATTATAATCTACTAAAATATGATCTACGGTCAATTTATAATTTAGATTAAAGTTGAATTAATTACTACTTTAGGTTATCTTTTCTCTAGAATTATAAAATAAACATAGAACCTGGTGTTAATCATTTAATCACATCATAACTTGATGACCACGTCTCCGATCTTAGTAGTTCTCGATCCCACAATCTCGTAGCAATGTGTAGATTATTATTATTAAGTTTGTACTTATAATTGGTGTGATGTTAATTTTGTCTATACCATGTTTGTTTGTATTGCTACGACTAGCAGTGAGGTCATGAGGATCTGAAAAATCATCCGGGTACCTAGAATCTCAAGTGCCAGACAAGTTGTGCCCTTGATCACCTTCAATTACCCAATAATGTTCTTTATTATCACTTATTCATGCATAGGCTTAATTTTGATGGGACCCAATAGGTCACCCTAGTCTGCTTATTTTTTACCTTGTTTACCCCTAAATCATTTGTGTAGTTATGCTATTGCTTTACATGGTTTTGGGTTAATATTTCATTATGTTCATGTTCCAATATTTTTGTTATGTTATTTATGTTCATGTCAAGATCATTATCTTTATTTGGAACATGGAGCTTAACTTGGGAAACACGTGCCACCACAAGGGTGGAATGGGACGCCCTTGGCTGACTAATTAGGAAAGCTAGTGGAAAACTACCTTACCCGAAAGGGCAAGGGCAGTAGGGGAGTTGCATGTAGGGAGGTTCTCGGGTTGATTTTGCTGCAATGGCGGTCCGACGAGGGATTCTTGCAAGTGCTCTTACCATAAACTGTAGCGGGTTTTCAGAAGCTAGTGGAACTTTGTAAAGGCCTCATAGTGTATCCCTAGCCATTCACCTCGACAGTGTCTAAGGGTCTAGCTAACCCTAGCAACATGGGATACACGACTTGTGGGTACATGGTACAATCTTTGTAGATTGTAAAACTGGTATACTAGTCGAGCTCACGGCCAAGAGCAGCTCAGGACTCTCGCATTATTAATTTATGGAACTTAAATTCAATTTGTCATATGCATTGCATGGGATTATTTATTAATTTTGTTCTATTATTATTATGGTTTGGTATCTACTTGTACTTAGTAATTGCTAATAAAATTTTGACCAACTTTAAAGCTATGCTCAGCTTTAACCATTCTCTTTGGTAAGCCTTACACTTCACATGAGCTCCCACCTTTGCCGAGTTCATGCACATTATTCCCCACAACTTGTTGAGCGATGAACATGTGTGAGGTCACCCTTGCTGTCTCACACCCCTCACAGGAGAAGTACAGGTGGTTCAAGAGGAGCCACACAACAAGGAGTTCGATTCGATCTAGGTGGCGTCTCCCAGTTGACCTTATGGCGCCAAGGATGGACTTTAGTTAGTTTTAAATTTATCATTTATTTTTATAAGACTTCCGCTATGTAATAAGTACTCTGATTATATTGCTACATTTATCTCTATACACTCTGTTATTATATGTGTTGTATTATTTGGCGCATATATGAGATGCACCCGACTTTGTCCCTTAAAACCGGGTGTGACAGAAGTGGTATCAGAGGAATGTTGACTGTAGGACAAAACCTAGATAGAACTGGACAACCATTGCCTACATACCTTTGCTACTCTAATCTTTTCTAAACTTTTCTTAATCTTTTTTCATCTATTTCCGCTTCACTCTGATTGTTCTTACCTTTTCATTATAAAGACAAATGTGGATTTCACACTTTTGAAATCCTGTGCCTAAAGTGATCTTTAGGAATAGGATACCTACTCTTAGGAACAACATAAAACTATTTTTGTAGGTATCTGTACGCTTGATTGTTTGTTCTTATGATGCTTATTTGATTTGGATCTTTGATTGAGTGTGATGAGTTGTGGAGTAATGTCCACAATTACATCTGCATATACATATAGGCATAAATAGAATTCATAAGATAACTAAACAAGCTAGATTATCCTCCATTAAAGTGTATCTATTTTAGATAGAATCCTTTAAGTTGAAAAAATAATAATCTATCTTATCCTAATAGGTTCTGTTGGGGGTATGCTTCGTCGCCGAAGATCCTGTAAGAAGAAACACCTTCGGTAGATCCTCTCAAAAGCAGTGCCAAAGTTATCACCCATAAAGCTTCGGCATAGCCACATGTCTCAAGACAAAGGAGTGGACGGACTTAAAGATGAAATGACCAATTGACCCGTGATAACTTGTATTATGATTATAAGCATTTGTAAAGGGCATGAATGTAATTTCTCACAGGCTGCGTCCTATGCCTATAAATAGATGAACAGTACCCCCGTACTGTTCACGCAATCTTGTAATCATTTGCACGCGACACTCGGATTATTTCCTTCTGTCAAGACAAAGGTATAAATGTAATTAAATATTATGTTATAATATTTAAGTTTGTACGATGAAATATATGAATAAGTTTATGTGTCTATATATATTATTCTTTCATGTTTCATATTTTGTATATTTTGTCTTTCATTATTTCATAACTCCAATCACGAAGGCATGACCTTCGTGATCTTTGCTCATGCCCTTCGTTCGAAGTTCATTATACCCTTGGGGAGATAATGCTTCAATTTACGAAGGGCATCAACATTTAACATTTTATGTTGCCTTGTTCTTGAGTCGAAGCATTTGAGAACAAGTTCCCAACATTGGTGCCCACCTCCGGTGAACTCACTTCCACTTTTTGAGCTGATGGCTTCGTTCAACAACCAAGCTGAAGCTGCTTTGGCTATGAAGCTGGTGCTCCCGATAACAGGCGGTTCATGCTTAGAGCCAGCCAACAAGAAGCAGAAGAAGGAGGCTCAGAGAAGGGTACAACATGTTGGGGTGCAGGGACCCTTCATCAAGTCAAAATGGTCTCACATCCCAATTACCTTCTCCCAAGAGGACCTTCAGCTCAAGGATTACCCTCACAATGATGCTATGGTTATATCTTGTGTCATCAATGGATTCCTAGTCCACAATGTTCTGGTTGATACAGGCAGTGCAGCGGATATCATATTTGCTAAGGACTTCACACAGATGCAAGAGCCAGAGGATAAGATCCATGATGCTACACACCCTCTCTATGGTTTCGGAGGAAGGCAGATTGTAGCACTTAGCAAGATCACAATGCTAGTGACCTTTAGATTTGTCCACAATACAAGAACTGAACAGGTTGTGTTTGATATTGTTGACATGGAATACCCCTATAATGCAATTATTGGTCGTGGAACACTCAATGCATTTGAAGCAATTCTTCATCCAGCATATCTATGCATGAAGATACCTTCGGATCAAGGGCCCATTGCTATTCATGGAAGTCAGGAAGCTGCTAGAAAAGCTAAAGGAAATTGGACAGACTCAAAAGCAATCCACAATATAGATGGAGTCGAAGCTTGTGAATAGTATAAGTATAGAAGAGAGAAGGCTACTTCGGCTGATCAGTCGAAGCCTATGCTTCTATGTGAAGACATAGCAGAGCAGAAGGTACTGCTGGGATCCCAATTATCTGAAGAGCAGGAGAAAATCTTGATAAGGTTTTTATTCAACAACAAAGATGTTTTTGCATGGTCAGCCAACGATCTTTGTGGTATCAACAGGGACATCATTGAACATTCACTCAATGTCGATCCATCCTTCCGACCCAGGAAACAAAAGCTTCGGAAAATGTCTGACGATAAAGCCGAAGGTGCTCGGAACAAAGTAAAAAGACTTCTCAATGTTGGTGTCATCAGAGAAGTGAAATACCCATAATGGCTAGCCAATACTGTTATGGTGAAGAAGGCTAATGGTAAATGGAGAATGTGCATCGATTTTACTGATCTGAATAAGGCTTGTCCAAAGGATGAGTTCCCATTACCAAGAATAGATTCTCTAGTAGATGCAGCAGCTTTGTCAGAACTCATGAGTCTACTAGATTGTTATTCAGGTTACCACCAAATCTGGATGAAGAAGGAAGATGAGCCAAAGACCAGCTTCATAACCCCTAGTGGTACATATTGTTATATTCGGATGCCTGAGGGGCTCAAGAATGCTGGAGGAAGCTTTAGCAGGATGACAGCCAAGGTCCTTCACTCTCAGATAGGCAGAAATGTGCTAACATATGATGATGACATTATAGTGAAGAGCGCGAAGCAAGAAAACCACATTACTGATCTGCAGGAAACATTTGCTAATTTTAGGCAAGCTGGCCTGAAATTAAATCCAGAAAAATGTGTCTTTGGAGTGAAGAAGGGCAAGTTCCTTGGCTGTCTAGTTTCAACGAAGGGGATCAAAGCCAACCCAAGCAAGATCGAAGCTATCCTCCGAATGGAGCCGCCAAGCACACAGAAGGGGGCCCAACGACTGACAGGAAGACTGGCATGTTTGAATCGATTTATATCTAAATCAGTGGAAAGAAATTTACCATTTTTTGAAGTACTAAAGTCAGCTGAAGTTTTTCAATGGGGCTCAACTCAACAGAAAGCTTTCGAGGAGCTGAAGCAATATCTGATCGATTTAACAACATTAACTCCACCCGTGCTAGGGGCTCCATTGCTATTGTATGTGGCAGCTTTGCACTTTGCAGTGAGTGCAGCACTTGTACAAGAGAAGCTCGAAGGACAAGTTAAAAAGCAAGTCCCAGTATACTTTGTCTCTGAAGTTTTGAGTTTATCAAAGAAAAACTATACAGAATTGGAGAAGGTGTTGTATGCTGTGTTAATGGCGTCCAGGAAGCTTTGGCATTATTTTCAAGCATATAACATAATTGTTCCTTCATCACAACCCCTGAAGGATATCATGAGGAATAGAGAAGCTATTGGAAGGATTGGAAAAAGGGTCGTGGAGCTTAATGAATTCACTATTGACTACGTGCACAGATCTTCAATTCAATCTCAAGCGCTAGCAGATTTCATCGATGATTGGACGCCAGGGGCTCACGAAGAGGGGACAAGCAAAGATGCTGAAGCTTGGATAGTGTTTTGCGATGGTTCTTGGGGATCCTTCGGTGCAGGAGCAGCTGTGGTCCTAGTGGCACCTTCGAAAATCAAAACATGTTATGCAGTCAAACTGCATTTCAGTTGCACAAATAATATTGCTGAGTACGAAGCACTTCTATTGGGGCTTCGAAAACTAAGGGCAATGGGAATAAGAAGGGCTATCCTAAAGACTGATTCTCAAGTTATTGCTGGCCATGTGGATAAAAGCAGCAAGGCACGAGATCTGAAGCTTGAAAAATATCTGGATGCAGTTCGAAGGTTGGAAGATTCGTTCGAAGGTTTTTCCATCAAGAATATTCCAAGAGGTGAAAATGAGCACGCAGATTTGCTAGCCAAATCAGCGGCTCAGGGGCTCCCCCTACCCTCCGAAGTATTTTTTGAAACAATAAAAGCACCTTCAGTTGAGCTCATGGAGAGAGCAGTGCTTTCTATTTCTCCAGTACACAGTGAAGACTGGAGAACTGAAATAATATCTTTCCTCCAAGGCAATTGTCTTTCAAGTGACGAAGCTTATAACAAGAGAATGGAGGCAAGAACAAGACCATATGTGATAATAGAAGGGGAATTGTATAAACATGGAGTTTGTTCACCACTCCTTAAGTGTTTATCAAGAACTGAAGCTATGGAATTAATGAAAGAGATACATGCAGGTCTGTGTGGGTCTCACATTGGATCTAGGCCCTTGTTGGGAAAAGTTTTTTGACAAGGATTTTATTGGCCGAAGGCAGCTTCGGATGCAGCAGAATTAGTCCAAAAATGCGATGGCTGTCAAAAATGTGCAAGAGACCAGAAGCAACCTTCGTCTCTCACTCAATTAATACAGCCCACTTGGCCGTTGCAAAGGTGGGGCCTCGATTTGCTAGGCCCACTTCCACCAGCACAAGGAAATCTAAAATATGTTGTGGTGGCGGTAGAGTATTTTTCCAAGTGGATTGAGGCGAAGCCTTTAGCCACAATAACTTCGGTCACTATCCAGAAGTTCTTTTGGCAAAACATTGTTTGTCGCTTCAGAGTGCCGAAGGCTATTACTGTAGACAATGGAACACAGTTTGATGCTGAAGCTTTCAAGGATTCTGTGAACAAATTGGCACGAAGATTCACTTTGCATCGGTTAGACATCCGGAGTCAAACAGACTTGTTGAAAGAGCCAATGGCATTATAATGACGGGAATAATGAAGTTAATCTTCAATCAGCCCAGAGGAAAGTGGCCAGATGAATTGATCAAAGTGGTGTGGAGGCACAATACAACAATATCAAGGTCAACAGGTTTTACACCGTTCAAACTATTGTTTGGTGACGAAGCAATCACCCCAGAAGAAGCTAAGGCAGGATCAATAAGAACAGTGGCTTCGGCAGAAGACGAAGCTGATTATTCTGTGGCAAAAGATGCTATAGAAGGGATCAGGCTTCAGGTCGTGGAGAATATCAATAAATACCAAGCCGAAACAATAAAATGGCGTGACAGAAAAGTTCGGCTAAAGAACATTAAGCCAGGGCATTTGGTACTTCGGAGAGTGGCCAACCCAGATACAGTAGGCAAGCTACAACTGAAGTGGGAAGGACCTTTTCTGGTAGTATCTTCGTCAAGATCTGGTTCTTACAGATTGAAGGATATGGACAACAACGACATTCCTAGATCTTGGAATGCGGATGAGCTTCGGCGATATTATGTCTAGCTTGATGTAATCTTTTTTATTTTTCCTATGGCACCCTTTTCCTTTCCAAAGGGGGAGAAAGGTTTTTAAAGGGGCCATAGCATGTAATTTCTCTTTTTCTTATTCAGCTCTACGAGAGCAAAATCCCCCAAATATGTAAATGTAAAAACTGAGCATGCACCATCGAGTGCAGGGAAAAAGGAAAAAATAGGGAGAAGCTCAAAAGTCGTCCCTAAGGAGATGCAGAGCATGATGAAGCTACAAAAAGCCATTCCTAAGGGAGTGCAGCGTAAGTTTTCTGCTCAAAAGTCGTTCCCAAGGGAATGTAGAGCTTACAGCGAAAAGTCAACGCTGATATCGCCGAAATATAAGGTGAAGCGCGGAAAGTCAACGCGATACCGCCGAAATAGAAGGCGAAGAAGTTCAAAAGATGTTCCTAAGGGGATGCAGAACTTATAGCGAAAAGTCAGCGCTGATACACCGAAAAATAAGCGGTGAAGCCGAAAAATAAACGGCAAAGAGACTTCAGTCATTCCCAAGGGAATGAAGGCTATGGTTGTGGCTTCGAATGCGTGTGTTTGAACATTCATTTGCACGACACATTACATCATACATTTGCATTCATAAACATTCATTAGACATACATAGGATCATCATCATCATAACACAGGCGGATGCTTCGGCTCTAAAGATAAGGCTTCGGCAAGAAGAAAAAGAAGCAGTTTCATGCTTCGTTATGTACGAAAAGAAGGGAAGGTGTTTTTCGCCTTCGGCTTAAAAAATGCTAGTTTCGTTCACATCGAAGCACTTCATACATTGATGGAAAGGTAAAAATATATTACAAGGTATGGACAAAATTTATAGAGTAAAATCTAACTCTTAAGTTACAATATTCTTTACAAAGGTTATTACAAGAGTTCTTAGAGTTTTTTCCACAACTATCTATTCAAGCTTCATCATTTTCTATTAAGCTTCGGCTTTGTGCTCTTCAACTTCGTCATCTTGCTCCTCAGCTTCGTCATCCTGTACATATTAAAGTATTGTGAGGAAAATTCAAGTTTAAAGGAAAAGGTAAGCACAAGGTATGATTTTGTTACCAGCTTAAGATGACTTCGAGCTTTGTCACCAGCTATGCTTCGTCCACCCTTCGTCCATACTAGTTTTATAAATCTGTTTCCTATGCTTCGGGCAAGACTGGGAATATCAACAAGATCTGCTGGTGATAAACTAAAGTTGGGTCTATTGACAATCTTTCCATGTGTGCAACCAGATTTCAGGAAGGCGACAGCTGTGCCCCGAGAAGCTATCGAGGCACAGAAATCACCATGTCCGACAATAATTTCATCAAGGGCATCGACTTCACCCTCGATATGTTCAAAGGCCCCTGGCAGGTCTTCAGTCGAAGGACTAAATTTTTCAAAGCTGGCTCCAACCGAATTGAAGATCTGCTTCAGCCGTTGTACACATCGGCTACTGAACTCCAGACATTTGTTTTGAAGCTCTGTCAATGATTTTTGCAAATTTGAACTTTTCTCGACCTCAGCCTCAAATTTCGCATTAAACTTCTGCTTTTCCTGTCCGAAGCTTTCTGACTTTGAGCGAAGCTCCGTATTTAAATTTGCAATTTTAGCTTCAGCTTCTGCCAATAAACCTTCTGTTGTCTGAAGCTCGAAATCCTTCTTTTCAAGAGCAGCTGCTTGATCTTTTATTTTGCTTTCTAAACCCTCAATTATAACTTCATGTTTTTTATCTTCAAGATCTTGTTGCATTCTCAAAGCTTTACTCAACAGCATGCTCTGTGCACAAGCAACCTTCACTAGAAAACACCTTCGTTGTTAAAGACAATAAAAAGTTGAAGAAAAGTTTTTTATCCTTGAAATTGGAATAGAATAAACTACCGATGATGTGCTGTCGTCAGTAGCGGCTAATGTCTGTCTCAAGCTTCAGGAAACCAAAACTCTTTGATAGAGTACCGATAACCTTCGCTCCGTTTGATCTCGGACGCAGCCTAACCTTTCATCGTCAACACTACCAAAGAGTAGTGCCCCTGGTTGATACCCGCAGGATATGGCGTATTCTCTCAACTCTTCTTTCTCAGCCTTCGACAAGTTCTTGTCCAATTAAGTTTTGAAAGCTAATGTTTTCTTCTTCCAAAGCATCTTCAGCTATTTCCTTCTCCTTCTCAGGTATTGTAGCCATGGTTTCTTCAGCGGCTGCAACAACTTCTTCTGTGGCCATGTCCAGAAGTATCTTATCAATGTTAGAAAGTGTGCTTTCTAGGTTTGCATCTTCACCAGGTTCAGCTTCGGCAGTTGTAGCTTCGGCCGGTGCAGCTTCGATGGCTGTAGCGCTCTCAACAGCTGGTGCTTTTGAGGCTGAAGCTGGTCGTGGTGTCCCTTCGATAGCTTCTGTCACAGTAATAATTCTTCGTTTTTTCGGCCCAGCTGCCTTCTTCGCTATCGAAGGCTCCTTCTTCTTCTGAAAAAGCTTCGTCAGATGAGGCGCCAGTGGACTTAGCTTGATAGGCAAGGATTCAGTCATTCCCTTTAGAATTTCTGCCACATCGGTAGCAAAAGGTGATGCAGGAGTTTCTTCTTCAATATCAGCCGCCCTCTGCTTCAGAGCTGTAGCTTTTCTCTTCTTCGGAGCAACTATCATCGGCTCAGGGCTCAATTTCCTCTTCTTCAGTTTTTCTTCATCTTCTTTTACCATTCTAGCGGCCTGTCTTCCCATAACACTGACAACTCTTTTTCTTTTCTGCCCTTCGGTGCCCTTGTTTAACCGCTCATAATCAGGATATTCAAAATGTAGAGCATCCATTACTCGATTCAATCTTCGCTTCGGTCAGGAGCCGAAGGCTGCAGTCATCAACTGATCTTCTTTTTTCGTATAGTTCCCTAAAATCTCGTTACACATAACTTCGATCGTGTCCAAGCCATTCTTGGTAGGGTTCCTTGAAGTGTTTTTGAACTTAAACCTGATAAGGCACTCGAACGAGTTCACCCTCTTTCTACTCTTCTTCAAGCTTCGGCATACCCCACTTCTTCAGCGTTGGGAACACTCTGTTGGCTAGGTATTCCTGGACTAAGTCCCTAGACCCAATGTGTTCAGACACAATTCTAAACTCATACACAACATCTTGGCATGGATCCCCCGGTGTCATGTTGCATTGAGGTCTAGTTAGCCCGAAGATTAGCTTCAGCGGGCTTTGAATTAGCTTCTCCTTTTCTTCATCAATTTTAACATAAAACCATTCAGATTTCCAACCAGTCGGCCATTTAGTGCGATAGCTGACCACCGGTGTCTTCATATCCTTCCGATAAGCAAAATTATAACAATCGAAGTTCTCATGCAACCCGTCTTCTCTAGCCTTCGTCTGATAATGAAGTTCATGTACTCGGTAGAATGCATCGGCGAGCAGCTCTACCCCTTGACTTCGGAGAGCCAAGATGAACACGCTGAGCCTAACAATGGCGTTGGGGGTCAGCTGATGAAGATAAATCCCGAATTTTTCCAAGACTTCTGCAATCATTCCATGCAGGGGAAATCTCAACCCTGCTTTGAAGAAGCTCTTAAAAACTACAACTTCATCATCTTTCGACTTCGGGATAGTCTCTTCCCCGCCAAAGCGAACCAACCCCTTAACGGCTTCCTTGAAGTAACCTAGCTTCGTCATCATAGTCATATCAGCTTCAGACACAGTGGATTTCCCAAAATCCAGATGGCTGGGCTTCGATGGCATAATAATATCATAATCAATCTCTCCTTCATTAGCATCGCCCTCTTCAATATCTGCCTGCTCGGTTTCAGTAGCGGGTGATTCTTCGTCAGCAACGCCTTCAGTCATAACCAATCCCGACCGCCTCATAACTTCGGAGAACGGAGCAGTTTCAGCAGCTTCGGCTTTGTCTCCGTCACGAGTAACTCTAGCTATCGAGCGTACCCTAGCCATTTGATGTTGAATTTTTTGCGTTTTGACGAAGTTGAAATTTTTTATCTTTGCCGAAGCTCTTCCTTGTTACTGAAGCTAGAGCAAGATGATCTTTCGGTTCAGAATACAGTGAGCAAGCTTCGGCTGTGGTCAAATTTTTTGACAGCACAACAGTGCAATGGCAATGAATGATGTGGTAACTCCACACTTACCCGTCTGTTTATATAGTGCTGCAGGTGGGAAGGTGAATCGCCAAGTCGCCTGCACCCGCTGAACGGTGGACCACTCGGCGCCCGGCAAGTGAATTACCAGATCGTTCGTACCTGCTGCGTGGTGGGCCACCTTGTGCTCCAAATATTTTAATCGTTTCTCGGGAACGAGCTCAGGGAAGGTGTTTTTCGGACCTTCGGCTCTCCGAAGCCTAGGAGACTTTTTCACGGATCAAGCTCATTACGAAAAACGATCTAGCACCGTGAAGGGGCTACTGTTGGGGGTATGCTTCGTCGCTGAAGATCCTGTAAGAAGAAACACCTTCGGCAGATCCTCTCAAAAGCAGTGCCGAAGTTAACACCCATAAAGCTTCGGCATAGCCACATGTCTCAAGTACGAAGGAGTGAACCGACTTAAAGATGAAATGACCAATTGACCCGTGATAACTTGTATTATGATTATAAGCATTTGTAAAGGACATGAATGTAATTTCTCACAGTCTACGTCCTGTGCCTATAAATAGATGAACAAGTACCCCCATACTGTTCACGCAATCTTGTAATCATTTGCACGCGACACTCGGATTATTGCCTTCTGTCAAGACAAAGGTATAAATGTAATTAAATATTATGTTATAATATTTATGTTTGTACGATGAAATATATGAATAAGTTTATGTGTCTATATATATTATTCTTACATGTTTCATATTTTGTATATTTTATCTTTCATTATTTCATAACTCCAATCACGAAGGCATGACCTTCGTGATCTTTGCTCATGCCCTTCGTTCGAAGTTCATTATACCCTTGGGGAGATAATGCTTCAATGGACGAAGGGCATCAACATTTAACATTTTATGTTGCCTTGTTCTTGATTCGAAGCATTTGAGAACAAGTTCCCAACAGGTTTACCTTGTGTAAAAAAAATTTCTTATCCACTTAAATTGTTTATAAGATAAACTAGACCAACTAAAAGTACACCCACTAGAATATATCAAACAGATCCAGGTTATCTTAAAAGATTCTCTCTTATCTTAATAGATTCATCTTATCTTGAAAGATTTGTCTTATCCTAACCACTTTACTTATGTCATCCTAAAGTAACAACCAGGATCTAATCCAAAATAATGATATTAGATCTAAGTTATATTTGTGTGACTAAAACCACATGACTTATCCCACCATGATTATGGTCTAACCCAAATTAATTGGATCTTTTCTAGTCGAAGCTAGTCATACTTAGATCTGATCTAATGTGACAGATTAATCTAACCTAACGAAGGCTAGCCTCAAGTTGAGCTAATTGAATGCAAGTTTCTTAATAGGAAAGTTAATACTGATAAAATGAATTAGACTCTACTCCTATAAAATATGTTTAACTTAATTCAGTCTACACTAAATTAAGAACAATAGACCAACTCGGCCTCACATGCAACTACCTTAACTATCCGATAGTTGCATAACCCCTCTGTTTTGACCTAACAGAGATTCTGACATTACCTACACCATATAATCCATCTTATCTCAAAAGCTTCTAACATATCCTAATAATATATATTCTACCCTAGTAGATCTATTTAACTTAAACTAGTCTAATCTAGTTATATCTAATCTAATCTAAACCCTACCTAATATAATATGTTCTAATCTAAAGGGAGTTACTTAAACAAGTTAGTTAATACTGTTAACATAGATTAGACCATATTCCTATAAATGGGTTTTAAACCTAAATTGGTATCTTAGACCAACTAGTCCGTGAAACCACGACCTAGCCTATGTTATAGGTTGCCCAACCTATTTATCCCAAAAGCAAAGTAAAACTCTGTTTAACCTACCTACCCCATGTACCCGCAATTGTTATCCCAACTCAGATAATGGCATCGAACACCACGACCGATGGTCCCTAAATCAGACCCAAGAAGAAAGTTAACTTCGACGATGAAGGATATGAGTAGAAACAGATCTTCAGATGAATCCAGATTCACCACCCAGAATAAAAAAATCTCTCCTACCAAACTGTCTTCTGCCCCCAAATCTTCTCTACACTCACAAATAGCTAAAACATGATGTACCCTTGTTTTCTATGCCACACCTTCTAATGGCATGAAAATTTTAGGTATAAAAAATATATATACTAATTGGAAGTTCCACTTAGAAAAATATATATATACACTAGAGTTTCATAAATATAAAGTCAACTGGATATGCTCAACTAAATGGTATTCTTAAATGGGATTATGGAATCTAGTGTGATCTAATCCAATGTGGTCTGCTTAAACAGATTAGTGGAATTTGGACCCTTCTAGCCAGGTGTTAACTTAACTTAGCACATTAGATCAACTCAACCATGAGCTAACCCAACCAATTGTGTCATGATGAATGGATTAATTATCTGTCCCCACCTAACATCAAACAAAATTTTGACCTACATCATTTAGTCTATCTCACCCATATCTATCTCATCTTGGCAGATTCTATCGTACCTTTGGACATTCACCTTATAAGACTAGTTATCCCAAGCTTGGTATAAAACAAAGATTAAGCCCTGCTAAAGAATCTTCAAATCATAACCAGTTATTAGCCTATTCATCTGCCTACCAAATAATTTTCCTTGCAAAATTATATTACAATATGCTTCTAACTTCGATGGTCAATACCAGGAAGGGGAGATTATCAAGGAACAACAAACAGAAACGAATCCTCCAGATCCTCCACCGGTTGGAATTGACCAAGTGGTTGTTGCCCAGATGATGGTAATACAACAAATGGCAGACATAGTTACCGAAATGCAAAATCAGTTAAGACAAGAACTGCGAGGAAATACGTCAGGACCGGCTAGAGATACGTCAAGAATAAGGCAAGCACGGTTGGAAAGACAACAACAACAACGCCCACTACCTCCACCTCCACCACTAGCTCCACCAAGCTACATATACATATATATATATATATATATATATATATATATATATATATATATATTATTACTATTTGTAAGACCTAAATGTTACTTTAGTTAGTAGTTAGTATTTTACTTGTTTTAGGAGGAATAATAAGGTCTATTTGACCCTATGTGTTGCTAACAAATTATGCATCATGTTGAGATTTTGTTTGTGCATATGTTCTGAGATAACATGGTTATGCACCCTCTTACAAATCTCGAGGACAAGATTTCTGTTAAGTGGGGTAGGATTTGCAATACCCAAAAAATGCAAACAGTGAAAATAGAGAAGAGCTCAAGATTTTGTGATCTATACTTATCATCACATGTGAACACCTCAATTAAAAATAAATAATTAATAAAATGACATATCACTAAATTGTGCATCATGTTGGCTTTTAAATTGTTTGTGCACTTACTAGTAGTCACAACAATATGAATAAAATAACAAACAAATTAGGAATATAAAGACTAACTTGAATATTTGAAAATGAGAAATAATTAAGAAGAAGGAGAGCAAAAGAAAAACGAGTATAAAATATAAATGAAAATAAAAATATAAATATAATTCTAAAACTGGTATTTTTATGACCTGTGAAATCTGCAAACCAAATTCTAATTCTCTGCTGGTTTTGGTTGGGGTTATCTATAAATCCACCGAGTGTGTCGATTGGGAGGTAGATCAATTCCACCACCCTTCCTGGTATTGACCATCTGAGTTAGAAGCATATGGTAAGAGAGAATAGTAGACAAGGCAGTAATTACGAAGCATGTTACTTTGGGGATTTATTAGCTAAGCAGATTAATGTTTACCTACTAAAGCTAATTCATTACCTTATGGTGGTACATGCTAGGATGTCCGTCTATACTATTTCAATCAATCAAAGAAGCAAATCAGGCATTGATCATGAGAACAATCAACCAACATTTTTAAATAGAGAAAATAATTTTAATTTTGTCTTAGGTTCTCTATCTCTTAAAAGATCATAAGTGTAGGATTCCAAGGTGTGAAATCCATCTTGTCTCAGAGTAGAAAAGATAAGAATGATCAGAGTAGAACAGTAGAAGGTGAGACAGAAAAGATAAGAATGATCAGAGTAGAACAGTAGAAGGTGAGACAAGGATCAAGATAAGTATAGAAAGAATCAGAGTAAGGTAAGTAGGGAAGGGTTTTGTTCATTTCTATCTAGGATTTGTCCTACATTCAACATTTTCTCTAATACCACTTCTGTCACACCCGGATTTAAGGGACAAATCCGGGTGCATCTCATATGTGCGCCAAGGAAGAACAACACACATAATAACAGAGTGCATAGAGATAAATGTCATAAATATCATAAATGTACTTATTACATAGCGGAAGTCTTACAAAAATAAATGATAAAATAAAGCGAACTAAGTATTATTCCCTGGCGCCACAAAGCTGACTGGGAGACGCCACCTTGATCAAGTCGAATGCCTCAGTGTTAGGCGGCTCCTCTTCGACCACCTATTCTTCTCCTGTGGGGGGTGTGAGACAGCAAGAGTGAGCTCACATACGTTCATAGCTCAACAAGTCGTGGGGAATAATGTGCTTGAACTCACCAAAGGTGGGAGTTCAAGTGAAGTGTAAGGCTGATCAACAAAATAAAGGCTGAAGCTGAGCATTGCTTTTATAAGTTGGTAAAGATTTTACTAGCAGTTACTAAGTGTAAGTAAATACCAAACCTTAGTAATAAATAAAAGTAATAAAATAATCCCCAAATGCGATGCAAATGTCAAATTGAGTTTTAATTCCATAGATGAATCATGTGAGGGTCCGAGCTGCTCATGATCGTGAGCACAACTAGTATACCCGTTTTACACTCTGCAGAGGTTGCACATCTTTACCCACAAGACATATTACCCATCTGCCAAGAGACGGCCAATCCCATACACCTCTACCGAGGAGGCGTGATAGGGTAACACTATGAGGCCTTAACAAAGTTCCACTAGCTTCAGAAATCCCGCTACAGTTTATAGGAAGCTCCAGTGCGGTAATCCCTCGCCTGACCACCATCGCAGCAAAATCAACCCAAGGACCTCCCTGCACTGACCACTCCCCTACTGCCCTTGCCCCTTTCGGGTAAGGAAGTCATCCACTTGCTTTCCTAGTTAATCAGCTAAGGGCGTCCCATTAAACCCTTGTGGTAGCGCTGTTTTCCCGGGTGGTCGCTCCTTGTTCCCATTAACATAATGATCTTAACATGAATAGTAATAATAAAAATATAATAAAAGAGTAATCGTGAATAGTGTATCTCCATACCCAAATCCACATAAAAGCAATAGCAGGGACTACCCAAAAATAATTCCAGTGGTAAATAAGGTATAAAGATAACCAAAACTGGGGTAACCTATTGGATCCCATCAAAATTAACCTATGCAGATCATTATAATTAATAAGAACATGGCTAGGAAAAAGTAAGTGATCAAGGGCACAACTTGCCTTCAATGAGCTCCTGCTCAGCAACTTCTATCTGCTGAACCTCAGTATCCACAGTGGCTTGCTCGTCTACTCGCATCAACGCAATACATACATAGTATAGCAAAATTTAACATCACAACAATCATATAAATAAAATACACAATAAAAATCTACATTAAAATAAGAACCTAGGAACAGGAATCATTAATTTTGGAGTTACGGATTTTAAGATACGAATTTCCAAAGGTTTTATGTGCTTGAAATAGGATTAAATGAGAAATTAATTTTCTTACTGTTTTCATGTCAAAACAGAGACTCTAAGTGATAAACAATAATTTTACAAAATTTTAGAAATTGAAATGGGTCAATTTGAAGTTCATATGAATTTTCTATGATTTATACAAGTTCTAACACTTATTTATATATTAAAAATCAATTTATAATTCAATTTCTCGATTTCTAACCTTCTCTGGACTGGGCCTCGAATTCCAAAAAAGTCAGGGGCCCTAGTGTAATAAATCTCTAGACTCATAATCTACTATATGTGGACCGCGGGTTGTTTTGACATAAACCGAGGGGCTCAAGTGAAAATTAGACCCACGAAGGGGTATCGATCTATCCGGACCGTTCGATCCAAGAGCTATTGCCACGATTAGATCAGAGGCTTTATGAATCGGTACGAAACTAGGCCCATTCGATCCCGATCCAACGGTCAGCGTTTAATGAAACCTAGAATTGCTTCCTATCGTAGGATCTCACATCTACGGTCACCAATTGCCCGAGCGAAACGATACGCGACTTCAAATCCTAGCCGTCAATAGTGGATCCGATGGTGCACTGCCATTCCTCCCTAGATCTAATCGCGACCGCTCATTCACGAATCAACGGCCAGCGTGCCCCCGTTCCAAATCCAACCCAATCCCGCGAACGCCGGTCACTGCGCACGGCGGCGCTTCCCACCGCACAGCGGCGAGCCCGCCGGGGTTTCGAATTCGGCCAACCCGAGCACCCTTTACCAATTAACTCGCACTTCACACAATTGATGCCTCCCTAAACTCAATCCCCCAACCAATTTTGGTTGACAGTAAGTGCGGGATTCGGTACACGGCGCGTCGCGGTGGCACCATGGCCGGGCAGCGGACCTAGGGGCTTGGCTACACCATTCTACAATTCGCTAGTGCATAACATGGAGGAAGGGAAGACAGGACACAGTGGAGACTCACCAATGGCCGGTCGAGGTAAGGTGACGCCCATCCACGGAGCTTGGCGGTCCAGCGAGGATTTTCCGCCACGGCGAGCAATTGGCGAGCAATCGAGGGCCCTTCGCGGAAGAAGACGCCCCACCAACGACCGCACGATCTTCGCTGACCACTTCCCACCTCTAATCGACAGCAAGATTCGGTAATCCACGGCGAACCAAGCACGGCCGCGAGCTCTCTTCTCTCTCCCATGATTCTCTGTGTTTCAAGTGCACTAATCACTACGGCGAGGCGAGGAGGGAAGAGGTGGTGGTCACGAGAACCCTTTTAATCTCCTGGAGTCCAGGTCGGGTAGAGGGGAAGAGGTCATGGCCCACCATTGTCGTGCGGGTGGTTGCACTCGCCCGCGCGGAGCTCGACGAAGCTGTTAGCGCACGACCTGGCGCATCGGTCCCACGTGTAGGCAACACAATGCGGCGTGTGGATGAGGAGCGGGCCCGGCTTGTCAGTTGTACACGGTCAGCGCACCGTCGCGATACCGTAGCTGGCAGATGGGCCCCGCGGAGCAGTGACAGAGGGCGCGCGTGTAAGCGCGCGCGTGGAGAAGGCGGGTGGGGAGTTGGGCTGCGTGGGTAAAATCAGAAGTGGGCCGAATTGGAGTACTGAGGCCCACGAAGTTTTTATTCTTTTTCTTTTTATCTTTTCTTTCTATTTTCTTCTTTTCTAAGTTTAGTTTGAATTTGAATTTCAATTCGAATTTGGGCCAAAATTCATTCTCTATGATTTTTGTGAAGTTAAGAATACCAAATTTAGGAATATAATTATATATATTATTTATATCACCTTCCTCTCTTTCTTATTTTTAAAACCCTACTTTCAAATTTAGGGTTTAATTCCACTTCTAGTATTTATTATCTTATTGTTATTATCCTTATTATTTTTGTTTAATGCACAATCATATAACTCCAACATGATGCATATTATTATTTATTTATTTTATCATTTGTTTTAATTCATCTCTAAATTTTATGTATGCTCTCTTTATGATGCAAATGAGGCACATAAAATAAGGAAATCACTATATAAGCCTTTTATACAATTTTGAGTATTACAAATCCTACCCCCTTACAAAGAATCTCGCCCTTGAGATTTAAGAAGATCTAGGAAAAAGATGGGGAAAATCGATGTGAAGCTCTTCTTCTCTCTCCCAAGTAGCTTCATCTTCTCCATGGTGGCTCCATTGCACTTTGCACATCTTTATAACCTTATTTCTTGTAACCCGAGTTAGTGTGTCAAGAATCTTGATGAGATACTCAAGCATAAGTTAGATCATCTTGAACACTAAGATCCTCCATTGGTAGCTGCTCTTCAGGTAACCTAAGACACCTCTTCAGCTAAGATACATGGAAGACATCATGAACATCCACAAGATGATCCGGTAACTCCAATTGATATGCCACCTCTCCCACTCTCTTTAAGATCAAGAAGGGTCCAATAAAGCGAGGGGACAACTTTCCTTTGACTTTAAATCTTTTCATACCCCGGAGTGGTGACACCTTCAAATAGACATGATCACCCTCCTTAAACTCCAGAAGTCTTCTCCGGGTATCAGCATAGCTTTTCTGCCTGGATTGTGCAGTTCTCAAATTCTCCCTTATTTGATGGACTTGTTCCTCTGCCTCTTGTATAATTTCAGGCCCAAACAACTGTCTTTCACCAGTTTGATCCCAATACAGTGGAGTCCTGCACTTTCTACCATACAAAGCCTCAAACGGTGACATCTTCAAACTGGCCTGGTAGCTATTATTGTAAGAGAACTCCGCATACGGCAAACTCTTATCCCAACTACCACCATGCTTAAGAGCACAAGCTCTTAACATATCTTCTAGCACTTGGTTGGTTCTCTCAGTCTGCCCATCAGTCTAGTGGATGGTAAGCCAAACTAAAATTCAATCTTGTATCCAAGGACTCGTCCAACTTCTTCCAGTACCGAGAGGTAAACTGTGATCCCTGGTCTGACACAATCTTCTTTGGCACACCATGTAGGCATACAATTCCGTGCCATGTACAACTCTGCTAGCTTGGCTCCTGAATATGTGGTCTTCACTGGAATAAAGTGGGCTACTTTAGTTAGCCTGTCCACAATCACCCATATAGAATCATACCCAGCAGATGTGTGGGGTAATCCAACAATGAAGTCCATGCCAATCTCTTCCCATTTCCACTTAGGTATCTTAAGCGGGTGCAGTAAGCCAGCAGGTCTTTGATGTTCCGCTTTCACCCTCTAGCAAACATCACATAGAGCAACATGTGAAGCAACATCCTTCTTTAGCCCATACCACCAATACTTCTGCTTCAGGTCCTAGTATATCTTAGTACTACTAGGGTGGATAGAATAAACTGAGTCATGTGCCTCCTTCAATATGGTTTCACGGAGACTTTCGGTATCAGGAACACAAATCCGATTCTTGAACCATATCGTGCCCTGCTCATCCTCCGTGAAATCTAGGCCTCTACCTTTTGTTATCAGATCTTTGATCTCCTAAAATTTGGCATCACCGATCTGACCCTTTCGTATTTCTTGCTCTAAGGTAGGTTCCAATTCGATGGTAATTCCTTCAGTATCAGCAACTATTCCCAGATTGAGCCTCTCAAAATCTTCTGCTAACTCATCGAGTAACTAGGTGACAATAGCTGCATGGACCTGCCCCTTCTGACTCAAAGCATCCGCAACTAGATTCACCTTGCCCGGATTATAGTGAATTTCCAGGTCATCATCCTTGATGAGCTCCAACCATCTGCGTTGCCTAAGGTTAAGATCCTTCTGAGTGAAAATGTATTTTAAGCTATTGTGATCAGTGTAGATTCGACACTTGGTTCCCATAATATAGTGTCTCCAAATCTTGAGAGCATGCACAAATGCTGCCAGTTCCAAGTCGTGCGTGGGGTAGTTCAACTCATGTTTCCGCAACTGGCGAGATGCAGTAGGCAATGACGTGTCCTTCCTGCATAAGCACACATCTTAGTCCTTGGCGACTTGCATCATAATATACATCAAAATTCTTCTATAGATCAGGCATAATCAGTATTGGAGTAGCCATCAACTTAGACCTCAACTGATCAAAACTCTCTTGACATTTATCAGTCCACTTAAACTCCTTGCCCTTCTCCAACAATGAGGTCATAGGCTTAGCAATCTTAGAGAACCCTTCAACGAATCGCCGGTAATAACCTATGAGTCCCAAGAAACTCCGGATCTCCAAAACTGTACTTGGTGTCTTCCAATCCATTATTGTTGTCACTTTAGCCGAATCCACAGCAATTCCTCCTTTGGAGATGATATGCCCAAGAAAATGTACTTCATCAAGCCAGAAGTCACACTGGGAAAATTTGGCATAAAGCTGATTATCCCGTAACTTCTGTAGCACCATCCACAAATGCTCCTCATGCTCACCATCATTCTTGGAATAGATAAGAATGTCGTCAATGAAAACCACGACGAATTTATCGAGATACTCCATAAACACCTGATTCATCAAATTCATAAAATAAGCTGGTGCATTGGTTAAGCCAAATGACACTGGTTGTGAATTCATATAGACCATATCAGGTTGAGAAGGCCGTCTTGAGAATATCAGATGGCCTAATCTTCATTTGATGGTAGCCCGACCTGAGGTCAATCTTAGAGAACACCCTAGCACCTCTCATCTGATCAAATAAGTCATCAATACGAGGTAACAGGTACTTATTCTTGATGGTAACATCATTGAGTGCTCTATAGTTCACACACATCCATTACGAACCATCCTTATTCTGTACAAACAGTACCGGTGCTCCCCAAGGTGACGAACTTGGACGTATGTACCCTGCCTCCTGCAACTCCGTTAACTACTTCTTAAGTTCTTATAACTCTTCTATGGACATTCTATAGGGGCGTTTAGAAATAGAGCAGTCCCAGGTAAGAGATCAATAACAAACTCAACTTCCCTCTCTGGTGGCATCCCTGGTAACTCCTCTAGAAAGACATCCGGAAAATCCCTAACCACATGGATGTTGTCTCCAACAAATTCCTTAGCTATAAAGAACATTGCACGTCTGGAAGAGGTGGTTACTATATTTTGAACTTGAAATCTTTCTCCTTTAGGGCTGGTGAGTTCTACAGTACCCCTACCACATTGTATAATGGCCTTTGCCTTCCTTAACCATGACATACCGAGGATCAGATCTATATTGCTTTCCTCTAATACTATAGCACTAGCCCATAACTCTCTTCCCATAATGGTTAATGTCAATCTATGTGTCATATGATTTGCCTCAACAGGCCCTTTAGGTGTAATTATTATCATTGGTTTTCTCATATTTAGCAGTGGTATCTCATTTGTATTGGCATATCGAGCAGACATGAATGAATGCGTAGCACCAGAATCAAATAATATGGTTGCAGGAATTGCATTAATATAAAACATACCGAGTGCGATGTCAGCACCATCAGGAGTAGCATCAGCGGTGAATTGATTAACCCTGGCAATAGAATATCCCTTGCTAGAAGTCTATTGCTTGTTCTGAGATGGTGTACCAGAATTCCCCACCGGACAAGCATTAGCATAGCGCCCAACCTGACTGCACTTGAAGCATGTAGGGCCAGTCTTCTGTCCTATAGGCCTCGCCGGGGTGCCAGTGGGGGCAGCCTGACGAGTAGGAGGTGTCCGTGGAGACCCCTGTGGATCATACTGTGCTGGGCGTGGTCCTCCTCCTGGATGAGCTAGGGTACCCTGTGGTGGAACGTAGCGAGGACGAACACTGCTGCTACCCTATCCCTGTGAAATAGCCTTCCTCTTCAGATCTCCCAATTGAACACGCTTGTGTTCAATAGCAAGAGCCTTATCCAGCAGTCTCTGAAATGATGGAAATGTGTGAGCAACCAATGCATATTGTAGGGGGCCATTGAGTCCTTCAATAAAATACTCTTGCTTCCTCTCATCTTCAGCAACCTCATCTGGAGCATATCTGGAGAGCTGAATGAACTTGTCGTGGTACTCGCTGACAGACATGTTGCCTTGCTTCAATGACAGAAACTCCTTCTTCTTGATCTTCATCAAACCAGCAGGAATGTGTTAGTTTCTGAACTAATTTGTGAATTCCGCCCAAGTAATAGTATCAGCAACATCATGGGCAGCAACATAAGAATCCCACCAGTCAGCAGCAGGACTTGTCAGACGACCAGAAGCATAAAGAACCTTCTCCCGGCCAGAGCATTGGGCAATGTTGAGCATCTTCTCAATAGATTTCAGCCAATCATTAGCATCTAGTGGATCTGGCGAACTGGTGAAGGTAGGAGGCTTGTGGCTCATAAATTTCGGGTGCTTGTCCCGGGGTGGAAGTGGAGGTGGTGGTGGTAGTGGTATTTGCTGCTGCTGCTGTTGTTGTTGCTGTTGTTGTTGCGCCCTCCTTTCCTGGCGTATCTCCTCTCTTTCCTGACGCAGCTCCTGGCATATCTCTTCTCTTTCCTGGCGCATGTCTTGGCGTTCCTGCTACATCTGTGCGCGCATATCCGCCATGGTGTCAGCCATTTGTTGCATCATCCTCATCTGAGCCGCAACCATTGGGTCAACTCCGACTGGTGGAGGCGGCGGTGGAGGATCCATCTCTGCTGGTTGTGGTTGGGGTTGTCTATATATCCACCGAGTGTGTCGATTGGGAGGTAGATCAATTCCACCACCCTTCCTAGGTATTGACCATCTGAGTTAGAAGCATATGGTAAGAGAGAATAGTAGACAAGGCAGTAATTATGAAGCATGTTACTTTGGGGATTTATTAGCTAAGCAAATTAATGTTTTACCTACTAAAGCTAATTCATTACCTTATGGTGGTACATGCTAGGATGCCCGTCTATACTATTTCAATCAATCAAAGAAGCAAATTAGGCATTGATCATGAGAACAATCAACTAGCATTTTTAAATAGAGAAAATAATTTTAATTTTGTCTTAGGTTCTCTATCTCTTAAAAGATCATAAGTGTAGGATTCCAAGGTGTGAAATCCATCTTGTCTCAGAGTAGAAAAGATAAGAATGATCAGAGTAGAACACTAGAAGGTGAGACAGGATCAAGATAAGTATAGAAAGAATTAGAGTAAGGTAAGTAGGGAAGGGTTTTGTCCATTTCTATCTAGGATTCGTCCTACAGTCAACATTTCCTCTGATACCACTTCTATCACACCCGGATTTAAGGGACAAATCCGGGTGCATCTCATATGTGCGCCAAGGAAGAACAACACACAAAATAACAGAGTGCATAGAGATAAATGTCATAAATATCATAAATGTACTTATTACATAGCGGAAGTCTTACAAAAATAAATGATAAAATAAAGCAAACTAAGTATTATTCCCTCAGTGTTAGGCGGCTCCTCTTTGACCACATGTTCTTCTCCTGTGGGGGATGTGAGATAGCAAGAGTGAGCTCACATACGTTCATAGCTCAACAAGTCATGGGGAATAATGTGCTTCAACTCACCAAAGGTGGGAGTTCAAGTGAGTGTAAGGCTGATCAACAAAATAAAGGCTGAAGCTGAGCATTGCTTTTATAAGTTGGTCAAAATTTTATTAGCAGTTACTAAGTGTAAGTAAATACCAAACCTTAGTAATAAATAAAAGTAATAAAATAATCCCCAAATGCAATGCAAATGTCAAATTGAGTTTTAATTCCATAGATTAATCATGTGAGGGTCCGAGCTGCTCATGACCGTGAGCACGGCTAGTATAACAGTTTTACACTGCAGAGGTTGCGCATCTTTACCCACAAGTCATGTTACCCATCTGCCAAGAGACGGCCAATCCCATACACCTCTACCGAGGAGGCGAGGCAGGGTAACACTACGAGGCCTTTACAAAGTTCCACTAGCTTCAGAAATCCCGCTACAGTTTATAGGAAGCTCTAGTGCAGGAATCCCTCGCCTTACCGCCATCACAGCAACATCAACCCAAGGACCTCCCTACACTGACCACTCCCCTATTGCCCATGCCCCTTTCGGGTAAGGAAGTCATCCACTAGCTTTCCTAGTTAATCAGCCTAAGGGCGTCCCATTAAACCCTTGTGGTAGCACTGTTTTCCCGGGTGGTCGCTCCATGTTCCCATTAACATAATGATCTTAACATGAATAGTAATAATAAAAAGGTAATAAAAGAGTAACTGTGAATAGTGTATCTCTATACCCAAATCTACATAAAGCAATAGCAGGTACTAGCCAAAAATATTTCAGTGGTAAACAAGGTATAAAGATAACCAAAACTTGGGTAACCTATTGGATCCCATCAAAATTAACCTATGCAGATCATTATAATTAATAAGAACATGGCTGGGAAAAAGTAAGTGATCAAGGGCACAACTTGCCTTCAATGAGCTCCTACTCAGCAACTTCTATGTGCTGAACCTCAGGATCCACAGTGGCTTGCTCGTATACTCGCATCAATGCAATACATACATAGTATAGCAAAATTTAACATCACACCAATCATGCAAATAAAATACACAATAAAAATCTACACATTAAAATAAGAACCTAGGAATAGGAATCATTAATTTTGGAGTTATGGATTTTAAGATATGAATTTCTAAAGGTTTATGTGCTTGAAATAGGATTAAATGAGAAATTAATTTAATTACTGTTTTCATGTGAAAACAGAGACTCTAAGTGATAAACAATAATTTTACAAAATTTTAGAAATTAAAATGGGTCAATTTGAAGTTTATATGAATTTTCTATGATTTATACAAGTTCTAACACTTATTTATATATTAAAAATCAATTTATAATTCAATTTCTCTATTTCTAACCTTCTCTGGACTGGGCCTCGAATTCCAGAAAAGTCAGGGGCCCTGGTGTAATAAATATCTAGACTCAGAATCTCCTATATGTGGACCACGGGTTGTTTTGACATAAACCGAGGGCTCAAGTGAAAATTAGACCCACGAAGGGGTATCGATCTATCCGTACCGTTTGATCCAAGAGCTATGGCCACGATTAGATCGAAGGCTTTATGAATCGGTATGAAACTAGGCCCATTCGATCCCGATCCAACGGTCAGCGTTTAATGAAACCTAGAATTGCTTCCTACCGTAGGATCTCACATCTACGGTCACGAATTGCCCGAGCGAAACGATACGCGGCTTCAAATCCTAGCCGTCAATAGTGGATCCGACGGCGCACGCCATTCCTCCCTAGATCTAATCGCAACCGCTCATTCACGTATCAACGGCCCACGCGCCCCCGTTCCAAATCCAACCCAATCCCGCGAACGTCGGTCACTGCGCACGCCGGCGCTTCCCACCGCGCGACGGCGAGCCCGCCGAGGTTTCGAATTCGGCCAACCCGAGCACCCTTTACCAATTAACTCGCACTTCACACAATTGATGCCTCCCTAAACTCAATCCCCCAACCAATTTTGGCCGGCAGCAAGTGCGGGACTCGGTACACGGCGCATCGCGGTGGCACCATGGCCGGGCAGCGGACCTAGGGGCTTGGCTACACCATTCTACAATTCGCTATTGCATAACATGGAGGAAGGGAAGACGGACACAGTGGAGACTCACCAATGGCCGACCGAGGTAATGTTACGCCCGTCCATGGAGCTTGGCGGTCCGGCGAGGATTTTCCGCCACGGCGAGCAATTGGCGAGCAATCGAGGCCCCTTCGCGGAAGAAGACGCCCCACCAACGACCGCGCGATCTTCCCAGACCACTTCCCGCCTCTAATCGACAATAGGATTTGGTAATCCACGGCGAACCAAGCACGGCCGCTGAGCTCTCTTCTCTCTCCCACGATTCTCTATGTTTCAAGTGCACTAATTACTACGGCGAGGCGAGGAGGGAAGAGGTGGTGGTCACGAGAACCCTTTTAATTTCCTGGAGTCCAGGTCGGGCAGAGGGGAAGAGGTCGTGGCCCTGCCATTGTCGCGTGGGTGGTTGCACGCGCCCGCGCGGAGCTCGGCGAAGCTGTTAGCGCACAACCTAGGCGCATCGGTCCACGTGTAGGCGACACAATGCAGCGTGTGGATGAGGAGCGGGCCCGACTTGTCAGTTGTACACGGTCAGCGCGCCAGTCGCGATACAGTAGCTGGCATATGGGCCCCGCGGAGCAGTGACATAGGGCGCACGTGTAAGCGCGCGCTTGGAGAAGGCAGGGTGGGGAGTTGGGCTGCATGGGTGAAATCAGAAGTGGGCCGAATTGGAGTACTGAGGCCCACGAAGTTTTTATTCTTTTTCTTTTTATGTTTTCTTTCTATTTTCTTCTTTTCTAAGTTTAGTTTGAATTTGAATTTATATTCCAATTTGGGCCAAATTCATTCTCTATGATTTTTGTGAAGTTAAGAATACCAATTTTAGGAATATAATTATATATATTATTTATATCACCTTCCTCTCTTTCTTATTTTTAAAACCCTACTTTCAAATTTAGGGTTTAATTCTACTTCTAGTATTTATTATCTTATTGTTATTTTTCTTATTATTTTTATTTATTGCACAATCATATAACTCCAACATGATACATATTATTATTTATTTTTTATCATTTGTTTTAATTCATCTCTAAATTTTATATGCTCTCTTTATGATGCAAATGAGGCACATAAAATCAGGAAATCACTATATAAGCCTTTTATACAATTTTGAGTATTACAATAATAGGCGGTCGGGATTAGGGGACTGGATACCGTTTCGTTCTATGGGATCTGAGTACGTGGATATCAGATCTAATGACCCAATGTAAGCGCGCGCCGCGGACCTAATCTGGTCCGATGGGTAGTGATCGGGCGGCCAGGGTTACTGGTGGGGTTGTCGGGCGCTAGATTTAATCTGTGTCGTTCAATTCGGATCCATCGGCTACAATCCAGTACCGGTTCGAGTGTGCTTGATTTAATCTGGGTCGTCCGCATGGGATCGGATGGCCACAGTTTCATACTGTTTCACTTAAGATCCAATCTAATCCGTGCCCTCGGCTATTGATCCAACGGTCCTGATCCCACGATACCTCTTCATCGTTCGTTTTTTTCACAAGGGCCCCCATAGTTTTAATGAATGAACCCGCCTGTCCACCCGAGGGATAGATCTGAGTCTTAGGAACTTTTACTCCAGAGACCCTACAGTTTCCAGTATTTGAGGCGCAGTCTAGAGACATATAAATTGAATAAATAAATATGGAAATGAATTTTTAATGTAAAAATAAATGCTAGAATTTCTTTAGTTCATATAAAACTCATATTATGTCCAAATGAGTCCATTTCAGTTCCTATAATTTTATAATATTATTGTTTATTAAATTTTGCCACTGATTTGACATGAAAGCCACTTTAAAATTGTGGCGGAACTGCCCGAATTATTCCAGCTTAAGTGCCTGAGCCCCGCCTTAGAGGCTAGACCACACTTAAAAGGGAATAACCCGTCAATCCCTCGGATCTAGTCCGACTACGGCCACTGACAGGATCAAGTACCACAATCTCACTCGATGGTGAGTCACAGAGCAAATACAATAAAGCATAAAACCATACATGTCAGAGTATTAAATTATTACATCATTATCATAGGAGTTTTGCAAAAGTGACCATCATTGTTCGAAGTGCAGCGGAATAAAACTAACGATAATTAAACGGAGAGATCGGGAAGCCTGTCCCATCACTCCTCATGCTCCTCCTCAGCCGAGGTAGGGTCCCACTCGACTGGTCCAACCCGGTGGTAAGGTAGACGGTCAAGTCACTCCAGCAATCATGTCCTCCAGAGAACCTAGTAAAAATTATGACACAAGCAAGGCTGAGTATACTAATACTCAGCTAGACTTACCCGGTGTGAGGAGTCTACTCCTCTACCTCTAGACATGCAGCTTGTTTGGCTGTGGGGTTTGGTTGCCAAAAGCACTAGCTGAGTTTCTAAGTCAGGTTTTAACTTTGTCAAATTTGAGTGTGACTCTCTTAAGGCTAAAAGTGTACTATCTACTCATACAATGGTGCCAAACATTTTAGCAGTCAACATCTTATATCAACTCATCAGATTTCCACTTGTTACTCAATGCAGTACAATGGATCAAGCAGTCTCATTAGCTGCGAGAAGCAGACGATTCGAATCGAGTTTTTATCCTTGCAAGGTAAACCTAAACACACGACATGTAGGGGCACTCCGTCCCCACACATATCAACCGTCCCCATCGATTCCCTGGCAACAGATCAGGGCTCACCGCCTTGGCGTACAATGCCTCACTGACCCCGACTGGCCAGTCGTGCAGTGACCGCACTTGTACCCACCATAACGTAATGGGAGACCACGTCTCAGGTCGCGTGAGGGGATATGTCTGCGGGCAGGTTCACTCAGGTACTAGGCTTACCGATTTACCATATTTCTCGGTATGTGGTTAGTACGTTCAAACGCTTGACACAGGTATCCGCACGTTAATCCTTATTCCATTTTTCCATCTCGTAGACAACCAATCCCCATGGATTGTTGTCCACCACTAGAATCATGATAATATAAAAGTGGGTACAACCAATTCCTGATCTCGCGCGAGTGCTAGAAAAATCACTCGTCTTCTACCGAGATCCTAGTTAAATAAAGCAACTATTCGACCTAGCATACTAGTATTCATTTCAAAAGGATTCCTGAGATCATGCAACTAGGGTTTCAAACAACTCTTACACCTAAGTGCACAATCAATCCTACAATCATTAAGTGAAGTAAAATAGTATAAATAACAGGTTATGCATAAACCGGGGCTTGCCTTCCAAAGCAGTGGCAGGCAGGTCCTCTGATGCAGACTCGGGTGCTGGATCCGGGGCTACCTCCTGAGCAGCTCCTTGCTCCGGCACGAGGATGTACTCTCCGTCAGCAAGATTACAGTCCTATCGAATGCAATGAACATGTATGTCATGATTATGCAGGATTTAATAACATTATGCTAAAGAAGAAAACTAAGTTAAGGAGTAACTTAGGGTTTCTTGGTCATACTGGGCTTTTGGTGGGTTAGGTTTATCACCTTTAGGTTTTGGTTTTTGTTGAGGATAAACATAGGGAATTTGTATTGCTTTTGCATTCCTTAGTGGATAATATATAAAGGATTTTAGGATAGCACAATTTTTCTATTACCCACTTTCCCCTTTCTTTTATTTTCTACTTTGAGTTTCTAGGGTAGGTTTGAACTACGACAGTGGGTTAATATTTTCCAAAAATTCCACAAAAATTACAGTGGGTGGCCATTGGTTTCTATAGTCCCTTTCTAGGAAGTTGAGGTTCACAACACAAGGGCTATGTTTAAGATAAAAATAATAAAAGTTGGTTAAATGGGCTACTTTGCACTACAACTCTCAATTAGAGGTGGGGTCTGTCTTAAAGGTTATTTTTGTTGGCCTCTAACAGTAATAATAGGCTTCTGTGCCAAAAACCACAGAAAGCTAAGGGGTGGTTAATTAGCTATGATTTTCTAAAGTTTAATGTCAAAAAGGCACTTTCTACTACATTGTTATTTGAAAAATGTCAAACAACAGATTTCATATTTTTCCTAGGTTCTTAATAACAAAACATTAACTATCCCAAGGGTGGGGGTGTTTTCACCTTGGGGTTATTTTTGTAGGGTTTTTCTAAGTTATCTCTGTTTTATTAAAATAAAAGGTATCCTACTTATTTTACACTAAACCAGGGTATGATAGATTTTTCTAGTGAACTAGATTGAATAAGTATCCTAACAAAAATAGGAGTGTCTTCTGGTTCATTATTTAAACCACATTTTCTATTTTTTCTTAACCTTAAGCATATTGCAAAATAAGGGGTAAAGACTAACTTATTGGGGTGGACAGAGAGATTTAACATTTTTAAACAGGTCAGTAGGTAGACATAAACTTTTCCAAATTTTTCTAGCCCTAGTCAAATAGCACAACTATTTTTCTTTCTATTATGGAGCTTTTGGCTAAAACTATCATTAAATCAGAACTTTAAAGTTTTCTATAGTACCAAGGGGTTTTATATTTTTCTTAAGTAGGTTACATTAATTAGAGTCTGGCAAAATTGGTTTGACCAAATTTGGATGAACTAAACAGAAGTTATGAATTTTTAAAGTTCCTATTCAAATTAAAAACAGATTTAATAAAGGTTTTCTGGAAAAACAGTTTACACCGAGGTCCCTGGGTTTAAACTATATCAATCTTCGCAGTTCTACCCTTGCGCCACTATTCCCCTGTGTCTCTGACATTTCACAAAACCCCCTGACCTTCTCTCCCTCTCACCCGCAGTCCTTCCCCCAATGTAACAGTAACCGCGGGAAAGAAAAGGGTGGCGCGACTTACCGGCGGCGAGGGAGGTCCGGCGAAGGGTGGGGTTGGCTCGGGGAGACTCTGGCGGTCACGTCGAGGTATGGCTTGACGTCGGGGATGGCCGGAATCGCTCGGTCCACGCGCGCAGGCGGGTGTTCTCGTCGGCGGCGAGTGTACCGGCCAAACCACGGCGAACTGGTTCAATCCAAGGGCACGGTGAGCTTCACGGGGTAACGTAGTGACCGTGTGCACAAGGAATCGAAGAATGGCAGAGGGGATTACCCGGTCCACGTACTCCGGCGGGGTTGAGAGGTCCGGCGACCTTGGACCGGCTTCTCCGGCGAAGCAAACTCCAATTCCTCGCTCGGGGAGCCTCATGGAGGTGTGCACAGTCTTCTCCGAGGGCTGGACGGGGTTGGGGATGGCTCTATTGGCCGGTCTACGGTGGCAGAGGGATTGGGCGGCTGCGGACACGCTGCGCACGGGCAAACGGTGGCGAGCTAAACTCCGGTGAGGGTCGGGCGTGCGCGGAAGAGTACGGCCGAAGCCTGGGAGGGCTTTATAGGCGCGGGCGCGGGCCATGGCGCTGGCTTTTCCGTTTGGCGCGACGCGGGGCATGCGGGGGCGCGCGCGGGCGTGCTCTAGGCGAGCTCAGAGCGCGTCGAACACGTGGCCCATTGCTTCTGCCCATGTTCTTCCCTCTGCTGAGCGGCCAAGCGTACGAATCTTGCCATGTCGCCTGTGGGAGATCTCTTCCCTGCACCTAGAGCTACCTAGTTCATGTGAGTCCCAATGGAGGATACACCCTAGGTCAGGAGATAAATAGGCGCCAAGTCTGGTTTGTCTCACTGCCCACACCGCGACAAAACTGATGTCAAAATCTGTCAAACTGTCCAAGTCTCGGTTTCCACTTTTTCCAGGGGGTTCCTTAGATATATAGGCTCCTTTTTGTTATTTAGACCCTGGGGTTTTGGTGCCATTAGCTAGGTGAACACCACTGATCTTCAATTTAGGGTTAAATTTGCACTTAGAGAGAAATAGAGAGCTCTAGCTCTCTCTCCACTTGGAGATTTGATTTAGGGTTTCTCCAGGGGTCTCTTTGCAATATTATCCTCCCCTAATTGATGGTTATAAGGTTGCTTAGGGTTTTACTAAAGATCATCCATGTTTTGCATATTGTTCACCCTCTCTTTCCCCCTTTACCCAGGGTTTGAGAGATAGGGTTTAGGAGGGCCTAGGGTTCTTCCTCCCCTCTATCCAAGTGAAAAGTGTGCAAGGGCTTGATTAATACTTCTTAGGCCATTAACAACTTGATTAACACAATACCCCCATGGTTCTTATATGTTCCCTTAAGTTTCTACCACATGTGATCACATCCTTTAGTGTCAAGGTGGGCTCTAGCCAAGGTAACACCTGGGGTGTTACAGCCCTCCCCCCTTAAAGGAATCTCGTCCCGAGATTTTAGGTAGAGTCCCTTGGAGGTGTGCTTGAAGGTGGGTTGGTGCTACTCTTTCTTTATACTCAGGTTTCTCTTGTTAACTGCTCTTCGAATGTCATTCTCTTTGCAACTTCAGAAGGAAGTCCTTTTTAAGTTAAATCCACAACTTAGACTATCCTTGTTATCTATGTTTTTCTCATATTTGTATTCAAGGGGCAGGTGGGGGTGGAGTTTTGGGGTTACGTACCGACTCCTTTGGGTAGAAAGTCGGGGAAGCGAGAGCGTAGAAAATCCTCAGTCTCCCATGTAGCTTCTTCTGCTGAATGGTGACTCCACTGAACCTTATACATTTTGATTGACCTTGCCCGTGTTGATCTCTCCTTCTGATCTAATACCTTGGCGGGGTACTCTTGATAGGATAAGTCTGGTTCTATTTCAAGGTCTGGCTCTGGTAATACTTCAGTGGGTAGACGAACACATTTCCGCAGCTGAGATACATGGAACACATTGTGAACTGCTGACATGTGAGGTGGCAATTCCAATTGGTAGGCTACGGGTCCACAACTTGCTTTGATTTCATAGGGTCCAATGTAGCGAGGAGCTAACTTGCCCTTAATCCCAAATCTCTGGACACCCTTGGTGGGTGATACCTTAAGATAAACATGCTCTCCCACCTCAAACTGTAGAGGCTTCCACCTCTTGTCATGATAGCTCTTTTGCCTAGCCTGAGCAGCTTCTAAGTTCTTCTTGATAATTCTGACTTTTGCCTCTGCTTCAAGTACCAAATCTGGCCCAAAAATTTCCCTTTCTCCTGCTTGAGACCAATTCAGTGGGGTCCTACACCTTCTCCCATATAATGCTTCAAAAGGTGCCATCTTCAGACTGGACTGATAGCTGTTATTGTAAGAAAACTCGGCCAAGGAAAGACACTTGTCCCAGTCCTTCCCATAGTGTAGTGCACATGCTCGCAACATGTCTTCCAAAATCTGATTCACCCTTTCTGTCTGGCCATCTGTTTGGGGATGGTATGCTGAGCTTCGTATTACTTGGGTCCCAAGTGATTCTTGCAGCTGTTCCCAAAAGCGTGCCACAAACAGTGCTCCTCTGTCAGATATGATGGTCTTTGGAATACCATGCAAACGTACTATTTGATCAACATAAATTTCTGCATACTTCTCTGTCTTGTGGGTGGTGTGCACCGGTAAGAAATGAGCGGTCTTGGTCAATCTGTCCACAATAACCCAAATAGAATCATGGTGCCTGGATGTATTGGGCAATCCCACTATAAAGTCCATGCAAATGTCCTCCCATTTCCAAGATGGTAGGGGAAGGGGTTGCAAAGGGCCTTGCTGCCTTCAAATGACTAGCTTTGATTCTTTGGCAGGTGTCACACTCGGATATGTACTTGGCAATTTCCCTCTTCATTCTGGTCCACCAATATAAGGATCTGAGATCATAGTACATCTTGTTGCTACCAGGGTGCATGGAGAACTTGGAAAGGTGAGCTTCATCCAATATCTTCTTTCTGAGCTCAGGGTCCTTGGGAACAACAAACCGATCTCCAAACCATAAAATTCCCTTGCTGTCCTGACGAAAGCACTTGTATTTCTCTGCCTTTCGCTTGACCATTTCCTTAATCATTTGAACACCCTTATCCTCAATCTGTGCCCTCACTATTTGCTCTTGCAATGTGGGTTCCACCGAGATATAACTTAAGGCACCTGAAGCAACAACTTCCAAGTTCAACTTGCACAATTCATCACACAGGGTGGTAACTCTTACATCCATGTTCATACAATTGCACTGGGCCTTTCTGCTCAAGGCATCTGCCACAACATTGGCTTTACCAGGGTGGTAATGCACCTCTAAATCATAATCCTTGATTAACTCCAACCATCTTCTCTGTCCTCATGTTCAGATCAGCCTGAGTGAAGATATATTTGAGACTCTTGTGATCGGTGTAGATGTTACAGTGAGCTCCCATCAAATAGTGCCTCCATATCTTAAGAGCATGAACCACTGCTGCCAACTCCAGATCATGTGTAGGGTAGTTCTGCTCATGGGGCCTGAGTGCTCGGGAAGCATAAGCAATGACTCTGTTATCTTGCATCAAAACACAACCCAATCCTGTACCAGAAGCATCACAATAAACTACAAATGGCTTGTTATTGTCAGGTTGAGCCAGCACTGGGGCTGTTGTCAAATGCTGCCTCAATGTGTGAAAGGCATCCTCGCACTTTTGGCTCCAATCGTACTTGACTCCCTTCTTCAACAATTCAGTCATTGGTTTGGCAATTCTGGAGAAGTCCGGAATTAATCGCCGATAATACCCTGCCAATCCCAGAAAACTTCGAATCTGCCTCACTGTAGTCGGGGGTTTCCAATCCATCACCTCTTGTACCTTCTCAGGGTCAACTGATATCCCATCCTAGGAAATTGTGTGACCCAAGAATTTAATCTCCTTCAGCCAAAATTCACATTTAGACAACTTGGCATACAACTGATGGTCACGCAGTCTCTGAAGCACAGTATGCAAATGTTTGGTGTGCTCGGCTTCATTCTTGGAATAGACCAGAATATCATCAATGAAAACGACCACGAATTTATCCAACTCTGGCATGAATACTGAGTTCATCAGGTACATAAAATAAGCAGGGGCATTGGTCAGTCCAAAAGACATCACCAAAAACTCATATAACCCATATCTGGTCGAGAAGGCCGTCTTGGGAATATCACTGGTCCGGATCTTAATCTGGTGGTAGCCCGAGCGAAGATCTATCTTGGAGAACACCTTGGCTCCTACCAACTGATCGAACAGAACATCAATGCGGGGCAGTGGGTATTTGTTCTTGATAGTCACCGCATTGAGAGGGCGGTAGTCAACACACATCCTCAAACTTTCATCCTTTTTCTTCACAAACAATGCCGGATATCCCCATGGTGAAGTACTTGGGCGAATGAACCCCTTATCCAACAACTCTTGCAATTGCTTTTTCAGCTCTGCCAATTCCGCGGAAGGCATCCTATAGGGTCTCTTGGAGATAGGAGCAGTCCCAGGGTTGCAACTCAATTGCGAACTCAATGTCTCAGTCAGGTGGCATCCCTGGCAATTCATCTGGGAAAACATCTGGGTAGTCACAGACCACTGGGATCTTCTCCACTGGGGACTCTATCATAACGAAGGCACAAGAACGGGTACAACCCTGGTCGGGTAGATATAGTGTGGTTTCACCGCAAGTTGGTGAGTGCACCTCAATGGCTCTAGCTGCAATATCCATCACGGCCTAATTTCTGGTCAACCAGTCAGTTCCCAATATGATATCCACACTATCCAACCCCAAAATGAGGAGGTTGGTTTTAATTATCAGACTACCAAACTTTATAGGCACATTCTTGTTAATTTGGTAAGTGGCAACTCTGCCTCCTGGTGTTGAAATTGTGATACCCCCATTGGTGTGGTAAAAAGGTAATTGGCACTTGGTACTAAATTTGGCATTGATAAAACTATGTGATGCACCAGAATCAAAAAGAATAATGGCAGGATAATTTAAAACTATAAAGATACCAGTCATGACGGGTGCTCCCTCTGGAATATCAGCCATGGTGGTGAAGTTTAGCCTGCCCTGCCTCACTTGCACCTTCTGCCTCTTGCCTTGGTTCTGATTAACATTCTGCCCCTGCCTCTGCTGGTTCCTGGGGCAATTCTTGGCGTAATGTCCGGTGTTGCCACACGTGAAACACTTGTTGTCATTTGGCTGGCGGTACTGCTGCTGCTGCTGATTGTTCCTCTGAGCCGGAAACTGGGCACGGTTGGGTGCCTGCTGCTGTGGTCGGATCACCCATCTGCCTTGCTGATGCTGGGGTCCTCTTCTCTAAGTGTCTGACACAATCCTGAAGCGCTGTGGCTGAGCTGAGGGTCCTGCCTCAGGGGTCTTCCTCTTCTTTTCTACCTGTCGAGCTGTAATGCAGTCCTCTTGGGAGATGGCCATGTTGACCAACTCATTGTAACTATTGGCCCTGACGGTGTTGAGACGGTCACGGAGCTTAGTGCTGAGCCCCCTCCTGAACCTGTCTCGCTTCTTCTCATCTGTATCTGCATGATATCCCGCATACTGGCACAAGTCATTAAAGGACTAGGCATACTGCAACACTGTCCTGTTGCCCTGAGTGAGTGCCAGAAACTCATTGAGCTTTCGGTCCATAATCCCGGCCGGTATGTGGTGTCCCCTGAAAGCTGCCTTGAACTCCCTCCATTCTACCTCCCTATCCTCTGGCTGCATGGCAAGGAAATGGTCCCACCAAGTCCTTGCAGGTCCGCGAAGTTGCTGGGTAGCGAACCTGACCTTGGTGACCTCTGAACAAGCCCCATGGAGTAGCGGAAATTTGGATTCCACCACTCGTAACCACACATCTGCATCAAGTGGGTCCTCTGCCCTGGTGAACAACGGAGGCTGGGTACTCAAGAACTCCTGGTAGGTAACTGCCGCGGGGTGACGCTGATGGTCCCCACCACCATAATGCTGAGGTGGTGGCTATCGTTGAGCCAGCTGCCTCAGGATCTCATTCTGCTGAGCCATTAGCTCCTGCAGAGTGGGAGGTGGTGGCGGCGGAGGGACGTGCTCATTCTGGCCACGACGCTGCCTCCCGGCCATCTGAAAAACCACATACATACTTAACACCATAACTCCAAGTTCAAGTTCTAATTGCGACGAAAAGAGTCAAACGCAAAATGATAGACTCCAATTTCAACAAAAGGATGTAAAAAGGCATAAACTTCTCCTTCAAATTTTATAACTGATAACAGCATCCATCAACATGTTTCCAAAAGAGTTTATCATGGTTACATCATTTGTTCCAAAAAGAAAAGACTCAACTCTATCTAGCCTAGTACCCCACGGGTGCAAAAGCTAAGCTAGCTGCGAGGAGTCCTACCATTACTGACATCTAACTCTGTCCCAGACATCTAGTGAGCAAACGAGGCAACACTCGACTCGGGGGATGGTGGCCTCCCTGAGCCGGCAGTGTCCAAACTAGAGGCAGGCTCATCTCCTTCCTCGATGTCGGCTTCCTCGTCAGCCTCCTGGTGATGCATATCCAGGTGCTCATTTGCTTCGGCAAGCTGCTGCTGCGTGTTGATAAGCTGGTCCTCGAGAACCTCGATGGTGTTCTCCCTGGTGCCCACTAATTCCTCCAACTCTTGGATATTAGTGGATAGCTGCTCTACCTGCAAGTCCTTCTCCACCATTTCTTGGGACAAGTCGACCACAAGCTCCTCCCTATTATCCAAGGTGATCTTTGTAGCCTCCAACAGTGCCATCAGATGGGACATCGCCTCACCGCGCATCACTTGCAGACGGTACAGAGCATTCATGCACCGTACGGTCAAGTGCGCAGTCTGTCCTAGGGTAGATGGCCCAGATGTCCTTGGCATGCTCCACCCTAATCCTTCCACATTGGGTCGTCCTCCTTCTCGGCGGGGAACAAGCCAATGGGGTGGGTAGACAGCTCCAACGGATGGAATCCGCAGAAAGTGGTCAACCCATGCAAGGCAATCGCCTCGATGGTGTCCTCAGCTCGGTATCCAAAAGACTCGGAGTCCAACGAGCGCCAGCCGGGCTGCAGGGGATGAGGCTCCAAAGTCATCCTCACCCGACAGCGGGGCACTCGGTGCTTCTCGAACTGCTGCACCGCGTACTGAGGAGGCGTCGTGTATCCGGCCCCCTTGAAGTACCTCCCACAAAATGCGGGGAAAGCCCTCTCGTGCGAGCCCGTCAGTGTGGGTCAGTGCATTTCCGTCCTCTGAGGATCCGTGGGAAGTCATCTGTGTACGGTTAAGCGTAAGTAAAAGAAAAAGAACTATAAAAAGAATAAGAAAAACAAAACTCCATTTTCTTTTATTAGATGAAATGGTACGGGGTACTTAGTTGGTCATCATGCTGTATTTAAGTCCTTACTTAATGTTCCATTTATTTTAATTTAAGAATGCATGCATGCTCGTCCTGAACGACCTCACATCAATGAAAAAGGATTAGGGAAAAAAAAACTCCCATCCTGTAAAAAGTGGCCTGTAGGGCCTAATTACTTAGCCACCTAGTTACCCTTCTATCATCCTAAGGCTTCACGTCCTAGGTCTATCCTGCTCGTCCTACTATCTATCCAACATTGTTTCTATCAAGTTTTACTTTGGAAAAATATGGTATTTACATTTTATTGATTCCTCCTCCGTGGTGGTACAAGCTCTGATACCAGCTGTGGCGGAACTGCTCGAATTATTCCAGCTTAAGTGCCTGAGCCCCGCCTTAGAGGCTAGACCACACTTAAAAGGGAATAACCCGTCAATCCCTCGGATCTAGTCCGACATGGCCACTGACAGGATCAAGTACCACAATCTCACTCGATGGTGAGTCACAGAGCAAATACAATAAAGCATAAAACCATACATGTCAGAGTATTAAATTATTACATCATTATCATAGGAGTTTTGCAAAAGTGACCATCATTGTTCGAAGTGCAGCGGAATAAAACTAACGATAATTAAACGGAGAGATGGGGAAGCCTGTCCCATCACTCCTCATGCTCCTCCTCAGCCGAGGTAGGGTCCCACTCGACGGTCCAACCCGGTGGTAAGGTAGACGGCCAAGTCACTCCAGCAATCATGTCCTCCAGAGAACCTGTAAAAATTATGCCACAAGCAAGGCTGAGTATACTAATACTCAGCTAGACTTACCCGGTGTGAGGAGTCTACTCCTCTACCTCTAGACATGCAGCTGTTTGGCTGTGGGGTTTGGTTGCCAAAAGCACTAGCTGAGTTTCTAAGTCAGGTTTTAACTTTGTCAAATTTGAGTGTGACTCTCTTAAGGCTAAAAGTGTACTATCTACTCATACATGGTACCAAACATTTTAGCAGTCAACATCTTATATCAACTCATCAGATTTCCACTTGTTACTCAATGCAGTACAATGGATCAAGCAGTCTCATTAGCTACGAGAAGCAGACGATTCGAATCGAGTTTTTATCCTTGCAAGGTAAACCTAAACACACGACATGTAGGGGCACTCCGTCCCCACACATATCAACCGTCCCCATCGATTCCCTGGCAACAGATCAGGGCTCACCGCCTTGGCGTACAATGCCTCACTGACCCCGACTGGCCGTCGTGCAGTGACCGCACTTGTACCCACCATAACCGGAATGGGTGACCACGTCTTAGGTCGCGTGAGGGGATATGTCTGCGGGCAGGTTCACTCAGGTACTAGGCTTACCGATTAACCATATTTCTCGGTATGTGGTTAGTACGTTCAAACGCTTGACACAGGTATCCGCACGTTAATCCTTATTCCATTTTTCCATCTCGTAGACAACCAATCCCCATGGATTGTTGTCCACCACTAGAATCATGATAATATAAAAGTGGGTACAACCAATTCCTGATCTCGTGCGAGTGCTAGAAAAATCACTCGTCTTCTACCGAGATCCTAGTTAAATAAAGCAACTATTCGACCAAGCATACTAGTATTCATTTCAAAAGGATTCCTGAGATCATGCAACTAGGGTTTCAAACAACTCTTACACCTAAGTGCACAATCAATCCTACAATCATTAAGTGAAGTAAAATAGTATAAATAACAGGTTATGCATAAACCGGGGCTTGCCTTCCAAAGCAGTGGCAGGCAGGTCCTCTGATGCAGACTTGGGTGCTGGATCCGGGGCTACTTCCTGAGCAGCTCCTTGCTCCGGCACGAGGATGTACTCTCCGTCAGCAAGATTACAGTCTATCGAATGCAATGAACATGTATGTCATGATTATGCAGGATTTAATAACATTATGCTAAAGAAGAAAACTAAGTTAAGGAGTAACTTAGGGTTTCTTGGTCATACTGGGCTTTTGGTGGGTTAGGCTTATCACCTTTAGGTTTTGGTTTTTGTTGAGGATAAACATAGGGAATTTGTATTGCTTTTGCATTCCTTAGTGGATAAGATATAAAGGATTTTAGGATAGCACAATTTTTCTATTACCCACTTTCCCCTTTCTTTTATTTTCTACTTTGAGTTTCTAGGGTAGGTTTGAACTACGATAGTGGGTTAATATTTTCCAAAAATTCCACAAAAATTACAGTGGGTGGCCATTGGTTTCTATAGTCCATTCTAGGAAGTTGAGGTTCACAACACAAGGGCTATGTTTAAGATAAAAATAATAAAAGTTGGTTAAATGGGCTACTTTGCACTACAACTCTCAATTAGAGGTGGGGTCTGTCTTAAAGATTATTTTTGTTGGCCTCTAACAGTAATAATAGGCTTCTGTGCCAAAAACCACAGAAAGCTAAGGGGTGGTTAATTAGCTATGATTTTCTAAAGTTTAATGTCAAAAAGGCACTTTCTACTACATTGTTATTTGAAAAATGTCAAACAGCAAATTTCATATTTTTCCTAGGTTCTTAATAACAAAACATTAACTATCCCAAGGGTGGGGGTGTTTTCACCTTGGGGTTATTTTTGTAGGGTTTTTCTAAGTTATCTCTGTTTTATTAAAATAAAAGGTATCCTACTTATTTTACACTAAACCAGGGTATGATAGATTTTTCTATTGAACTAGATTGAATAAGTATCCTAACAAAAATAGGAGTGTCTTCTGGTTCATTATTTAAACCACATTTTCTATTTTTTCTTAACCTTAAGCATATTGCAAAATAAGGGGTAAAGACTAACTTATTGGGGTGGACAGAGAGATTTAACATTTTTAAACAGGTCAGTAGGTAGACATAAACTTCTCCAAATTTTTCTAGCCCTAGTCAAATAGCACAACTATTTTTCTTTCTATTATGGAGCTTTTGGCTAAAACTATCATTAAATCAGAACTTTAAAGTTTTCTATAGTACCAAGGGGTTTTATATTTTTCTTAAGTAGGTTACATTAATTAGAGTCTGGCAAAATTGGTTTGACCAAATTTGGATGAACTAAACAGAAGTTATGAATTTTTAAAGTTCCTATACAAATTAAAAACAGATTTAATAAAGGTTTTCTGGAAAAACAGTTTACACCGAGGTCCCTGGGTTTAAACTAAATCAATCTTCGCAGTTCTACCCTTGCGCCACTATTCCCCTGTGTCTCTGACATTTCACAAAACCCCCTGACCTTCTCTCCCTCTCACCCGCAGTCCTTCCCCCAATGTAAACAGTAACCGCGGGAAAGAAAAGGGTGGCGCGACTTACCGGCGGCGAGGGAGGTCCGGCGAAGGGTGGGGTTGGCTCGGGGAGACTCTGGCGGTCACGTCGAGGTACGGCTTGACGTCGGGGATGGCCGGAATCGCTCGGTCCACGCGCGCAGGCAGGTGTTCTCGTCGGCGGCGAGTGTACCGGCCAAACCACGGCGAACTGGTTCAATCCAAGGGCACGGTGAGCTTCATGGGGTAACGTAGTGACCGTGTGCACAAGGAATCGAAGAATGGCGGAGGGGATTACCCGGTCCACGTACTCCGGCGGGGTTGAGAGCTCCGGCGACCTTGGACCGGCTTCTCCGGCGAAGCAAACTCCGATTCCTCGCTCGGGGAGCCTCACGGAGGTGTGCACAGTCTTCTCCGAGGGCTGGACGGGGTTGGGGATGGCTCTATTGGCCGGTCTACGGTGGCAGAGGGATTGGGCGGCTGCGGACACGGTGCGCACGGGCAAACGGCGGCGAGCTAAACTCCGGTGAGGGTCAGGCGTGCGCGGAAGAGTACGGCCGAAGCCTGGGAGGGCTTTATAGGCGCGGGCGCGGGCCATGGCGCTGGCTTGTCCGTTTGGCGCGACGCGGGGCATGCGGGGGCGCGCGCGGGCGTGCTCTGGCGAGCTCAGAGCGCGTCGAACACGTGGCCCGTTGCTTCTGCCCGTGTTCTTCCCTCTGCTGAGCGGCCAAGCATACGAATCTTGCCATGTCGCCTGTGGGAGATCTCTTCCCTGCACCTAGAGCTACCTAGTTCATGTGAGTCCCAATGGAGGATACGCCCTAGGTCAGGAGATAAACAGGCGCCAAGTCTGGTTTGTCTCACTGCCCACACCGCGACAAAACTGATGTCAAAACCTGTCAAACGTCCAAGTCTCGGTTTCCACTTTTTCCAGGGGGTTCCTTAGATAATTAGGCTCCTTTTTGTTATTTAGACCCTGGGGTTTTGGTGCCATTAGCTAGGTGAACACCACTGATCTTCAATTTAGGGTTAAATTTGCACTTAGAGAGAAATAGAGAGCTCTAGCTCTCTCTCCACTTGGAGATTTGATTTAGGGTTTCTCCAGGGGTCTCTTTGCAATATTATCCTCCCCTAATTGATGGTTATAAGGTTGCTTAGGGTTTTACTAAAGATCACCCATGTTTTGCATATTGTTCACCCTCTCTTTCCCCCTTTACCCGAGGGTTTGAGAGATAGGGTTTAGGAGGGCCTAGGGTTCTTCCTCCCCTCTATCCAAGTGAAAAGTGTGCAAGGGCTTGATTAATACTTCTTAGGCCATTAACAACTTGATTAACACAATACCCCCATGGTTCTTATATGTTCCCTTAAGTTTCTACCACATGTGATCACATCCTTTAGTGTCAAGGTGGGCTCTAGCCAAGGTAACACCTCGGGTGTTACAAAAATTTATTTCCTAATTAATCTTGTATCAAATACATAAAACCTTAGGAAATTCATAACTCCTCCGTTTTAACTCTGATTTGATCCGTTCAAGTTGCGTTAGTCTCGTATAAATATTTACTATACAATAACAACACTTATTATACCATGTCTCATTCTTTTATAATTAGGTCTTTATTTAACTTATGTGGTTAGTCTTGTTAATCTACTTACCATTATAATCTACTAAAATATGATCTATGGTCAATTTATACTTTAGATTAAAGTTGAATTAATTACTACTTTAGGTTATCTTTTATCTAGAATTATAAAATAAACATAGAACCTGGTGTTAATCATTTAATCACATCATAACTTGATGACCACGACTCCGATCTTAGTAGTTCTCGATCCCACGATCTCGTAGCAACATGTAGATTATTATTATTCAGTTTACACTTATGGTTGGTGTGATGTTAATTTTGTATATATCATGTTTGTTTGTATTGCTATGACTAGCAGTGAGGTCACGAGGATCTGAAGAATCATCCATGTACCAGGAATCTCAAGTGCCAGGCAAGTTGTGCCCTTGAGCACCTTCAATTACCCAATAATGTTCTTTATTATCACTTATTCATGCATATGCTTAATTTTGATGGGACCCAATAGGTCACCCTAGTCTTCTTATCTTTTTACCTTGTTTACCCCTGAATCATTTGGGTAGTTATGCTATTGCTTTACATGGTTTTGGGTTAATATTTCATTATGTTCATGTTCCAATATTCCTGTTATGTTATTTATGTTCATGTCAAGATCATTATCTTTAATTGGAACATGGAGCTTAACTTGAGAAACACGTTCCACCACAAGGGTGGAATGGGACGCCCTTGGCTGACCAATTAGGAAAGCTAGTGGAAGACTACCTTACCCGAAAGGGCAAGGGCAGTAGGGGAGTTGCATGTAGGGAGGTTCTCAGGTTGATTTTGCTGCGATGGCGGTCAGACGAGGGATTCTTGCAAGTGCTCTTCCCATAAACTATAGCGGGTTTTCGGAAGCTAGTGGAACTTTGTAAAGGCCTCGTAGTGGATCCCTAGCCATTCACCTCGGTAGTGTCTAAGGGTCTAGCTAACCCTGGCGACATGGGATACACGACTTGTGCGTACAGGGTACAACCTCTGCAGAGTGTAAAACTGGTATACTAGCCGAGCTCACGGTCAAGATGTAACTCAAGGACTCTCACATGATTAATTTATGAAACTTAAATTCAATTTGTCATATGCATTGCATGGGATTATTTATTAATTTTGTTTCATTATTATTATGGTTTGGTATCTACTTGTAATTAGTAATTGCTAATAAAATTTTGACCAACTTTAAAAGCTATGCTCAACTTTAACCATTCTCTTTGGTAAGCCTTACACTTCACATGAGCTCCCACCTTTGGCGAGTTCATGCACATCATTCCCCACAACTTGTTGATCGATGAACATGTGTGAGCTCACCCTTGCTGTCTCACACCCCCCATAGGAGAAGTACATGTGGTTCAAGAGGAGCCACACAACGAGGATTTCGATTCGATCTAGGTGGCATCTCCCAGTTGACTTTATGGCGCCAAGGATGGACTTTAGTTCAGTTTTATACTTAACATTTATTTTTGTAAGACTTCTGCTATGCAATAAGTACTCTAATTGTATTGTGACATTTATCTCTATACACTGTTATTATATGTGTTGTCTTCTTTGGCGCATATATGAGATGCACCCGACTTTGTCCCTTAAAACCGGGTGTGACAAAAGAACAAGCAACACAATGCCATGAAACCCAAGCAGGCAGCCTCGTTTAAAAAGAAGAACAAAGGAGTTGGTTCCTTTGTTTGCGGGAGTACTGGTCACTGGGCAAGCGCTTGTCCAGACCGCAAATTTAAGCAAGAGAAAAAACCAGCTCAAGGGAAGATCAGTAAACATGGTTGTTAGCGAGACCACAGAAGGAGCATCGGGGTATGGTAATCTTTTACCTACTATTCTTTTAGTGTGTCAATCCCGTAAGTGGCGGGCTGACACTGGTGCTAACATTCATGTGTGTGCTGATATTTCTCTGTTTTCTTCTTATCAGTGCAAAGGGGTTGGAGCTTTGCTGATGGGGAATGGATCACATGCGCATGTTCTTGGTGTTTGTACAGTCTTTCTGAAGTTTACTTCGGGAAAGATGGTGCTATTGAAGAACGTGCAGCATGTCCCCTCCATCAAAAAGAATCTTGTTAGTGCTTCATTGATATGTCGAGATGGCTAAAAACTTGTGTTCGAGTCCAATAAATGTATAATGTCAAAATATGAGACATTTGTTGGAAAAGGCTATGACAGGAGATGCTTGTTCCTCTTATCTTTGCATGATGTGTGTAATAAGTCTATGAACAATGTAATTTCGAACGAGTTGTATATTTGGCATTCACGACTTTGTCACATCAATTTTGGTTGTGTCTTGCAGTTAGCAAATTTAAATTTAATCCTGAAATTTGATTTCGTCAAAGGTTCTAAGTGCTAGGTGTGCGTGCAATCTAAGCAACCTCACAAGCCTCATAAGGCTGCGGAGGCAAGGAACTTGGCACCACTAGACTTAATACATTTCGATTTATGTGAGATGAATGGAATATGGACTTAAGGAGGCAAACGATATTTTATTACTTTTATCGATCATTCTACTAGATGTTGTTATGTGTATCTCTTAAAATCAAAAGACAAAGTCTTGCATTATTTGAAGACCTACAAAGCTGAAGTTGAAAATCAACTTGAGAGGAAAATTAAACAGTTAAGGTCTCATCGTGGTGGAGAATATTTTACGGGTGATTTTTCTGGTTTTTGTGTGGAACATCGTATTATTCTTTAGAGAACACTACCATACTCACTTCAGTTCAATGGGGTTGCTGAAAGAAAGAACCGTACTCTAACTGATTTGGTTAATGCCATGTTAGAGACTTTGGGACTATCTAAGGAATGGTGGGGTGAGGCGACCTTGACAGTGTGTCATGTCCTATAAAGTTCCCACAAAGAACAAAGAAATCACACCATTCGAGAAATGGGAAAAGAGGAAATTAAATATCTCCTATTTGCGCACCTGGGTTGTTTGGCTAAAGTGAATGTGTCAATTAACATGAAGCGCAAATTAGGACAGAAAACAGTTGATTGTGTTTTCCTTGGATATGCTTTCCACAACATTGGATATAGGTTCTTAATTATAAACTCTGGAGTACCGGACATGTTGGTTGGTACTATTATGGAGTCTAGAGATGCTAAGTTTTTTTAGGACAAATTTCCCATGAAAGCTACACATGATACGTCTAATGATGAACCATCGATACCCCATGAGCATTTTATTTCGGTAGAACACACTGAGGAATCCCATATACATAATCCTGTGGAAGATGACAATGTATCAACTCGAAAGAGTAAGAGACCAAGGATTGCAAAGTCCTTTGGTGATGATTACATTGTATATCATGTGGATGACACACCAAGTACCATTGAAGATGCATATTCCTCTCCTGATGCTGACTTTTGGAAGGAAGCAATAAGGAGTGAGATGGATTCTATTATGTCTACTACAACTTGGGAAGTCGTTGAGCGTCCTTATGGGTGTAAGCCCATTGGGAGTAAATGGGTGTTCAAGGAAAAGCTTAGGTCTGATGGTACTATTGAAAGGTATAAGGCAAGGCTTGTAATTAAAAGCTATTCACAGAAGGAAGGTGAGGATTTCTTTGATACTTATTCACCTGTGGCTCGATTTACCACAATTTGTGTGCTACTTTCTTTTACTGCCTCTCATGGTCTTCTCGTCCATCAAATGGATGTTAAGACAACATTTCTAAATGGAGTGCTAGATGAGGAAATCTACATGGAGCAGCCAGTTGGGTTTGTAGCAAACGGTCAAGAAGGCATGGTGTGTAAGTTATTGAATCTTTATATGGCTTAAAACAAGCACCTAAGCAATGGCATGAAAAGTTCGATAGAACTTTGACATCTGTCGGCTTTGTTGTGAACGAAGCAGACAAATGTGTATGTTATCGGTATGGTGGGGGCGAGGTAGTAATTTTATGCCTATATGTTGATGACATTCTAATCTTGGGGATGAGTATTGATATTATTAAAGAGACAAAAGACTTTCTGTCTAATAATTCTGAAATGAAAGATTTGGGAGAAGCTGATGTTATTCTTAACATTAAGCTACTGAGAGAAGGTGATGGTGGGGTCACACTTGTGCAATCCCATTATGCGGAAAAGGTTTTAAGTCCCTTTGGTTATAGCGAATGTGAACCTGCTCCAACACCTTATGATCCTAGTAAGATTTTGAAGAAAAATTGAAGGATATCTAGGGATCAATTGAGATATTCCCGAATAATTGGTTCACTCATGTACTTAGTGCGAGGCCTGACATCTCGTTTGATATGAGCAAACTTAGCCGGTTTGTTTCAAATCTGGGAGATGATCACTGGCATGCTCTTGAGAGAGTTTTGCGCTATCTAAAAGGTACTATGAGCTTAAGCATCCATTATACCGGGTACCAAACAGTATTGTTGGTACTTGCTCTCCTGAGCAAGTGGGTCCAATAGGGAAGTGCAAATAGTATTGGCAAAGTTTGTCGTGAGATGACAATAGCTCTGTTAATCTGGCCTCTCAAGGGCACTGTACGGGGGTATTTATAAGTACTCGAGCGACCACCCGTCTCTTGTCAAAGACGTTTATGACCTCGAGTACTCGGTCTATCCCTAGAATATTCTCACAAGAGGAGGTTACAGACTGTCATTACAGAACAGGCCATTACAGACACGGTCTGTAATATGATTATCCACGCGGGGCCCATTACAGTGGGCCGAATCCCACCTGGGCCAGCCGACACGGTGAGGACGTGGGACTAGTAGACCTCGACTGAGCCTTCGTCTTGCAATAGAGAGGATGAAGGGGGACCGCGCCGGTCTTCATCCGATCGACGCCTCCGGCTTGCTCGGGCGCGCTCTATGGATGTGGTCTTCGTTGGTGTAGCGAGGCGACGAAGGCATCGAGCGAAGGGTAGCATGTTCGCCTTCGCCCCAACATTTGCCCTCCGAGGGACCAGTTCGATGAAGTCATCTGGTGCCGAAGACATCGCTAGATGGTGGAGACCCTGCCCTCGCTCGAAGTGGTCCCGTGGGGGTTTTCGAAATGTGACCGTTGATGGACGTGTTAATGTTGGACTGCGTGTTTCCCGAAGCGCGGCATCCTGTCTATAAAAAGGCGGCGCGGCTGGGACTATTTCTTACCCGTTGCGTGCGCCGTGAAAAACCTTACTTTTTCAAACCGCTCGCCTGCCCGCCTTGCTCTCCTGCTTCGGAAATCTAGCCCACGTCAAGCAGACCACACGCCGCCGACGATGGTATGTAGCAATGTCTTCTTCCTCATCTGCTGCGAGTGCGTCATCGGCCGATCCGTCGTTCGAGGATACCTTGAGCGATTTGGTGGCGACGGAGTTGCAGCCGGGCCACACCGTGGCGTTTGGCACTTCGAGGATCTCCTCTGTTCATGTGCAAGAGATGCAGTAGCTTTTATACTTTGGAGACGGTGTGGGGAGGGTTTCCGGGCGCTGAGGAGGTCCCTGAGCCAAAGGGCAAATTGGTTGTGTTCGAGGCATTCTTTATTGCTAGCCTTCGTCTCCCGGCGCATCGTTTTGTGGCGGAGGTTTTGTGGAGGTTCGATGTGCAGGTCCACTAGTTGACACCTAACGCTGTGGTTGCCATGGCGAAGTATGTTTGGGTGGTTGCTTCGTACGGCGGTCAGCCGTCTGTGGACGTCTTCACCAAGTACTATTGTCTGCAATGGCAAAAGAAGAAAATAGGAGATAAGATTACACAATTTGAGTCGTGCACCTTCACGCCGAGGACTAGAAAAACTTCGGCGGAAGTTGTGGAAATAGTCCCTTGTGCCCGGAACAAGTGGGGCAACTGGTGGAACTTTTGGTTTTATGTCTCTTGTGGGGAAGTTGAAGATCTCCCTAGGCTCCCTGCAGCCATTATGTGCTCACACTGCTATGTGGCGTTCCCACCGTTCGAGGTGGCACAGGATGATGAAGACGAAGGGGCCCTTCGGTACGCTACCCGCCTGAGTAGCGGCGTGATTTGGTTGAGGAATACATTGGATATGGAGTGTGGCCTTTGGGACACGGCTAGGTACTTGGGGAAGTGTGCCCCCGCTGGATGCCGACCTTGGGCGATCAGTTGGTGTGAAGTCCTGCCTTCGCCTTGGATTTGTGGGGTTGGAACCCGGCCGCGTTTGTGCGCAAAGTGGAGGCCGAGGCCGCAAGGATTGTAGGGCGATATGTACCAAGGACGGAGACCTTTCGTAGTTGGTATATCCGCGGGTCGAATGTTCGTTTGAATCCCGTTTTTAAGTTGAACCATGTGCCATACGGCAGTTACCCCAGAGACGACGGTGCTGTTGCTGGCGATCGCCGAGGAAAAAGGACAGTGGCAGCGGCCGACGAAGGCCCTTCGCGGGGAACCGTGCCAGCTGCGGCCAATAAGAAGAGGAAACTAGGTACTATAGCTGAGGGGTTGAGGGCCCCGATCATTTTGTTGTGGATTTATTGGGAACTTGCGTGGCCCCGGGGAGAGGATGTCTTTGCCCGAGCTTTGGGAATCTTCCGAGCGAATGCTGAAGGTTACCGAGGGTCAGTGGCCTAGGAATGTTTCGATCCCTCGGGCAGCCGGCGAGGACATTCGTACGTCTCGATTAGCTCGTGAGATGAAGATTTTTTCCTTACGGGCAGAATGTTGCTGCTGTTGTATCGGTAGTGATGGAAAAGGATCGCCAAAACGCGTCACGGAAGCGCCAGGCATTCACGAGGGTTGGGGACCCTCGCCGCAAGGTCAAGATGGCGCGAGGGGCCGCGAAGTCTGCTGCCCTGGCACCAGCAAGCCTCCGCTGGGCACGAAGTCCGCCACTAACGGCCCCAGCAAGCCACTCCCTGTCATGCCCGTGCAGGAGCGATGGCATCCATCACCGCCGCGTGCCGCTGAGACGGAGGTGGGCGGGGCCAAAATCTCCATGGATATTTCCGTGGACGACTTTCTGGTGGGCGGTGTCCTGATGTTCGATGCCCATACAGGGTGTGGACTTGTTGGTGAGTTTTTTTAACAAGACTATGGTGTAGGATCGGGAGCCGGTGGCGGCTGGGCCGGTCACCGTGGCGAAGGGGTCTGCTCAAGACCCTTGAGCCAAATTTTGTGCCAGCGGCGAGATCGCTTCGGCCGCTGCTGCCATGGATTCAACAAACTATTTTGGAGAAGCAAAGACAGAAGTATCTGAAGCTTGGAGGGCAGGGTAAGATCAATAACTCTGTTGTTAGACAAGGAAATAAGGCAGTTCTGGAGGGTCAAGATCTATCCAAGGAGAAACTAGTCAGAGAGTACCGAAGACAGAATGGGTTGTGTTTTACTTGCAGAGACAAGTTCGAGCCGGGGCATCAAAACAAATGTCCTCAGAAGGTACAAATGCAGTTGAATGTTCTGTCAACTGACGAACTGAAGATGACTTTGATAGACGAAGTGCTGGACAGATTGGAGCAAGAGGAGTTGGTAGCAGAGGAGTATTTCAAGTTGTCGTTGCATGCAATCAGTGGCACTACGGCTGAAGATTGTATGGGTCAGAGCACTATTGCAGAACCAAGTGTTACTGATACTAGTGAACTCAGGAAGTTCGGCTAGTTTCATTAGCCAGACTATGGTGGATCGAGTAGGATTACCCACACAAAAGTGTTCATTGGCTAAGATTAAAGTGGCAAATGGGGAGATCTTGAAAAGTGACAGAGTGGTAAAATCAATGGAATGGTGGGCTAATGGCCACACCTATAGAAATGACATGAGGGTGCTGGAGTTAGGAGCTTATGATGCAATATTGGGATATGATTGGTTAAGAAGACATAGTCCTATGCAATGTGATTGGGAAGGGAAGATCATAAGCTTTGAGGATAATGGGGAGGAGGTTCAGTTGATGGGAACTGCTAGACAATAGGGAGAGGTGATGGGAATTTCTATGGTGCAATTGGAGAAGATGATAAAGGGTAATGATATATGGGCTTTTGCAGTATTGGAGACAGTCACAAAAGTGGAGCAGTTCAATGAAGGAGAATTACAGTCTGTACTGGAGGAATATAAAGATGTGTTTGCTGCTCCAACATCTTTGCCTCCATCAAGACCATTCGATCATCATATTGAACTACTCCCAGATGCTATACCAGTGAACTCCAAGCCCTATCGATATTCACCATTCCACAAAACTGAAATAGAGAAGCAAGTCTCTAAGCTTTTGGAAAGTGGACTTATAATCCCCAGTGTCAGTCCATTTGTTTCACCAGTATTGCTGGTGCAAAAGAAAGATGGGTCATGGCGATTTTGTGTGGACTACAGAAAATTGAACAATATGACCATAAAAACAGATTTCTGATGCCGGTGGTAGAGGAGATTTTGGATGAATTAGTAGGGACTCAATATTTCTCTACCATGGACATGACACCGGGATATCATCAAGTAAGAATGGGGGGAGGTGAAGAGTACAAGACTGCGTTTAAAACTCATCAAGGACATTATCAATTTAGGGTAATGGCTTTTGGTCTCACAAATGCTCCTGCAACTTCTCAGTGTGCAATGAACTTGGTGTTGGCACCTTTCCTTCGCAAATTTGTGATGGTTTTCCTGGACGATATATTGGTATATAGTCCTAGTTGGCAAAAACACTTGGAACATCTCAAGCTGGTGTTCGAAACCTTGAGAGAGCAGCAATTCTATCTCAAAAGAAAGAAGTGTGTTTTTGGGAGAAAGGAGTTGACATATCTCGGACATATAATATCAGCAACAGGGGTATCTACAGACCCAATGAAAACAACAATCATGAAGGAATGGCAACAACCTACAAATGTGACTGAACTTCGTGGTTTCTTGGGGTTAACAGGTTACTACAGAAGGTTTGTCAAAAATTATGGAATTATTGCGAGACCTTTGACAAATTTGCTTAAAAAGGGAGAGTTTCATTGGACCAAGGAAGCTACTACAACTTTTAATGCACTAAAGACAGCCATGAGCTGTGACACCCCAGTGTCACCTAGGGTTTCTTCTCAGTACTAACTCAAGTGCCATCATTTCATGTAAGCCAAATTAAGCATGAAGCACCAAATCAATGTGAGAATAAAAGATCCACTAAGTTTATATCTAAAGAATCATGTCCAAAACCAACGAGGTTGTCAAAAGAGGGGAAAATGTTGAAACCCTAATACCAACCGTAATTAAGCTATTTAAGTAGAAAAGAAGAAAAGGGATGAAAGACCATGAAAAACTTGAAATCATGACTTAGGCCAATTATAAAAATTGAAATACACTAAATAATCTACAACAAAGATTATAAAAGTTTGGCCAAAATAGTTAGCTAAAAACTCCAAACATGCCATTCAAGTGGAGGTTTAATGGGGAAATCTGAAATTCAGATTCCTGAATTTTCAGCCCTTGAACCAAAACCGAGCATGTTCACCTTGATCCTTAGCTCGACTCCTAAAGCCCCCATTAACAAAAACGTGTCTAACTAACCCCTCTCTCACATATCTGAAGATGGCATCGGGACGCGAGCCCTAGACACGACAAAACCAAAGATTTGCCTCGGGCTCGGGCTGGGAGACAGACCAGACTTCAGAGCTCCAAATCTTTGAAACCAGTAGGCCAAATCCTATGACCCCCACACAAGATCGGTAGATTATAGGGATGAGAAGAGGTTTTGTGCACTGACCAAGGCAAGAGCAGGCTCGGATGAATGACAACACGCGCCAGCACTCGGGCAGAATGAACGCGCACACGTGTTCGACCCTGGTCGGCACGCCCGCGTTCGCCCAACCCGCCCGCACGCTCGCCCCAGCGTCCGGTCAAGTCCGTCGCGTGCCCTCGCCCTCACCATTCCTATAAAGCAGCCCAAGGCCTCGGCCGTACCTCCCCACGCACTCTCAGGCCTTGCCTAAGATGAAGTTTACCGGACTTCGCCTCGAGCACGCCACGCCACCGCCCGCCACCACTGCCCAAGCCTCGGCCACCGCGGCTAGCTCGCTCCAGTCGCGTCCAAGTTGCGCCGGCCTCTCGGTTAGCTTCGCCAGTGACCCGTGATGCTTTCCAAGCGCTCGGACCATATAGAACCTCACCGGAGACCCAAGATCATCCACGCCGGACTTCGGTCGCCCGCGGCCGCGCGTAGACCGAGCAATCCGGTGAGCCATTCTCCGATTCCTTGCACACACACCTTCCTTGATCTCTGGTTAAGCTTCCTGAACCATTTAATTGACCTATCGTGCCCTGGTTAGGCCGAACTCCTCGCCGCTGACGAGCTCCCCCGTCGGCGCGCGTGGACCGACCTCCTCCGACCACCATCGCTGGCGATCTGCATCTCGACGTGATCGCCAGAGACTCCCGGACCTCACCCGACCCCTCACCGGAGCAGTCTCGCCGCCGGTAAGCCCCTCCGCCCTATTCTTCCGCCGCGGTCACTGTTCCATTAGGGGAAGGATCGCGGGTTCAATTTCGAGAAACCCTAGGGGGTATTCTGCAGAGCCGTAGACTCATGTGAATAGTGCACCGTGGACCTGTCTGTAATTCATTTAAAACCTTTCGCGAGGGACCCCATTGCAAAACCGTTTTTCCTTTATCCATTTCTAATTAATATTTTTAAATTCAATAGAGAACTTAGAAATTTCATATCTTGAGCAATATTCCACCAAACTTAGTCAAACCAATTTTGCTGGATTCAAAATAATATGGAGTATCAATTAAAAATACTGAACCTTATGCTTTTTGTTTTAAAATTTAGAGTTTGGAATTAATTAAGGAAACTGACCAAACCTTATTAAATTAAAGAAAATTAGTTATGCTTCTGTGCTGAACTTAAGAAAATTTGTAGAAGTATAAACCCCACTTAGGCACTGTTTAAAAATAGTGAGCACCCCAGTATTAAAGATTTAGACAAGGTTAAATATTAAAAGCCATTTTGCCCAAAACTTAGGAAAATAAGAAAGGCACTGGAAAATAATGAACAATGAATGCAATTATTTATCCTAGTCTACTTAAGTAACAGAGAACCTAGGAAAAATAAAGGGAACCCCTGTCCAGAACAAATTCTAGGATATATGTTTTATTAAGCACTAATCAAACTAGAAAAATAGTTATTAGAATTATGAAAACAATTTCAAAATTGTTAAGAAAAATTCAGTGGACTTGTAACCACTAAGATACCACTACAAAAATGATAAACACCCCAGTCTATCATTTTAAGTAGGATAAACAAATAGAACTTGATATTGAGCCATATTTAAATTAAATCATAAGCAAGCCAAAAAGTGTGGAACAATGAGCAAATAAATTTTTACCAGATCAATAATGAAATAGGCCACCAGAGAAAAATGCAAAACCCAATTGAAAGCTACAAAATAATACCCATTGCCAATACTTCATGAAAAAGGCCATTTAATCCAAATAATTCCTACCACCCTTCCCTTGAGCAAAAAGTTGCCAAATTTCAGAATTATTGCTCTTGCACAAAGAAGAAGATAGGTAAAATTAGAAATTTGTTGTTTGATAGTTTTCAAATATAGTGGTAGTAGAAAGCACCCCTTTGGCTCGAAACTTTGGAAAATCATAGTAAATTAACTAATGAGTATTAGTGGCTAGAAATTTGTACAAAGTCATGTTATAACATCTAGATGCCAGAAAAAATAAGTTTTGGAAAATAACCCTCTATTAAAAGGTAGTTGTAGTTCAAACACCCCCTCTGCCCTAATAATTGCTAATTTTATACAGAGAGAACCACTCACTTTTTAAACCCCAAATTTTGAGATAGAGACTTATACACCAGTAAGAAGCCACTGTAATTTTTGCAGAATTTTATAAAATTTATTAAGCTAGCTTGTAGTTCAAACCCACCTTAAAAGCATAAAAGAAATAAAAGAGAAAAAGGGGGAATAATAAATCTCACTCTAATGATTGAGCTAGAAACCTTAATAAACTCTCACTAAGACATTAAAGGGAAATCAGTAAGGCACCAAAATAAACTTACCAATCAGCTTAACCAAGTTTGACCCTAATTTGCTAAGTATACCACAAGAATCTTCAGTAGCAAGAATAAAGCTCTACCTTATTAATTTGATCATTCACCATCAAAGTTTAATTGCTAAATTGCATATCATACCATGCATGTACCTTACTCATTGCATTAATTAGATTGCAATCTCGCTGACAGAGAGTACGTGCTCATCCCCAAGCAAGAGCTGTCCACGAGGAAGACCAGGAGCAAGCTCCCGAGACTGCCATCGAGGATCTCCCCGCTGCCCCAGCATTTGATGGCAAGCCCCGGTTCTATGCATAACCGTATCTATATATGATACTTTGCTACACTTAATGTTTGTAGGCTTGTAGTGTGCACTTTAGTGTATGAGTTGCCTAAAACCCTAGTTGCATGAACTCAGGATCCCTTTTTGAGATGGATACTAGTATGCTAGGTCGAGTAACTGCTTTGCTAATCAGGATCTACGTAGAAGTCGAGTGATTTTTCTAGCACTCACATGAGGTCAGGAATTGATTGTATTCATCTTGATAACAGGATCTATGTTAGTCTATGGATTTGGATCCAAGCAGGATGCCTTGTCCATGAGATGGGAAAAGGAATTAAGGATTAATGTGTGGATACCTGAGTCAAGTGTTTGAACGTACTAAACACATGTCAGGAAATATGGTAACTGGTAAACCTAGTACCTGAGTGAAGCCGGGCACAAACTTTACCCCTCACGCGACCTGAGACTGGGTCTCCCATGCTAGCTATGGTGGGTACAAGTGCGGCCACTGCATGACGGCAGCCGTGGTCAGTGGAGCATTGTATGCCAAGGCGGTGAGGCCTGGCCGCGAACGGGGAATCGATGGGGACGGTTGATATGTGTGGGGACAGGAGTGCCCCTACATGTCGTGTGTTTAGGTTTACCTTGCAAGGCTAAAAACTTGATTCGAATTGTCTGATTCTCGCAGCTAATGAGACTGCTTGACCCCTTGTACTACATTGAGTAAGAAGTGAAATGAGGTTTACTTGAGATAACTTGTTGATTGTACTAAATGCTTGCTACCATGTATGCTTATAAGGAACAAACTTAGTTAATATAATGATGCTAGAAATTGAAAAGCTAAAAAGTGATTTTAGACTTAGCTAGTGCTTTTGGCAAACCTAATCCCTCAGCCAAACAACTGCATGGTCTAGAGGTAGAGGAGTAGTTTCCTCACACCAGGTAAGTCTAGCTGAGTATTAGTATACTCAACCTTGCTTGTGGCATAATTTTTGCAGGTACGCCTTAGGATATGGTTGATGGTGTGACTTGGCCTACCACCCTGCCACCGGGTTAGACAGTCGAGTGGGATGCTGCTCCGGCAGGAGAGGAGCAAGAGGAGTAGTGGGCTAGGCCTTGCCTGATTCCTCGATTTCGACGTTATCGATTATCCGCTGCATTTTATTTTGTGAACTTATATCAGCTACTTGAAAAACTCTGATTTATGTAATAACTCCAGTACTTTAATTTGAGGTTTTTCCTGTTTTATTGTATTTGGTATGTGGTATTTGATCCTGGTTAAGTGGCTTTATTAGACTAGATCTTACTGGCCCCTGAGGCATGGCTTAGGCACTTAAGCTGGAATAATTCGGGCGGTTCTGCCACAGCTAGTATCGGAGCAAATACCACCATCGAGAATCACAATAAACCATGAATACCAATTTTTTTAAAAATCTAAAACTTGCTTAGAAAATGATATGAATCGTCAGGACTAGACCGCTAGACCTAGGACGAAAGGCCTTAGGAATAAAGAGGAAATAGGTGGCTAAGTAAGTAGGCCCTGTGGGCCAGTCCTTAGCTTTTTAAAGGATGCCCTAAAAGCACCCTTTTATTCGGAGAGGAGACATTATTTTCAGCATGCATGCATTGTAAAATTTGAAGGATTAAGAACTAAAGAAGTAAAAATTTGAGCTAACCCGCTTCCTTTTAAACCACCCAGGCTCTTTTATTTTCTTCCTTCCACCATAATCTTTACCTCTGATACCCTTCCGTAGATGACTTCACCCACCCCCGCCAGTGGAGGAGACACTCGTTTCAGCTCTGACTTCCTTTCTCACGATGGCTTTCCTTCCATCTTGTGGGAAGTGCTTAACTCCGCCGGTTACCCTATGCCCCCTTTGTACACGGTGCAGCTGTACGAGGAGCATCGGGTACCACGTTGCTGAGTCTGGCTGACCTTGGAGGCTCATCCCCTTCAGCCGGGTTGGCGTTCTCTTGACTCCGAGGCGATTGGATTCAGGACAGGACGACACCACTGAAGCGGCAACGATGAAGACTCTGATGACTTTCTGTGGCTACCATCCCCTGGAGATGGTGATGCACCCCTTGGGACTCTTCCCTGCTGAGAAGAAGAATGACCCCATGTGGTGCAACCGTGTGAGCCATGTGAAGGACGTGTGGGCGATGTATCCTGACTTGGTTGGGAGGGTCACTGTTCAGTGCATGAGTGCGCTGTACCGCCTTCAGGCCCTGCAGAGCGACGCTATGGCACATCTTGCTAACATCGCTCAAACCACCAAGCTCACCCCCGACAGCCGAGAAGACTTTGTGGTCAACTTGTCCTCCGAGTTGGGGGAGAAGGAACTACAGGTGGAAAGGCTGAGCCAACGCACCACCACCTTGGAGCAGCAGGTGGAGATTCGAGACAACACCATTGATGTCTTGGAAAACCAGCTCCATGATGTGCAGCGGGAACTCGAAGAAGCTAATGACCACCTAGACATGCACCACTTAGAGATGGAGGCCAATGAGGCCGGAAGCGAGGGAGAAGAGGCTCCTGAGGAGTTAGGACCAGCCCCTGGTGCCAATGGGACTACCTCCGCGATGCCCCCTTCACGTGCATCCAGTGTCGCTTCCACTACTCAGGGTTGACGAGTCGTTTTGATGTCTTAGGAGGATAGAGACCGACGCGAGCTTAGTTAATGACAGATTTTGGACTAGGCTTATGGGTACTTCCCCTAATTGATGTAACCCTTGAGAACTTTTGAGATATGTGGGATGTTTGTAACCATGTTATCTTCATTCAAACTTAATGTTCTAATTATGGCAATGTTCCTTCCATGTGAGATAATAGCATGTTGTTCGAAATTGTGGTAACAATGGCGACGATCTTTGTTACCAGATGGTAGCTAAGCAGCGTCGCGGGCAAAACGAGCAAGTTCCCCCGCCACCTCCTCCAGCTCCCGCGGTGCAGGAGCTAATGGCCTAGTAGAATGAGATTCTGCGATAGCTCTTGCAGCGCCAACCCACCCTCAACAGTATGGTGGAGGCCAGCCGCGGCGATCCTCCGGCAGCGGCAACCTACTAGGGAATTCCTGAGCACGTAGCCGCCCTTGTTCACCAAGGCAGAGGATCTGTTGGATGCCGACGTGTGGCTACGCGTCATGGAGTCCAACTTTCCCCTCCTCACTGGGAGACTGCCTTGATGATACCAAGGCTCGCTTCACTGCACAGCAGCTTCGCGGCCCTGCTCGGACTTGGTGGGACCACTTCCGTGCTATGCTACTTGCTGATCGTGAAGTGTCGTGGGAGGAATTCAATACTGCTTTCAGAGGGCACCACATCCTAGCTGGAATTCTTGATCGCAAGCTGAATGAGTTTCTAGCACTCAATTAAGGAACCTGCACGGTATTGCAGTATGCTTAGGCCTTCAATGACCTGTGCTAGTACGTAGGTTATCATGCTGATTCCGATGAGAAGAAGAGAGACCGCTTCCGCAGGGGTCTCAACACCAAGCTGCGGGAACGTCTCAACACTGTCCAGGCTGATAGCTTCAATGAGTTGGTCAACCTAGCCATCTCCTAGGAGGATTGTATTGTAGCTCACTGGGCAAATAAGAAGAGAAAGGCACCAATGGCAGCACCATCCGCTCAGGCCCAGAGGTTCAAGATTGTTTCTCACAATCAGAGCAGGGGATTTCAGCAGTAGGCAGGCAGATGGGTGATCAGGCCACCTCAGCAGCAGCAGCCGGCACCCACTCGTTTTCCAGCTCCCGCTCCAAGGAACAATCAGCCTCAGGAGCAGCAGTCGGCACCCACTCGTTTTCCAGCTCCTGCTCCAAGGAACAATCAGCCTCCGCAGCAGCAGTTCCGCCAGGGCAATGGGAACAAGTGCTTCACTTGTGGCAATGTGAGCCACTATGCCAAGAATTGCCCAAGAAATCAGTAGAGGCAGATGCCAGCACCAAATCAAGACAAGGGAAGAAAGCAGAAGGTACAAGTCAGGCAAGGGAAGCTCAACTTCACTACTCTAGGAGGAGTTACCTAAGGGAGCCCCCATCATGACTGGTATCTTTTCAGTTTATAATCAACCTGCTTTAATTCTGTTTGATTCTGGTGCATCTCATAGTTTCGTTAGCCAAAAGTTCAGTGCTTAATGTCAACTGCCTTTCTATCGTACAAAAGGGTCATTCATGATAGCCACACCTGGCGGTAAAATTGCAACTAATCAATTAAACCAAAGTGTGCCTATTCAACTGGGGAGCCACATTATCAAAACCACCCTTCTTGTGTTGGGTTTGGAAAATGTGGATATTATTCTGGGAGCTCATTGGATGACCAGGCACCAAGTAGTGCTTGATGTAGCCAGCCGCATCGTGGAAATTAATTCCCCAATCTATGGGAGTTTCACCTTGTTTCTGCCCAGTCAAGACTCTACTTAGTCATGTGCTTTTGCTATGACAGAGTTACCCCTGAAAAAGATTCCAGTGGTCTGTGAGTATGCAGATGTTTTTCCAGATGAATTACTAGGAATGCCACCAGACCGGGATATTGAATTCGCCATCGAGTTGCAACCGGGAACGACACCTATTTCCAAGAGGCCTTACCGGATGCCACCCACTGAGTTGGCAGAATTGAAGAAGCAATTGCAAGAATTGCTGGACAAAGGTTTTATCCGCCCAATTACTTTGCCTTGGGGATGTCCAGCCTTGTTTGTAAAGAAGAAGGATGAAAGCTTGAGGCTATGCATAGATTACCGCCCACTTAATGTGGTGACTATCAAGAACAAGTATCCTTTGCCTCGTATTGATGTTCTTTTCGATCAGTTGGTCAGAGCCAAAGTGTTTTCCTAGATAGACCTTCGCTCCGGCTACCATCAGATCAAGATACGAGCAAGCGATATTTCGAAGACCGCCTTCTCGACCAGATATGGGCTATATGAGTTCTTGGTGATGTCATTTGGGCTAACGAATGCACCAGCGTATTTCATGTATCTGATGAATTCTGTTTTCATGCCTGAATTGGACAAGTTTGTAGTGGTTTTCATCGATGATATCTTGGTGTACTCGAAGAACGAAGAAGAACATGCCGGACATTTGCATGTAGTGCTTCAACGTCTATGAGAGCACCGTCTTTATGCCAAATTGTGAAAATGTGATTTTTGGCTAAAGGAGATCAAATTCTTGGGTCACATTATCTCTTTGGTAGGTATAGCTCTTGATCCTGATAAGGTGCAAGATGTGATGAATTGGAAGCCACCAACGACTGTCCGTCAGATTCGAAGTTTTCTAGGATTAGTTGGTTATTACCGAAGATTCATTCCGGATTTCTCTCGAATTGCAAAGCCCATAACTGAGCTATTGAATAAATAAGCCAAGTTTGTTTGGGGTCAGAAGTGCGAAGATGCCTTTCATGCATTGAGGCAACATCTGACCACAGCACCGGTGTTAGCGCAACCCGACAGCAGCAAGCCATTTGATGTGTACTATGATGCCTCTAGCACTGGACTAGGTTGTGTCTTAATGCAAGACAACTGAGTCATTGCTTATGCATCAAGAGCACTCAGGCCTCATGAGCAAAATTATCCCACTCATGATTTGGAGTTAGCAGCCATGGTCCATGCATTGAAAATGTGGAGACACTATTTGATGGGAACCCACTGCAACATCTTCACTGATCATAGAAGCATGTGGACCCGTGGCATACAAATTGAAGTAACCTCCAAAAATGTCTGCCATCCACAATGTGTTCCATGTATCCCAGCTGAAGAAGTGTGTTCGATTGCCGACTAAGATCATAGCAGAACCAGAATTAGAGATAGAGCCAGATCTATCGTACCAAGAGTACCCTTCCAAGGTCCTAGATTGCAAAGAAAGATCAACTCGGTCTAAATCGATCAAGATGTATAAGATCCAATGGAGTAATCACTCAGAGGAAGAGGCTACTTGGGAGACTAAGGAATTTCTACGTTCCAACTTCCCCGATTGCCTACCTACAGAAATTGGTACGTAATCATGCCCAACCCCTCCTCCTGCCCTTTGAATCTAAATTTCAGAAAAATGATCTTAAATTAGAATGAGTTAATTGTAAAACTAAAGTTAAAAGTACTTCCTTCTGAAGTTGCAAAGACAATGAAATTCGAAGAGCAGTTGTCTTAATAAATAAGGCACCCACTTCAAGTAAGTCTCACCCTTCGCTTCGACCCGGGAGGACTCCGATCCAAATCTCGGGACGAGATTCCTTTAAGGGGGAAGGCTGTGACACCCCAGTGTCACCTAGGGTTTCTTCTCAGTACTAACTCAAGTGCCATCATTTCATGTAAGCCAAATTAAGCATGAAGCACCAAATCAATGTGAGAATAAAAGATCCACTAAGTTTATATCTAAAGAGTCATGTCCAAAACCAATGAGGTTGTCAAAAGAGGGAAAAATGTTGAAACCCTAATACCAACCCTAATTAAGCTATTTAAGTAGAAAAGAAGAAAAGGGATGAAAGACCATGAAAAACTTGAAATCATGAATTAGGCCAATTATAAAAATTGAAATACACTAAATAAGCTACAATAAATATTATAAAAGTTTGGCCAAAATAGTTTGCTAAAAACTCCAAACAAGCCATTCAAGTAGAGATTTAATGGGGAAATCTGAAATTCAGATTCCTGAATTTTCAGCCCTTGAACCAAAACTGAGCACATTCATCTTGATCCTTAGCTCTAATCCTAAAGCCCCCATTAACAAAAACGTGTCTAACTAACCCCTCTCTCACATATTTGAAGATGGCATCGGGACGCGAGCCCTAGACATGACAAAACCAAAGATTTGCCTCAGGCTCGGGCTGGGAGACAGACCAGACTTCAGAGATCCAAATCTTTGAAACTAGTAGGCCAAATCCTATGACCCCACACAAGATCGGTAGCTTATAGGGAGGAGAAGAGGTTTTGTGCACTGACCAAGGCAAGAGCAGGCTCTGATGAATGACCACACGCGCCGAGAACTCGGGCAGAATGAACGTGCACACTTGTTCGACCCTGGTCGGCACGCCGGCGTTCGCCCAACCCCCGCGCGCGCTCGCCCCAGCGTCCGGTCAAGTCTGCCGCGCGCCCTCGCCCTCGCCGTGCCTATAAAGCAGTCCAAGGCCGCGGCCGTACCTCCCCGCGTGCTCTCAAGGCCTTGCCTAAGACGAAGTTCAATGGAGTTCACCTCGAGCACGCCGCGCCACCGCCCGCCACCACTGCCCAAGCCTCAGCCACCAGTGGCTAGCCCGCTCCAGTCGCGTCCAAGTTGCGCCGGCCTCTCGGTTAGCTTCGTCAGTGACCCGTGAAGCTTTCCAAGCGCTTGGACCCGACAGAACCTCACCGGAGACCCAAGATCATCCTCGCCAGACTTTGGTCGCCCGCGGACCGCGTGTAGACCGAGCAATCCGGTGAGGCATTCTCCGATTCCTTGCACACACACCTTCCATGATCTCTAGTGAAGCTTCCTAACCTATTTAATTGACCTATCGTGCCCTGGTTAGGCCGGACTCCTCGCCGCCGACGAGCTCCCCCGCCTGCACGCGTGGATCGACCTCCTCCGACCACCATCGTCGGCGATCCGTGAAAGGGAATTAGGCTTACACCTTTTTCCTAATTGATTTTGGTGGTTGAATTGCCCAACACAAATAATTGGACTAACTAGTTTGCTCTAGTCTATAAGTCCTACAGGTGCCAAATGTTCACAACAAGCCAATAAAAAGACCAAAGATGGGTTCAAGTAAAAAGAGCTAAAGACATCCCAAAAGGCACCCTGGTCTGGCGCACCGGACTGTCCGGTGTGCCATCGGACAGTGTCCGGTGCACCAGAGAACTCGATGCTGAACTCGCTACCTTCGGGAAAATGGGAGGCCGATCAGCTATAATTCACCGGACTGTCCGGTGAAGCACCGGACAGTGTCCGGTGTGACAGCGGAGCAACGACTACTTCGCGCGCAACGGTCGACTGCAACGCATTTAATGCGTGCCTGCGCGTAGAGGGCAGAGCACGCGCAGTTGGCGCACCGGACAGTCTACAGGACCTGTCCGGTGCACCACCGGACAGCCCAGAGGCCCCACCAGTCAGAGCTCCAACGGTCGAACCCTAACAGGCCGGATGACGTGGCTGGCACACCGGACAGTGTCCGGTGGCGCACTAGGACTGTCCGGTGCGCCATGCGACAGCAGCCTTCCAACGACCACTTTTTGGTGGTTGGGGCTATAAATACCCCAACCACCCCACATTCAATAGTATCCAAGTTTTCCACCTTCAACACATTACAAGAGCTATAGTATTCAATTCTAGACACTCCAAAGAGATCAAATCCTCTCCTAAGTCCAAAGATAACTCCAATCAATAGTGACTAATGAGAGAGTGATATTTGTGTTCATTTGAGCTCTTGCGCTTGGATTGCTTCTTTTCTTTCTCATTCTTCTTGTGATCAAACTCAATTGCAACCAAGGCAAGAGATACCAATTGTGTGGTGGTCCTTGCGGGAACTTTGTGTTCCGTTTGATTGAGAAAAGAAGCTCACTCGGTCTAAGTGACCGTTTGAGAGAGGGAAAGGGTTGAAAGAGACTCGGTCTTTGTGACCACCTCAACAGGGAGTAGGTTTGCAAGAACCGAACCTCGGTAAAACAAATCATCGTGTCCCACTCTTTATTTGCCCACGATTTGTTTTGCGCCCTCTCTCTCGGGCTCGTTTATATTTCTAACGCTAACCCAACTTGTAGTTGTGCTTAAGTTTATAAATTTGAGATTCGCCCTATTCACCCCCCTCTAGGTGACTTTCAATTGGTATCGGAGCCCGGTGCTTCATTAGAGCCTAACCGCTCGAAGTGATGTCGGGAGCATCCGCCAAGAGGGAGATCGGGACCGGCGAGAAGCCCGCCACAAGCCATGGGAAGGCTCCATCCGGGGAGTCTGCCAACAAGGTGAAGGGATCCCCTTCACACAACAAGTCGGGTCGGAGCGGTGACAAGAAGAAGAAGATGAGGAAGGTGGTCTACTACGAGACCGACTCTTTGTCGCCATCCACCTCCGGCTCCGACACGCCGTCCGTAACTTCTAAGCGCCATGAGCGCAAGAAGTTTAGTAAGATTCCCCTACGTTAACCTCGCATTTCTAAACGTACTCCTTTACTTTCCATCCCATTAGGCAAACCACCTATGTTTGATGGTGAAGATTATAATATATGGAGTGATAAAATGAGGCATCATCTAACCTCACTCCACACTAGCATTTGGGATGTTGTTGAGATTGGAGTATAGGTACCATCACCGGGGGATGAAGACTATGATTCGGACGAGGTCGCTCAAATCCGACACTTCAACTCTCAAGCCACCACTATACTCCTCGCCTCTCTAAGTCGAGAAGAGTATAACAAGGTACAAGGATTAAAGAGCGCCAAGGAGATTTGGGACATACTCAAGACCGCGCACAAAGGAGATGAGGTGACCAAAATCACCAAGCGGGAAACGATCGAGGGGGAGCTCGGTCGGTTCCGACTCAACCAAGGCGAGGACCCTCAAGCCATGTACAACTTCTTGAAGACCTTGGTGAACCAAGTGCGCAACCTCGGGAGCACAAAATGGGATGACCATGAAATGGTTAAGGTTATTCTTAGATCACTTGTTTTTCTTAACCCTACGCAAGTTCAATTAATTCGTGGTAATCCTAGATATACACTAATGTCTCCCGAGGAAGTGATAGGAAATTTTGTGAGCTTTGAGTTGATGATCAAAGGCTCAAAGAAAATCATCGAGCTAGATGGCCCCTCCACGCCCGAAGCACAATCGGTCGCATTTAAGGCGATGGAGGAGTAGAAGGAGGAGTCTACGTCAAGTAGACAACCCACCGACGCCTCTAAGCTCGACAATGAGGAGATGGCGCTCATCATCAAGAGCTTCCGCCAAATCCTCAAGCAAAGGAGGGGGAAAGATTACAAGCCCCGCTCCAAGAAGGTGTGCTACAAGTGTGGTAAGCTCGGTCATTTCATTGCTAAATGTCCATTGTCTAGTGATAGTGACAAGGGCGACGACAAGAAGGGAAAGAGGAGAGAAAAGAAGAGATACTACAAGAAGAAGGGCAGCGATGCCCATGTGTGTCGTGAATGGGACTCCAACGAGAGCTGCTCCGACTCCTCCTCCGACGAAGGACGCCGCCAACATCGTCGTCACCAAGGGACTCCTCTTCCCCAACGTCGGCCACAAGTGCCTCATGGCAAAGGACGGCAAAAAGAAGAAGGTAAAATCAAAATCCTCCACTAAATATGCATCCTCTAGTGAGGAAGATAATGCTAGTGATGAGGAGGATAACTTGCGCACCCTTTTTGCCAACCTAAACATGCAACAAAAAGAAAAATTAAATGAATTAATTAGTGCTATTCATGAGAAGGATGAACTCTTGGACTCTCAAGAGGACTTCCTTATTAAAGAAAACAAGAAGCATGTTAAGGTTAGGAATGCTTATGCTCTAGAAGTAGAGAAATGTGAAAAATTATCTAGTGAGCTAAGCATTTGCCATGATATCATTAACAACCTTAGAAATGAGAATGCTAGTTTAATTGCTAAGGTTGATACAAATGTTTGTGATGCTTCAATTCCCAATCTTAGAGATGATAATGTTAAATTACTTGCTAAGGTTGAAGAATTAAATGTTTCTCTTGATAGCCTTAGAAATGATAATGAAAAACTAATTGCTAAGGTTAAAGATTTAGATGTTTGCAATGCTTCCATTTCCGATCTTAGAGATAAGAATGATATTTTACGTGCTAAGATTGTTGAACTTAATTCTTGCAAACCCTCTACATCTACCATTGAGCATGTTACTATTTGCACTAGATGTAGAGATATTAACGTTGATGCTATTCATGATCACCTAGCTTTAATTAAGAAACAAAATGATCACATAGCTCCACTTAATGCTAAAATTAATGAGCGTGACTTAGAAAATGAAAATTTAAATTTGCTAGAAGTATGCTCTATAGTGGGAGACTGCCCTGGCATCAAGGATGGCATTGGCTTCCAAAAGGGGGACAATGTCAAACTTAATGCCCCTCCTAAGAGATTGTCTAACTTTGTAAAGGGCAAGGCTCCCATGCCTCAGGATAACGAGGGTTACATTTTGTACCCTGCCGGTTATCCCGAGAGCAAAATTAGGAGAATTCATTCTAGAAAGTCTCACTCTGGCCCTAATCATGCTTTTATGTATAAGGGTGAGACATCTAGCTCTAGGCAATCAACCCGTGCAAAATTGCCTAAAAGGAAAACTCCTGCTGCATCAAATGATTCTAAAATTTCATTTAAAACTTTTGATGCATCTTATGTTTTAACTAACAAATCCAGCAAAGTAGTTGCCAAGTATGTTGGGGGCAAACACAAGGGATCAAAGACTTGTTTTTGGGTACCCAAAGTTCTTGTATCTAATGTCAAAGGACCCAAAACCATTTGGGTACCTAAAATCAAGAACTAAATTTGTTTTGTAGGTTTATGCATCCGAGGGCTCAAGTTGGATCATCGATAGCAGGTGCACAAACCATATGACAGGGGAGAAGAAGATGTTATCCTCCTATGAGAAAAACCAAGATCCCCAAAGAGCGATCACATTCGGGGATGGAAATTAAGGTTTGGTCAAAGGATTTAGTAAAATTGCTATATCACCTGACCATTCCATTTCAAATGTTTTTCTTGTAGATTCCTTAGATTACAACTTGCTTTCAGTTTCGCAATTATGCAAAATGGGTTACAACTATCTTTTTACAGATACAGGTGTTACTGTCTTTAGAAGAAGTGATGATTCAATAGCATTTAAGGGAGTGTTAGAGGGTCAGCTATACTTAGTAGATTTTGATAGAGCTGAACTCGACACTTGCTTAATTGTTAAGACTAACATGGGCTGGCTCTGGCATCGCTGACTAGCACATGTTGGAATGAAGAATCTTCACAAGCTTCTAAAGGGAGAACACATTTTGGGACTAACAGATGTTCATTTTGAGAAAGACAGGTTTTGTAGCGCATGTCAGGCAGGGAAGCAAGTTGGTATTCATCATCCACACAAGAACATCATGACGACTGACAGGCCACTCGAGCTCCTACACATGGACCTATTCGGCCCGATAGCTTACATAAGCATCGGCTGGGAGTAAGTACTGTCTAGTTGTTGTGGATGATTATTCTCGCTTCACTTGGGTGCTCTTTTTGCAGGAAAAATCTCATACCCAAGACACCTTGAAAGGATTCTTGAGACGGGCTCAAAATGAGTTCGGCTTAAGGATCAAAAAGATTAGAAGCGACAACGGGACGGAGTTCAAGAACTCTCAAATTGAAGGCTTCCTTGAGGAGGAGGCCATCAAGCATGAGTTCTCTTCTCCCTATACCCCACAACAAAATGGTGTAGTGGAGAGGAAGAATCGAACTCTATTGGACATGGCAAGAACCATGCTTGATGAGTACAAGACTTCGGATCGGTTTTGGGCCGAGGCGGTCAACACCGCCTGCTACGCCATCAACCGGTTATATCTACACCGAATCCTCAAGAAGACATCTTACGAACTCCTTACCGGTAAAGAGCCCAATGTTTCATATTTTAGAGTCTTTGGTAGCAAATGCTTTATTCTTGTTAAAAGAGGTAGAAAATCCAAATTTGCTCCTAAGGCTGTAGAAGGCTTTTTACTAGGATATGATTCAAACACAAGGGCATATAGAGTCTTTAACAAGTCCTCTGGATTAGTTGAAGTCTCTTGTGACATTGTGTTTGATGAGATTAGCGGCTCTCAAGTAGAGCAAGTTGATCTTGATGAATTAGGTGATGAAGAGGCTCCGTGCGTCGAGCTAAGGAACATGTCCATTGGGGATGTGTGTCCTAAGGAATCCGAAGAGCCTTCACAAACACAAGATCAACCATCTTCCTCCACACAAGCATCTCCACCAACTCAAGATGAGGATAAGGCTCAAAATGATGAAGGAGAAGATCAAGAAGTTGAGCCACCTCAAGAAGAGAGCAATGTTCAAGGGGGAGATGCACATGATCAAGAAGAGGAAGATGAACAAGTTCCAAGACCGCCACACCCAAGAGTCCACCAAGCAATCCAACGAGATTCAACCCGTCGACACCATCCTCGGCGACATTCATAAGGGGGTAACCACTAGATCTCGTGTTGCACATTTTTGTGAGCATTACTCTTTTGTTTCCTCTATTGAGCCACACAGGGTAGAGGAAGCACTACAAGATTTAGATTGGGTGGTGGCGATGCAAGAGGAGCTCAACAACTTCACTAGGAACGAGGTATGGCATTTAGTTCCATGTCCTAACCAAAATGTTGTAGGAACCAAGTGGGTTTTCCGCAACAAACAAGACGAGCATGGTGTGGTGACAAGGAACAAAGCCCGACTTGTGGCCAATGGGATATTCACAAGTCGAAGGTTTGGATTTCGGTGAAACCTATGCACCCGTAGCTAGGCTAGAATCAATTCGCATTTTACTTGCCTATGCTATTTACCATGGCTTCAAGCTCTATCAAATGGACGTGAAAAGTGCCTTCCTCAACGGACCAATCAAGGAAGAGGTCTATGTTGAGCAACCTCCCGGCTTTGATGATAGTGAGTACCCTAACCATGTTTACAAACTCTCTAAGGCGCTTTATGGGCTCAAGCAAGCCCCAAGAGCATGGTATGAATGCCTAAGAGACTTTCTTATCACTAATGGCTTCAAAGTCGGATAAGCCGATCCTACTTTATTTACTAAAAATCTTGATAATGATTTGTTTGTATGCCAAATTTATGTTGATGATATTATATTTGGGTCTACTAACGAATCAACATGTGAGGAATTTAGTAGGATCATGACACAGAAATTCGAGATGTCGATGATGGGGGAGTTGAAGTACTTCTTAGGATTTCAAGTGAAGCAACTCAAGAGGGCACCTTCATTATCCAAACGAAGTATATTCAAGACATTCTAAACAAGTTTGGGATGAAGGATGCCAAGCCCATCAAGACACCCATGAGAACCAATGGGCATCTCGACCTCGACACGGGAGGTAAATCCGTCGATCAAAAGGTATACCGGTCGATGATAGGTTCTTTACTCTATTTATGTGCATCTCGACCGAATATTATGCTTTCTCTATGCATGTGTGCAAGATTCCAAGCCGACCCTAAGGAAGCTCACCTTACGGCTGTAAAACGAATCTTGAGATATTTAGTTTATACTCCTAAGTTTGGGCTTTGGTACCCTCAGGGGATCCACATTTGATTTAATTGGTTATTCGGATGTCGATTGGGCGGGGTGTAAAATTAATAGAAAGAGCACATTCGGGGACTTGCCAGTTCTTGGGAAGGTCCCTGGTGTCTTGGGCTTCAAAGAAACAAAATTCCGTAGCTCTTTCTACCGCCGAAGCCGAGTATATTGCCGCAGGTCATTGTTGCGCAGCAATTGCTTTGGATGAGGCAAACCCTTAGGGACTACGGTTACAAATTAACCAAAGTTCCTCTTCTATGTGATAATGAGAGTGCAATCCGCATGGCGGATAATCCCGTTGAGCATAGCCGCACTAAACACATAGGCATTCGGTATCATTTTCTTAGGGATCACCAACAAAAGGGGGATATTGAGATTGCATATATTAACACCAAGGAACAATTAGCCGATATATTTACCAAGCCACTAGATGAACAAACTTTTAACAAACTTAGGCATGAGCTAAATATTCTTGATTCTCGGAATTTCTTTTGATATTTTACATACATAGCTCATAATTATACCTTTGATCATATCTCTTTTATATGCTATGACTAATGTGTTTTCAAGTGAATTTCAAACCAAGTCATAGATTGATAGGGAATTGGAGTCTTCGGCGAAGACAAAGGCTTCCACTCCACTCCATCAAGTTACTCATCCTTCGCCGTCGTTCCGAGCAACGCCACTCTTCGTCTTTGGTATAATCTTCACTCATATGTTATTTACCAAAGGGGGAGAAAGTAGTTACTAAGGGCTTATATTTCACTCAAGTATCCGTTTTTGGCGATTCATGCCAAAGGGGGAGAAAGTATTAGCCCAAAGCAAAAGGACCGCACCACCACCAATTTTCAAAATTTAAAAGGTCTTGAAATGATGAATTTTTCAATTGATATCTTATTTTTTTATAGAATTTCAAATTGGAACACCCTCTTCAAAAACTAATATCTAAAACCCTCTTGAACACTAAGAGGAAGATTTTATTAAGGGGGAGTTTTGTTCAGTCAAAGGAAAAGCATTTGAAACAGGGGGAGAAAATTTCAAATCTTGAAAATGCTTCTCAAAATCTTATTCATTTACCTTTGACCATTTGCAAAATAACTTTGAAAAGAATTTACAAAAGGATTTGCAAAAACAAAACATGTGGTGCAAGCTGTGGTCCAAAATGTTAAATGTAAAGAAGCAATCCATGCATATCTTATGAAAATTTATTGGTTCAATACTAAGTAACCTTTGCACTTACAATTATGCAAACTAGTTCAATTATGCACTTCTATAGTTGCTTTGGTTTGTGTTGGCATCAATCACCAAAAAGGGGGAGATTGAAAGGGAATTAGGCTTACACCTTTTTCCTAATTGACTTTGGTGGTTGAATTGCCCAACACAAATAATTAGACTAACTAGTTTGCTCTAGTTATAAGTCCTACAGGTGCCAAAGGTTCACAACAAGCCAATAAAAAGACCAAAGATGGGTTCAAGTAAAGAGAGCTAAAGACATCCCAAAAGGCACCCTGGTTTGGCGCACCGAACAGTGTCCGGTGCACCAGGGAACTCGACGCTGAACTCGCTACCTTCGGGAAAATGGGAGGCCGCTCAGCTATAATTCACTGGACTGTCTGGTGTGACAGCGGAGCAACGGCTACTTCAGCGCGCAACGGTCGACTGTAACACATTTAATGTGCGCCTGTGCGCGCTAGAGGGCAGAGCACGCGCAGTTGGCGCACCGGACAGTCTACAGGACCTGTCCGGTGCACCACCGGACAGCCCAGAGGCCCCACCAGTCAGAGCTCCAACGGTCGAACCCTAACGGCCGGATGACGTGGCTGGCGCACTGGATAGTGTCCGGTGGTGCACCGGACTGTCCTGGTGCGCCATGCGACAGCAGCCTTCCAACGGCCACTTTTTGGTGGTTGGGGCTATAAATACCCCAACCACCCCACATTCAATAGTATCCAAGTTTTCCACCTTCAACACATTACAAGAGCTATAGCATTCAATTCTAGACACTCCAAAGAGATCAAATCCTCTCCCAAGTCCAAAGACAACTCCAATCAATAGTGACTAGTGAGAGAGTGATATTTGTGTTCATTTGAGCTCTTGCGCTTGGATTGCTTCTTTTCTTTCTCATTCTTCTTGTGATCAAACTCAATTGTAACCAAGGCAAGAGACACCAATTGTGTGGTAGTCCTTGCGGGAACTTTGTGTTCCATTTGATTGAGAAAAGAAGCTCACTCGGTCTAAGTGACCGTTTGAGAGAGGGAAAGGGTTGAAAGAGACCCGGTCTTTGTGACCACCTCAACGGGGAGTAGGTTTGCAAGAACCGAACCTCGGTAAAACAAATCATCGTGTCTCACTCTTTATTTGCCCACGATTTGGTTTGCGCCCTCTCTCTCGTACTTGTTTATATTTCTAACGCTAACCCGGCTTGTAGTTGTGCTTAAGTTTATAAATTTCAGATTCGCCCTATTCACCCCCCCCTCTAGGCGACTTTCAATCCGCACCTCGACGTGATTGCTAGAGACTCTCGGACCTCACCCGGCCCCTCACCGGAGCAGTCTCACTGCCGGTAAGCTCCTTCGCCCTATTCTTCTGTCGCGGTCACTGTTCCATTAGGGGAAGGATCGCGGGTTCGATTTCGAGAAACCCTAAGGGGTTTTCTGCAGAGCCGTAGACTCATGTGAATAGTGCACCGAGGACCTATCTGTAATTCATTTAAAACCTTTCGCTAGGGACCCCAGTGAAAAACCGTTTTTCCTTTATCCATTTCTAATTAATCTTTTTAAATTCAGCAGAGAACATAGAAATTTCATATCTTGAGCAGTATTCCACCAAACTTAGTCAAACCAATTTTGCTGGATTCAAAATATTATGGACTATTAATTAATAATACTGAACCCTACGCTTCTATTTTAAAATTTAGAGTTTGAAATTAATTAAGGAAACTGACCAAACCTTATTAAATTAAAGAAAATTAGTTATGCGTCTGTGCTGAACTTGAGAAAATTTGTAGAAGTATAAACCCCACTTAGGCACTGTTTAAAATAGTGAGCACCCCAGTATTAAAGATTTAGACAAGGTTACTTATTAAAAGCCATTTTGCCCAAAACTTAGGAAAATAAGAAAGACATTGGAAAATAATGAACAGTGAATGCAATTATTTTTCCTAGTCTATTTAAGTAACAGAGAACCTAGGAAAAATAAAGGGAACCCCAGTCGAGAACAAGTTCTAGGAGATATGTTTTATTAAGCACTAATCGAACTAGAAAAACAGTTATTAGAATTATGAAAACAATTTCAAAATTGTTAAGAAAAATCCAGTGGACTTGTAACCACTAAGATACCACTACAAAAATGATAAACACCCCAGTCTATCATTTTAAGTAGGATATACAAATAGAACTTGATATTGAGCCATATTTCAATTAAACCATAAGCAAGCCAAAAATTGTGCAATAGTGGGCAAATAAATTTTTACCAGATTAATAATGAAATAGGCCACCAGAGAAAAATGCAAAACCCAATTGAAAGCTGCAAAATAATACCCATTGCCAATACTTCATGAAAAAGGTCATTTAATCCAAATAATTCCTACCACCCTTCCCTTGAGCAAAAAGTTGCCAAATTTCAGAATGATTGCTCTTGCACAAAGAAGAAGATAGGAAAAATTAGAAATTTGTTGTTTGATATTTTTCAAATATAGTGGTAGTAGAAAGCACCCCTTTGGCTAGAAACTTTGGAAAATCATAGTAAAATACCTAATGAGTATTAGTGGCTAGAAATTTGTACAAAGTCATGTTATAACATCTAGATGCCAGCCAAAAATAAGTCTTGGAAAATAACCCTCTGTTAAAAGGTAGTTGTAGTTCAAACACCCCCTCTGCCCTAAAAATTGCTAATTTTATACAAAGAGAACCACTCACTTTTTAAACCTCAAATTTTGAGACAGAGACTTATACACCAGTAAGAAGCCACTGTAATATTTGCAGAAGTTTTAAAAATTTATTAAGCTAGCTTGTAGTTCAAACCCACCTTAAAAGCATAAAAGAAATAAAAGAGAAAAAGGGGGAATAATAAATCTCACTCTAATGATTGAGCTAGAAACCTTAATAAACTCTCACTAAGACATTAAAGGGAAATCAGTAAGGCACCAAAATAAACTTACCAATCAGCTTAACCAAGTTTGACCCTAATTTGCTAAGTATTACCACAAGAATCTTCAGTAGTAAGAATAAAGCTCTACCTTATTAATTTGATCATTCACCATCAAAGTTTAATTGTTAAATTGCATATCATACCATGCATGTATCTTACTCATTGCATTCATTAGATTGCAATCTCGCTGACGGAGAGTACGTGCTTATCCCCAAGCAAGGAGCTGTCCACGAGGAAGACCAGGAGCAAGCTCCCGAGACTGCCTATCGAGGATCTCCCCGCAACCCCAGCATTTGAAGGCAAGCCCCGGTTCTATGCATAACCGTATCTATATATGCTACTTTACTACACTTAATGTTTGTAGGCTTGTAATGTGCACTTAAGTGTAGGAGTTGCCTGAAACCCTAGTTGCATGAACTCAGGATTCCTTTTTGAGATGGATACTAGTATGCTAGGTCGAGTAGATGCTTTGCTAATCAAGATCTCGGTAGAAGTCGAGTGATTTTTCTAGCACTCGCGCGAGGTCGGGAATTGATTGTATTCATCTTTATAACGGGATCTATGTTAGTCTATGGATTTGGATCCAGGGAGGATGCCGTGTCCATGAGACGGAAAAGGAATTAAGGATTAATGTGTGGATACCTATGTAAAGCGTTTGAACGTACTAAACACATGTCGGAAAATATGGTAACCGGTAAACCTAGTACCTGAGTGAAGCTGGGTGTGGACTTTACCCCTCACGCGACCTGAGACTGGGTCTCCCATGCTAGCTATGGTGGGTACAAGTGCGGCCATTGCACGGTGGCAGCCGGGGTCAGTGGAGCATTATATGCCAAGGCGGTGAGGCCTGGCCATGAATGGGGAATCGATGGGGACAGTTGATATGTGTGGGGACGGAGTGCCCCTACATGTCGTGTGTTTAGGTTTACCTTGCAAGGATAAAAACTCGATTCGAATCGTCTGCTTCTCGCAGCTAATGAGACTACTTGACCCCTTGTACGACATTGAGTAAGAAGTGAAATGAGGTTTACTTGAGATATCTTGTTGATTTTACTAATTGCTTGCTACCATGCATGTTTAGAAGGAGCAAACTTAGTTAAGATAATGATGCTACAAATTGAAAAGCTAAAAAGTGATTTTAGACTCAGCTAGTTCTTTTGGCAAACCAAACCCCTCCGCCAAACAGCTGCATGGTCTAGAGGTAGAGGAGTAGTTTCCTCACACCGGGTAAGTCTAGCTAAGTATTAGTATACTCAGCCTTGCTTGTGGCATAATTTTTGCAGGTACGCCTCAGGATATGGTTGATGGTGTGACTTGGCCTACCACCCTGCCACCGGGTTGGACTGGTCGAGTGGGATGCTGCTCCGGCAGGAGAGGAGCAAGAGGAGTAGTGGGCTAGGCCTTACCTGATTCCTCGATTTTGGCATTATCGATAATCCGTTGCATTTTATTTTTTGAACTTATATCAGCTACATGAAAAACTCTGATTTATGTAATAACTCCAGTACTTTAATTTGAGGTTTTTCCTATTTTATTGTATTTCTTCTGTGACTCACCTTTGAGTGAGTATGTGGTATTTGATCCTGGTTAAGTGGCTTTATCAGACTAGATTCTGAGGGACTGACGGGTTATTCCAATTTAAGTGTGTTATGGCCCCTGAGGCGTGGCTTAGGCACTTAAGCTGGAATAATTCGGGTGGTTCTGCCACATGAGCACTACTCTGGTGTTGGCATTACCAGATTTTAGTCTACCATTTGTTGTGGAGACTGTTGCATGTGATGAGGGATTAGGAGCAGTTTTGATACAACAAGGGAGGCCCATAGCATTTCTGAGTAAAGCTCTGGGGAGAGAGAACAAACAACTATCTATCTACGAGAAGGAATTTCTTGCTCTCATAATGGCTATGGACAAATGGAGACCATATTTGCAAAGAACTGAGTTCGAGTTAGGACTGATCACAAGGCTCTTAGTTTTTTGGGGGATCAAGAGTTACACTCTGAGTTGTAGAGGAAAGCAATGACCAAGTTGATGGCTCTGCAATTTAGAGTGGTCTATAAGCAGGGCAAAGACAATGTAGTGGCTGATGCATTGTCTAGAATGGCTCATGTGATGGCCATGACTTCAGTTAGTGAAGTACAGCCAATGTGGATTCAAGAAGTGTTGAACTCGTACACTACAGACAACGAGGCACAAGAATGGTTAGCCAAGTTAAGCGTTCAAAGTCCTGACGAAATGGGATATCGGTTGCAGTGAGGATTGATCAGGAAGGGCAATCTGATATGGGTGGGCAATAATACAGCGCTCAGGACGAAGATAGTGGCAGCTATGCATGATAGTGTGTTGGGGGGTCACTCAGGCATACATGCTACTTATCATCGACTGAAGAAATTGTTCATTTGGAGAGGTATGAAGATGGATGTGCAGTCTTACATTCAGCAGTGCATCATCTGTAAGAAGGCTAAATGTGAAAGACTTCATCCAGCCGGTTTACTACAGCCTCTAACAGTACCTCAGGGTGCCTGGCAAGATCTTACTATGGACTTCATCGAGAAACTACCTAAGTCAAAAGGTTATGACACAATCATGATGGTGGTTGATCGTTTTCTCAAAGTATGCACACTTTATGCCTTTGAAACATCCTTTCTCGGCTCCATCTGTTGCTCAAATATTTTTGGATCAGGTGGTGAAATTACATGGCCTTCCCAAGTCTATTGTGAGTGATAGGGACAAAATCTTCACTAGTTCTTTTTGGACTGAACTCTTCAAGTTGATGGGTACTCAACTCAATCTGAGTACAAGCTTATGACCCACAGACGGATGGGCAAAGTGAAAGGGTAAATCAATGCGTGGAAATGTATTTGCGATGTGTTATTCACGCACAACCTCACAGGTGGAAAGCTTGGTTATCACTTGCGTAGTTTTGGTACAACACATCATATCATTCAGTTTTGGGCTATTCTCCTTTCAAGGTTCTTTATGGATACGATCCACCATTTGTTGTTGCACCTATGGTTCCAGTTGGGACTGATGTGGATGTATCAGCTCTGTTAGCTGATAGAGCAAGGTGTACTGATATGTTGAAGGGAAAGTTAGCTCAGGCTCGTAACCGCATGAAATTGTATGCTGACAAGCTTCACACTGAACGACAGTTTCAAGTTGGGGAAATGGTTCTACTGAAGCTACAGCCGTATGCCCAGCATTCTATGGTAAACAGACCATGTCCCAAGTTGGCTTTCAAGTTTTATGGTCCTTATAAGGTGCTTGAACGAATTGGGGAAGTGGCTTATAGATTGGAACTGCCAGCCGAAGCGCAGGTGCACCCGGTGTTTCACATTTCTCAGCTCAAAGCTTTCACTCCCAACAATGTGCTGGTCTTATCAACTGTGCCCAGATATGAGGATTTGAGTAAACAAGGTGTGGTTCCTTTGGAGATTTTAGACCGCAGATTGGTTAAAAAGGGAAACAAGGCAGTGTCTCAGGTGCTTATTCGATGGAGTAACATTCCTGAGGAATCAGCCACATGGGAGGATTACTATGTGCTCTGTCAGAAGTTTCCGGATGCAGGTGCTTGGGGACAAGCAGATTCTATGGAGGGGGCAAATGTGACGACCACTGAGGTTGGGACAATTATGACGGAGGTATAGAGAGTTGTATTGTATTCATAATATGTGTTGGGCTTTGGTTAGCTAAGTCATTAGCAGTAATCTCGTGTATTTGGGCCTAGGTTTAGCCGGCCCAACGATTTGCCATAAATAGTCTGTAATAGAGAGGATTTGGACAAAACTATATAGAAAGAAAAACAATTGAAACCTCCATACCTAAGTATTGTCAGGTCGGTGGATGTGGCTCACGCCTCGGCGACTCCAGCTGGCGGCCAGGGGCGCTAAAGCGGGCTCGGTTGCGCAGCATTTGAAGCATGTAAGTTGTCTTCGGCAGTGTGTTTTTTTGACTTTGAATTTGATGGTGGTTGATGCCAGGCGGCCGCCTTCGCTGAACGGATTGCATCCGGGGCCTTGACCTCGGAGTTTGCTGCTGAAAGGTGGCGACTCGAAGGGAGGAATGAGCGCCTCCGGACGCAGCTCACTGAGGCTATGCGGGACAAGTCAGCCGCGGAAAGCAAGAGCCACAATCTGAAGGATAAGCTGTCGGCAGGCGGAGGCCGAAAAGGAGGAACTTGGCTATCTGTTGGCCACAGAGAGGGAAGATGCTGACAAAGCATGCGCGGAGGCCCTAGGCTGCGCACGCCAAAGCTAAACTTGCGCGCACCGAGGCGAGCCTTGCCCTCCAACGTGCTGCAGAGGCGGAGGCGAACCATAGGAGCCTTCACGACTATTTAGACAAGGCGGAGGCCCCTACCCGCACAGGGGTGGACCGAGCGCGTGCATTGCTCGTGAACGCGTACCGGCAATCTTGGTGCGCGTATGGCACCCTTTGATGTCTCTGGCAAGGAGGTGGGCCTCCGCTTTCTTAGGTGGTTGTAGGAGGAGCTGGAGGTGCTTCCGGCGATCGTGATGGATCTCATGTCCTTCGCTTTGCTCATCACCTGTGAGGGGGGCGCGAATGCCTTGTCCCGTGAGGGATGCAGGCATTTCGAAGTCTTTGATCGATCTGATGAAGACTTCGACCGTGAGATCTTCTAGGTTGAAGATGCAGTGCTAAAGCGGTCTGCTGGGGCGCTTTATGATAGGATGTAGGGCCCGCACGGCCAGTGACACCATCCAGGAAAGGTCGGACCAGGGCGATGAGCAGGTACGGATTGTCGTTATTTTATTTAGTTTTTAAGAAAATATACTTGGGTTTGATGCTACTTCTGTAGATGGCGAATGATGAGGAGGTCGAAAGACTTGGGGGACTTGGAGAGCATGAACCCTTTGGCGGAGGGTGCGAGGGCGGGGACTGAGGACCAGCCGGCGCCGCTAACTGGTGTTGGCGAAGACGACCCTATGGCCGCCGCCGCGTTGCCTCAAGACACTTCGCTGGCTGCCGCGCTGGCTGCCGAAGACCCTGCAGCGACGCCCGGACCTGCGCAGGTGGTGGGATAGACTTAGGGGCGTTGAGTGTAGGTTTTGTTTTTGTGATACTGAAACTCGGTTGCTGCACAGGTTCCGATGTCTGGGCCTGCGCAAGCAACCCCTGCTGATGGTGTTAATTTTGTGGCAGGTCGCGAACGCAGTGCCTGCAAATGATATTTTTCTGGTTCTAAATCTGGGTCTTTTTTGTCTGATGGTGGCAAGTTTGAGAGCCCATTTTCCTGGACCGAAGAGTCTTTGGATGAAGATTTGGATTATTTTGCTACGTTAGATGTGGCTGTGGCGGAGTCTTCGCCGCAGCTGGAGATGGGCAAAGCGTTGGATCCCCCGGCTGGGGTGAGGATCGAATGTCTTCGACGAAAAGTGGTGGCGAAGCATAGTGTTGGCAAGAGTTCGCGAAGTGGTAGGCGTCGTCGGATGGGGTTGGAGCGAACTCGTCTTCGTGTAGATCGGGGTAGCCAACGCGACTTGCTGTCGTCATCGTTTGGGATGAGTATTGGTGAGGGGGACCTGTGGAATTTGTTTGAGGGTGAGGAATTGAAAATGATGTTGTTTAATTATCAGGAGTCGGGCATTATCCTGAAGGTTGAGCCGATGTAGAATGATTGATGCCTTCGCTTGTCATGCGGTGGTAAAAGGAGAACGCAATTGTATTTATTTGTGCGGTGGGTCTGGTGACCCTTCGCTGTGGGTATGTAATTTGCGACTTGTATTGTAATGAGGCCTGTTGCCCTTCGCTTGCCAGTGTGATGTTGTAACTGTGTGGTGGCACCCTTGGGTGACTTTTTTGTGCGGAGTTGTCTTGTGGGAAAGACTTCGTAACGTGCATTATTGTGCCTAGCCCGGCTGCGCCCTTAGGCGACTTTTGCACGGAGTTGTCTTTAGTAAAAGACTTCGTATCGCGCACTTGTTGTGCTTATCCGCCTGCACCCTTAGGCGACTTTTGCACGGAGATGTCTTTTAGTAAAAGACTTCATATCGCGCACTTGTTGTGCTTGTCTGGCTACACTTAAGCGAATTTTGCACGGAGATGTCTTTTAGTAAAAGACTTCACATCGCTCACTTGTTGTGCTTATCCGGCTGCACCCTTAGGCAACTTTTTGCACTGAAGATGTCTTTTAGTAAGAGACTTCGCTATCGCGCACTTGTTGTGCTTTTCCGGCTGCACCCTTAGGCGACTTTTGCACGGAGTTGTCGCACGCGAGGTTAGTCTACGCTACCTGTCGCGGTGACCTCGTATCGGTCGAATGCTGAAGGCCAGTCGAAGCAGTCTTTTTCGACATGAAGATCGTATCAGACCGGGGGTCACAATTCACTTCTCAGTTTTGGCGGAAGTTGCAATGAGTGCTTGGATACATAGTTGAATTTTAGTTTGGCCTACCATCCTAAGACTGATGGGCAGACCAAGAGGACCAACCAGGTACTGGAGGATATGTTAAGAGCTTGTGCTCTTAAACATGGTGGTACTTGGGATAAGAGCTTACCATATGCGGAGTTCTCATACAATAATAGCTACCAGGCCAGTTTGAAGATGTCACCGTTTGAGGCTTTATATGGCAGAAAATGTAGGACTCCACTGTATTGGGATCAAACTGGTGAAAGGCAGTTCTTTGGGCCTGAAATCATACAAGAGGCAGAAGAACAAGTCCAGATGATAAGGGAGAATTTGAGAACTGCGCAGTCAAGGCATAAAAGTTATGCGGATACCCGGAGGAGGCTACTAGAGTTTAAGGAGGGTGATCACGTGTATCTGAAGGTGTCACCAATCCGGGGTATGAGAAGATTTAAAGTTAAAGGGAAGTTGTCCCCTTGCTTCATTGGACCTTTCTTGATCTTAAAGCGAGTGGGAGAAGTTGCATATCGACTAGAATTACCCGATCATCTCGCGGACGTACATGATGTCTTCCATGTATCCCAATTGAAGAAGTGTCTCAGGGTACCCGAAGAGCAGCTACCTAATGGAGGATCTTAGTGTTCAAGATGATCTGACTTACACTGAGTATCCTATCAAGATTCTTGATCTGGTTTTAGGAGCAAAGTGATTAAATATGTGCAAAGTATAATGGAGTCACCATGGACAAGATGAGGCTACTTGGGAGAGAGAAGAAGAACTACACGTAGACTTTCCCCATCTCTTTCCTAGTTCTACCTCAATCTCGAGGACGAGATTCTTTGTAAGGGGGGTAGGATTTGTAATATCCAATTTGGAAATAATAAGAGAAGGGGGTGATCTCATTAGTTATTTTGTCTTCTACTCATCATCATTTGGGAATAACCATACTTAGAGAAAATAATTAGTCGAAGACACCAAAGATAATTTGTGCATCATGCTGGATTTTAAGTGTATGTGCATTTAATAAAGATAAAATTTATGGGGATACATTAATAATGAGAATTTGGGAGTTAGCCTAAATTAAATCTAGAATTAGAAAATAAGAGAAGGAAAGAAAATGAGAAAAATACTACATAAAATAAAATAAAAATAGGAATAAATACCTTTCACACTGGTGTTTTCAAACTGTACATTTAACTGAGTACAAAATTCACTACAAGAATTTGATTTCAAATTTGAATTTTAAAAATAAAAAAAGAAAAGAAATTAGAAAGAACAAAAGAGAATAGACAAAGTGAACTATGTACTTGGGCCAGCCAACACCAAATTCAGCCCAGTTGGTGTCTCGGCCGTGCACCTTCTACATCGCGCTGACATGCGGGGTCCACTGGCAGCCACCTCTCCCTCACGGCCACGCACGCTGGCTCACTAGCGAGTGGCCCTCCCTCGTTAGGTTTTTCCTCGTCAATAGACTTGCCGAGCATGGCAGAACGCACGGACTTTGCGCAATCCGTTGAAGCGCCTGACCACGTCCGCGTCGATATAGGGAGCCACGACCCCCGGGCTCGCCTATTCCTCCTCTTTCTCCTACCTTTGCAACCACCACCGTAGAGAGAGATTGGGAAACGAAGCTGAGAGAGAGTGTGTGCCACCTCGTGGCCACCGATGGTGGGATCCCAGCTGTGCTTGCGCCCCGTCTCTGGATTGCAGACGGGTAGAGTCACTAGGACCTGGGGAAGTCATTCGTGCCTCGGGGAAGTGAAGGAGCCCGTGGAGCGTGGGTAATCCCTCACCATAGTTCAAGATCTGCCGCTCGCCGTGATCAGGATTCTCTGTGGCACACAGTGGGGTAAGTATACGTCCATCGTGTTCCCCTTGCTTAAGATGTTGTAGTGGGCTTCTCGAATTAGAACATCGTGCACGGGGTGAACCTTGGGTAAGTTCGGCCATGGCGCTCTGCCATGCGGCATAACGCGCCGCCGCCCTGACCGTCGCAGGGGTTGGTGTGGCGGTTTGGCCGTTGTTGCTAGGGTGAACGGTCCAGATTAGATTCGCTCGATACCGTTTCGGAGATTGATCTGAGCCGTCCAATTGGAGTTGACGCGTAGGATTTAATTAGGGTATTTTAAATCAGATACGCTGATCCCTGATCTAACGGTTGCAGACGCATATCAGTTCGATGACGGGGTAAGTTAATCCTAGCGCTCGATTACAGATTCAACGGCTCATATGGCCCCGTACCCCTTCGGCTTTGGATTTTTACTAAAGAGACCTTCGGGTTAAAAGAAATGAACCCGCCGTCCATGTGCCAGTAACCCGAGTCTAGGAAAATTTTCTAGAAATTGGCGTGCACACCAGAGAACCGAGAAAATGGGAAATTAATATTAGAAATTTATTTTTAATACAAAAATAAATCTAGAAACTTGTATAATTCATATTAAATTCATTTTAACTCCAAATTGACCCATTCTAGTGGCATTAGTTTTGTTTTAATATTGTCTACCACCAAGTACCTCTATTTAGCCATGAAACTTGAATTAAAATTGTTCATTTGAATTAATCTATTCTAAGTACTAAACAACTTCAGAAATTCATAACTAAATAACTATAACTCCAAATTTAGTGATTCTTTTTCCTACGATCTCGTTACGCAGCGTAGAATATTATCATGTATTCTATTCTATTGTTTGGTGTGATGTTAATTTTTGCTATACTATGTATGTTTGTATTGATGCGAGTAGACGAGCAAGCTACTGAGGATCCAGGGGTTCAGCAGGTGGAGACTGCTGAGCATGAGCTCGTTGAAAGCAAGTTGTGCCCTTGATCACTTTCTTTTTACCTAGTCATGTTCTTATTAATCATAATGATCTGCATAGGTTAATTTTGATGGGACCCAATAGGCTACCCTAGTTTTGTTATCTTTATACCTTGATTCCACTTAACTTTTTGGGTAGTACTTGCTATTGCTTTATGTGGTTTTCGGTATGAAGATATACATCACTCATGATTACACTTTTTATTATCGGTTTATTATTTATTATTCATGATAAGATCATTATGTTAATGGGAACATGGAGAACCACCCGGGAAAACCGTGCTACCACAAGGGTGGTATGGGACGCCCTTGGCTGACTAACTAGGAAAGGTAGTGGATGACTACCTTACCCGATAGGGGCAAGGGTAGTAGGGGAGTGGTCAGTGTGGGGAGGTCCTTGGGTTGATTTTGCTGCGATGGCGGACAGGCGAGGAATCCCTGCACCAGAGCTTCCTATAAACTGTAGCGGGTTTTCTGAAGCTAGTGGAACTTTGTAAAGGCCTCGTAGTGGTACCCTGCCTCGCTTCCATGGTAGAGGTGTATGGGGTCCGATCAACCCCGTGGCAAATGGGTAACACGACTTGTGGGTAAAGATGTGCAACCTCTGCAGAGTGTAAAACTGGTATACTAGTCGTGCTCACGGTCATGAGCAACTCGAACACTCACATGATTAACTTATGGAATTAAATTCAATTTGTCATCTGCATTGCATTGGGATTATTTTATTATTACTTTTATTATTACTATGGATTGGTATTTACTTATACTTAGTAACTGCTAATAAAATTTTGACCAACTTATAAAAGCAATGCTCAGCTTGAACCTTTATTATATTGATCAGCCTTACACTTCACATGAACTCCCACCTTTGTTGAGTTCATGCACAATATTCCACACAACTTGTTGAGCGATGAACATGTGTGAGCTCACCCTTGCTGCCTCACACCCCCCACAGGCGAAGAACAGGTGGTCGAAGAGCAGCTGCATAACGAGGAGTTCGACTTGATCTAGGTGGCGTCTCCCAGTTCGTGGGGCAAACTAAGAACGTGGGTACCTGACATTCTTATTTGAGTTAAGTTCATGGGTTTGATGAAAAATGTGGGTACCCACGTTTTTAATTTAAGTTCGTGCGGCCTGACTAAAACCGTCGAACTTAATGTATTAGAAACGTGGGTACCCACGTTTTTAATTTAAGTTCATGGGCCAGCAGGAAACCGTCGAACTTAACTAAAAAACCAAAACCCCTAACCCGCGGACACCGTCTCTCACACGCTCTCATCCCCTCCACGCCACCTCCGCCAAACTCAGACTCGCAAGCCGCGCCGTCGGACCTCCTGGACCTCTGGACCCGCACCGCCGGACCGCTGTTGTACTTCACCTTCGGCGAGGTGGACCTCTGCCACATCTCGCTCCCGTCCTTGTCCGTCTCCGGCCCATCCCCCTTCCGCGCGGCTGCCGTGGCGGCGCCCATCCCCGGCGTCCTAGATCCTTCCTCCGCAGCCGTCAGCCGCCTCTCGCTCCCGTCCTTGCCCATCTCCGGCCCGTCCCCCTTCCGCGCGGCTGCCGTGGCGGCAGCCCATCGCCGGCATCCAGATCCTTCCTCCATAGCCGTCAGCCTCCTCTCGCCCCTGGCAGTAGCACGCCGCCCAGCCCACACTCGCCCACCTCCGCCTAGCCCACTCCCGCCCACCTCCGAACCCCGCGGCTCCCCCATGCGTATGCCGGTATGCCCACACCACGGCGTCCCACGGCCGACCAGCGCCATGCGCATCTGCCACTATGTCGCGCACCTCCTCTCCTCCACCACTGTCGCCCCCCTCCTCGCCGCCATGACCGCCCGCCGTGTCCTGGCTCTACACCGACGACTACTGCGCCTTATGCGAGCTCAGCCGCCCGGCCCCGTAGGTAACTCGATCGATCCCCTTCTTGCTTTTACTTCTTCAGGGTGAGGGCATGCTGCATCTGGTCCTCGAGCCGAAACCTTGCTGGCGGCGGTGGTGAACGACTGCGCAGTCACAGTCGTGGGGCGGAGCTGCCACTAGCTCCGAAGTCTACAACTCCAGAATCTATTCTTTTCAGTTTGATATTTATTGTTGTTATTGCTCAGTTTTGGTTACACAACTCAAGATTATATAGGGGTCTTACACATATTTGGTGATTCCGAAGCTTGTGCTTTCTCTATTCACAATTTACTTCAAGCTGGAAGGAATTATGGTCTGGCTGCTGGATCATGGTTGGGTCCATATGCTATGTGCTGGGCATGGCAGACCCTTATTCGCACAAATAGAGAGCAAGCTGATGCTGTAGATGGGAAGGAAAATTTCCCTATGGCGCTGTATGTGGTTTCGGGTGATGAAGATGGCGAAAGAGGTGGAGCTCCAGTTGTTTACATTGATGTTGCTGCTCAGCTTTGCTCTGATTTCAACAAAGGACCATCTACATGGTCACCTATTCTTTTGTTAGTTCCTATGGTTCTTGGCCTTGACAAAATTAACCCAAGGTAATTAGCTAAACTTTCATGCTTTGGGGGCTGCATAAGGAAGGATACATGCTACGCTATCTGAATTTTGGAGTCATCCTATGTTACTGCTTTTCTACCTATACACTACAAAACTTAAGGACAGTAATGTGGCCTGGGACTTATTTTTGCAAAAATGGGCAATGTTGTGATATTTTAGTCGAACATGATAGGTTATTATATAGATATGCAAACCAATTTTAAATTCATGCAATCATCATGGCAATGAATAAAAATGTCGTATTGATATGTATTTAATTACTACATGTTTCCTTTCTATCAGGTACATCCCATTACTAAAGGAGACATTTATGTTCCCACAAAGCTTGGGCATTTTAGGTGGAAAACCTGGTACATCAACATACATTGCTGGGGTACAGGATGATAGGGCTCTCTACCTAGATCCTCATGAAGTTCAAATGGTAAACCTGCATACATTTTATATTTACTTAGCATGCATATGCATCTATTTCATAAACGTTGTATAGTTTTCTACCTTGTAACTTAAGTTGATCACCATACTTAAGATGTATCAAAATTGTCAAGTTTCAAGTTTGAACTGAGTTCCATTCTCTTATTCAAAGATAACAGTGGCATGTCTATTCTGCAGCAATTCCTGTTCCATAGGCCACTAGAATCTGGTTATTTTTGTTGGAGTGAAGTGCATTGTGAGTTCCTAAAATTCGTTGGTATTTTTGGTTGATCGAAAGTAAGTAGTTGACTGATCATCTTGTTTCCGCTGTTATTGTCAAATCTGAATTTTAGGTCTGCTCATATAAACTATCAGGTAGATATGCCAGTCAATAAAATGGATGAGTATTTTTGGTATATACACATGCTTTTACTAGTAGAGGAGTATTTATTTTCATTTGTAGCAGCCAAGGAACTTGTGCATTTCTTATGAATCATGAGAAGACCATGAAGATGCACACAAATTTGCTTGACTTCTGACCAGTAATAATTAGAGAAAGAAAGAAAATCCAGAATGGCGGAGCTTGGCAGCAAGTTCAGTAGGGGCCAGACTAATAAATCAGCTTGATAGCATCCTTGCAACGGTGCCTTGGACTTTGGCGGTTAGAAGAGGTTTATAATTTTATATGATGAAATTATGTGCATCTTTAGTTGTTTTTGCCTCACTGCTCTGTAAGGACATATAAATTTGGTATTTGTACTTTCTAAGGTTCTCCTTGGAATGGTAGAGTTTTACAGGGAACCTTCAATTTACAAAGGAATCAAGAAAATTTTCTGCCTTTCAATCAGAGCCTAAAATAGAGAAAGAACTGTACATTCATCAGAATCAATTCAGCTTTCACACTTATTTCTTGTTGCTTGTTCAGTTTGGTTTCTTGAATTGCACTTTGTAAGTTGCTCAATAGCTATTTAGTTACTTATGTCACTTCAGTACATGCCACTTGTCCTCTTTACAGATGTTAACCAAGTTTTCTAATTGTAATTAACATTGATTTGAATCAGGTATTGGCAAATATTAAGTGGCCTGAAACACTCGAGACTGATTTTATCTACAGTGAGAAAACTAATCAATTTTCCTATACTGAAATAGTTACTCCTTCCATACCAAATTATAAGTCGTTCTAGCTTTTTTAGGCTCAGTTTTTGTTATGCATCTAGATATACACTATGCCTTGGCCCTTGTCTCATTTTATTTGTTTGTCCTTTGCTTATATTCTATCAAGTCCATGGCATACCATACCATCTTTCCAAACTATAGGTTATTCAAACAGATATTTGATGAGTTCACAGTACGCATTATTCCAAGAGATGCTCCTCTACTAGAATATGTTGGACCACAAAAGTGTCTTGCTTTCAGCACAGATGGTGCAAAATTTGCAATTGGTGGAGAGGTATGGTTTTGTATTATATTGATTTCTGAATTTCAAGGTTCAAAATTGTTTTCTTCCCATTTTGTATTTTTTGGCATTCTTATTGTTTGCTTCTTGTTTTGTTATACCTGCTATAAGAAGAAAGTTGTCAGCACTCAGCAGTATATTTTAACTGTTTGTACATTTAAAATCCTTCCTCTGTACATCCTATATTTTGAACCACTCTTGCTGTTTTAAACCCTTACATGCTATGGATGTAATTTATTCTAAATGTTTCATTTGTTGTCTAGTCCTATTGTTCAATGCAGTGACTTGTCTGATATCAATACTCTTTTTAGCTAAATCTAATATGCGTTGACTTGTTCTTTTGTACCACGGCAGGATGGACATCTTAGAATATTCCATTGGCCAAGCATAAAAGTGCTTTTGGATGAGCCCAAAGCTCATAAATCCTTCCGAGACATGGATATCAGGTCAGAACAGACCTAAAGCATTACTTTTATTTTTTTAATTGCTCAGAGAGGAATGCCATAAATATCATCATTACTATAGCTAAATGTTTATGTACAATGGACACACTTAGTACAATTGTCTTTTGAACTCGAAAAGAAAACATAGATAGTATAACATATAGTTAATTCCAAACCTACATGTCAACTTCTTTTGAACTCGACCATCACCAACTGATACAACATTGGCGCGTTTCATTTTGTAGCTTAGACTCAGAGTTCTTAGTTTCAACATCCAATGATGGATATGCAAGAATATGGAAGATAGATGAGGGCGCACCACTGGTCAATTTGACTCGATCCTCGGTATGTTATGATAATTTTCTTTTATTTATATTTACTTGTTGAGATGGTTGAAATTTTGACATCTTTTCCCCACTTTTTTCTTTGTATGCCTACAGGATGAGAAGATCGAGTGCTGCCGCTTTTCTAGGGATGGCATGAAACCGTTCCTGTTTTGCACTGTTGCAAAAGGTGTGCTTTTAATTGTCCTTGAGAGCTATACATATGTGGAATTTAAGGCAGACAGATTTTGATTAGATTTGTGTTCATCACTGGAGCAGGTTCCAAAGTTGTTACTGTTGTCTGGAATATAAGCGATTGGGAGAGAATTGGGTACAAAAGACTTATGGGGAAGCCTATCTCCACACTCTCAGTTAGCTTGGATGGGAAGTATCTGGCATTGTGAGTGGATGAAATACTTCTGCTAGTGGCAAAGTACTGCAGTTGTACGAGCCCATTTAGCATTTCTAGAAACATCTACACCTGCCAATTTTGGGATTAGCATGCTTCATACTTCAGCATCTCCTATGTTTCTTAATTCAAGAGTCTAGCCTATTTTTTTCAGTATGATTTTGCTTGCCTCTATCTCTGATTATCTATCCAACTCAAATATTACATATTGGCCTAGCAGTCGTTGTATATTAGACCATCAGTTGTACAATATAATGACACTTTAATCTTGTTGGTGAGTGCATTGTGTTGCGACTAACGATTGCGAGGAAGTCGCACTAGCTATGATTATCGCTCTATAACTATGTGCTGCACAATCTTCGGACTTCCTCGCTTTTAGCATGCTCACATGGATCTGTGTTTCTTTCAGAGGAAGCCACGATGGTGACTTCTATGCTGTTTCAGAGGAAGCCAGCGACATTAAGGCATTTAACATTCTTCTTGACTTCAAATTTGAAGCTAAGGTGAGTTTTTCTTTTCTGTTCTAGAGTTAATAGCTGACTAACATTCTTCTTGACTTCAAATTTGAAGCTAAGGTGAGTTTTTCTTTTCTGTTCTAGAGTTAATAGTTGATTGTTTCTGTTAACTGAAAATGTATTTGTCACACAATGCTTATATAAACCACTTGATTAAGTTATATTATGTTAGGACATTTTGGCAGTCCACTAATTATATCTGGTTTGATGTTGTTATAAAGTGATCTCTGCTATCTAATCTATTTTGGTGGCTGTAAAGTTTTGCTTTTGCTTGAAATTTGATCACATTAGTTGAATTTTGTCTATAATCACATCAGATGAGAAATTATACAGCCTTCTTGCTTAAATGTACAGACCACCGTTTAATTTTTTGAACTTTATTTTATCTAACAATTGTCTCTCTACAGGTTGCTGACTTTGGACTTGCAAAGTTCACTACTAATAATAATACCCATGTTTCGACAAGAGTAATGGGCACCTTTGGGTATGTATAAATGCTACCTTATAATTCAAGTTCAAGGTTAGACATTATAGGCAGACATGCTGCTTACCTATTTGACTGAAAATTTTAAGCATGTGGATGCCATTACCTAATACTGATGCAATTCAGACTAGATCGGAATATGGTTAGTTTCCTTAATGATACAATACCCTATAGATTTTGGTAACCTTGTCATTTGCATCATATTCTCAGCTATTAGGAGAGTTATTCCAACATTCATCTTGTTATGCTAATGCTAGTAATAATTATGGCTTGCTAATACACATCTTCCTGGCTCTAGGTATTTGGCACCTGAGTATGCAGCATCTTGCAAGCTCACAGAAAAATCCGATGTATTTTCTTTCGAAGTCATGCTTCTTGAGCTTATTACTGGGCGGCGACCAATTGACACAACCCAATTGGCACTGCTTGCTATAAGCACATATGTACTTCCATTTGCATGGTGTATAATACTAATACCAATTGCAAAATTATAGTTATTTTTTCTACCCTTGTTAGTTAATAAACATATTTCTGGTCAATAGGTTGTATTCTTATTCTTGTAACCGTGTTAATTAATGTTATGGACTTGTAGTCTTGTATTACCTTCCTATTCTTATTCTTGTAACCGTGTTAATTAATGTTATGGACTTGTAGTCTTGTATTACCTTGTGAATATATTTGTCCCTGCCTGCCATGTGAACGTGCTTAGCCTGGAATTTGTGATATGTACATTTATCCATGTGTTTGAAATCTGTATTGTATGTGATATTCTGTGTTGCATATGATATTATGTGTGTCTAATTTTTCATTTCTCTATTTTTTATTTTTTTCTGGAAAAGGGTTAAGAACGTGGCGTTAAGAACGTGGGTACCCACGTTCTTAACTTTAAGAACGTGGGTCCGTCGAACTTAATGTGTAGCCCTCACCGGCCCACTGTAGGACCCATAAGTTCGACAGCCACGTGGCCCCGTCGAACTTAAATATAAGAACGTGGGTGCCGTCGAACTTACGGGAACAAATTCGATGGCCCCCGTCGAACTTAAAAACCCATGTTCTTAATGTTAAGTTCAACGGTACCCACGTTCTTAATGTTAAGTTCGATGGTACCCGCGTTCTTAATGTTAAGTTCGTCGGGGCCGTCGAACTTACTTCTCTAAGTTCGTCCAAAAATCGCCTGTCGGCTATATTCGTCGGTAAACCCACGTTCTTATGGTAAATTCGACGGCCTATTACATTAAGTTCGACGGTTTTTCACCCACGTTCTTTAACCAGTTTCCTGATCAGCTTTGTGGTGCCGGGGAAATAATATTTAGTTCGATTTATATTTATCATTTATTTTGTAAGACTTCCGCTATGTAATAAGTACATTTATGATATTTATGACATTTATCTCTATACATTCTATTATTATATGTGTTGTTCTTCCTTGGTGCACATATGAGAATGCACCCGACTTTAACCCTTAAATCCGGGTGTGACAAATAGGCTTCCCTAGCATTGTTTATTGCACACCTTGCAAACAAAAGAACTATTGAGTAGTTTTGCTATCGCTCTACCTGGTTTCGGGAAATTATTGTAACATTATGATCATGTTCCAATTATGTTGTTGTTTTAATTATTATTCATGGTAAGATCATTATGTTAATTAGAACATGGAGCGACCACCTGGGAAAACAGTGCTACCACAAGGGTGGTATGGGACGCCCTTGGCTGACTAATTAGGAAAGCTAGTGGAGGACTACCTTACCCGAAAGGGGCAAGGGCAGAAGAGGAGCTACATATAGGGAGGTTCTCGGGTCGATCATGCTGCGATGGCTTTTCGGACGATGGATTCCTATATTGCCCTTATTAGAAACCATAGCGGGTTTTCTGAAGCTAGTGGAACTTTGTAAAGACCTCGTAGTGGATCCCTAAACATTCACCTCGGAAGTGTCTAAGGGCCTTGCAAACCTTGGCTAGATGGGATACACAACTTGTGGGTAAAGATGTGCAACCTCTGTTGTAACATCCCTGGTGTTTATATTCCGCTCGACAATGAGTATGTATTAAGCACGTAATATCAAGTGGATAAATCAGATGCCAAATTTTAATCATTTTCGTCTATCGCGATTTTAATATCGCATTTGTTTCGTCTGTCGCGAGTTCGACATCGTCTTTATCTATCCGGGCACTTCTTAAATTTTCGTGATGTTCGGAACATAGTTGTTCCAAAAATTTGTGCGTCCGATGATTATTTAAAATCGTCGCTCGCACGAATACAAATTCGGAAGCTCAACCCACTTGGATGATTTTATCCCAGGCAAATTAGTTTGAACTCGACGACTAAAATGTTCGGAGCAAAATAATCCGAATCGCGTATTATCCGAGAAAAATCGTGCGCGAGGTTATGATTCCATTCATACTTCAGCACACTATTTTGGCGACGAAATCATGTGTGCACTAGCAGATATGATTTTGGCTAATATTAGTCGAATCACGTAGATTAAAATACCGAAGCCGAAGTCCGTTTAATTCGGTCCATTTACATCATGTCCGAAACAAACCAGACTATTGTAATTAGTACTGACAGCAAGTAATTGGTAAATGATTTATTTCGCTAAATCATTAGAATGAAATGTGTAGCCGTGTAGCGTGTCGACCCATGTACAGCGCTAAAAATCGGGATCCAAAAATATCTACGAAATTCTTTAAAGAAATAAAAAAAGAAAATATCTCCCCTTCCTTATCTCCCACCGCCCTTAGACTGTCTGCACGGGACGCCGCACGACGCCCCCTCCCCTTGCCCTGTAGCTTGCATGCCGGCTACAGGGCGCCCGCTAGCGCCGCAGCGGCTGCCTCTAGCACTGCCTCTACGCGGAGGTAATCTTCTCTCTCCCCCTCGTTCTGGCGTTGTCTCTCTCCCCCCTCTAAACACTGTTCACGTGGGCACACTTCCAATTGTTAGTAGATAAAAAATTTATAGTAGATGAAAAGTATGTATAGAAAATGATATTTTATAGTGTAGTGGGATATAGGAGGACTATTTAGGGGGAACTGTTGCGGGAGATGAAAAAATATGGGGGAAATAGGAGAAAAAAGTGATATAGCGGGAAAAATTTAGGTGTAACGGTTGCGGATAGCCTTATCCCCTAGCTGTGCCGCTCGTCCTTGGAGAAAAATCTCCAGCTGCCTTACCTGCTGCCGCCGCTTCCCATCCGGCAGATTTTTTTTGCAGCCACTGATCTTTCTCCCTCGCTCAGCCGAGTGGTCTTCCACTCCTCCCAGCCGAGCTCTCCCTCTCCATGCAGCTCCCTCACGGTGCTCCCTCTGCCTTCTTCCCATGGCCGAAGCACCAGCCCCGTCATTGGTCGAGCTCGCCCAGCTCGCGTCCTGTCCCCTAACCATGGATGTCGGCCGCCCCTTGCTCCCATCCATGGCTGCCTCCCTGGTTCGCTAGTCTGCGTGCCCTGCCCATCTCGCCACGCTCGGTGCTTCCTGCGCACGCCGGTCCCAGCATGGCCGACCGTGCCGGCTTCCTACTCTCTGGTCGCCGTGTCCAGCTCGGCCGCTCCTCCCTGCGCACGTCTCCTTCCAGCCGTGCCCCCTCAGCTCGTGGAGCTCCTGTGTCCCGAGCTCCCTCAGCCATGGCGCGTTCTCCCTACGCGCCTAGCTGCTTCTCTCCCTCCGTCTATTTCTTCCTCGCTGCGCGCCCATGTCCATGGCCGCTGCGTCGAGTTCTGAGCTCGCGCCCAGCTCCCCTGTGCACGCTCAGCTTGGAGCTCTGCCCCTGCTTCTTGTTCCTCCAGCTCGTTCCTGACCGGATTCTCTGCGCCGTAATATTTCCCTGCACGCAGCCGTAATATTTCCCTGCACGCAGCCGCGCTCCCTGCCGAACCCCTCCATCCTGTTCTAGCAGCGAAAGCCTAGCCACTGCGCGGCAAGCTATCTTCTTGATGGAATGTTCAGCCGCTCGTCGGATCTGGGCAGTCCCTGCGCGATGTCACAAAATCCGTTCGTTGTCGGTGCCGCGCTTCGTGCATCGTGTGTTTGACGAAAGTCCCAAGCCTATGGACAACACACGCGCGAGCCGAATTTGCGCGTGGGTCGCTGAATCGGGTACGATCCAGTGTTAGAAATTCGTCATGGCGAAGAGATGGGAGGTAGGTTAGTCTTCAGTCAGATCCAATGGTGTAACAGCAAGGCTCGTTCGACACTCGTCAGACGCTCGACAAAAAGCCTAATTCGGGAGTGGCTACTCCGTCTTATTCGTCGTATGAGAATCGTCGTGCTGACACGCCAATACCGTCGATCGTCATCCCCTGTTCGATCTCGTCGTCAAGCTTCGCCTTAGCCTTAGTTGTCGTCTTTCACCCAACAGCTCGTCATGAGACCGAGTGTCGAGCTCCTTTCCTAACAAATGTCGGACCTGCCCCTGCTCCTGCGTTCGCCATCAGCCTTAGCTCGTCGGTCACAGCTCGCCAGATGTTCAATTGAGGACCTCAGCGGAAGGTCGTCGTCGTTCAGACAACTACCAAATCGAATTGAGACGTGGTGAGCCGATTCGCTATTTTTACTATTGGTCTTATAATTATAAAATAAGACGCTTAGTATACTGTTTGATGTTTAAGTTAGAAATACCAGTGATGCGAGATGTGCTTCGAGGAGTTTAGTTGCCGAGTATATTCAAACTAGTTCTATTTTGCAGAGTGTAGTATTTCGGTGACGCGTAGGTTAAATTTAGTATTTTATGCAATTATCGATAAATTTAGCGATGCTAGTTGTGGCGGAACCGCCCGAATTATTCCAACTTAAGTGCCTAAGTCCCTGCCTTAGAGGCTAGACTACACTTAAATAGGAATAACACGTCAGTCCCTCGGATCTAGTCTGACGAGGCCACTAACAGGATCAAGTACCACGTACTCACTCGATAGTGAGGCACAGAGCAAATACAATAAAACATAAAATCATACATTAAGGAGTATCGAATTTATTACATCATCATCGGAGTTTTAGCAAAAGTAGTGATCATTGTTCGGAATGCAGCGGAATGAAACTAACGATAAATAAATGAAGAGATGGGGAAGCTTGTCCCATCACTCCTCATGCTCCTCCTCAGCCGAAGTAGGGTCCCACTCGACTGTCCAACCCGGTGGCAAGATGGACGGCCAAGTCACTCCAGCAACCATGTCCTCCAGAGAACCTGTAAAAGTTATGCCACAAGTAAGGTTGAGTATACTAATACTCAGCTAGACTTACCCGGTGTGAGGAGTCTACTCCTATACCTCTAGACATGCAGATGTTTGGCTGAGGGGTTTGCTTGCCAAAAGCACTAGCTGAGTCTAAAAATCAAGTTTTAGCTTTTTCAATATTTAGTGTGACTCTCTTAACACTAAATGTGTACCTATCTAGTCATACATGGTATCAAACATTTAACAATCAACAACTTCTGCCAAGTCATCACATTTCCACTTATTACTAATGTACCAGCATGGATCAAGCAGTCTCATTAGCTGCGAGAAGCAGACGATTCGAATCGAGTTTTTAAACCTTGCAAGGCAAACATAAACACACGACATGGCGAGGCACTCCATCCCCACACACATCAACCGTCCCCATCGATTCCCCGTCTGCAGATCAGGGCTCACCTCCTTGGCGTACAATGCCTCACTGACCCCGACTGCCGTCGTGTAGTGACCGCACTTGTACCCACCATAACCGGAATGGGAGACCACATCTCAGGTCGCGTGAGGGGTAAACTCTGCTGCCAGGTTCAATCAGGTACTAGGCTTATCGATTTACCATATTTCTCGGCATGTGCTTAGTACGTTCAAACGCTTGACACACTGTACCACACCTTAATCCTTATTCCAATTTTCGTCTTGTAGACAACGCATCCCCATGGATCTGTGTCCACAGACTACCATCATTATGTTATCGAAAATGGATACAACCAATTTCCTGACCTCGCGCGAGTGCTAGAAAATCACTCGACTTCTACCGAGATCCCTAATTAGCAAAGCAGCTACTCGACCTAGCATACTAGTATCCATCTCAAAGGAATCCTGAGTTCATGCAACTAGGGTTTCAGTCAACTCCTACACTTAAGTGCACAATACAAGCCTACAATCATTAAGTGCAGTAAAATAGCATATATAACGGTTATGCATAAAACCGGGGCTTGCCTTCCAAAGCTAGGGCAGGTAGATCCTCGATGACAGGCTCTGGTGCTGGATCCTAGGGCTACCTCCTGAGCAACTCCTTGCTCCGGCACGAGGATGTACTCTCCGTCAGCGAGGTTGCAATCTATCGAATGCAATGAATAAGAAATATGTATGCTATGATATGCAGGATTTAGTAACCATTATGCGTAGTGAAGAAAAACTAAGTTAGCTGATAACTTAGGGTTTCCTTAGTATAAGAAGCTCTTAGTGGTTTATGCTTATCAATTTAGGTTTGAGGTTTTGCTTAGAGGTAAACATAGTGGATTAAGGCTTGGATTGCCCTTAAAGGTTCTTAGTAGGTACTCAGGAGTTTTGCTGTTTTGGTAAGGGTAACATTTATCTCCACTACTAATTCCTCTTTTTATTCTCTTTTTATGCTCTTAAGGTGGGTTTGAACTACAACAGTGATTTCAAAATTTCCAAAAATTCTGTAAAAATTACAGTGGGTTACTATTGGTCACTGTAGTCTGTCTTATAAATTTGAGGTCAAAAATAAGTAGATTATGCCCTGGACAAAAATAACAAAAGTTGGGGCAGAGGGGTTACTTTGCACTACAACTCTTACCTAGGTGTGGGTTCTGTACTAAGAGTTATTTTTGCTGGTATCTATGGGTAATAACTTGCTTCTGTGCCAAAAATCACAGAGGGTTACTTAGTGGTTATGTAGTTATGATTTTCTAAAGTTTAATGCAAAAAAGACCCTTATAACTAACTTGCTATTTGAAAAATATCAAACAACAGAACTTAGATTTTTCCTAGGTTCTTCTTAGCAAAAGAACAGCCATTCCTAAAGTAGGGGTGTTTTCTCCTTAGGATTATTTTCTTATGACTTTTCAAAGTTTTCTCTGTTTTTCATGAATAATTGTGAGTGTAATTTCTTTTCACTGGACTATGGTTCAATAGATTTTTCTTGTGAACTACATAACTTAGGCATGCTAGGAAAAATATGGTTGCCCTCTGGTTTCTATTTTCAACCCCTTTTCTTAATTTTCCTAAGTTTGAGCATAAACAAGCTTTAGTAAATAAACCTTCCTTAACCTTGTATACTGGGGTGTTTATTAATTTTAAACAGTGTAACTACTAGGTTAGGGTGTCCACTATTTTTCTTAACCTTGGTCTAACAACATTTCTATTTTTCCCTTTAATATTAAGTTTTGGGCAGTTTTCTTATTTAAATCAAAACTCTAGAAAATATTACAGGAACTATGGGGTTTATCATTTTTGCCATGATAGTTTATATTTCACAAAGTCTAGCAAAATTGGTTTGACTAATTTTGGATGATTATTCTTCAAGTTATGCATTTATTAAGTTCTCTGCAATATTTAAAAGAAAAGTAAATTCGAAATGGAAAAGAAATACAGATTTGCGCTGAAGTCCCTGGGTTTTCTACCCTCTTCTCTCACAAAACAGCCCTCGGTCTACTATTTGCATGAGTCATTGACCTTGCACAAAACCCCCTGGACTTAGCCTAAATCTAACCCGTGATCCCTAGCTGGCTGAAACAGTAACCGCAGCAAAGATCACTGCGACGATGCTTACCGGCGGTAGTAGAGCTCCGGCGGGGTGGTCAGTGACGTCGGGGAGGTCACGCCGGTCACGTCGGTCTAGCGGGTCGGCGTCGGGGGTGGCTGGAGCTGCTCTGGCCACGAGCGCAGGCGGCGGAGGTCGTCGGCGGCTCCTGCTCCGGCCAAACCACTGGTGGCGGGGTTCAATTAAAGTGCACGAGGAGCTCCACTGGGTGATGTAGAGGCCATGTGCGCAAGGAATTGAGAAATGGTGCAGAGGGTTACCCGGTCCACGCTGCTCCGGCGGGGTTATGAAACTCCGGCGAGCACGATTGCACTATTCTGGTGGGGCTGGTCCTCGGCTCAAGCTCGGGCAAGCTTCACGGCCTCCTAGGGAAGCTATCCTAGGGCTCGGATCGAGCGGAGGTGGGCGGGAAAAGCTTTGGCCACTGGTGGTTGCCCTCGGGCGGCTCTGGCGGGTCGCGGGGAGGTCACCGGAGTTGCGGGCGAGCTCGGGAAAGTTGGGCGCGGCGCGGAGGAGGCAACGGGGAAGGTGACCGTGCATGAGGGTGGGCTTTATAGCCACTCGCGGGCACTGGCACGGGCGTGGGCATGGGGGTGGCCGACGGGCGCGAGCAGGGGTGCACGTGCGGGTGTGCTCTGTCGCGTTCCCGAGTGTCTGCCCACGTCGAACACGTGGTGGTTTACTTCTGCCAGTGTTCAACGGCTTGTTTGGTCGCCTTAGCGTGCAGATCTCAGCAAAAATCCTATGTACGGTCTCTTCTCTGCACCAAATCCTATCTTTTCCATGTGAGTTCCAAGCAAAGATATGGTCGGGGTTGAGAGATATAGGGGTGGGAAGTTGGCTCCGTCGGAGCTAGTCCACACCGAGACAAAAACCGTGTCAAGTCGTGTCAAACGACTTAGGGTTGGGTTCAAATTTTTCCAGGGTGTTCTAGAGGTCTTTAGGCGCCATTTTGTCAATTTGGGCCATAAGGGTTTGAGGTTTGGAAAAAGGTGAACATGTTTGATCTTTGAAAGAGGGTCGGTTTTGAACTTGAGAAAAACCTGATTTTTCTTTTATGTTCTTCTCTTTGGTGACCTTTTTGGGGTTTTTCTGAAATCTTTTTGGGGTCACACTCTTTCTATTTTTTGTAGGGTATTAAGTGTACTACAACTTTTATAATTAGCCCATGTCATGACAATGTGGTTTACATAGCCTTTTTGCTAAACTCCCCTCTAGAGCTCCATTTGCCTAAGGGAGTTGAATTAGGGTTTGAGTCATTCTCTCCTCTTTAGTTGCATGATAAGGCCAAAGCATGACTTCTAAGATGGGTTACACCTACTTAGGATCTTGACCCCCAAGTTTGGTGTCTTTTGCTCAAAATAAACCACATGTGATGATAGGTTCACTAGTGTAGTCTTGAGTAAACACCCCAAGTAACACCTGGGGTGTTACAGCCCTCCCCCTTAAAGGAATCTCGTCTCGAGATTTTGGGTAGGGGGCCTTTAGAGGGGGTACCAAAAAGGTGTGATGGGGGTGTTGCATTTTTCCTTTATCCAAGTTTCTCTAGTTAACTGCTCTTCGAATGTCATTCTCTTTGCAACTTCAGAAGGAAGCCCTTTTAAAATCATTTTCAAAGTTTACAATACCTTTAACATCTAAGTTTTTCTTATATTTAGATTCAAAGGGCAGGTGGGGTGGGGTTTTGGATTACGTACTGATTCCTTTGGTTAGAAAGTCAGGGAAGCGAGAACGTAGAAAACCCTCAGTCTCCCACGTAGCCTCTTCCACTGAATGGTGACTCCACTGAACCTTATACATCCTGATCGACCTTGCCCGCGTTGATCTCTCCTTTTGATCCAATACCTTGATGGGGTGCTCTTGATAGGATAAGTCTGGTTCTATCTCCAATTCTAGTTCAGGTAGCACTTCCGTGGGTAAGCGGACACACTTCCGTAGCTGAGAAACAGTGGAATACATCATGAATCGCTGACATATGAGGTGGCAACTTCAATTGATATGCTACAGGCCCACAAGTTTCTATGATCTCATAGGGTCCAATGTAGCGAGGAGCTAACTTGCCCTTGATTCCAAATCTCTGAACACCTTTGGTGGGTGACACCTTAAGATAAACATGACCTCCCACTTCAAACTGTAGAGGCTTCCTCCTTTTGTCATGATAGCTCTTTGTCTGGCCTGAGCAGCTTCTAGGTTCTTCTTAATAACTCTGACCTTCTCTTCTGCTTCAAGTACCAAGTCAGGTCCAAATATTTCCCTCTCTCCAGCTTGTGACCAATTTAGCGGTGTTCTACACCTTCTCCCATACAAGGCCTCAAAAGGTGCCATCTTTAGGCTGGACTGGTAGCTGTTATTATAGGAGAACTCTGCCAACGAAAGACACTTGTCCCAATCCTTACCATAGTGTAGCACACATGCCCTCAACATGTCTTCCAAAATCTGATTCACCCTTTCTGTCTGACCATCTGTTTGAGGGTGGTATGCTGAGCTTCTTATTACATGGGTCCCAAGTGATTCTTGCAGTTGCTCCCAGAAACATGCTACAAATGGTGCTCCTCTGTCAGACACAATAGTCCTTGGTATTCCATGCAGACGAACTATCTAGTCAATATAAATTTCTGCATACTTTTCTGCCCTGTGTGTGGTATGTACTGGCAAGAAATGAGCCATCTTGGTCAACCTATCCACAATGACCCAAATAGAATCGTGGTGCCGGGAGGTATTGGGCAATCCCACAATGAAATCCATGCAAATATCCTCCCATTTCCAAGATGGTATGGGAAGGGGCCATAATGTGCCTGACACCTTCAAATGACTGGCCTTGACTCTCTAGGCAGGTGTCGCATTCAGATATATACTTAGCAATTTCCCTCTTCATTCTGGTCCACCAGTACAAAGATCTGAGATCATGATACATCTTGTTACTGTCGGGGTGCATGGATAATTTGGAAAGGTGAGCTTCATCCAATATCTTCTTTTTGAGCTCGGGGTTCTTGGGAACAACCAATCGATCTCCAAACCATAGAATCCCTTTGCTATCCTGTTGGAAACATTTGTATTTTTCCACCTTCTGTTCGATCATTTCCTTAATAACTTGAACACCTTTGTCACTAATCTGTTCCATGACTATTTGCTCATGTAAGGTGGGCTCCACGGAAATATAACTCAAAGCACCAGAGGCAACGATTTCCATGTTCAGCTTGCACAACTCGTCACACAAGGTGGTGATTCTTGCATCCATATTCACAGAGTTGCACTGGGCCTTCCGACATAAAGCAGCTGCCACAATATTGGCTTTGCCAGGATGGTAATGCACCTCCAGATCATAGTCCTTGATTAATTCTAACCATCTCCTCTGGCTCATGTTAAGATCAGCCTGGGTGAAGATATATTTGAGACTCTTATGATCAGTGTAAATATTGCAATGAGCTCCCATCAAGTAATGTCTCCAGATCTTGAGAGCATGAACCACGGCTTCTAACTCCAGATCATGTGTGGGGTAGTTTTGCTCATGGGGTCTGAGTGCTCGGGAGGCATAAGCAATGACTCTGTTGTCTTGCATCAAGACACATCCCAATCCAGTACCGGAAACATCGCAATAAACCTTAAAGGGTTTGGTGTTGTCATGCTGAGCTAGCACGGGTGCTGTTGTCAAATGCTGCCTTAGTGTATGAAAAGCATCCTCACACTTCTGGCTCCATTCATACTTGACTCCTTTCTTTAATAATTCAGTCATTGGCTTGGCAATCCTGGAGAAATCCGGAATAAATCGTCGATAATACCCTGCCAATCCCAGAAAACTACGGATCTGCCGTACTGTGGTAGGAGGTTTCCAATCCATCACTTCTTGTACTTTTTCAGGATCAACTGATACCCCATCCTGAGAAATGGTATGACCCAGAAATTTTATTTCCTTTAGCCAGAACTCACATTTGGATAGCTTAGCATATAGACGATGATCGCACAGTCGCTGAAGTATGATGTGTAGATGCTCAGTATGCTCATCTTCATTTTTGGAATATAATAGAATGTCATCAATGAAGAACACCACAAATTTGTCTAGCTCTGGCATGAATACCGAGTTCATCAAATACATGAATTAAGCCGGGGCATTGGTCAGCCCGAAAGACATCACTAGGTACTCATACAGCCCATATCTGGTAGAGAAAGCCGTCTTCGGAATATCATTGGCCCTAATCTTGATCTGATGGTAGCCCGAGCGAAGGTCTATCTTGGAGAATACTTTGACTCCCACCAACTGATCAAACAATACATCAATGCGGGGCAATGGATACTTGTTCTTGATAGTCACCGCATTGAGAGGGCGGTAATCGACACACAATCAAAGACTCTCATCCTTCTTTTTCACAAATAAGGCTGGACATCCCCATGGTGAAGTACTTGGGCGAATGAACCCCTTGTCCAGCAAGTCTTGTAACTGCTTTTTCAATTCTGCCAACTCCGCTGGAGGCATCCTATAGGGTCTCTTGGATATAGGGGCAGTCTCGGGTTGCAACTCAATCGCAAACTCGATGTCCCGGTCGGGTGGCATTCCTGGTAATTCATCCGGAAAAACATCTGGGTAGTCACAGACCACTGGGATTTTCTCAACAGGCGACTCTATCATAGTGAAGGCACAGGATCGGGTACAACCCTGATCGGGCAAATATAACGTGGTTTCACCACAAGTAGGCGAGTGCACCTCAATGGCCCTAGCTGTAATATCAATTACTGCCTGATGTCTTGTTAACCAGTCAGTTTCCAATATGATATCCACGCTATCCAAACCCAAAATGAGGAGGGTGGTTTTAATTATCAGACTACCAAACTTTATAGGCACATGACTGTTGATTTGGTAGGTGGCAACCCTGCCTCCTGGTGTTGAAATGGTAATACCCCCATTGGTGTGGTGAAAAGGTAATTGGCACTTGGCACTAAATTTGGTACTGGTAAAACTGTGTGATGCACCAGAATCAAAAAGAATAATTGCATGATTATTCAAAACGGAAAAGATACCAGTCATGACGGGTGCTCCCTCCGAAATGTCAGCCATGGTGGTGAAGTTCAGCCTGCCTTGCCTCACTTGCACCTTCTGCCTCTTGCCTTGGTTCTGGTTGGAATTCTGTCCCTGCCTCTGCTGATTTCTAGGGCAATTCTTGGCATAGTGTCCAGTGTTACCACAAGTGAAGCATCTGTTGTCATTGGCCTGACGGTACTGCTGCTGTTGTGGCTGATTGTTGTTCCTCTAAACGGAAAGCTGGGAGCGGTTGGGTGCCTGCTGCTGCTGCTGTGGTCGAATCACCCAATGTCCTGGCTGCTGCTGAGGTCCCCGGTTCTGAGTGTCGGATACAATCCGGAAGGCGCTGAGGCTGAGCTGATGATCCTGCCACAGGGGTCTTCCTCTTCTTTTCTGCCAGACAGGATGTGATGCAGTCCTCCTGAGAAATGGCCATGTTGACTAACTCATTGTAACTATTGGCCCTGACGGTGTTGAGACGGTCGCGGAGCTTAGTGCTGAGCCCCCTCCTGAACCTGTCCCTTTTTCTTCTCATCGGTGTCTGCATGATATCCGGCATACTGGCACAGGTCATTGAAGGCCTGAGCATACTGTAACACTGTCCAATTTCCCTAAGTGAGTGCCAAAAACTCATTGAGCTTGCGGTCCATAATGCCTGCTGGTATATGATGCCCCCTGAAAGCTGCCTTGAACTCTCTCCATTCCACCTCATGGTCAACTGGCTGCATAGCAAGGAAGTGGTCCCACCATGTCTGCGTGGGTCCACGAAGCTACTGGGTGGCGAAACCTGACCTTAGTCACATCTGAACAAACTCTGTTGAGTAGTGGGAATTTGGATTCCACTACCCTAAGCCATACATCAGCATCTATAGGATCCTCTGCCCGAGTGAACAACGGTGGCTGCGTACTGAGGAACTCCTGATAAGTGGCTGCTGTTGGGTGATGCTGATGATCACCACCACCATAATGCTGAGGTGGCGGCTGACGCTGAGCCAACTGTTGCAGAATCTCATTCTGCTGAGCCATCAGTTCTTGCAGGGTAGGAGGCGGTGGCGGTGGTGGAGGAATGCGTTCATTATGTCCACGATGCGCTCTTCCTGCCATCTGAAAAACCAAGAATGCTCTCAATATCACATTTCTGATGTCAGGGTTCATACGCGGTGAAAGATTGGCAAGGGATAAAATCACTATTTTCTTGCATAATTCATAAAAAAGATTCTACATGGCATAAAACTTTTCTTCATAAGATTAAAGCTGACATCATTCATCATCCAAACTTCCAAAAGAGTTTGTTAAGATTACATCAGTGACCCAAAAGACTCAACTCTGTCTAGCCTAGCACCCCAAGGGTGCAAAAGCTAAGCTAGCCTCGAGGAGTTCTACCACCACACACTTCTAACTCTATCCGGGTGACCTAGTGAGCAAACGAGGCAACGCTCAACTCGGGGGAAGGTGGTCTCCCTGAGCCAGCAGTGTCCAAGCTAGAGGCAGGCTCCGGCTCCTCTCCTCCCTCGATGTCGACATCCTCGTTGGCCTTCATGTCCTGGATCTCCTGGTGGTGCATATCCAAACGTTGGTTAGCCTCCGCAAGTTGTTGCTGAGTGTTGATGAGCTGATCCTCGAGAACCTCAATGGTGTTCTCCCTGGTTCCCACTAGCTCCTCAAGCTCCTGGATCTCGTTGGACATCTGTTCCACCTGTAGGTCCTTTTCCACCATCTCAGTGGACAGGTCTACCACAAGTTCCTCTCTGTTATCCAAGGTAATCTTGGTAGCCTCCAACAATGCCATCAGATGAGACACTGCCTCTCCTCGCCTCACCTGCAAACGATACAGAGCATCCATGCATCACACCGTCAAGTGCGCAGTCTGCCGTGGGTAAAGAGCCCATATATCCTTGGCGTGCTCCACCTGGTCTTTCCACATTGGGTCGTCCTCCTTTTCAGTAGGGAATAAGCCAATGGGATGCGTAGACATCTCCAAGGAGTGAAAACCACAGAAGGTGGTTAGTCCGTGGAGAGCAATCGCCTCTATAGTATCCTCAGCCCAGTATCCGAAAGACTCGGAGTCCAACGAACACCAGCCTGGCTGTAAGGGATGAGGCTCTAGGGTCATCCTCACCCTACAGCGGGGCACTCGGTGCTTCTCAAACAGCTGCACCGCGTACTAGGGAGGCGTCGTGTAACCGGCTCCCTGAAGCACCTCCCACAAGATACAGGGAAAACCCTCTCATGCAAGTTCCGTTCGTGTGGGACTGTGTGTTCCCTTCGTCTGAGGATCCGTGAGAAGTCATCTATGTAGGGTTAAGTGTAAGTGAAAAAGAAGTATAAAATAAGGGGATCAAAACTCGGCCTCTCTCTGGCTACAACAATGTCACGGAGTGTACTTAATCTGTCATCATCATGTATAAAAATTCTTACCTAATTATTAATAGTTTAAGTAAGGATGCATGCATGCTCGTCCTAAACGACCTCATTTCAACTTAGAGGGAATAGGGAAGAACTCCCATCCCTTATAGTAGCATGTAGGGCTTACTCAAATAGCTACCTAGCTACCCCTCTATCATCCTAAGGCTTCACGTCCTAGGTCTATCCTGATCGTCCTATGATCTATCCAACATTTGTTTCTATCAAGTTTTACTTTTGAAAAGGATGGTATTTACTAGTTTATTGATTCCTCTGTGGTGATACGAGCTCCGATACCAGCTGTGGCGGAACCGCCCGAATTATTCCAACTTAAGTGCCTAAGTCCCGCCTTAGAGGCTAGACTACACTTAAATAGGAATAACACGTCAGTGCCTCGGATCTAGTCCGACGAGGCCACTAACAGGATCAAGTACCACGTATTCACTCGATGGTGAGGCATAGAGAAAATACAATAAAGCATAAAACCATACATTAAGGAGTATCAAATTTATTACATCATCATCGGAGTTTTAGCAAAAGTAGTGATCATTGTTCGGAATGCAGTGGAATGAAACTAACGAATAAATAAATGAAGAGATAGGGAAGCCTGTCCCATCACTCCTCATGCTCCTCCTCAGCCGAGGTAGGGTCCCACTCGACTGTCCAACCCGGTGGCAAGATGGACAGCCAAGTCACTCCAGCAACCATGTCCTCCAGAGAACCTATAAAAAGTTATGCCACAAACAAGGCTGAGTATACTAATACTCAGCTAGACTTACCCGGTGTGAGGAGTCTAGTCCTCTACCTCTAGACATGTAGCTGTTTGGCTGAGGGGTTTGCTTGCCAAAAGCACTAGCTGAGTCTAAAAATCAAGTTTTAGCTTTTTCAATATTTAGTTTGACTCTCTTAAGACTAAATGTGTACCTATCTAGTCATACATGGTATCAAACATTTAACAATCAACAACTTTTGCCAAGTCATCGCATTTCCACTTATTACTCAATGTAGCAGCATGAATCAAGCAGTCTCATTAGCTGTGAGAAGCAGACGATTCGAATCGAGTTTTTAAACCTTGCAAGGTAAACCTAAACACACAACATGGCGAGGCACTACGTCCCCACACACATCAACCGTCCCCATCGATTCCCTGTCAGCATATCAGGGCTCACCGCCTTGGCGTACAATGCCTCACTGACCCCGACTACCGTCGTGCAGTGATCGCACTTGTACCCACCATAACCGGAATGGGAGACCACGTCTCAGGTCGCGTGAGGGGTAAAGTCTGCTGCCAGGTTCAATCAGGTACTAGGCTTACCGATTTACCATATTTCTCGGCATGTGCTTAGTACGTTCAAACGCTTGACACATGGTACCACACCTTAATCCTTATTCCAATTTTCGTCTTGTAGACAACAGCATCCCCATGGATCCGTGTCCACAGACTACCATCATTCTGTTATCGAAAATGGATACAATCAATTTCCTGACCTCGCGCAAGTGCTAGAAAAATCACTCGACTTCTACCAAGATCCCTAATTAGCAAAGCAACTACTCGACCTAGCATACTAGTATCCATCTCAAAGGAATCCTGAGTTCATGCAACTAGGGTTTCAGTCAACTCCTACACTTAAGTGCACAATACAAGCCTACAATCATTAAGTGCAGTAAAATAGCATATATAACGGTTATGCATAAAACCGAGGCTTGCCTTCCAAAGCTGGGGCAGGCAGATCCTCGATGGCAGGCTCTGGTGCTGGATCCGGGGCTACCTCCTGAGCAACTCCTTGCTCTGGCACGAGGATGTAGCTCTCCGTCAGCGAGGTTGCAATCTATTCGAATGCAATGAATAAGAAATATGTATGCTATGATATGCAGGATTTAGTAACCATTATGCGTAGTGAAGAAAAACTAAGTTAGCTGATAACTTAGGGTTTCCTTGTCATAAGAAGCTATTAGTGGTTTATGCTTATCAATTTAGGTTTGAGGTTTTGCTTAGAGGTAAACATAGTGGATTAAGACTTGGATTGCCCTTAAAGGTTCTTAGTAGGTACTCAAGAGTTTTGCTGTTTTGGTCAGGGTAACATTTATCTCCACTACTAATTCCTCTTTTTATTCTCTTTTTATGCTCTTAAGGTGGGTTTGAACTACAACAGTGATTTCAAAATTTCCAAAATTCTGTAAACATTACAGTGGGTTACTATTGGTCACTGTAGTCTGTCCTATAAATTTGAGGTCAAAAATAAATAGATTATGCCCAGGACAAAAATAACAAAAGTTGGGGCAGAGGGGTTACTTTGCACTACAACTCTTACCTAGATGTGGGTTCTGTACTAAGAGTTATTTTTGCTGGTATCTATGGGTAATAACATGCTTCTGTGCCAAAAATCACAGAGGGTTAATTAGTGGTTATGTAGTTATGATTTTCTAAATTTAATGCCAAAAAGATCCTTATAACTAACTTGCTATTTGAAAAATATCAAACAACAGAACTTGTATTTTTCCTAGGTTCTTCTTAGCAAAAGAACAGTCATTCCTAAAGTAGGGGTGTTTTCTCCTTAGGATTATTTTCTTATGACTTTTCAAATTTTCTCTGTTTTTCATGAATAATTATGAGTGCAATTTCTTTTCACTGGACTATGGTTCAACAGATTTTTCTTGTGAACTACATAACTTAGACATGCTAGGAAAAATATGGTTGCCCTCTAGTTTCTATTTTCAACCCCTTTTCTGAATTTTCCTAAGTTTGAGCATAAACAAGCTTTAGTGAATAAACCTTCCTTAACCTCGTATATTGGGGTGTTTATTAATTTTAAACAGTGTAACTACTAGGTTAGGGTCTCCACTATTTTTCTTAACCTTGGTCTAACAACATTTCTATTTTTCCCTTTAATATTAAGTTTTGGGCAGTTTTCTTATTTAAATCAAAACTCTAGAAAATATTACAGGAACTATGGGGTTTATCATTTTTGTCTGATAGTTTATATTTCACAAAGTCTAGCAAAATTGGTTTGACTAATTTTGGATGATTATTCTTCAAGTTATGCATTTATTAAGTTCTCTGCAATATTTAAAAGAAAAGTAAATTCGAAATGGAAAAGAAATACAGATTTGCGCTGAAGTCCCTGGGTTTTCTCCCGCTCTTCTCTCACAAAACAGCCCTCGGTCTACTATTTGCATGAGTCACTGACCTTGCACAAAACCCCCTGGACTTAGCCTAAATCTAACCCGCGATCCCTAGCTGGCTAAAACAGTAACCGCGGCAAAGATCACGGCGGCGAGGCTTACCGGCGGCATTAGAGCTCCGGCGGGGTGGTTAGTGACGTCGGGGAGGTCACGACGGTCACGTCGATGTGCGGGTCGACGTCGGGGGTGGCTGGAGCTGCTCTGGCCACGAGCGCAGGCGGTGGAGGTCGTCGGTGGCTCCTGCTCCAGCCAAACCACGGCAGCGGGGTTCAATTAAAGTGCACGAGGAGCTCCACTTGGTGATGTAGAGGCCATGTGCGCCAGGAATTGAGAAATGCTGCAGAGGGTTACCCAGTCCACGCGCTCCGGCGGGGTTACGAACTTCGGCGAGCACGATTGCACTATTCTGGTGGGATTGGTCCTAGGCTCAAGCTCGGGCAAGCTTCACGGCCTCCTGGGGAAGCTATCCGAGGGCTCAGATCGAGCGAAGGTGGGCCGGAAAATGTTTGGCCACGGTGGTTGCCCTCGGGTCGCTCTGGCGGGTCGCGGGGAGGTCACCGGAGTTGTGGGCGAGCTCGGGAAAGTTGGGCGCGGCGCGGAGGAGGCAACGAGGAAGGTGATCGTGCATGAGGGTGGGCTTTATAGCCACTCGCGGGCACGGCACGGGCGTGGGCACGGGGGTGGCCGAGGGCACGAGCGGGGGTGCGCGTGCGGGCGTGCTCTGTCGCGTTCCCGAGTGTCTGCCCACGTCGAACACGTGGTGGTTTACTTCTGCCAGTGTTCAACGGCTTGTTTGGTCGCCTTAGCGTGCAGATCTCAGCAAAAATTCCATGTACGGTCTCTTCTCTGCACCAAATCCTATCTTTTCCATGTGAGTTCCAAGCAAAGATATGGTCGGGGTTGAGAGATATAGGGGTGGGAAGTTGGCTCTGTCCGAGCTGTCCACACCGAGACAAAAATCGTGTCAAGTCGTGTCAAACGACTTAGGGTTGGGTTCAAATTTTCCCAGGGTGTTCTAGAGGTCTTTAGGCGCCATTTTGTCAATTGGGCCATAAGGTTTTGAGGTTTGTAAAAAGGTGAACATGTTTGATCTTTGAAAGAGGGTCGGTTTTGAACTTGAGAAAAACCTGATTTTTCTTTTATGTTCTTCTCTTTGGTGACCTTTTTGGGGTTTTTCTGAAATATTTTTGGGGTCACTCTCTTTCTATTTTTTGTAGGGTATTAAGTGTACTACAACTTTTATAATTAGCCCAAGTCATGACAATGTGGTTTACATAGCCTTTTTGCTAAACTCCCCTCTAGGGCTCCATTTGCCTAAGGGAGTTGAATTAGGGTTTGAGTCATTCTCTCCTCTTTAGTTGCATGATAAGGCCAAAGCATGACTTCTGAGATGGGTTACACCTACTTAGGATCTTGACCCCCCAAGTTTGGTGTCTTTTGCTCAAAATAAACCACATGTGATGATAGGTTCACTAGTGTAGTCTTGAGTAAAAACCCCAAGTAACACCTGGGGTGTTACACTAGTTGTGTTCAGTACGTGTAAGATGAAGTCGATGTCGTGCGCTAGTAGTTAGTATCATCTATGTTTGTGATCGACAATGTTGGGGTAGGGTATGATCGACGATTTTCTTATCTAGTGATTCGTGTGATGGTATATTGTATAAAATATGCATGGTAAAATATATGTAATTTAATCCAGTCGCGTGGTCTAAAAAGTAATGTTTCTTGTTCTAGATTTAAATTCCTTATACCACTGAACTTAGATTTTAATTAATTAACTGATAAGTGGTGTTTAGGCTAATCATGATTAATGTGTCTAGTTTATTGTTTCGTGATGTTTGCGTTAGGTTCGTTTAATTTAGAGAAGCGTAAATATTACGCTTAGTCGAATATCGAAAACTAGTATTCCTGTATGGAACAGTACAACGCCTCGCCGCTAGGTGTTTAATTCACTATCGCGTAGCACTATTTAGGTTTGAAATATTTCTGTCTATATGCATTCATGTGCATAATGCATTCCATTCAGGTACGTTAATTAATCACGTGAAGCGGAAGACGAGCCAAGTCGATCCCAAGCGCGGGCTAATCCGCAGGATGATGCTGATGGACGAACCTAAAGATGGGATGTTCTGATCAAGTGCCAGGACAAAGGCTGATCGTCAAGTGGACGTCACCTAACAACACTAACCTAGTGTTATTCAGGCAAGCCCCGATGGATTCGCCACCTCCTTGCTGTTTTAAAATCTTTATCACCTTATATGCTGCATTAGGTGAGAGGAGTTGTGTGCTAAACCGTTGATGCATTTCTTTCCTTGAAAATTGATTACCCTTCCTTGATACCCGTTTTGAAAAGAATTTTATGATGCTTAGCCTTGCTTTAGCAAAATAATGTTTTGTTTTAAAACAAAAGTGATGCTTCAGTGGGTGGGAATGTTTTCAAAAATAAAACTTGATGGTGGATCCGTCAAAGGCCTTGATGGGTTCAACATCGGAAAAGATGTACCTCTGCCAGGTACCAGACTTTGGGTTGAAAATAATAAAGCTGAGACCGGGCGGTTGACTTGCACGAGAAAGGAGTCTCGGTGTAGTGTCTCCGTCTGTGTCGATTAAGGGCCGTACCGATTGTAGGCATGTTGATCTAGGACCTTTTAGCTGGCCACATACCTCGTCATGGGTAAGCCTGAACTCGGCTATTCCATACATGAAATGACAACCACGCACTGGGAGTGGGAGATGGTGGGAGTAGCAGTTATCCTCCTGGCAAGAGGCTGGATGGTAGGGTAATGTGCTCTTGGGTAGCGCGGACCAGTTCATGTAGTGGAGGATCCGTGGGAATGGTTGACATATGCCAGGGTTAAGTGCTACATATGTCGTGTGGTTGGAGATCCCCAGTTGGGTATTAATCGATTCGGATCGCCGTTACTTCTCGGATATGAAGACTGGATCGCTGCCCTTCATCGTAGATAACAAGCGAAACAAAAGTTGGATTTTAAAAGAAAGCTAGTGTAGGACAAGTGAATGCTCTAGATTAGGCAAATCTAGATTCAGGAAAAGTACTTAATTTGTGATGTAAAATTTTGGCTTAAGGACTCACTTCTAGTAAGCTTTTCTGCAAAAAGAGTCTTTGATTCTTGATAAGCCATACCTTGAATCCCTCTATCCAGCATACCCTTGAGAGTCTTTTTTTTAGTTGGGTAAGTCTTGCTGAGTAATTCCATACTCAGGGTTTTATTCCCTGTTGTTTTTCAGGTTATAGTTTTGTGCTGCTAATGATGGTGTTAAGTGTCGGTGGGCTCGGCCTTCTTATAAGTCTAAGTAACTCCTATACTTCTTATGGAGGATGGTCACTTGAGCTAGCATATATTTCAATCTTACAAATAATTTATAACACTTCAAAGTTTACTCCTTTGAACCACTTTTGTAATCACTCCGATCATGTACAAAGTAAATTTTTTGTAACTCGTAAAATTTGGTAATAAGACTTCCGCTGCAAACTATTGGTGTGTGATTTGTGTTACTTAATCTTGTGGTTCTGGTTGTAAGTGGTTTATCCGAGGTCCTTGGGGCACTCGGACAGATCCTATTAAGTTATATGGTGCACATGCATAGTCGTCTAAGGTCTTCGAGACAAGGACATGTACATGTGGGCCCAATAACTTGGGAGGTTCTGCCACATTTGTAGAGTGTAAAACCGGTATATCAGAAGTGCTCACTGGTCATGAGCAGCTCGGACCCTCACATGACTAAATTATGGAACTAAACTTACTCTGTCATATGCATTGCATCGCGGGTGTTATTATCAATTGTGATCTCTTATTTAATTGGGTTGATATCTACTTATACTTAGTAACTGCTATTAAAATTTTGACCAACTTTGAAAGCAATGCTCAGCTTTAACCATCTCCTTTGGTAAGCCTTAAAGTTCAGATGAGCTCCCACCTTTGGTGAGTTCATGCACATTATTCCCCACAACTTGTTGAGCGATGAACGTATGTGAGCTCACCCTTACTGTACTCACATTCCCCCCAGGTCAAGAAGAGGTACCACAGGATGAGGCGCATGAAGGATGCTGTGATGAGTTCGTGAGTGGTTTAGGCCGTCGTTTCCCAGTCAACTTTGTTGTTGTATCGTTGTCTTCATATGATGTAATCATTTATCTATTTTGTACAGAACTCTGTTATATATTAATGATGTGACATTCGTTTCTGTACCATGAGCCATCATATGTGTGAGACTTGATCCTAGCACACATTTGACACACGCCTAGAAATCCGGGTGTGACAGCGCGAGATGAAGTGACTCAGAGCCGCAAGGCATCCCATGACCTGCTGGACTCCCTTGACATGTTTTATTGGTCCCATGTTCATGATTGCCGAGACCTTTTCTGGATTGGTCTCGATTCCTTGTTCCGACACTATGAACCCTAGAAGCATGCCTCGGGGGACCGACACACTTCTCGGGGTTGAGTCTAACGCTCTTAGCCCGGAGGCAAGCGAAGGCGATTTCAAGGTCGGCGATGAGGTTATCGGTGTTCCTTGTTTTGACTAATATATCATCAACATAGGCCTTGGCCATCAAGCCGATGTGGTTGCTGAACACACGGTTCATTCAATGTTGATATGTGGTGCCGACGTTATGCAACCCGAAGGGCATGGTTGTGTAACAGTACATGCCATGCGGGGTGATGAAAGAAGTCACAAGCTGGTTGGACTCTTTCATCCGGATCTGATGGTAACCTGAGTAGCCATCGAGGGAAGACAAGATTTTGCATCCCGTGGTGGAGTCAACGATGTGATCGATCCGAGGTAGGGGGTAGGGAACTTTTAGACATGCTTTATTTAAACTAGTATAGTCTACACACATCCACCATTTTCCTCCCTTTTTCCTAACTAATACAGGGTTAGCCAACCACTCGGGATGAAACACTTACTTGATGAACCCAGCCACCAAAAGCTTGTGGACCTCCTCCCCGATGGCCCTGCGCTTCTCTTCATCGAACCACCACATTTGCTGCTTCACTGGCCTGGAGTTGGCACGGATATCCAAGGAGTGCTCAGCGACCTCCCTCGGTAAGTCAGGCATGTTCGAGGGGCTCCATGCAAATACTTCATCATTTGCGTGGAGGAAGTCAACGAGCACTGCTTCCTATTTGGGCTCGAACTGGGAGCCGGTCCGCAACATCTTTTCGCCGAAGCTGTTGGGGTCGAGGGGGATGGTCTTCATTCCTTCCACCGGCTCAAAGTTGTTGCCATGCTTCTTGGGGTCGGGAACCACCCCGGTGAGGTTCTCCAAGTCGGCAATAAGCACCTCGAACTCTACGAGCGCCTCGGTGTACTCGACGCACTCGATGTCGCACTCGTAGGCGTGGCGGCACGTTTCGGCCGATGGTGATGATGCCTGCTGGACCCGACATGTTCAGCTTTAGGTAAGTGTAGTTTGGGACAACCATAAAGCTGGCGTAGCATGGCCTCTCGAGCACGGTGCGGTAGGTGCCTTAGAACCCCACTACTTCAAAGATGAGGACCTCCTTTCGAAAGCTGGTCGGAGTCCCAAAGCCGACATACAGATCAATCTACCAGAGGGGGTGTACCCTCTTTCCAGGGATGATGCCATGAAATGGCACGACCCAGGCCCTAATCTAGGAACGTCTGATCCCCATGAGCTCCAAGGTGTCTACATAGATGATGTTGGGGCCGCTGCCTCCATCCATGAGTAAATTGGTGAGACGAGTGTTGCCGATGATGGGGTCGACAACGAGCGGGTACTTCCCAGGGATTTGGGATGTAATCTAGATGGTCGTCCCAGTCGAAGGTGATGGCGCGGTCAGACCAATCTAAGTATACATGGCACCGCTACCTTGACCGAGAAAACCTATCGATGCTCCTTCTTTCGTTGCCTCGAGGATAGGTTGACAGTGGGCCCCAATTATCATGTAGCAGTTGTGCACATTGGGGAACCCGTCACCCTTGTCGTCTTCCCCGTCACTAGGACCTTTCTTGCTGCCTTCCTCCACCGAACGGACGAGCTTGTTGTAAAATCACCAGAGCATGTTGCACTCACTGAGGGTATTTATGACGAGGCCCTTATGGTAAGGACAGGATTCCCTCAACATCTTGTCGAACACGCCCGGTCCCCCTTGGGGGCTTAGGGGTTGCGCTTTTCTACTGCGACGACAAGATCTGTGGCGAGGGTCTCACGTTGGCCCTGTTGTGCCTTCTTCTTCTTGCCCTTCTTGGGGTTGCATTGGGTGGACGCCTCGGGGCATACTCCTTTCACTTCCCGTTACCCTTATCCTTGTGGAAGAGGGCCTCGACCGCCTCCTGAGTTGAAGCGAACTCATGGCGATGTCCATTAATTCATTTGCTATGTGTCACACCCGGTACTGGGGGCAAAACCGAATGCATAGCATATGTGTGCCAAGATCCATTTCCACACATATGTTGACACCATAAGTGTAATATATCAAAAGACAATGCAATAAAGGCGTAAAGAGAGTAGAGTACTTTATTACATCATTTGAATCATTATATCTTTAACCAGTATCATCATCAAAGTAAGGTGTAATTAAATATGGGTAATCTCCCACATGAAGATGACTAGTGTATCGTTAGACTTAAAACTCAACATCGAAATCTCCATCAGTGTCTTCTTCATCACCCTCTGATCAAAATATTAGCAAGGGTGAGCTCACTAATGGTCGGGGCTTAGCAACTGGGGGAAAAATTAATGCAAGTTTAACAACGTGAGGCTAAGGTTGAGCAGTAAGCATTTTAGTTGGTCAACATTTTATTAGAACACCTATCTTACTAATAAGTGTGTATCCCAAGTATCCCTTTCAAACAAAGGTATAAGAGTATATCAAAAACACATAAGTGAAAATCACTTAAGCAAATCATTAGCAGATCATCAAATCTCGATTTATTGTCCATCTTTAAGTTCAATTATCATGTGAGGGTCCAGGTTGCTCTTAACCATGAGCACGGCTGACATATCAGTTTTACACTCTGCAGAGGTGGTACAACTTTACCAACAAGCCATGTATCCCATCTAGCCTAGGTTGATCGGACCCGTAAACACTACCAAGGTGAATGGCTAGGAATCCATTATGAGGCTTTCACAAAATACACTTAATACAAAACAAACCTCTAAGGTTTCCAAGTCGGTGTGGAGGCCCTCTAGGTGAGGTACCTTAGCCAAGAATATGTCCCCATGTTAACATGAGCTGCCACCACTGCCGCTCCCCCTCTTGCCCATATTTCAGGTAAGGTTGCTAGGTACTAAGCATATAAAGCTAATTACCAAAGCTAGAGCCATGATAGCACTCGTGGTTGCACTGTTATCCTGGGTGGTCACTCCATGTTCCAATTAATATGAAATAGTCTTGTTTAACCATTAGGGTTAACACCATAATGCCAATTTCATTTCTGGAACATTAATATCAATAATGAGTGACATCAAAATTATTAAGTTGAGCGGTAGCACAAATTTGCAAAGCATAATATTTTTTTAGGGTAATCAAGGAATACAGTTGGTAAATGTAGGAAATCCTTAATTAGGTAAATCCCATCAAATTATGTAGTGTATCCAAAAAAGTAAACATTATTATATGCATTAATTGGGTACAAATAGAATATGAAGAGAGAGCATCCACTTGCCTTGCTCAAACGTGTCCTGCGGGTCGTCCTCGAACTTGTTAGGCTCGTCTAACTCACAGTCCACTTCTAGCATCGATTTGCGTATCGCACATACAAAAGAATACCTACGCCAAATAAATAAACATACACCAGTACATGGGTAATCATTCACCATTACATTCACATTCATACATTACACTTATCACACTCATAAATACGTCTTAAAGCGTAAATACTTATTAATTCATTTATGACTATTATTGCGAGTCATTAATGATGCAATTATGAGTAGGTGTCTATAATAATAGTTTTAACTGGTATTAATATGTATTAACATTCTTTATAAAAATAAAGGCTAATTATTTTCTTTAATACTAATAAATAGACTAATAGATTTTTATTTCTTTTATTTCTAAACAGAACTTATGCGTATAGCTAAAAATGACTCTACTAACATTAATATTCTAAAAATCAATATAAATCACAAATTGGGCTTTTTATAACATAATCATGGTTATTATGACAAAAACAAGTGTTTTACTAATTCTAAGAATTTAAGTACTATACTTATGGACACCTTTATTTTGGCGAGTAAAAACATATTTTTATTACAACTAGCGATATTCTTTTAGTTTTCTCTTTTCTTTCTAAAAGAAAGTATCACTAAAAATAATCGGAGATAAATCATCTAATAACCTATAATGTTTATATTTCATGAATTATATACCATTTACTAATTCCATGTTAAGAAAAGTTTCTATTATCTATTAAAACGAACTTATGATTATAACCTTCTAAATATATTCCAAAATCCTTTGTGAACAAAATTAACTATAAAATTACCTATCTAGTGTTTTTATCACCATCATGTGTCTATCCATTTTTGTCATACTTCTCTCTAATCCTACTTTCTAAAAATCATCGTAAACAAATAATACGAATAATCACGGTGCACTAATTTATCGCACATATCTACCAAAAATCCATAGCGCACATACTGCATGAATTCTGAATCACGACATTCTCATATTACAACACAATAATTATAAAATTCATAAAATTATTCAAAAATACATAAAATTATTTTGGGTCGTCTTCAACCTTGCGACGAACGGCAGACGGGCTTGGGCGCGTGTCTAGGCGAAGGCTTGGTACGGCAGGTGGCGTAGCTCCGGCGAGTAGGGCACGAGCGCGGTCCACGAAGCTCCGGCGACGGTGGTCGTGCCTCAAACGGCGAGGAGAGTGAGAGAGAGAAGGGGGCGAGATCGGGTAGGAAGGAGGGAGAAAGGAGCTCAACCGGTATTTATAGAGAGAGGGAGGGGAGAGGAGAGGTCGTCGGGGAGAGAGGAAGGGGCGGCTAGGGTGCTTCAAAGCCATTGATGGCGTTCATCATTGGGGTTAGAACGTGGGGAGGAGAAACGGTCGAGTTTGAAGCTCCATTTACGCGACAGGAAGAACGGTCACTAGGCACGGGGCTTCGGTCGCCGGTGGCTCGGCCGGGGGTCGGGTGTCAAGCGTGGTTGGGCGTCGGGCTGGGGTGGCGTCCTGGCGCGGGCTGGGTGCGTGGCTCGGCCGTCCTGGCGCGGTGGCGAGCGCAGGCTCCTAGCGGCGCTCGGCTAGGGGAAGGGAGAGGGAAGAAGAGAAGGGACCGGGTGGGCCCCGCGCTTAAGAGAGAGAGGAGGGGAGGGGAGAAGGAGGGTGGCGGTGGCGGCTGGGAGGCAGGGGCCCGCGGCTTGCTTCATGGGCCCTAGTGGGCCTTTAGGGTTAGGGTTTAGAATTTTCTTTTTTTTTTCTTTTTTTTTCTATTCTAATTCCAAAATATATTTTTAAATGACCCTAAAATTCATAATAATTATACCAAAATTATTTATAAGTAAAATATTTATTTTTGGACTAATAATTATTATATTATTTTTTTTGGATTTTCATTTAAGAAGAAATGCTATTAAATATCCAAAAATCAATCATGAACAATCAAAAGTTATTCCAAACACAAATAAATAACCAACACTTGAATGAAAAATTTATTGCCATAATTATCATTAATAACTAAATGCATTATTTTTAGTTGATGGTTTTTATAGTGTTACAAATCTACCCCTCTTAAAAGAATCTCGTCCTTGAGATTAAGGAACTTCTGAGAATAACTGGCCTCATCTTCAGAATGATGACTCCACTGAACTTTGCACATGTTAATGACTTTACTCCGTGTAATTCTGCAAGATGTATCCAGAATTCTGACAGGGTACTCCGAATAAGTCAAATCCTCATTAACATTCAGTTCTTCCATGGGTAACTGTTCCTCCGGTACTCTCAAGCACTTCTTGAGTTATGACACATGTAATACGTCATGCACATCTGATAAACTATCAGGTAGCTCTAACTGGTACGCTACTTCACCTTTTCTTTCCAAAATCTTGAATGGGCCAATATAGCGAGGAGATAATTTTCCTTTAACCTTAAATCTTTTCATTCCTCTCATCGGTGAAACTTTAAGGTATACAAAGTCTCCTACTTTGAATATCAACTCTCTTCTTCTATTGTCAGCATATCTTTTCTGTCTTGATTGTGCAGTCTTCAGATTCTCTCTGATAATCTGTACTTGCTTTTCTGCTTCTTGGAGAATTTCTGGACCAAATACTTGACTTTCTCCGGTCTGATTCCAATAAAGCGGTGTTCTACACTTTCGTCCGTAAAGTGCTTCAAATGGTGCCATTTTTAGACTTGCTTGATAATTGTTGTTATACGAGAATTCTGCATAAGGCAAACTTTTATCCCAACTTCTACCATGCTTTAGAGCGCAAGCTCTTAGCATATCTTCCAACACTTGGTTTGTTCTTTCCGTTTGCCCATTCGTTTGCGGATGATAAGCTGAACTAAAGTTTAACTTGGTATCCATGGACTCATGTAGTCTTTTCCAAAAGCACGAGGTAAATTGGGTTCCTCGATCTGATACGATCTTCTTCGGTACTCCGTACAGACAAACAATCCTCGACATGTATAACTCTGCTAACTAGGCTCCTGAGTAAGTTGTCTTCATAGGTATAAAGTGTGCCACTTTAGTCAACCTGTCTACTATGACCCATATTGAATCATAGCCACCCCGAGTACGGGGTAGTCCGACTATGAAATCCTGCTGGTCTTTGGTGTTCGACTTTAACTCGTTGACACATGTCACACAATGCAACATGAGCAGCAACATCTCTTTGCAAACCGTACCACCAATACTTTTCCCTTAGATCCTGGTACATCTTAGTACTTCCAGGGTGAATAGAGTAAGTTGAATCATGAGCTTCTCTCAAAATAAGTTGGCGTAGGTGTTCGATTTCTAGTACACAGATTCTCTTTTTAAACCATATTGTACCTTGTTCATCTTCCATGAAATCTGGGGCTTTACCCAAACCAATTTGTGTCTTAATTTCTTTGATTTTCTCATCAGACTCTTGTCCTTTACGAATCTCTTCTTCCAAAGTAGATTCAACTTCCATAACCGTTGCTTCCATATTATTGAGCATACCAAGGTTGAGTTGTTCCATTTCTAGCACAATTCCTGTGACATCAAATGAGTAGTGATGTTGTTCACTTGACCCTTACGGCTCAAAGCATCAGCCACTACATTTGCTTTTCCTAGGTGATATTGTATTTCCAAATCGTAGTCTTTGATCAACTCAAGCCATCTTCTCTGTCTTAGATTGAGTTCTTTCTGAATGAATATATATTTCAAGCTTTTTTGATCCGTGAAGATTTTGCACTTGTTTCCAATCATATAGTGCCTCCAAATCTTCAAAGCATGCACTACAGCAGCTAGTTCCAAATCATGCGTAGGATAATTCTTTTCATGCTTTCTCAACTGTCTTGAGGCAGCATAAGCTATTACTTTTCCTTCTTGCATTAACACACATGCAAGTCCAACGTGCGCTGCATCGAATACACATCGAATCCCTTGTGAATGTCTAGCATTACCAATATTGGTGCAGTGGCTAACCATTTCTTGAGTTCCTCAAAACAATTCTGGCATGCTTCATCCCACTTGAATCCTTTACCTTTCTCCAGTAGTGAGGTAAGAGGTTTCACTAACTTGGAAAAACCTTCAATAAATCTTCTGTAGTATTCTGCCAATCCAAGAAAATGTCTGATCTTGGACGCATCCTTTGGTTGCTTCCAATTTAGTATTTCACTTATCTTTCCTGGATCTACTTTAATTCCACCATCAATAACAATATGTCCTAAGAAAGAAACTTCCTTCAGCCAAAAATCACACTTCGAGAACTTTGCATATAGTTGGTTGTCACTGAAGCTTTTGTAGGACTAGCCTTAGATGATCTTCATGTGTTTCTTCATTCGGAGAGTATATCAATATGTCGTCAATAAATACGACCACAAAATGATCCAGATATTCCATGAATACTTTATTCATCAAGTTCATAAAGTATGCGGGTGCATTAGTCAGTCCAAACGACATGACCAAAAACTCATATAATCCATATCTCGTAGTGAAGGCTGTCTTGGGTACATCTTCTGCTCGAATCTTTAACTGATGATATCCCGACCTTAGATCTATCTTCGAGAATATATTAGGTCCCTTCATCTGATAAAATAAATCTTCAATCTGAGGTAATGGGTATTTATTCTTAATTGTTACTTCATTCAAACTCCTATAATCAACACACATTCTTCTCGAACCATCTTTCTTGCTCACAAATAGAACTGGGGCTCCCCAAGGAGATGAACTTGGGCGAATGAAATCCTTTTCTAGTAATTCATCTATATGTTTCTTCAGTTCTACTAAATCTTTGACATCCATTCTATAAGGTATTTTTGAGATAGGTGCAGTTCCGGGTAATAATTCAATAGAAAACTCTATAGCACGGTCAGTTGGCATACCTGGTAATTCCTTCAGAAATACGTCTAGTTATTGACACACTACCTTGATATTTTACAGGGGCTTTTCTTCCAAGTGATTTATCATTGTTTCTCCTTTTTCATCCTGTTGACTTGTCTGTGCTAACATGGATCCTTTCACCTTGAGGACTTGTCAACATAATTGTTCCATTGGCACATTGTATCACTCCATCACAACTTTTCAACCAATCGCATCCAAGAATTGCATCAATACCATTGGATCCTAAGACCACTAGGTTGACTGGAAAATCTATTCCTTGAATCTTGAGATTAACATGGAGGCATGAATGTGTGGCCTTCATGTCACCTCCTGGTGAACTAATATGTAACATCTTCTTAAGATGGTGCTTTGGTATGTTATGTTTTTCCACGAATGACTCAGTTATAAATGAATGCGATGCTCCAGAGTCAAATAAAACTGATGCAGGTATGGAGTTAATAAGAAACATACCATACACCACGTCGGCATCCTTAGGCAGTGATTCAGCTGTGACGTGATTGACCCTTCCTCTATTCTGGTTCTGCGGCGTTTTGTTCTGCGCAGATCCACGAGCGGGGGTGTTCTGGTCAATCCTCTAGTTGTTGCTCTTCTAAGGTGTCTATTGGTTGCGCCTAGGGAAGTTGTTAGCATAATGGCCAAGCTCATCGCACTTGAAACAACCATTGGGTTGGACTGGTGCGTTGTTGCTTTTGGCCTGCGTGTTCACGGTGCCACCATGACGAGTCTGCGAACTACCACCAGACCTTTGGTTGGTTTGAGAGCTGTTCCTCTGCTGGTTCTGAGCTTGATTGCTTCTCTGGCCTTGTTGTCCAGAGCGTTGCATCTGATAACTTTTTCCACCTTGATTTCCAGAGCGAAACTGAGAACCTTGCGAGTTGTTCTGGCGGGTGTTCCTGCTAGACTGACCTTGGAACTTCCTTTTGTGGTCAGACAGTTCCCTTCTTTTGCTTTCAAGGCCAATTGCCTTGTTCAGCAGAGTCTGGAAGTTGGGGAAGGTATGACTCTGTAGTTGATAGTTCAGAGGTCCAATCAATCTTTCTAAGAAACGCTCTTGGTGCTTCTCATCCGTATCCACCTCTTCCAGTGCGTAGCGTGAAAGCTGAGTGAAGCGATCACAGTACTCACTGGCAGTCATATTCCCTTGAGTAAAGGAAAGGAGCTCCTTCTTCTTCAGTTTCATAATTCCCGAGGGAATATGATGAGCACGGAAGTTCACTTGGAACTCCTGCCAAGTTATAGTATTTGCATTGGCATGTGCCGCTGTGAAGGCATCCTACCAGTCAGACGTGGAACCCTCGAGTCTTTCTAAGGCGTATAAGACCTTCTCCCGATCATTGCATTGGGTGATATCCAACTTCTTTTCGATAACCTTGAACCAGTCATTGGCATCCAAAGGATCAACCGCATGAGAGAACGTAGGCGGGTGATGGCTCATAAAGTCCCGATGCTTATCTCTAGCCGGGGGTGCATTCTGCTGTTGCTGCTAGTGTTGTTGATTCTGCTAGTTTTGCTGAATCTGTTGAACAGATGCAGTGAGTCCCAGCAGAAGCTGCATCTGAGTGGCGATAAACTGTTCCATGTTAGGGTTTGGTGGTGGTGGTGGTATCTGTTGACCACGCTGGTTCTTGTTGTTGTTGGGTCCTGAACGAGCATTCTCCATCTGATTGGTTAGAAAGTGAAATTCTTAGAGGAGTGACGAGTAATAGAGATTCTAGAGGGGAATAGCTTATGCCTCAATAAAGTGATTTAAGATATAACTTATTTTTTTTTATGCTCTTATGGCCATCATTCCATAAGACCATTGCACTCAAACAAAAATCCAACTCAAGCATAGCAACCAACACCATCACATGCTTGTTATTATTATAAAGATAACTTTAAAAGAGAGTATTCATCATCTGACACGAGAACTATCTTATTAAAACATAACTTAAAATTCTTTAGAGTAGCCTGGTGATGAATCCAGGTTCCCCATAGTGAATCCTCTTGCGGGGTGGGGACAACGCCATGGCGGGGACCTGGGCTTCAGGCGGATCCCGTCCTTGAAGTAGGGCTTCCAGGGCTGCAATCCTGGCATGGGCATCTTCTAGCTCCAAGTGCACCCTAGAGAGATCTAGGGTGGCACTGTCCAGGTCGGTGTTGAGACCGGCCACTACACCAGCTAAGGTGTTCAGGCGATCCTCACCAGCTCCACCTGGAACAATGTTGGTCTGGCTTCCTCCACTCAGACATAGAGGAAGATGTCTGAACCTCGTGTCATCTAGCTACTGCCGGTAGGTGTGGCTGAGAGACCACAGAGTTCGTCTGGCAGCATCGCTGACCGAAGCAGCATAGGTGGATAGCAGTGTTAGGGACTCATGAGCTGATAGAGTCCTGAACTCCCTATCACCTGCATCCATCACCCTGACGTGGATGCGAGTGATGTAGTAGCAAGCCTGGGGAGGCTCGCACACTCACCTTGTTTCGTACAAGGGTCGGACATAGGTTCCCAACGCGTGCAACACATCTTGCAGCAGGTTGGGGAAGTGTCCCGTCTCGAACAATGATGTGTAATGTTCGGTGACAGGCCCAAACCCCATGAAGTAGTCCTGCTGGGCATCGTTGGCCTCCTCGTTGACGTTTTCCTGGTCATCCTTGTCATCGTCGTCATCCTCATCATCGACCCAGAGTCACCTGGGTTATCGCCACCGGGTGCGGGAGCTTGAACGGCTAGTGCAGGCGGTGCCGAGGTTGATGACCTAGCTACGAAGGCTAGTAACTCTGCCAATGGGGTGGGCATCGGCAGAAGTTCCTCTGAGCTGTCCTCAAGGATGACTCCATGCTCCACTCGAATGCGAGGGAGATCCACCAGAACTTCCTCAACTACCACTGGGTAGACAGGAACTTGTCGTGGCGGAGGGGCGTAGTTGGTGTTAACTCGGGTGGTTTGGAGGGTACGAACCATCTACAAGAGAAAATGTCAACTCAGTTGAATTTTTAAAGAGGTAAGGCCATTAAAATAATTTTATAAGAATGAAATTAGCAAGTTTTGAACAAACTAGGCTTTCCATTTCTAACTAGTCTAACGACCTAGGGTTAGCATAGCTTTGATACCACTTATGTCACACCCGGTTCTAGGGGCAAAACCGAATGCATAGCATATGTGTGCCAAGATCCATTTCCACACATATGTTGACGTCACAAGTGTAATATATCAAAAGACAATGCAATAAAGGCATAAAGAGAGTAGAGTACTTTATTACATCATTTGAATCATTGTATCTTTAACAAGTATCAACATCAAAGTAAGGCGGAATTAAATATGGGTAATCTCCCATAGGAAGATGATCGGCGTATCGTTAGACTTAAAACTCATCATCGAAATCTCTATCAATGTCTTCTTCATCACCCTCTGATCAAAATATTAGCAAGGGTGAGCTCACTAATGGTCGGGGCTCAGCAAGTGTGGGAAAAATTAATGCAAGTTTGACAAGGTGAGGCTAAGGTTGAGTAGTAAGCATTTTAGTTGGTCAACATTTTATTAGAACACCTGTCTTACTAATAAGTGTGTATCCCAGATATCCCTTTTAAACAATGGTATAAAAGTATATCAAAAACACTCAAGTGAAAACCACTTAAGCAAACCATTGGCAGATCATCAGATCTCGATTTATTGTCCATCTTTAAGTTCAATTATCATGTGAGGGTCCAGGTTGCTCTTAACCGTGAGCACGATTGACATATCAGTTTTACACTCTGCAAAGGTGGTACAACTTTACCAACAAGCCATGTATCCCATCTAGCCTGGGTTGATCGAACCCATAAACACTACCAAGGTTAATGGCTAGGTATCCATTATGAGGCTTTCACAAAATACACTTAATACAAAGCAACCCGCTAAGGTTTCCAAGTCGGTGTGGAGGCCCTCTAGGCGAGGTACCTTAGCCAAGAATATGTGCCCATGTTAACATGAGCTGCCACCACTGCCGCTCCCCCTCTTGCCCATATTTCAGGTAAGGTTGCTAGGTACTAAGCATATAAAGCTAATTACCAAAGCCAGAGCCATGATAGCGCTCGTGGTTGCACTATTATCCTGGGTGGTCACTCCATGTTACAATTAATATAAAATAGTCTTGTTTAACCATCGGGTTAACACCATAATGCCAATTTCATTTCTGGAACATTAATGTCAATAATGAGTGACATCAAAATTATTAAGTTGAGCGGTAGCACAAATTTGCAAAGCATAGTATTTTCCCAGGGTAATCAAGGAATCGAGTTGGTAAATCTACGAAATCCTTAATTAGGTAAATCCCATCAAATTATGCAGTGTATCCAAAAAGTAAATATTATTATATGCATTAATTAGGTACAAATAGAATATGAAGAGGGAGCATCCACTTGCCTTACTCAAACATTGTCCTGCGGGTCGTCCTCAAACTTGTTAGGCTCGTCTAACTCACAGTCCACTTCTAGCATCGATTTGTGTATCACACATACAAAACAATACGTACACCAAATAAATAAACATACACTAGTACAGGGGTAATCATTCACTATTATATTCACATTCATACATCACATTTATCACACTCATAAATACGTCTTAAAGTGTAAATACTTATTAATTCATTTATGACTATTATTATGGTCATTAATGATGCAATTATGAGTAGGTGTCTATAATAATAGTTTTAACTGGTATTAATATGTATTAACATTCTTTATGAAAATAAAGGTTAATTATTTTCTTTGATACTAATAAATAGACTAATATATTTTATTCCATTTATTTCTAAATAGAACTTATGCGTATAGCTAAAAATGACTCTACTAACATTAATATTCTAAAAATCAATATAAATCACCAATTGGGCTTTTTATAACATAATCATGGTTATTATGACAAAAACAAGTGTTTTACTAATTCTAAGAATTTAAGTGCTATACTTATGGACACCTTTATTTTGGCTAGTTAAAACATATTTTTGTTACGACTAGCGATATTCTTTTAGTTTTCTCTTTTCTTTCTAAACGAAAGTATCACTAAAAATAATCAGAGATAAATCATCTAATAACCTATAATGTTTATATTTCATGAATTCTATACCATTTACTAATTCCATGTTAAGAAAAGTTTCTATTATCTATTAAAACGAACTTATGATTATAACCTTCTAAATAATTTCCAAAATTCATTGTGAACAAAATTAACTATAAAATTACCTATCTAGTGTTTTATCACCATCATGTGTCTATCCATTTTTGTCATACTTCTCTCTCATCCTAATTTCTAAAAGTCATCATAAACAAATAATATGAATAATCATGGTGCACTAATTTATCGCATATATCTAACAAAAATCCATAGCGCACATACGCATGAATTCCGAATCATGACATTCTCATATTACAACACAATAATTATAAAATTCACAAACTGAATCAAAAAGTGATTTCGAAAATATATAAAATTATTTTGCGTCGTCTTCAACCTCGCGACGAACGGCGGACGGGCTTGGGCGCACGTCTTGGCAAAGGCTTGGTACGGCGGGTGGCGTAGCTCCAGCGAGTAGGGCACGAGCCCGGTCCACGAAGCTCCGACGATGGCGACGGTGGCTCAAACGGCGAGGAGAGTGTGAGAGAGAAGGGGGCGAGCTTGGGTAAGGAGGAGGGAGAGAGGAGCTCGGCCGGTATTTATAGAGAGAGGGAGGGCAGAGGAGAGGTCACCGGGGAGAGAGGAAGGGGCGACCGGGGTGCTTCAAAGCCATTGATGGCGTTCATCAATGAGGGAAGAACATGGGGAGGAGAAACGGTCGAGTTTGAAGCACCATTAACGCGAGAGGAAGAACGGTCGCTGGGCACAGGGCTTTGGTCGCCGGTGGCTCGGCCGGGGGTCGGGTGTTGGGCGCGGTCGAGCGTCGGGCTGGGGCGGCATTCCTGGCGCGGGCTGGGTGCGCTGCTCGGCCGTCCTAGCACGGCAGCTAGCGCAGGCTCCTGGCGGTGCTTGGCTTGGGGAAGGGAGAGGGAAGAAGAGAAGGTGTCGAGTGGGCCCCGCGCGTAAGAGAGAGGGAGGGTAGGGGAGAAGGAGGGTGGCGGCGGCGGCTGGGAGAAGGGGGGCGCGACTTGCTTCATGGGCCCTAATGGGCCTTTAGGGTTAGGGTTTAGAATTTTATTTTTTATTTCTTTTCTAATTTCAAAATATATTTTTAAATGACCCTAAAATTCATAATAATTATACCAAAATTATTTATAAATAAAATATTTATTTTTAGACTAATAATTATTATATTATTTATTTGGATTTTCATTTAAGAAGAAATGCTATTAAATATCCAAAATCAATCATGAGCAATCAAAAATTATTCCAAATGCAAATAAATAACCAACGCTTGAATGAAAAATTTATTGCCATAATTACCATTAATAACTGAATGCATTATTTTTAGTTAATGGTTTTTATAGTGTTACACTTTGGTTGGGGTCTTGCGGCTTAGCTTGCTGACCAAATTCCTGTAGGAGGTACCAGTGAGGAATGCTCCGATGACATCGGAGTCAGTGACGTTGGGGAGCTCGTTGCGCTGCTTTGAGAACCGACTGAATGTATTCGTGAAAGCTCTCGTCTTGTTTTTGCTGGCAGCTTCAGAGATCCCAGGAGTTTCCCGGGCGCACGTATGTGCCCTAGAAATTCCCTCCAAAGACCCTAACTAGATCCTCCCAGTCGTGAATATGGGCTGGTGGGAGGTGCTCGATCCAGGCTTGGGTGGAATCGAACAGAAAGAGAGGAATGTTGGTGTCATTCATTCCCCCGAGCTGACAGGCCAGCCGGTAATCAGCGAGCCAGATTTGTAGCTTTGTTTCCCCTGAATACTTGGTGATGGTGGTCGGGGCTCGGAACCTAGGAGAAAAGGGCGCCCTTCTGATGACCCTACTAAAGACATGTGGACCTAGTGGCTCGGGGGAGGGGCTTTGATCCTCCCTGCTATCGTAGCGACCACCCCGCCGAGGGTGGTAGCTGCGCGTCTCATATTGTCGGTCATTGTGGCGAACAAGTCCACGTGAGGTGGTCATGGACGCCTTGATGCTGGCGGTTGTCCTGGAGGTAGTCTCATACTGCGGGGCCCTCTCCTTGGTGGGTTCGGGATGGACTAAGGCCTCCCTCTTGAAGCAAGAGGGCCCCACCTGGTGCTCCAAGGCGGGCTCCCGAAGCCGAGAAGGCTGAGCTCTCAGCCTGCTGGATAGCAACACACTCCAAGATTCCGCGAAGCTCGTTGTGGATTCGGCGTCCTTCGGTGATAGAGGGCTACAACATGGTGCGGAGCAAGATTGCTGCTGCGGCGAGGCTTTGACTAGCCCGGTTAAGGGCCGAAGGCGCATTGACTTTGGTGTCTTCCATAATGCGGCATTGTACATCACGTGCCTTGGCGCGTGCGCCTCCATCGATGGCCTTGCCGATGGCTTCCTTCTTCAGGACCTACCGCAGCTATTGTAGTCGTCGTTGTTCTTCGCCAAGCTTGACATGGCAACTCACGGAGCTACTCAAGGTGGGCCACATGACTCCTAGGAGGTGTCTGGGCCCTGCCTGGTTCTCCTGCTTCCCTGATGCGCGGGGGTGGCACGTCATCTTCCCGGGGCATGCCGAGCTGATTTTCTCCGTCAGGGCTCCCATGGTCTACGTGGAAGCACTCAACGGTCCGGTCATAGCTCCCCTTGTCGGTGTTGTAGCCTTCCGAGCCATTAGAGAGCAATTTGTCGCTTGTGTACAGGAACTGCAGCATGGACTCGGGATCCCACAATGCGGAGAAGTCCAAGCCTTAGCTCGGACCGTCCTCCAACTCGGAGTCCAGACATCCCGAGGGAAAGGAAGGCTAGCATACAATCCGGTGATGGAGCTAGTGTCGAAGCTTGGCTAGAAAGGGATAGGGTTGAACACAAACGGTTCCCTCCCAGCCCTCGACACATCCTGCCAGGGAGTGACTGCTCCTCCTAACCCGTAGGTGGGAGGTCTGGTGAGGCTGGCACATCCTGTCTAATGGTGTGAGGAGCTGGTGCTTCCCGTGCCAAAGGAGGAGGTGCCTAAAGAGTTGACGCGGTGTCACACCAGGTTTTGGAAGGAAAACTAAATCCGAAGCTTGTACTTGCCAGGATCAGAAACTCACGTACACAACGATTACATAGTTGGACTTCATCACACATTTCTCAAAATAATAGCGGAAATAGTACTTTATTACATCAAGATGTCCAAGACATCCACAGAGTCATTAACTTAACATAGTCATCGACATAATCGAAGTGTGGAATATGAAACATAGAGGATAATGCCTTCATAGGCAGCTGACTGCGGGTTTGCCACTAAACACGACTAGAACTCATCGTAGTCCTAAAACTCTTCAAAGTCCTCCATGTTGCCTTCATCTCCTCCTGAGCACCGATTGCAATGGGGACAACCTAGGGATGGGGGGTTTTAAAGCAATGGTGAGTACACATCAACATACTCAGTAAATGTCCCGTTTGGCTAAAGTGGACTAGCTATATGTGGAGTTAAGGTTAAAGTTGTTGCTTTTAGTTGGTCAGGTATTTATTACTAGTAGTAAGCCATGTTTTAGTAATAAACCCAGTTATTACCCAAAAGTACTCCCTCCAAGAGGAAATACAAGAAACCACAGATATAATTATCACAAGTTACCATTATCATAAAAGTATCCTAAAGTTAATCTAATCAAAGAGGATCCCAAGGCTACTCTTAACCGTGAGCACGACTAATATACCAGTTTCTAACACTCTGCAGAGGTTGCACACTTTACCCACGAGCCGTGATTCCTTTTCTGCCAGAGAGCGCTACTTCCCATTGACCACTACCTAGGTGGCCTGCTAGGGTATCACTATGTAGCCTTAACAAAGATTCCCCTAGTGTGCAGTTGCTCGTTAGGTTCCACCAGTCGTATAAACACAGTACTCCTCTCTAAGGTGGGTGACTAACAAAACCAAATCAAATGAACCTCGCCATCCACCCTTAGCAGAGCAAGCACTATGCCCCAGTCCCCATTGACAGCCCTACGGCAAAGCCAACCACACCCTAAGTTCATCTAATTAATCAACTAAGGGTGTCCCATTCCACCTCATGGTTGTACTGTTATACCGGGTAGTCTCTCAATGAATAGGTCCTTACGAAGAGGTACTTAGGAAATAGCCTATGTCCCGTAAAGTACCACAAGTTCATCATCGCAATCAAGATAACATCATCGTATCATAAATATTTTCATCATGTTTATTGATTAAAGTAACACAATAGCATGAAGCTAACCATAGTAACCCAAAATGTAATCAAGGACATGGTAAATATAAAGCAGTAAATAGGACATAATGGGTCATAGGACACTTGCCTTCACCAGGTTGCTGCTCAAGGAAGTCTCCGGCAACATACTCAGGAACCACGGACTACTCATTGTCTACGCAAAGCAATCATGCATTCAATACATTGGGAAATGACAAATAAACAGTACACCAAACATGTACAATCAAGTGAAACAAATTCAAAAGAAAAGTAACAAACTCAAAAGTGAAGTCTAGGTTCTAGGGTGGACTAATACACCTAGAGGTTTGTGGTTCTCTAAGTACTTCCTATCTTGGGGATCACATAACTTAACTTCATTTATCTTAATGAATTACTAAAAATATACCAGGGATGGGTTCATACATTACGTGAGATTACCTTCACAAAGTTGATCATCTAACTATTCATTAGGGTTTTCCTTTTATTTTCCTATTAATAAATAAACCATCACTTAAACCAACTTGTGAAAGATTATAATTTAAACAGGTAGAGAATAATTTTATGAACATGTTGCAATTTGAACCACCCAATTTGGAGTTCATATGCAAAAGATATGAAAAAAACAAGTTTTGGAATTCAAAATACAAAATTAGGCCTATTTCTGTGATAAAATAAACGGTCAGGGGCTTCTCTGCAAAATTCCAAGGGTTTGCACGCAAAACATAGGGACTGACTGGTTGATATCAGAAAGTCGAGGGGGATTTTAACATTTTTTTCCAAATGAACGGGTACCGTGTGATCTGGACTGCCCGATCACAATTCGACGGCTACGATTAGATCTGAGCGCGAGCGAGCGCGCGGGCACACGGCTTAGCGCTGACAGGCGGGCCAGGGGGTCAGCGACTAGGGAGGGAAGACCGGCTGACCTGTCGGGCTCAGCGCCACGGGGCGCAGGCAATTGATAGGTGGGGCCCAGGGGCAGGGTGCTCACGCGAAACAGTATCCGTAGATCCGGACCACTGGATCAGAGATGGGCGGTTAGCTAGGATCTAGCGCAGGGGTTTACGGTTCGGTGGCCGGCACCGCTCGTATCCGCGGCGACAAGGTCGCTGGAGACGAGGCAGACGCGGCCACCGGAGGGGTCTGGGGTCACTAGCTAGCTGGAACTGGTGAGGAGGACTCGACGAACACACTAGCGGGGCTCCGGTCACGAGAACAGGACCGAAGATGGGAAAACGGTGGAGGGAGTGCTCCGGGTGGGTCGGGGTGACTCCAGTGAGGAATCCCGGCCGCGGGGAGGGGGAATCGGGCGTGCTAAGGCTCGTACTAGCTCCGGCGAGGTAAGTGGAACGCTATGGACCAAAGCAAGGGCTCGGGACCGGGCTTAATCGACCAGTCATCGCGTGGGCGCGGTCGAACTCCGGCGAGGCCGAATTAGCTAAGGCAGGGCGGAACGAAGAGAAACCGAGCACGGGAGCGAGTTCCTCACCTCAGGATGGTGCTCGGGAAGGCCTGGCGCGGCTCCGGGTGGCTTCGACGGGTGGCACGGCGGGCGTGGATCTCCGGTGGGCTTTGGCGTTGGAGGCAGAAAGCAAGAGAGGGCGAGCGTGGGCGAAATGAGGCAGGGGAGAGAGGGCGGGTGTGAATGGGCTCAAAAGGAGCTAGGGCGCGTGGGCAGGCGACGTGGCCGGTCCTCTCGGCATGCGCGCGGATGTGGGTCAGTGATGGTTGTGGGGAAGACGGAGCTGACAGGGCTGGCCCACGGCGCAGAGAGAGAAAGAGAGAGAGAGAGAGAGAGAGCGCGTGGGGCGAACGGTTCGCGGCGCTGACTGCCACAACCCAACCAAGTTATCGGGCCCACGTACACCAATCCTTGCCTTCAAGGCCTCGGATAGATATGTAAGTGAATCATATAACTTACTCGGGGTGCCAAGTTTCGATGAACTCTTTCACTTCCAATGATCTTTCACCCGTAGTTGCAAATATTACAATAATCAGATATGAACCTAAACTTTAAACACAGGAGTTGAGCGGAATACTTTACAATATGATAATATACATTAACAAACTTTTCAGTATACAAACCAAGTAGTATTTATTATTACATGCCCGAGGTAGAGTCAAAGTGCTAACTTATTACAACACTTGGTAAGAGGTCATCTCCCCGCAGCACACAAATAATAAACATAAATAAAAGGTCTCCATATTGAGCTTAACAGAACTCATAGGTGTTATTAGCCTCTCCTGCAAGGCTGCAACAATATAGGGAATAAAACCCTGAGTACGCAATTACTCAGCAAGACTGATCCGACTAACGAAAAGACTCTCAACGGTATACTGGTTTTTTGAGAAGTAAGTTAAAACTTATCAAATTTCAAAGACTCAGTTTTGCAGAAAAGCTTACTAATAGTGAATCCTACTTATTATGCCTTGTGCATGATTTAAAAAGCGGACGATGGTACATTACCTTTTACAAATCCTTGTAAATCCTTGAAGCTGAACTGGTCTCACTGCGCATGCATATCAACACGAAGGCCTTGTTTGTATAAGCTTTCTGCAGTTGACTTTATTGTCCTATATAAAGTTGCACTTAGCTAGCAGAGAGCATGCCATGGCTTATCTCCCTCGATCTGTTCACTGCTCTGCCATGGCTTATCTCCACATCCTCATAGTACTACTCTCCTCCCTGCATCTAATCCTTGGAAATCATGCAACGACGACGAGGGACACCATCTCAGCTGGCCAACCGCTACGCATTCACGACAAGCTCGTCTCCCAGAATGGAAGGTACGCCCTAGGGTTTTTCGAGGCGGGTAGCTCCCAAAACACAAGCAACTGGTACCTTGGCATATGGTTCAATAGCATCCCCAAATTTACCGTAGGCTGGGTAGCAAACAGGGATGCCCCAATGAAGAACCACACCTCACTGGAGCTCAAAATCTCCCACGACGGCAACCTTGTTGTCGCAAACCGGGCCACCGACTCCATTGTCTGGTCGACTGAGGTCAACATGAATTACAGAAACAACACCATTATTGCTGTTCTGCTGAACAGCTCAAATCTTGTCCTAAGGGACGACGATGCCTCCAACTCGTCCAGCATTAGTATATGGCAAAGCTTTGACCACCCGACAGATTCGTTGTTCCAGTGGGCTAAGCTTGGTTGGGACAACGCCACCGGTCTCAACCGCCGCCTCGTCTCCAAGAAAAACTCAATCAGCCCGGCTAGTGGGCTGTACCGAGAGGAGCTAGACCCTAGTGGCATTAACCAAGTCGTCCTCGCGTCACTGATGAGGTCCACCAAACCATATTGGGCCAGCGGTGCGTGGAACGGAAATAGGTTTAACTCGTCGCCGGAGGTGTCAAGGAACGTTGGTTTCCTATCATTTGTAGAGACTACGCACGAGAAGTATCACACATACCATGTGTCAGACGAAATCGATGTTTATTACAACTTGGGTGTGTCCGGTCAAGTAAAGGTATTCGTTTGGCCTCAAGGTTCACAGGACTGGGTACTCGCCCATGCCGAACCTAGATCTCCATGCGATGTGTATGCATCCTGTGGCCCTTACACAGTCTGCGATGATGGCGCTCTGCCTCACTGCACTTGCATGAAGGGGTTCACTGTAACGTCCGTTGAAGACTGGGAGCTAGATGATCGAAGCAGTGGGTGCTCAAGGAACACCGCACTTGATTGCAATTTGTCAGGTGAAAGTTCAGTCAGATCCATGGATAAGTTCTTGTCTGTTCCATGTGTTAGCTTCGCACAAAGTGAACACAAAACAGATGGCGCTAAAAGCAGCGGTGAGTGTGCTCAAGTCTGCTTGCGCAATTGCTCCTGCACTGCATATTCCTTCAGCAACGATACATGCCTTGTTTGGCATCAAGAATTGCTAAACATAAGGCAAATTCAATGTGGTGCCGCAGCAGATTCAAACGGAGGAACTCTTAACCTTCGCCTTGCAGCGAAAGATATCCAAAGTTTAGAGAAAAGCAAAAGAGTACTTGCTATTAGAGCTGCTATCGGTACTAGTGCTGCTGCTGCTGTTTTATGTTTGTTTGCACTCATCATGCTGATAATGACGTGGAGAAACAGAAGGAAGAGCTCTTACGGGATGTCACAAGTTGCCCAAGGTTGCAATGACATCATCACATCGTTTCGATACATCGATTTACAACGCGCAACTAAGAATTTCTCAGAAAAGCTAGGTCAAGGTGGTTTTGGTTCAGTATTCAAGGGGTTCTTGAGTGGCTCAACAGCAGTGGCAGTGAAGAGGCTTAACCATGCTCATCATGGAGAGAAGCAATTCAGAGCTGAAGTTAAGTCAATTGGAATAATCCAACACATTAATTTAGTCAGATTAGTTGGTTTTTGCTGCGAGGGTGCTAGAAGGTTGCTTGTTTATGAACACATGCCAAATGGCTCTCTTGATATTCATCTTTTCCGGAGCCATACTACACTATTGAAGTGGAGCACTAGGTATCAAATAGCATTGGGAGTTGCCAGAGGACTGACCTACTTGCATGAGGGGTGTCGCGACTGCATCATACATTGCGATATTAAACCAGAAAATATTCTCCTTTCCGATTCGTTTGCCCCGAAAATTGCAGATTTCGGGATGGCCAAGATCTTGGGGAGGGACGCTAGCCGAGCCTTAACTACATTCAGGGGAACTATAGGATACCTTGCGCCTGAATGGATCACTGGAGTGGCGATCACACCAAAAGTTGATGTTTATGCCTATGGAATGGTTCTATTGGAAATCATTTCTGGACAGAGGAATGCATCTGTTTCATGTTCTTCCAGTATTAGCGGTAATGACATCTATTACCCTGTGCATGTCGCACGTGTGATTGTTGAGGGAGATGTAATGAGCTTGTTGGACCACAGATTGAACGGCGACGCCGATTCCAAGCAGGTCGAAATAGCTTGCAAGGTTGCATGTTGGTGTATTCAGGATGATGAGTCTAACAGACCAACAATGGCCGAGGTGGTCAAGACCCTTGAGGGTTTACTAGAAATTAACAAGCCCCCCATGCCAACGTTACTTCAAGCTATTGCCGGAAGCTAAGCCATGGTTTTACTTGCTTGTAATCCTTCTTTTTCTCAAATGTATCTTCTCTGATACTGATGGAGATGCTTGTTTACTTTCTTTGTGTGATTTCTTTCATATAAATTATATAAAATGTAAATTGTTGTATATCCATCTTTGTATGGTGTGTAGTTTTCATATGTACGCAACACAAAGTTGATGCCCTTTAGTTTTGCAAAACAAAAAAAAAAGTTGATGCCAATTGATTTTTCTTTACATTTGGTATTCTTATCCTAACCATTGAATTTTATTGCGTTATGATGGTGATTGGTGTCTACTTGCTAAATGATTTTGGGATTGAGATCACCTGTAGACGACAAATACACTCTGCAGTCGACAGCAGAGGAACGAGGAATTGAGATCCTCTGCAGTCGACTGTAATAACAGCCATGTCAACCCGTCAAGTGCCAGGGCCTGTATTTTTTATTGTGATCCTCTGCCGTGAATGTCATGTGTGTTCGACGGGTGCCAATAGGGAAAAAAAACCGAGGGCAGTAAACACCAGGTGTCGATGATGTTGGTAACGCAAACATGGATATGTTAGGCTGAGCAACTCCAAAAGGCTTCTAATTTGACTGATAAACTGTTTCTAGAGGGAAAACGTAAATCCAACAGCTACCGTAAATCCATCCTAATTTAATTTGACTGATAAACTGCGCAAATATTCGTGGTTGGCCCGCGTCCCCAATCACGCCCAGCGCCGCGTGTTTGTCCAGCGAAAGACAAAAAATAAAAAAAAAGGATCGGCTGGTAGATGGGTCATAGATGCTGATGTGTCAAAAGTTTAAATTATTAGGAGTCAGTTGTTAGCAATCGGCTGTGAAGAGATAAGATTTTAGAAAAAGAAACCCTCAATACATAGTTTTTAGGGATTATTTTTTAGCAGCCTTTTGGATGACCGGAATAGATAAGGCCCCGTCAGAGTCAAGGTCGTGTAATTACAACTTCGGTTAGTAAAAGCCAGTCAAACGGTAGAGCAGAAACGTGCCAGGCGTTGGTGAAAGCTGAAAGAAACACTCTCAAAGCCAAGGTCGTCTACATAAATTAAAAAGCAGACGGCAGTAGAAGCCAGTATAGCAGAAACGAGCCATGAGTGGATGATGAAGGCTGAAAGCAAGACAAAATTAGAAAAAATTGACTTAGAGTCACAACCATCTGTTCGGTAGAGTATTTTCTGTACCTTCCGAGTTGATAAAGGTCATGATCGTGGACGGTAAGGACGAGACACTGTACCTGGCAAGTAGCTCCATCGAAAGTTCTCAGAAGTCTCAACACAGCTGCCGCGGTCAAACCTCCCATGATTCGTTATCTAAAAAATGTAATATTAGAAAAAGGGTAACAGTTAAAGAGATTGAGATTCTTTGACTCGGCTGAGCCAGTGATTTGGAAGCTTCCGCAACATGTTTGTTTCCTCTTAGATTTCTGATAGACTCTTAGTTTTACGATAGGACTCTTGACTTGATGAGAGACTGTACTCTATTTTTTTTATGTTCTTCTTACTTCTCAGGAATAGCCCACGTTGGGTTGATCTCCTGCTGTCTCGTGTTGGAATTGATCTCCAGCAGTTAGCCCAACGACGAACCAGACATTTGACCTCACGCCCTGATCCGGGACGTCCAGCCTAAGATAAGGTTGGTGGATCACTATTGTGCAGCCTATATATAGAGAGGTGGGGGTTGACGGCTAAGACCTGAGGTTCACAATAGCTAGCGTTTCAAATCCGCACCTCAACCCTATACAGATCTCAAGGGCAGGCCGTTAGCAACGGGAAGTCTACCACCGGCATCAAGCTCGCTTTCCTAACTGTGAGGAGCTAGACCCTAGTGGCGTTAACCAAATTATCCTTGCGTCACTGAGGTCCACCAAACCATATTGGACCAGCGGTGCATGGAACGGAAATAGGTTTTACTCGTCGTCGGAGGTGTCAAGGAACGTTGGTCACCTATTGTTAGCGCCGATCTGTGCGCCAATCACTGCGATGAGTACCGGCGGCGGTGCTCTCTGCGGAAGCGCGGACGGTTCGTAGCATGGCACAAAGGCTAGGGTTTTTGCACGACGAGGCGAACAGTCCGCACGTGCACAGAAGCGACAGAGTTCGCCAACAGCACCTGGATCTCGCTCCCGGGAGGGACCACGTGGAGGAGGAGAGATCCTAGGGTTTGACTTGGGATCGACAGGCCATCCAAGACGCCTCTAAACGACGTAGAGCCGGAGAGAGGTGAAGATTAGAGGAAGAAGTCTATATTACTATCTACTCATAGGGCAAAAAGTAAAGAACAGAAGGTAAATTGATTGTACAATCGAATATTGGTTGTTCAATCGATCGTACCCCTTCAAATGTATAAGGGGGAGGTCTAGACCCGTTCCTAGGCATTATCCAACAGCTCCCACGAGATTAGAGGAATATACACGTGAGGAGATAGGAGTTTTAATCGCCTGATCTGATCTATTCACGGACCGTCTGTGCCTATGGGCAGATCGTTCATGAGTCGGACCGTTTGAGCCTCAGGGCCGGACCGTTCGATCATGCCCAATGCCACAAATGGTGCTCAATACATGCCCCTACCTTTTGGAGAAGTTGAGCATACCAAAAGCACCGGTATAGGCTGGAACCAGCTTGATGTGATAACATCGGTTCTCTTAAGCATCTTGCTACATAGTAGGATGATATTGGTTTAGGAAATGCTCGTTTAGCGCCTTGGGCAAGTCTTCACCTTGTAATGTTTGCAACATGTAGGTGTTACCTGATATTACCTGCGTGATCTTGTAAGGGCCTTGCTAGCTTGGCGACCATTTCTCGAACTTCCGGTCTCTGCTCCTTAATGGCATGTTGGCCTTCCATACCAGGTCTCCTACCTAGAATGAGTTAGCCTTGACCTTCTTGTTGTAAGCTTTGACGACCATGATCTTGTTTTTTTTCTATTTCTCCTAGAGCTATATTACGGTGCTGGGGAGTTGTAGGATGTGACGGGAGGTTTAGCTGGGACGATGTGTATTTGGATAATAATCTTCCTCATTGGGTTCTATGTATTCTGTGTCGGACCATCCGGCTTCGTGCGCGGCCTGTCCGACTGCATGGACGGACCGTTTAATAATGTATTCGGACTGTCCGACACTATGCGTGGATGGTCCGAATTGTTCGTTTAGGGTTTGCATAGAACATGGCGGCTCAGATGCGGATCTCGATAGTTCAGTTCTAAAAACAAGACCGACTGTCGTTGGCCCAGACAGTCCGCGCTCACGAGCGGATGGTCTGGCCGTGCACAGATTGGCGGGTTTACCCTCGATTTGCATAGGAGGCTGTGGTTGTCCGGGTATGTGTCTATTGGCATCCCGTAAAAGGGGTTGTGATTGGCCATGCCAATCTACAGTCGATTAATCACGTGTGTTTTCCCCTGATTCAACCTCGTGCTGAGGAAAAATTCGCAACAGTAGATTTATCAAATGTGCGCACTAGCCTTTAATAGTCGTTTTGGATACCCCTTATAATTTGTTGCATTTGGTCTCGTTGGTCATCTATGTAAGCTCTAAGAGACTAGATTTCATTTGCTCGCTTACCTTGATGGTAGCCGTAGCATGTCAGAGCGAAGCCAAATCAGTCGCCCGTTGTCGAACGACCTTGTTATTTTTGTCCACTTTGAAGTTGGCCAGGAACTTTGCTTGTGCTTTCTTGATCAGCTGCTCCTTGTGCTCCTCAAACTCTTGTTGTTCTTTAGCCGGCAGGGTTTCCCAAGTTGGCTCAATGATGTTGCTGGGAGAGATGTCAGAGAAATCTTTTGAACCGACCATTGAGGGTCGATTCTAGATCTTCATGTGATGTCCCCAGTGGAGTCGCCAAAAAGTGTGTTGGCGCTGATCTAGGCGCCATTCACTGCGATAAGTATCTGTGGCGCTGCTCTCTGCGGAAGCGCGGACGATCTGCAGCCGAGGGCCGAACGGACAACAACCTAGCGCAGAGGCTAGGGTTTCTGCTCGAGGAGCCGGACAGTCCGTGTCTGGTGGTCGGATGGTCGCGTGTGCGTAGAGGCGACGAAGTTCGCCAACAACACCTAGATCTCGCTCCCGGGAGGGACTCCATCGGGGAGGATAGATCCTAGGGTTTGTCTTAGGGTCGGCAAGCCACCGAAGACGCCTTTAAATGACGTAGAGCTGGAGAGGTGAAGATTAGAGGAAGAAGTCTATATTATTGTCTACTCCTAGGGTGAAAACTAAAGAACAGAAGGTAAATTGATTGTTTGATCGATTGTTGCTTGTTCAGTCGGTCGTATCCCTTCAAATATATAAGGGGGGATGTCTAGACCCATTCCTAGGTGTTCTCCAACAACTCCCGTAGGATTAGGGAAATAAACATGCAAGGATATAGGAGATTTAATCACCTGATCTGATCTATTCGCCGACCATCTGCACCAATGGGTGGCCTATCCGCGAGCTGGACCGTCCGGCCGTGCCCAGTGCCACAAATGGTGCTCAACACCTATCATTTTAGAGACTACACATGAGAAGTATCACACATACCATGTGTCAGATGAAATGAATGTTTACTATAACTTGGGTATGTCAGGTCAAGTAAAGGTATTCGTTTGGCCTGAAGGTTGACAGGATTGGGTACATGTCCATCCGAACTTAGATCTCAATGCGATGTGTACGCAGCCTAACATCCTATGGTCCTTACACATCTTGCGATGATGTGCTCAGCCTCATTGCACTTGTATCAAGGGGTTCACTATCCGTGTGATTGGTTACGTGAATGTCCAACGCTTGGCTGGCTCGAACTTGGCTCATCGGATACGCTCTTGTGCTGTGTCTCCACGGATGCAGGCAAAGTTATTCAATTTGGCTTGGATTGCACCCACAGATGCAGGTGTGGTATGTCCCGTACAAGCAACCAAACACAGACCGAGGCCTGGTCAATGCATAATGCAGAGTCTGGTTGTGCTCGTGCATACCTCCAAACATATGGTATAACGTTCATTGAAGACTGGGAGCTAGATGATCAAAGTAGTGGATGCTCAAGAAACACTGCATTAGATTGAAATTTTTTAAATGGAAGTTCAGTAAGATTCATGGATAAATTCTTGTCTATTCCATGTGTTAGCTTCGCACAAAGTGAACCCAAAACAGAGGATGCTAATAGCAGTGGTGAATGTGCTCAAATCTCCTTGGGTATATTCCTTCAGCAATAACACGTGCTTTATTTGACAAGAATAATTGCTAAATATAACGCAAATTCAATGTGGCACCACAACAAATTCATACAGAGGAACTCTTGAAGGACCAAAGAGGCGACTATAGGGGGTGAATGGGAACCAATCAATTTTTTGCTGCCAAACACTAAAAAATGAGCACTTCACTTCAATTGAGATGAAGTAAGCGCTAAACCAAAAGCACCTCAGCAAACTATTGATAACATGATTACAAAATGTTCCTAAGACTCATAGGAGACTAGCGAAAGGTCCGAATCGGTCCAAAACTGTGTCGCTAACTAGTGTTGATTTCAATAGCTCGAAATTCAGTTCTTAAATGTGAAACTAAAACAAACAGACTTCCGATTGAGATGAAATTTTACACACGCCTTGAAAAATGTATTTTCAAAATATCTACAAATTTTTAACTCAATCAGATTTGTAAATAAATCACATATTTGAAAATACAGTTAGAACTAGGGTTTTGTTGGAGTTTTCTCAACTGAACTCGATACTAGATCAATTCGGATCACGACCAAGAATAGCACCGACTAGGCGTATGCAGCGATCCAAATAGTTTACTACCCCACAAATCAATTCCCAACAGCACGCAAACAACAAGGACTTGAAGAATCTTCACAAATCCACAAGAGAGGATAGGGAAGAACACAAAAGCAAAGAGACTCAAAATTTCAGCAAGAATGAAAACTAAGATTGAGAGATAACCAAAGACATGGGCGATACTGGCCACCCTTCCTTGGACTAATAGATGAAGATTAAAAAACAAAGATGCGAAGGTTCAGAGCATATATGGATCTCGGGCTTAACTAGGGAATGAAAGCTAGGGTTTCTAAACAAGAGACTAATGTGTAAGCCAGAGAGATGGCTAAAACAACCAGCCCATGTAATATCCCAAAAAAATGTTGACCAAAAGTTGATCTTCGGTGCGTGGATGTGGGAAAATGGTTGTGGGCCATTGGAAGTTTGGAGTCCGCAGATGTGAAGATCTCATTTAAACGATATCATTTGAGTATTCATTTGACTGAATCGGGGCATGGATGGGGGATTTGGTTGTGAGCCATCGTTTTGGCATCAAGGGCATCGGGGGCATCGCTCCCTCCTTTTCTCAAAAACTCTAGCCGCCCCTACCCTTCCCTTATAGAAGCAGCCGCCCCCTCCTTCCCTCATTTTTGCAGCAGCCCCCCCCTCTTCCCCATTGCAGCCGCTCCTCTCCTCCCCAAGGTGCTGCACCCACCTCCCTCTAAACCCTAGCCGCCCCTGGTTCCTCCTTTCGTGTGCTGCATTCTCCACTCGTGGATTGGTGGGAGGAAGAAGAAAGAAAGAAAAGGAGTCCAAGGTGATATTGTTTTCCTTTTGGTAATTGTGCTGCAATTTCGTTGGATTGGATGTGGTGGTTAGATTTTGATCTCGAATTTAGTTTCTGCAGAATGGCTGATTCGACAGTTTCTATTCATGCCAGTTTTCTGTGGTCTTAATGGCCTTAAAAAAATAAAAAGTCTATCTATGAGTCGTAGATAATTTGTAGATCTTTCCTGTAGCCGTGAAGAACACCTCAATCGGACATCAGATCAGAAAGTTATTGCAGTTTGATTATAGCAGTTTTTCAGTCTCATAATTCTGTACAGAATCTGTTCTCTTAAGATTTAGGCAATTTTATCAACAGAATTAAACTTTAGGATTGTAAAAGAAGTTGTAGACAATTTCATAAGCTCTTCAGATTGTTAAATATTGCAATCATATAAATTATGAAACTCCAGTTATGTTTGTTTTACTGTGGCTGTTCCTATTAGCCTGACAAAAATGAGTGGGTCAGTTCACTAGTTGGTTTCATATAGTAAATAGCCGAATTGGCTATTCCAACTATGGAGACTTTTGTAGAGGGATAAAAGTTCTTACTGCCAGTAGAATTTCATAATTTTTGGTTGAGTAGTTTGGGAGATATCGAATTTTGAATTTAACTATGCTGCTGTCTGAAACAGATTCAGTCAGTTATCCTATCAGATGTTTTAGAACTTATAGATAGCAGAATTTAATTATCCATTGAATACCGAAATTGTAGAGTATTTTGTGTAGACACTCCTAGAGTATTTGTTTGATATGATCACTATTATAATTTTAAAGATAAAAAATTAACAAACAACACTACTGATGTTTGGCATCTGGTTCAGGGTGGGAGTCTTTCCACCGGGTCTTGGTTTCAAGTATAGGAGCGATTTGTTGATTGTTGGCAAATGTTTGTAAAATATTTGTACTAAGTTTTATGCCCGCTAGCAGGTGGCTACACTCCGGATCATGCCTAGTACATTTTTCTTTTATAATTGAACTCTATGATGATGTTTTACTTGATTGTATTATATTGATGCTCTATCATATATGGATGATGATTATGGTTCGAGTATGACCCATGAGATTAATTTACACCCCTGAAGGAATATGGAGTATTATTTGAGGTTTGTATTGTATCTGAAGGAAGTGAAGTATATTGATAAATGCAGCATGCCATATACATTGCATGATTCACTTGCATCTGAAGTTTTGTCGTGACCTATGGTCCGACCGTACCAGTACAACTTAGCATCGTACTGTTGCCCAAGGAGGGGTACGATGCGGCTTCACACCCTTAGAGGTATGAAGGCAGAGGACATATGCATTGCATATGCATTCATTGAAGTGATATTAGCAGATGATGTGGTTTTATACTCTCAGAGGTATGAGGGCAGAGGACCTACACATTGCATTTCTATGCATACGTTGAAGTGATATCTGCAGGTATTGTTGATGCAGGGAAGTGTTATACAACCTATTGTGGTTGTTCGAGGAAATGAGATGGTATTGGTTATATTGGGACTATTGAGTTCTATATCTACAAGTATTTCTGATCCCAATTGTGATTCCTTTAAAATGTTGTTTAATTCAATTTGTGGTTTAAATATCTCGTCAAAACAATTTTCTTGCTGAGATGTATCATCTCACTCTTGCATTACTCAATGCAGGTACTTGATTCATGTTGGGAATGAGGAAAGTAGTAGCACGTCCACCTTCACTATTATAATAACGCTGCTCAGTTGCAGCCATGATTTAATTAGAAAGTCGATGTCAAATGATGTTTGTTTTTTTCTAGTCGTGGGCACTGGTTAATTCAGTTCATGTCGTTATGTTTAACTTCCCTTTGCTAGCAGATTATAATGCTTAGTATGTTTTTTGTCATGATATATGTTTATACACTGTTGCCCCTCGTTTATGCAATTTTTCAAAAGAGATGCTGCCGAAATTTTATATATGAATTTTAGATGTGTAGTTCAATAGCATTTCAGGGTGTTTGTGGATCTCGGGGTGTTACAGTTGGTATCAAAGCATAGGCTTTAGATTCTTGGCAATTTGAAGATAAATTTGACACACTTGCACATATAGGAAGGGTATGTGTTCAAATATCTTTGATATATATTAGTGTCTTTGAAGTGTAGATGACAATAATTTCACCCCTCCCTATTCCTTTACGGTGATGTGGTAAGTTGTTTATGACTTAATGCCTAATATGATTTATCTCTAAATCTTTATATTGTTTTATTAATGCGATTGATATCGCTGGTCTTTTGTGAGATTGAAGTTGTTATTATGCTTGTGATATACAAGTATGCCTATGTTGTTTTCATCATATTTTTCATGGTTGAGTTTACAATAATATTGTTATATATGCTTGATTGAGGATGTTCCTAAGAGAACTGTGAATTGCGTGTTTTGGGTTACAAGGTAACCATCAATTTGAATTTAAGTTGTTGAGCGGTTGGTGGATAGTTCCAACTATCTTTGCAAAGAATGATTGTTTATGTCGAGAAACCAGTTCTAAAAGAAATGAATATTGGTACTTCTATATGAATTTTGGGGAAGTCTTTACATAGCCAGAATGGCTTACATGTCTCTCTTCTATTGTGTGTTTTAGTAGCCACAAAGCCTAGAAGTAGGTTTAAAGTGGTTGCATGTTAGTCATGCTAGTTGTAGAATAAATCTTTGTTTTTCTTGATCTATTGATTATGTATTAATACGTTGAGGATAAGATGGTTCTCTCCCCGATGCATGCTTGTGGAGCCATTGTTGGACCACCTATCTATTGGTTTGAATGAAATCATTGCCTAGCCTAGAGTTGGTTGTGTGTGGTTAGTCACCTATTCCTAAATGATGTGGTTTTTACATCAACTTGAGATGTTTGTCAAATGTGTGAAGGATTACGGGTTATTATTGACCTCGTATGTCTGGTACTTCGAGTGCATCGTATGATAGAATGAAATGTAAGTTTCTGAACTACAGTAGATGAAGACTTATATTATGTGTAGGTTAACCTTACTAGTTTGGATACTTTTCTTAGTTGAGTTGTTGGATGAAGTATAGCGACATTGGTTAAGAAAGTATTGTGTTGTTGTTGTGATGTCAATGCTCTTTGTGGAGTTTTTGGCATTTCTTCGATGAACTGTGCCGCGCAGAATGTTATTGGCTTCTTGTCAACTTTATTGTTCCATTAGTTCTGTAGACTTTCTCCCTTTTGTGGGGTGCAAAGAATGTTAGATTACATGATTATCTTTTCATGATGGCAAGAACGGGGTTTAGGAAGATTAGGAGTTTTGTTTCAATAGAACTACTTGTTTTGTGGTGCTGTGAGGTGAGGTGTTTGATCTTCTTATACATTCATCTGGTGTGGATGTTTCACCTTTGAATCAAAATGAATTGTTGAAGTTGGTAAGGGTTGTGCTTAGTGCATATTACCCCTTCATAAAAGAGTGTCGTTTTAAGACATTGATGCTGATGTATGGCTGCATCCAAATTCGATGTTGTGAAATCGTAGTGTTGATTGCATCTATGACTTGCTTTGAGCTTCATTGCATGTTGTTTCATGCTTGTTGTTAGGTTGTGTAGCTTCCTTAGACCATTAGTCCGAGGTAGAAGTTCTTGTGTTGATTAATACCAATAATGGACCCATGTTTTGAATGGTGGTGCTATTTGGGATACCTTGGATGTTTTGCTGGAAGTGGTTGAATTCGAGGATGAATTCTTTTTAAGGGGGGTAGAGTGTAATATCCCAAAAAAATGTTGACCAAAAGTTGATCTTCGGCGCGTGAATGTGGGAAAATTGGTTGTGGGCCGTTGGAAGTTCAGAGTCCACAAATGTGAAGATCTCATTTAAATGATATCATTTGATTATTCATTTGTCTGAATCAGGGCATGGATGGGGGATTTGGTTGTGAGCCGTCGGTTTGGCATCAAGGGCATCGGGGGCATCGCTCCCACCTCTTCTCAAAAACCCTAGCCACCCCTACCCTTCCCTCATAGCAGCAGCCGCCCCCCCCCTCCTTCCCTCATTTTTGCAGCAGCCCCCCTTCTTCCCCATTGCAGCCGCTCCTCTCCTCCCCAAGGTGTTGCACCCACCTCCCTCTAAACCCTAGCCGCCCCCCTGGTTCCTCCTTTGGTGTGCTGCATTCTCCATTGGTGGATTGGTAGGAGGAAGAAGAAAGAAAGAAAAGGAGTCCAAGATGATATTGATCTCGAATTTAGTTTCTGTAGAATGGCAGATTCGATAGTTTCTGTTCATGCCAGTTTTCTGTGGTCTTAGTGGCCTAAAAAATAAAAAGTCTATCTATGATGCGTATATAATTTGTAGATCTTTCCGTGGCCGTGAAGAACACCTCAATCGGACATCAGATCAGAAAGTTATTGCAGTTTGATTATATCAGTTTTTCAGTCTCATAATTCTGTGCAGAATCTGTTCTCTTAAGATTTAGGCAATTTTATCAACCAAATTAAACTTTAGGATTGTAAAAGAAGTAGTAGACAATTTCATAGGATTTCCTAGATTATTAAAGATTGCATTCATATGAATTATGAAACTCCAGTTATGTTTGTTTTACTGTGGCTGTTCCTGTTTGCCTGACAAAAATGAGAGGGCCTGTTCACTAGTTGGTTTCATATAGTAAATAGCTGAATTGGCTGTTCCAACTATGGAGACGTTTGTAGAGGGATAAAAGTTCTTACTTCCAGCAGAATTTCATAATTATTGGTGGAGTAGTTTGGGAGATATCGAATTTTGAAGTTAACTATGCTGCTGTCTGAAACAGATTCAGCCAGTTATCTTATCAGATGTTTTAGAACTTATAGATTGCAGAATTTAATTATCCATTGAATACCGAAGTTGTAGAGTATTTTTTTAGATACTCCTAGTGTATTTGTTTGATATCATCACTATTATAATTTTAAAGATACAAAATTAACAAACAACACTGCTGATGTCTGGCATGTGGTTCAGGGTGGGAGTCTTTCCACCAGGTCTTGATTTCAAGTGTAGGAGCGATTTGTTGATTGTTGGCAAATGTTTGTGAAAGTATTTGTACTAAATTTTATGCCCGCTAGCAGGTGGCTACACTCCGGATAATGCCTAGTATATTTTTTCTTCTTCGATGAAGGCAAGTGAATGTAGCGGTGGTTGCTACCATTTTGACCTGTTATTTCTATCACCTACACTCTAATATTCAAAATTATTGGATTCTTTCATAATTGAACTCTATGATGATGTTTTACTTGATTGTATTAAATTGATGCTCTATCATATATGGATGATGATTATGGTTCGAGTATGACCCATGAGATTAATTTACACCCCTGAAGGAAGATGGATTATTATTTGAGGTTTGTATTGTATCTGAAGGAAGTGAAGTATATTGATAAATGCAGCATGCCATATACATTGCATGATTCACTTGCATCTGAAGTTTTGTCGTGACCTATGGTCCGACCATACCGGTACAACTTAGCATCGTACGTTGCCCGAGGAGGGGTACGATGCGGCTTCACACCCTTAGAGGTATGAAGGCAGAGGACATATGCATTGCATTCATATGCATTCATTGAAGTGATATTAGCAGATGATGTGGTTTTATACTCTCAGAGGTATGAGGGCAGATGACCTACACATTGCATTTCTATGCATACATTGAAGTGATATCTGCAGGTATTGTTGACGCAGGGAAGTGTTATACAACCTATTGTGGTTGTTTGAGGAAATGAGATGGTATTGGTTATATTGGGACTATTGAGTTCTATATCTACTAGTATTTCTGATCTCAATTGTGATTCCTTTAAAATGTTGTTTAATTCAATTTGTGGTTTAAATATCTCATCAAAACAATTTGCTTACTGAGATGTATCATCTCACTCTTGCATTACTCAATGCAGGTACTTGATTCATGTTTGGAATGAGGGAAGTAGTAGCATGTACACCTTCACTATTATAATAATGCTACCCAGTTGCAGCCATGATTTAATTAGAAACTCGATGTCAAATGATGTTTGTGTTTTTTGTAGTCGTGGGCACTAGTTAATTCAGTTCATGTCGTTATGTTTAACTTCCCTTTGCTAGCAGATTAATAATGCTTAGTATGTTTTTTGTCATGATATAAGTTTATACACTACTGCCCCTCGTTTATGCAATTTTTCAAAGGAGATGCTGCCAAAATTTTATATATAAATGTCAGATGTGTAGTTCAATAGCATTCCGGGGTGTTTGTGGACCCCGGGGTGTTTGTGGACCCCGGGGTGTTACAGCCCACCCTTCTATTTATAGAGGATTATTACTACTTCCTAAACTACCCCTAGATACATAGAGCCTATCCACTTAGCAGGGGGCCAAATGGACCAACTCCTTAGATGTAGATCTGACAGCCACGTGCTTCACACAAAGTTGCTTTGCCATGATGCACCCTTCGTGATGACGCTACATGCTGCCTCCAATTTCCATCGAAACCACCACTGTCGAGTTTTGAGGCCAAACTCGGTCAAAATCTTGTCGGCCATAGCGCTCGGTGGTTTTGAGGCTCGACCACTAAACCGCCGTGAGTCTCACACCGCATGTGCGTCCCTCACGTCTTGGACATGTGTCCCGCCAGTCATCGACTGCGATGGCAAAATGGCCCACTCCACCACGTCCTCACGTGAGTGCATGTCCCAGGTGTGAGCCACCATGGCTAGGTCATCCCATGACTCTGGTCCCTTCAGTTAAGTCCCATCACCCATTCTTCACTGCTCTCGGTCCATCGACAAGAACTCGCATGACCTTCACCTTCACCGTTGACCATCATCCCTGTGCTCCACACCTACACACCACAAGTCAACCGACATGGTTACACATATATAATCTTATGCCTCGCTCAGTCCTGGACTCGACCCGAGATGCTACCCGTTGACAATCATTCATCATCAACCTAGGAACAAGTCAACCTTGTGTTCGCAATCTCCCCCTTGATGAGTGCATTGTCAACACCACCACATGAGCATATATAAGTAAAAAGAAGGAAGAAGAAGAGAAACTCACTCGAATGACCAAAAGCCAGATAAAAGTCAAACAACTTATCCAAAGTGAGCAAAACTTGGTCCCCAAAGAAATGGGCAACGACTTAACACGACCAAGCAGAAAACAGCTAGTCCTTAAGAAGAAGTAAAAGCCAGGCTCAACACCACTAGCCAACAATCAAAACCATATTCAAGTACAAAATCAACACAAAAGATGATATCAAAGTTAGTTCCTCCAAAAAAGGCAATGGCTCAACACAACTAGCAAAAGCTCCAAATGTCTCAAATTCCTCCCCTTCTCAAAATTTCCCCCCTTGAAAGAAGCACAAGAAAAATCCAGAACCCAGAAAAGTATCTAGATTGTGTCCCCAAGCTCTCCCCTTATTAGGAGCTCAAAAACCTCAAAGTCTTTCGAGATCCTTGTTAATCCAAAAATTCTTCCTTTTGTTACAAATGGACTCATCAAGCCACAACAAGGGTAGAAACATAACCCCCTTGACAAGAGAACTCCCCCTGAGAAAATGCAAAAATGCAAAACAGAGTAAACACGAAGAAAATGCAGGAGCTTTAGGAGTATATAAGTCAGAGTGTAAAAAATGCTCGAAGTGGTTCTGTGCAATGCGTGCAGCAATCAATGCATGTGCTAGCAGACGCTCAAACTAATCATATGCACAAGATGCATGAAATCTAAGCATTTTGATTTAGTTTTAAGTAGTCAAAAGAGAATTTCACCACTAAATACAACACTAGACATATGTAAGCAGTAAATCAGCCATGTGCTTAATCAAAGGTAAACCAGATGAACTACCCCAAACAGCAGTCACACATCATGCTAGAAACATTTTTTGAAATTTATACCAATTGAAAATTTGAAGATTTATCAGATTTGCAGCGGATTACAAATTTCAATGGAAAGCATGTGTGAGAGGTTGTAAGCATTATCATTTTCTAACTTTTCAACTAGTTGTAGCCAATGCAGAAAGCAATCAGAAGCTAAAGACACTGGTTTCGATCATCCACTACCCTGCTCAAGTTCATCCAAAAGTGCAAATGGAAGCAGTCTCGACACAGTTATGTTGTGACAAATGCAAACCCATCTTGATCTTTCTGAATCTCACTTATCTTGATTTGATTTTTAGCACAGAATTAATGAATCAAGATAGTGAATGACTCAAGGCATGAGACATAGCCACCTAGCATACTAGTGACATCACAAAGGATCTCAAACATATCCTACACATACTAGGTGCCAATCCCAATGTTGAACAATTTTTGAATTCAGCAAGTAATGGTCAAGTCACAATTATGAAAACAAGCTTAGCTCAACAATATTGTAACAATATGAACAAAAAGAGCATAAGCATGCCGTAACATCATCATGTACACAAGGACACATACTACTAAGAGCATAGTTACAATCTAGTTGTTATACAAGTGATGCTCGAAAAGATACATGAGATGCAAATGCACATATGATACAAAAATTAAAAAAAGCTAGAATCTACATGAAAAGTAGAAGAAAAGAAGAAAAAACAAAAAGGAACCCTTAATTAAAAAGGTAAGCAAACACCCAATTCCCCTTGTAAATGAACAAATGTAGACTAATCAAGGGGTTTGGTCAAAATGTCAGCAAGCTAGTCTATGGGTATCAACATGGTGCAAATTGATATCCTCTTTCTCATAATGATCTCAGAGATAGAGAAAGCGAACATCATTATGTTGGGTCTTCAAATGTAGCATAAGATTCTTGGCAACACTTATAGAACTCGTGCTATCACAAAGCAGAGGCACATGATGAAGATCCAAGCCAAAATACTGTAAAGTAGCCATCATCTAGGCAATTGTGAGCAACAGCTAGCGGCAGTGACATACTCACCCTTTATGATAGACTAAGAAAATTAATGAAGTCCCCCAAAACTAAGAAGACCTAGAAGTAGACTTGCGATCCAAGCGGCATCCCACAAAATCAACATCTGAATAATCACACAAAGATAGAATAGATGAAGAGGAGTGAAATGCAGGTACTTCATAATTTGTTTGACATCCTATATGTGATGATACACCTAGCCCAGGTGGGGTTGGCCGAGGCCCAACAAATTAGGGTTGACGGGAGCCTAATAGTTCATTAAGCACACCCAACTCAGGGAGTGGCCCAATCGCCCTAAAAGACTAGTCTGATAGGGGAAGGGTGGTCTCCCTTTTAAGGTGGCTTCCTCCTCCCAAGTTAAGCGACGTGGGATAATTCTGAGACACACACGGTCGCCATCCAACTATAATTGAGCCAACTAGGCCAATTGCGTCTTTGCCAATGGGTAATAGTGGAGGATGTCCTCATCATATGAGAAGTGCAGTGGAGAAACCTAGAAGCAAGTGCACAGAAACACAACAAAGTGTATGTCTGACCGCATTGTAGTCAGTTACAAGAGGGAGCCAATCATGCTCCTGTACTTCTTAAGGTCCATAGGATCACCATCTTCATCGGCATCAAGCGTCGCCGTGGTTGACATTGGTCTCGAAAGAGGCTCCATGTCAAACTTCTTCAGGACATACTTCGTGTATTTTCCTTGGTGCACAAAATTCCTATCTTAGGTCAGCATGATTTGTAGCCCAAGGAAGAAGTTGTTGTTGATCACTTGTTCTCAAAAGCTACGAATCAAGAACAAGGCAACATAAAAGTTAATGGTTAAAGACCTTCGTCCTTCATAACATTATCTCCCTTAGGATATAATGATCTTTGGACGAAGGTCGAGAAGGACATACCTTCTTCATTGCAATGTACAAAGATATAAACAAGATTGTATGAAACATAGAGAAAGCATGAATAATCATTTTAGATCATTAGATTATTCATAATATCATCCTATAGTTATAAACAAACATCAACGATATTGAATTACATTTGTACCTTCGGCTTGACAGAAGGTAAAGATCCAAGAGTGACGTGCAAGTGATTACAAGTCAGCGTGAATAGTACGGGGGTACTGTTCATCTATTTATAGGCATGGGACATAGCCTGGACAAAATTACATTCATGCCCTTGATAACTAATCATGACTATAACACAAACTATCAGGGACTATGCAATCTTTTCCTCTTTAAGTCGGTGCCACCCTTCATCTCAAGCGTGTCATCATGCTGAAGCTCTTTTAGTTGTAGCTTTGGCATACATCTTCATGTTCACACCTGCTTGCTTGTTATCTTGTCAAAGGTGTTTTTGCTTAGAGGACCTTCGGCAGAGAAGAAGGCCCCCAACAGTAGCCCGTTCGCGGTGCTAGATCGTTTTTCGTAACGAGCTCGATCCGCGAAAAACTCGAAGGCTTCGGAATGCCGAAGGTCCGAAAAACACCTTCCCTGAGCTCGTTGCCGAGAAACGATTATAATATTCCAAGCGTCGAGTGGTCCACCGTTCAGCGACTGTAGACGATCTGGCGGTTCGCCTTCTGTTGGGGGCCTTCGGCTTCCGAAGGTCCTCAAAAACACGATTTAACTATGTTTCTAGAGTATAATGTGTAAACAGGTACATTCGGACATAAATCAAAACCATAGCGTAAAGAGTATGAATGGTGGCGCAGAGCCGAAGCTGTGCGCAAAGGAGCTTCGGCATGATGACAGGAAAAAAGAACCGACTTAAAGAGGAAAAGGCTATCTAGACCCTGATAAATTACTATAAAGTTATTATTAAATGTAAAGGGCCTGAATGTAATTTTGCATGGGCTGCGACCCATGCCTATAAATAGATGAACAGTACTCCCGTACTGTTCACGCTGACTTGGCATTCGCTTTTGCGTCACCGCGTGTACTTTCCTTCGAGCCAAAGCATTTGAGAACAAGTCCCAACATTGGCACCCACCTCCGGTGAACTCACTTCCACTTTTTGAGTCTTGAACATCTTCGGCAAGCATAGACCTTCGTCATGCCGCCAAAGAAAGCTTCAGCAACAGGGACTGCCGCTCTGCAGCCGCTGGACCCCAACCAGGACACTCTCTCTCTCCGGGAGGCCCGAAGCTAGAAAAGGAAGGCCATCAGTCCAACGCCTCAGGAGGACGACTTGGACCAAGAGATTAGAAATATGGAGCTGCTCCATCAGCAAGTGCAAAGGAAGAAGGAAAAGATGGCTAGGCTGGCTGATCTGCAAAGGCAGATAGATGAAGCCTCTGAAGAAGTTCGCCATCTTACTCAAGATGAGCAGAACCGAAGGCCTCAGGTATAGAGAGCTTCATCAAGAGGGCTTCTTCAACGAAGATGACTGGTATGAGAATTTTCATCATGGAAATTTTGCCTTTGATGATGCTTCTCCCCTATCAGCAGAACTGCAGGCTACGCCTTGGCCTCCGTCCTACAAGCCACCTCAGCTCCCCATGTACGACGGCCATTCAGATCTGAAGCAGTTTCTGATGAGCTATGAAGCAACGATATCTTCCTATGGTGGCAATACTGCAGTCATGGCAAAGTCTTTCGTCATGGCTGTCAGGAATGTTGCACAAACCTGGTACTCCTCCCTTCAGGCCAGGAACAATCACATCATGGCAGAAGCTGAAGGATATGCTGATCACCAGCTTCCAAGGGTTCCAAACGAAACTGGTTACCGCTCAAGCTTTATTTCAGTGCACCCAAGATTCACGAAGAGTATCTTCAGGCGTATGTCCGAAGATTCTTATGCCTGAGGGCACAAGCGCCAACAGTGCCCAATGAAATTGTCATTGAGGCCATGATTAAGGGGCTTCGGCCGGGACCTTTAGCCCAATACTTTGCCAGAAAACCCCCTCAGACTCTAGAGAAATTGCTTCAGAAGATGGATGAATACATCCGCGCTGACAATGACTTCCGACAGAGAAGGGAGGAAGCTTACAGGTTCTCCGAAATAGCCAGGGGCTTCGGAGGGAGATTTCATCCCATACATGTCAGATCGATTCATTCCACTCAGAATGATGACAAGGGAAGTCAGCAGAGGCCACAATATTCCTCTCAGGCTTCAGGGCAGCAACAGAGCTATCCTCGACCTCCAGCTCCAAGGGGTAGAGGCGCTAGGGGCTTCGGAGGGAGATTTGGGGATCAGCCCAGGAAGATCTATTGCCTATTCTGCGGTGAGGACAAGGGCCATACCACCAGGATGTGCCATGTTACCATCCAGAAACAAAAGGAGATAGCAGAAGCTGCGGCCCAATAGAGCCAGCCGAAGCAAGTCATGCACACTGCTTCATACCATTCGCCATACATTCCAGAGTATGTAGGCAACCACCCTGCAGCTTCTGTCGCTTCGGCAAGCCAACCTCAGGCTTCCGTGGCAACAGCTTCTCCCTCCACCGCCAATGCAACAAGGCCAGCAGCCAGAAGGGAGTCAACATCCCCACCTCCAACGGGACTTCAGAGAAGAGTCCGAAGCTCGCACAGTCAATAGTACTGTGCCAGAATCGAAGCATATTTACTAACAAATATCCTACTTCAGCAGCAGTTTTTACATTCAGTATCATTTTCTTTTTTTAATCAGGAACAATTATTGAAAGCCTAAGTGTTTTTGCCGTTTTTCAAATATCTTGTAATAGTTTCGTTTTTTGCCACAATAAAAATATACCTTCTCCACAGAGTAGCGGAGTTGCCGAAGCATAAGATTTATGATTGCAAGGGGAATTTCCGAAATAACAAAAAGTCGTTCCTAAGGGAGCGCAATGTAAGATTTCTGCTCAAAAGTCGTTCCGAAGGGAATGCAGAGCCTACAGCGAAAAATAAACGCAGATACCGCTGAAAGTAAAAGGCGAAGAAGCTCCTAAGGGAGGCTTACAACGAAAAATAAACGATGATACCGCTGAAAGTAAAAGGCGAAGAAGCTCCTAAGGGAGGCTTACAGCGAAAAATAAACGCTGATTCCGCTGAAGTAAAAGGCGAAGATCATTTTGCATAACATCACATCATTACATCATTTTGCATAGCATAACATCATACATCATATCACATCAATGACGCAAGAAGGGGATCGATATTGATATTTGGAGATTGTTTCGAAGAAATAGTGCCAAGGCACAAAAAAGTAAATTTTGAAGAAGCATACCCTCATCAAAGCTCTGAAATGAAAAGATTTATCGGTTATTGATTTTATGAAGATTGGACGTTTTTATGGAAATGCAGATATTCTTTACGAAGCATGAAAAGAAGGGAAGGTGTTTTTTCGCCGAAGGCTCAAAAAATGGTATGTATAGTTTCATGCATCGTAATAAATGGAACCATAAATAGCTTATATATTACATTCAAAGTTACAAAATATTACAATTACATTCCAAATGTTTTTACAACATCTAGTCTTCCCTTAGAACAACTTCTGCAGCTTCGTTTAGTAGTTGATCAACAACTTTATCCATGATAGCTTCAGCCATTTTTCTAATTTCGTCGTCCCCCTTCACGTGGGGGTCCGCCGATGGCCTGGCAGGCTCTGAGGGGCGAGAAAGTACGGCTGTGTTACAAAGCGTAAACAAGTTCGAAATAAAAAATTACAGTAGACCCAAAATCTGCTAGTCAGTACCTATTTGTACTTCGGCATCTGCACTCTTTTCAGCAGTCTCTGCTACTTTTCTAGCATCATGAATACCTTTCTCGCTCTTTCGTATAATTTCTTAGGCCATCTCCCGGCCACCGTTGTCCCAAATGTCGGTGAAAAATTTCCCACCAACCAGGCTCGCTTCGGCCAGATGGGTCTTTTATATCTTCAGGAGACAACGCAGCTTCGGATTGTGCCAAGAATTTTACATGATCACAGCCTTCTCCAAAATAGTGGCAATCCCTCTGGCACCTGTAAAGGCACATATGTCTCCACGGCTACTCAAAACTTCTTCAAAAGCTCCAGCTTCGTGGCTGATCCATCCAATTGGGCCTTCGGGGTCACCCCTTATGAAGTTCTCTTCACTTGAGAATGCGCCGACGCTGGCGAAGCTGGTTCTTATTTTCTTAACACATTCTATAGATTTTTCATAACACTTTTTCCTGGATGCACGAAGCTCTTCAACGTTTCTTTCTAAATGATTGGCCCATTGTTCACTAATTTCTCGTTTTGTTTTTTCAAGTGTGCACTCTTCTTTAGCTCTGACTAGTTGTTTTCGAAGATCTTCAATTTCGCGTTTCTGAGCTTCGGCCTGAGTTTTGAAAGCAGCTTCGTCTTCTTTTATTTTATTCAATAACGAGTGCAATATTTTAGTCTTTTTCGAGACCTTCGTTCCTTAGCTCAATTACTTCGGAACGAAGGTTGCTCAAGGCTATGGTATACCCTTCGTCTTCGACGTCTTTTTGTGCCCTGAGGGCATTGCTAAGTATAAGACCCTGGAAAAAAATGTGCTTGTTAATAAGTTTAAGCAAATGAAAAACTTTGGTTTCAAGAAATTATTCAGAGATTTCATTTTTTCACCTTTAAACTATTGTACGCTAAGCTGTCAGCCAGCTCGTTCTTTGACAACACTGAAAGCCCGTCTTCTAGTGTTGGGAATCCGAAGCTTCTGCTCATCTCCCGACAGACTGAAATTTCCTTGCTGTCAGGAAGACAATACAAGAAGTCTTCTTCTCCACTGCCATTGAATATCAACTGCCCCTTTGGATACTTCAGTCTTTGGGCATAGAACTGAGCCTCCTGCCTTTCTTTATCAGTCAATTCTTTCCCCGAAGCATGTCGTAAAATATAGCCGGAAGTTTCAGAAAAGACTTCGGGGGCGACAATGCCACTTCCTTCAACAAAGAGTTGTTCTGCTGTTTCCGTCTCTTTGGTTTCCAAGAATTTTACCTTGGCTGGCTCTGAAGGCCCTGCTTCAGTTTTAGCTTGGTGCTTTGAAGTTTCGGCCTCAAGGGCTTTGATTTGTATTTCGGGAGTTTTGGCAATTTTCTTCGGAGTAGTGCTTGAAGACTTTATTGCCTCTAGTACATCCAGTACATTAACCATTCTTTTTCTTTTGGGGGTCAATGCTGGCCCCTTTTGGCTTTTCGGTACTTCAACTTTTGCTGAAGGACTTAGAATCTCAGATGTCCTTGTTTCTTCAGCCGTCGGTTCTTCTGCTTTCTTTGTCTCCGGCATCATGATCGGCTCTTCAACATTTTTTGGGGGAGTCGCATCTTTGGTTTCGAGGGTAGAAGAAGATTCACCGACAAACTCGGGCACTGTGGCCGGTTCAATATAGCGTGGGTGGTGTGTAAGATCTTTTATCTTTTTCCTTTTTGGCGCTGGCTCACTGAGAGCAGCTGAGGCAAGCTTCCTTTGTAGACACCGTATCTTTCCTTTTTTGACCCCGTGTTGGGTAATGGTAGTCAGGATACACAAACCCAATGGCATCAAATACTCGGTTGAGCCTTTTCTTCTTTCGACCTCCGAAGGCTGCGGATAGTGCAGTATCTTCTGCCTTCGAGTATGGACCAAGCAGCTCATCGCTTACGGCCTCAATACTTTTCAGCCAGTCGTCGTCTGGCTCGACGAATTTATCTCCATACTTGAAGGTGAATTTTAATCTAACCAGTCCACCTTCGTTAGGTTCGTCAACGGTTTCTTTCGGCATTTCCCAGTTATCTGCAAGTGGCCATACTCTGAAGGCAATGTGTTCCTGGATCAAGTCCCTTGTCCCAATGAAAGAGCAAACTACTCCGAAGGCTCTCCGGCATTCTTCAGCTGCTTCGTCAATTTCTACCTTCGGTTTCCGAAGGCCGAAGCGCTGCTAGATAGGGCGCATAATGATACCTTTAATGTCTTCTCAGTGTTTTCAAGTCGTTTTTCACGTAGAACCATTCCTTCATCCAGTCCCTAGGCCATCTTTTCCGAAAAGTTGGCACGGGACAGCTTGACCTAGAACGGGCACCGAAGCTATAATAGCCAAAATTGTTGTGATATTGTTCCTTACCCCATGGTTTCGTCTCATACAATAACTCATGCATATTGCAGAAACTTTTTGCATTTGGTTCCAAACCTTGGCTCTTTGCAGCCCATACGAAGATTTCCATCCTTATGATTGCTTCAGGAGTAATTTGATGAAGGTAGATTTCAAATATCTTCAAAACTTCTACCACGAAGCTACTCAAAGGAAAACGAAGTCCAGCCTTAAAGAAGCTTCGGAATATCACGACTTCATTTTCCTCAGGAGTCGGACAAGTTTTCTCCCCTTCGTCAGCCCTTACAATAGTCAAATCCCGAAAATATCTGCCCTCATATTGACAAGATGACTTTGTTTGATGCTTGATTTTCCAAAAACTGCATGGCTTGGTCGCCAAGGTCGATCTTCGGAATCTTCACCGCCACTTTCCACATCATAGCTATCGCTATCACCAGTGTCTTCAGACAAACCCTCTAAAATCTCCCTAGTAATCTTCTCTATATTTGTCTTTGCTATTGATTCAAGGAAGCCGAGATTCATCTCTTCAGAAAGGCTTAGCTTCGACTCAGCGACAGTTTTCTTGTCTTCAGACATCTTCGAAAACACGAGGAAGGTACTCTCAAAGACGAAGCTTAAAAATGTAGAAAGCCAGGCAAGCGTTGGTGGGCAAAGAGCCAAAAATTAGGAAGACAGGAACCAATGGCAGGAGAGCGTGCCAAATGAGCTGGTGATGCTTTCTTATTTATACGCCCAATACATCGCAAGTGGCAGGGCCCCACTTGTCATTCACTGTTGTTATTCTAGCAAAGGGAAGGTGTTTTTTCGGACCTTCGGCTTAAGGCCTTCGTCCATATCGCAATTTGAATTTGTTATTTCAGCAAATTAATATTGCGAGGGGCTACTGTTGGGGGCCTTCGGCTTCCGAAGGTCCTCAAAAACACGATTTAACTATGTTTCTGGAGTATAATGTGTAAACAGGTACATTCGGACATAAATCAAAACCATATCGTAAAGAGTATGAATGGTGGCGCAGAGCCGAAGCTGTGCGCAAAGGAGCTTCGGCATGATGACAGGAAAAAAGAACTGACTTAAAGAGGAAAAGGCTATCTAGACCCTGATAAATTACTATAAAGTTATTATTAATTGTAAAGGGCCTGAATGTAATTTTGCATGGGCTGCGACCCGTGCCTATAAATAGATGAACAGTACTCCCGTACTGTTCACGCTGACTTGGCATTCGCTTTTGCGTCACGCCTGTACTTTCCTTCGAGCCAAAGCGTTTGAGAACAAGTCCCCAACACCTTCCCACCTCCAGCACTATATAAACAGACGGGTTGGTGAAGAGTTACCACAACATTCATTGCCATTGCACTGTTGTGCTGTTAAAAAATTTAACCATAGCCGAAGCTTTCTGCACTGCGCTTTCAAGTGAACACTTCATCATTTAAGGTTAACTTCGTCAAACGGGTTAGCTTCGTCAAACTGTAAAAAATCCATCAAAATGGCCAGAGTGCGATCATCTGCAAGGGTGTCTCGTGAGGGAGAAGAAACTAAGGTCACTGAGACAGCACCAATTTCAGAAGTAATGGAACGATCAGGTCTAGTTGTGATAGAGGGATTTATTGACAAAGGTGCTCCTGATGCCGAAGCTGAACAGACTGTTGTTGAAGAAGAAAATGTTGATAAGAGTGAAGAAGATTATAGTATTTTGATCCCAACAAAGCCCAGTCATCTAGATTTTGAGAAATCTACTGTGACGGAGGATGATATGCTGATAATGACGAAATTGGGCTATTTTGGAGAAGCCGAAAGCAAGCTTGTCCGATTTGCTGGAGAAGAGACTACCCCAGAACCGAAGAATGATGAAGTAGTGGTTTTCATGAGCTTCTTCAGGGCGGGGTTGCGGTTTCTCTTGAACGAGATGATAGGGGGAGTCCTAAAGAACTTCGAAATATATCTTCATGAGCTGACTCCTAATGCTATTGTTAGGCTCAACGTCTTTATCTGGGCCCTTCGAAGTCAAGGGATGAGTCCAGATGCCGAAGCTTTCTGCCGCGTGCATGAGTTGCACTATCAGACAAAGGCCAGGGCAGATGGTCTCCACAAAAATTTTGGTTGTTATAATTTTGCCTATCAAAAAGATACGAAGGCACCAGTCCTCAGCTACCACACAAATTGGCCGACCGATTGGAAAAATGAATGGTTTTACATGAAAGCTAATGAGAAAAAGAGAGAAGCTGATGACAATGGTCATGAGCCTGCTGTCTTTGAACTTTGGAATGACTAGGCCTCTATGTAACATGCAACTGGGGTCACCATGTCAATTGGCCGAAGTAGAGTTCAGAGTGGTGGCTAAGCAAATCAGTACCAGGGACCTGGTGCAGGAATATCTGGCCAACCGGACGTATCCAACGTCAAGTGGCTGGGGAATGCTGAAGATGAAAGAAACGAAGAAGAAGCATGAACTTGTTTGACTAGCTTATCGTTTCAAGTTTGAGAAACAATTCAAGAAGCCTTTGCAAGGAATGGCTGGACATGATTGAAACCATGTGCAACAAAATACTTGGGAATTATACCAAGAAAGAAGATCAATTGATGACAGCAGCCTTGGCACCCGGCCAAATCGACGGTTAAACCGGGTGATGGATGCCCTAAAATTTGAATACCCTGATTATGAGAGACTTAACAAAGGTGTCGAAGGGGCAAAAAGGAAAAGAATTGTCAGCATTCTGAGCAGACAAGCTGCTAGAATGGTAAAGCAGGATGAAAAGGCTTTAAAGAAAAGAAAATCCACTCCTGAGCCGAAGACAGCTGCTTCGAAGAAGAGGAAGGCTGAAAGTCCAGAACCGAAGATAACCGAGGCAACAGAGGAGACTCCATCAATGCCTCCTGCTGCTGAAATAGAAGAAATTTTAAAGGTAATGACTGAATCTTTACCCATCAAGCTTTAGAGTGGCGGAACTGCCCGAATTATTCCAACTTAAGTGCCTAAGCCCTGCCTTAGAGGCTAGACCACACTTAAATGGGAATAACCCGTCAATCCCTCGGATCTAGTCCGACACGGCCACTGACAGGATCAAGTACCACAGTCTCACTCGATGGTGAGTCACAGAGCAAATACAAATAAGCATAAAACCATGCATGGAAGAGTGTTAAATTATTACATCATCATTGTCATCATCGGAGTTTTTGCAAAAGTGACCATCAATGTTCTGAAGTGCAGCGGAAATAAACTAACGGTAAATAAAACGAGAGATGGGGAAGCCTGTCCCATCACTCCTCATGCTCCTCCTCAGCCGAGGCAGGGTCCCACTCGACAGTCCAACCCGGTGGCAGGGTGGATGGCCAAGTCACTCCAGCAACCATTTCCTCCAGAGAACCTGTAAAAATTATGCCACAAGCAAGGCTGAGTATACTAATACTCAGCTAGACTTACCCGGTGTGAGGAGTCTACTCCTCTACCTCTAGACATGCAGCTGTTTGGCTGTGGGGTTTGGTTGCCAAAAGCACTAGCTGAGTTTCTAATTCAAGATTTTAACTTTATCAAAATTAAGTGTGACTCTCTTAAGGCTAAAAGTGTACTATCTACTCATACATAGTAGCAAGCATTTTTAGCAATCAACATCTTGCATCATCTCATCACAGTTCCACTTGTTACTCAATGCAGTACAATGGATCAAGCAGTCTCATTAGCTGCGAGAAGCAAACGATTCGAATCGAGTTTTATCCTTGCAAGGTAAACCTAAACACACGACATGTAGGGGCACTCCGTCCCCACACATATCAACCGTCCCCATCGATTCCCCGTCAGCAGATCAGGGCTCACCGCCTTGGCGTACAATGCCTCACTGACCCCGACTGGCCGTCGTGCAGTGACCGCACTTGTACCCACCATAACCGGAATGGGAGACTACATCTCAGGTCGCGTGAGGGGATATGTCCACTGCCAGGTTCACTCAGGTACTAGGCTTACCGATTTACCATATTTCTCGGTATGTGTTTAGTACGTTCAAACGCTTGACACAGGTATCCGCACGTTAATCCTTATTTCATTTTCCATCTCGTGGGCAACCAATCCCCATGGATTGTTGTCAACCAACTAGTATCATGACAGTGTGAAAGTGGGTACAATCAATTTCCTGATCTCGCGCGAGTGCTAGAAAAATCACTCGTCTTCTACCGAGATCCTAATTAAATAAAGCAACTACTCGACCTGTCACACTAGTATTCATCTCAAAAGGATTCCTGAGATCATGCAACTAGGGTTTCAAACAATTCCTACACCTAAGTGCACAATCAATCCTACAATCAATAAGTGAAATAAAATAGCATAAATAACAGGTTATGCATAAAACCGAGGCTTGCCTTCCAAAGCAGTGGCAGGCAGGTCCTCTGGTGCAGGCTCGGGTGCTGGCTCTGGGGCAACCTCCTGGGCAGCTCCTTGCTCCGGCAAGAGGATGTACTCTCCGTCAGCAAGATTACAATCTATCGAATGCAATGAACATGTATGTCATGATTATGTAGGATTTAATAACTTTATGCTAAAGAAACTAAGTTAAAGAGCAACTTAGGGTTTCTCGGACATGCGAGGTTTCAGTGGTTTATACTTATCACTTTTATATTTAAGTTTTATTTGGGGTAAACAAGGAGAATGGGTATTGCATTTGTATATATCTATTCCAGGGAACAATTTACAAGGGTCTTAGGAGGTTACTAGTTTCCATTGTTCATTCTCCTCTCTTTAGTGTTTATTTATGAATTCTAATGGGGTTTGAACTACGAATGTGAATTAACTATTTTCAATAATTCTACAAAAATTACAGTGGCTTGCTCTTGGTCAATATGGCCTGTCTTAAGAATAGGGGATTCAAAAATAAAAAGGCTAGGCTGCATACAAAAATAACAAAAAGTGGTGCAATTAAGCCAATTTGCACTACAAGTCCTTTATTAAAGTGGGTCCTGTCCTAAGGGTTATTTTTGTTGGCCTCTAACAGTGATAATAAGCTCTTGTACAAAAAATGACAGAGAGCCACATGATGGTTATTTAATGGTGGATTTCTAAAGTTTGGTGCAAAAAGGGTGTTTAGAACTAACTTGTCATTTGAAAAATATCAAACAACAGATTTCAGATTTTTCCTAAGTTCTTATTATCAAAGCATTAGTTATCCTAAGGTTTGAGGAGTTTTCACCTTAGGGTTATTTTTGTAGGGTTTTTCTAAGTTATCCTTATTGTATTAATTTAAAAGGTATCCTTCTTATTTTACACTACAACAGGGTATGATATATTTTTCCAGTGAACTACATTGAATAAGTATCTTAACAAAAATAGGGGTGCCCTCTGGTTCATTATTTATGTCACCTTTCCTATTTTTCTTAACCTTAAGCATATTATAGAATAAGGGGTAAAACTAATTTAGATGGAGTAGACAGAGAGGTTCAATATTTTTAAACAGGTCAGTAGGTAGATATAAACTTCTCCAAATTTTTCCAACCCTAATCAAATAGCACAACTATTTTTCTTACCATTATTGAGCTTTTGGCCAAAACTAACATTAAATCAGAGTTTTAAAATCTTCCTTAATACCAAGGGGTTTTTATATTTTTCTTAAATAGGTCACATTAATTAGAGTCTGACAAAATTGGTTTGACCAAATTTGGATGCACTTAACACAAGTTATGAATTTTTAAAGTCTCTGCTCAATTTTAAAATAGATTTTAAAATGAGTTTCCTAGAAAAACGGTTTACACCGGGGTCCCTGGGTTTAAAACAATTCAAACCTCGCAGATCTACCCTCGCGCCACTATTCACTTGGGTCTCTGACATTTCACTTAACCCCCTGACTTTCTCTCCCTCTCACCCGCGGTCCTTCCCCCAACTGAAACAGTAGCCGCGGGAAGGAAAAGGGTGGCGCGGCTTACCGGCGGCGAGGGAGGTCCGGCGAAGGGAAGGGTTTGCTCGGGGAGGTTCTGGCGATCACGTCGAGGTACGGCTCGTCGTCAGGGATGGCCGGAATCGCCCGGTCCACGTGCGCAGGCGGGAGAGCTCGTCGGCGGCGTGTGCTCCGGCCTATCCACGGCGGTATGGTTCAATCCAAGGGCATAGGGAGCTTCATGGAGGTCTAAGGAGTCTAACCGTGCAAGGAATCGAAGAGAGATTCACTGTGTACCTCGGTCCGCGGTTGCCGGCGGGTTCTTGAACTCCGGTGAGCACGATTGGGCTATTCCGGTGACGAGGGTCCCTGGGTCAAGCTTGAGCAAGTCTCACGGCCTCACCAGGAAGCTATCTGGGGGCTTGGATCGAACGGAGGAGGGCGGGAGAGGGGTTGGCCACGGTGGTTGCTCTCGGGCGGCACTGGCGGGTCACGGGGAGGTCGCCGGAGCTAATGGCTGGCTCGGGCAAGTCAGGCGAGGCACGGAGGAGGCAATGGGGAAGGCAGCTGAGCGCTGGGGCGGGTTTTATAGCCGTGGCGCGGCCAGGGCGCCGGCTCGACCGTTTGGCGCGACGCGGGGCACGCGGGGGCGCGCGGGCGTGCTCTGGCGAGCTCAGAGCGCGTCGAACACGTGGCGTGTTGCTTCTGCCCGTGTTCTTCGCTCTGTTGAGCGGCCAGGCGTACGAATCTTGCCCTACCGCCTGTGGGAGATCTCTTCCCTGCACCTAGAGCTACCTAGTTCATGTGAGTTCCAAGAGTAGATGTGGTCTGGTTGAGGAGATATGGTGGCGCCAAGTCTTGTCTGTCTGCACTGTTCAATCCGAGACAAAACCAGTGCCAACTCGTGTCAAACGGTTTTGGCTTGGGTTCAAACTTTTCTAGGGCATTCTAGGGTTAATTTGGCGCCATTTTGTCAATTGGGTCGACAGGTTTTGAAAAGGGGATCAAGGTGAACATGTGGGATCTTTGTTCAAGGGTTGGTTTTTGACTTAGGCAAATCCTGAATTTCTCCCTTGTGTTCAACCTTTGGTGATCTTTTTAGGGCCTTTCTGAAAACTTTTTGGGGGTACTTCCTTACTATTAATTGTAGGTTATTAAGTCTATTACAACTTTTATATTTGGCCCAAACCATGATCATAAGGTTTACATGATCTTTTGATCATGGCTTCAACTAGGGTTCCCATTGCCTATGGGGGTTTTGCTCTAGGGTTTTGGGAGAGCCCCACTTAGATGTGCATGACAAGCTAGGGCATGATATCCAAGATAGTTTGCACTTGATTAGGACCTTGAATTCCAAGATTGAAGTACTTTGCCCATAAATCTTTATGTAATTATGGGTTAAAAGGGGTAACCCTGGGGTGGACACCCTGAGTAACACCTAGGGTGTTACAGCCCTCCCCCCTTAAAGGAATCTCGTCCCGAGATTTCAGGTAGAGTCCCTTGGAGGGATGCTTGAAGGTGTGTTGGTGCTATTCTCCCCTTATACTCAAGTTTCACCTTTTTAACTGTTCTTCGAATGTCATCCTCTTTGCAACTTCAGAAGGAAGCCCTTCTTAAGTTAAATCCACAACTTAGACTATCCTTGTTATCTAAGTTTTTCTTATAATTGACTTCAGAGGGCAGGTGTGGGTGGGGTTTTGGGGTTACATACCGACTCCTTTGGACAGAAAGTCGGGGAAGCGAGAGCGTAGAAAATCCTCCGTCTCCCATGTAGCTTCTTCTGCTGAATGATGACTCCACTGAACCTTATACATTTTGATTGATCTTGCCCGAGTTGATCTCTCCTTTTGATCCAATACCTTGACGGGGTACTCTTGGTAGGACAAGTCTGGTTCTATCTCAATGTCTAGTTCCGGTAGCACTTCAGTGGATAGACGAACACATTTCCGCAGCTGAGATACATGGAACACATTGTGAACTGCTGACATACAGGGTGGCAATTCCAATTGGTAAGCTACGGGTCCACAACTTGCCTTGATCTTATAGGGTCCAATGTAACGAGGGGCTAACTTGCCCTTGATCCCGAATCTCTGGACACCCTTGGTTGGTGATATCTTAAGATAGACATAATCTCCCACCTCAAACTGTAGAGGCTTCCGCCTCTTGTCATGATAACTCTTTTGCCTAGCCTGAGCAGCTTCTAGGTTCTTCTTGATAATTCTAACCTTTGCCTCTGCTTCAAGCACCAAATCTGGCCCAAAAATTTCCCTCTCTCCTGTTTGAGACCAATTTAGTGGGGTCCTACACCTTCTCCCATATAATGCCTCAAAGGGTGCCATCTTCAAACTGGACTGATAGCTGTTATTGTAAGAAAACTCTGCCAAAGACAGACACTTGTCCCAATCCCTTCCATAGTGTAGTGCACATGCTCGCAACATGTCTTCCAAAATCTGATTTACCCTTTCTGTCTGACCATCTGTTTGGGGGTGGTATGCTGAGCTTCGTATGACCTGGGTTCCAAGTGATTCTTGCAGTTTCTCCCAAAAGCGTGCCACAAACAGTGCTCCTCTGTCAGATATAATGGTCTTTGGTATACCATGCAATCTTACTATCTGATCAACATAAATTTCTGCGTACTTCTCTGTCTTGTGGGTGGTGTGTACTGGCAAGAAATGAGCAGTCTTGGTCAATCTGTCCACAATGACCCAAATAGAATCATGGTGCCTGGAGGTATTGGGTAATCCTACTATGAAGTCCATGCAAATGTCCTCCCATTTCCAAGATGGTATGGGAAGGGGTTGCAAGGGACCTGCTGTCTTCAAGTGACTGGCCTTGATTCTCTAGCAAGTGTCACACTCTGATACGTACTTGGCAATTTCCCTCTTCATCCTGGTCCACCAATACAAAGATCTGAGATCATGGTACATCTTGTTGCTGCCCGGGTGCATGGAGAACTTGGAAAGGTGAGCTTCATCCAATATCTTCTTTCTGAGCTCAGGGTCCTTGGGAACAACCAATCGATCTCCAAACCATAAAATTCCCTTGCTGTCCTGACGGAAACACTTGTATTTCTCTGCCTTCTGCTTGATCATTTCTTTGATAACCTGAACTCCCTTGTCCCCAATCTGTGCCCTGACTATTTGCTCTTGCAATGTGGGCTCCACTGAGATATAACTCAATCCACCGGAAGGAACCACTTCTAGGTTCAGCTTGCACAACTCATCACACAAGGTGGTAATTCCCACATCCATGTTCAAACAATTGCACTGGGCCTTTCTGCTCAGGGCATCCGCCACCACATTGGCCTTGCCAGGATGGTAATGCATTTCCAAATCATAATCCTTGATTAATTCCAACCATCTCCTCTGCCTCATGTTCAGATCAGCCTGAGTGAAAATATATTTGAGGCTTTTATGATCAGTGTAGATGTTGCAGTGAGCTCCCATCAAATAGTGTCTCCATATCTTAAGAGCATGAACCACTGCTGCCAATTCCAGATCATGTGTAGGATAGTTCTGCTCATGGGGTCTGAGGGCTCTGGAAGCATAAGCAATGACCCAGTTATCTTGCATCAAGACGCAACCCAATCCGGTACCAGAGGCATCACAATAAACTTCAAATGGTCTGGTATTGTCAGGTTGGGCTAGCACTGGAGCTGTTGTCAAATGTTGCCTCAAGGTGTGGAAGGCATCCTCACACTTCTTGCTCCAATCGTACTTGACTCCCTTCTTCAACAATTCAGTCATTGGTTTGGCAATTCTGGAGAAATCCGGAATAAAGCGTCGATAATACCCTGCCAATCCCAGAAAACTCCGAATCTGCCTCACTGTAGTCGGGGGTTTCCAATCCATCACCTCCTGTACCTTTTCAGGGTCAACCGATATCCCATCCTGAGAAATTGTGTGACCCAAGAATTTAATCTCCTTCAGCCAAAATTCACATTTAGACAACTTTGCATAAAGACGGTGATCGCGTAGTCGCTGAAGTACGATGTGCAGATGCTCAGTGTGCTCGTCTTCATTCTTGGAATAGACCAGAATATCATCAATGAAAACGACCACGAACCTATCCAACTCTGGCATAAACACTGAGTTCATTAGGTACATAAAATAGGTCGGGGCATTGGTCAGCCCAAAAGACATCACCAGAAACTCATACAGTCCATATCTGGTAGAGAAAGCCGTCTTGGGAATATCGCTGGCACGGATCTTGATCTGATGGTATCCTGAGCGAAGGTCTATCTTGGAGAATACCTTGGCTCCCACCAACTGATCGAACAGAACATCAATGCGGGGTAACGGGTGTTTGTTCTTGATAGTCACCGCATTGAGAGGGCGGTAGTCAACACACATCCTCAAGCTTTCATCCTTTTTCTTCACAAATAATGCCGGACATCCCCATGGCGAAGTACTTGGGCGAATGAACCCCTTGTCCAACAACTCTTGCAATTGCTTTTTCAGCTCCGCCAATTCCGCGGGAGGCATCCTATAGGGTCTCTTGGAGATAGGAGCAGTCCCGGGTTGCAACTCAATTGCGAACTCAAGGTCTCTGTCAGGTGGCATCCCTGGCAATTCATCCGGAAACACATCCGGGTAGTCACAGACCACTGGGATCTGTGCTACTGGGGATTCTATCATAACGAAGGCACAAGAGAGGGTGCATCCCTGGTCAGGCAGATATAGTGTGGTTGCACCACAGGTTGGTGAGTGCACTTCGATGGCCCTAGCTGCAATGTCAATCACTGCCTGATGTTTGGTCAACCAATCAGTTCCCAATATAATATCCACACTATCCAGTCCCAAGATAAGAAGGTTGGTTTTAATTATCAAACTACCAAACTTCAGAGGCACATTCTTGTTGATTTGGTAAGTGGCAATTCTGCCTCCGGGTGTTGAAATGGTGATACCCCCGTTGGTGTGGTGAAAGGGCAATTGACACTTGGCACTAAATTTGGCACTAATAAAGCTATGTGATGCACCGGAATCAAAAAGAACAATAGCGGGATAATTTAAAACTATAAAGATACCAGTCATGACGGGTGCTCCCTCTGGAATGTCAGCCATGGTAGTGAAGTTTAGCTTGCCCTGCCTCACTTGCACCTTCTGTCTCTTGCCTTGGTTCTGATTGACATTCTGCCCCTGCCTCTGCTAGTTTCTGGGGCAATTCTTGGCATAATGCCCAGTGCTGCCACAAGTGAAGCACCTGTTGTCATTGGCCTGGCGGTACTGCTGCTGCTGATTGTTCCTCTGAGCTGGAAGCTGGGTGCGGTTGGGTGCCTGCTGCTGCTGCTGCGGTGGTCTGATCACCCATCTCCCCTGCTGCTGCTGAGGTCCCTTGTTCTACGTGTCAGACACAATCCTGAAGCGCTGTGGCTGAGCTGAGGGTCCTGCCACAGGGGTCTTCCTCTTCTTCTCTGCCTGTCGAGCTAAAATGCAGTCCTCTTGGGAGATAGCCATGTTGACCAACTCATTGTAACTGTTGGCCCTGACGGTGTTGAGACGATCACGGAGCTTGGTGCTGAGCCCCCGTCTGAACCTGTCCCTCTTCTTCTCATCCGTGTCTGCATGGTATCCGGCGTACTGGCACAAGTCATTAAAGGCCTGGGCATACTGCAACACTGTCCTGTTGCCCTGAGTGAGTGCCTGAAACTCATTGAGCTTCCGGTCCATGATGCGGGCTGGAATATGGTGCCCTCTGAAAGCTGCCTTGAATTCCCTCCATTCCACCTCTCTACCTTCTGGCTGCATGGCAAGAAAATGGTCCCACCAAGTCCTCGCGGGTCCGCGAAGCTGCTGGGTGGCGAACCTGACCTTGGTGACCTCTGAGCAAGCTCCATGGAGCAGTGGGAATTTGGATTCCACCACCCTCAACCACACATCTGCATCAAGCGGGTCCTCCGCCCTGGTAAACAATGGTGGCTGAGTACTGAGGAACTCCTGGTAGGTAGCCGCCGCGGGGTGACGCTGATGGTCTCCACCACCATAGTGCTGTGGTGGTGGCTGACGCTGAGCCAGCTGCCTCAAGATCTCATTCTGCTGAGCCATGAGCTCCTGCAGAGTGGGAGGCGGTGGCGGTGGAGGAACGTGCTCATTCTGACCACGGCGCGCTCTCCCAGCCATCTGAAAAATCACATGGTTGCTTAATAACACATCTCCAAACTTAAGGTTCAAACACGGTAGGGGAGTTAAAGCAATTTGATAGATTCCACATAAAACAAAAGAAACATAAACCTTTCGTCCATATTTAAACTGCCATTAATCATCCCCAAACCTCCAAAAGAGTTTAACACGGTTACATCAATGATCCAAAAGACTCAACTCTACCTAGCCTAGTACCCTAAGGGTGCAAAAGCTAAGCTAGTGGCGAGGAGTCCAACTATCATCAACCTCTAGGATTAGCCTGGCATTTAGTGAGCGAACGAGGCAACGCTTGACTCGGGGGAAGGTGGTCTCCCTGAGTCAGCGGTGTCTACACTGGAGGCAGGCTCCTCCCCTCCCTCGATGTCAACGTCCTCGTCAGCCTCCTCACCATGGATCTCTTGGTGATGCATGTCTAGGTGCTCATTTGCCTCTGCTAGCTGCTGCTGAGTGTTGAGGAGCTGATCTTCGAGAACCTCGATGGTGTTCTCCCTGGTGCCCACTAGCTCCTCCAACTCATGAATCTCATCAGACAGCTGCTCCACTTGCAAATCTTTTTCCACCAGCTCCTGGGACAAGTCCACCACGAGCTCCTCCCTGTTGTCCAGGGTGATCTTGGTTGCCTCTAACAGTGCCATCAAATGAGACATGGCCTCCCCACGCATTACTTGCAGACGATACAGAGCGTTCATCCATCGCACCGACAAGTGAGCCGTGTGGCCTGGGTAGAGGGCCCAAATGTCCTTGGCATGCTCCACCCGATCCTTCCACATCGGGTCATCCTCCTTTTCCGCGGGGAACAACCCAATGGGGTGGGTAGCCAGCTCCAAGGGATGGAACCCGCAGAAAGTAGTCAGTCCATGCAGAGCGATTGCCTCGATCGTGTCCTCCGCTCGGTATCCGAAAGACTCGGAGTCCAAGGAGCGCCAGCCTGGCTGCAGGGGATGAGGCTCCAAGGTCATCCTCACCCTACAGCGAGGCACCCGGTGCTTCTCGAACTGCTGCACCGCGTACTGAGGGGGTGTCAAGTATCCTGCCCCCTGAAGTACCTCCCACAAGATGCGGGGAAAACCCTCTCGTGCAAGTCTGTCAGTGTGGGTCAGTGCATTTCCGTCATCGGAGGATCCGTGGGAAGCCATCTGTGTACGGTTAAGCGTAAGTAAAAGAAAAAGAATTACAAAAAGAACAAGGAAAATAAAACTCAGCCTGTCTCTAGTTAAAAGAAAAAGGCACTGGGGACCTAGTTGGCTGTTATCTTGTTTTTAAGTCTTTTTACTCAGTTATCCATTTGCTTAATTATGAATGCATGCATGCTCGTCCTGAACGACCTTTCCAGAAGATAAAAGGAATAGGGAAAAAAAAAACTCCCATCCTTTAAAAAGTGGCCTATAGGGCCTAGTCACTTAGCCACCTAGCTACCCTTCTATCATCCTAAGGCTTCACGTCCTAGGTCTATCCTGCTCATCCTACGATCTATCCAACATTGTTTCTATCAAATTTTACTTTAGAAAGGGGATGGCATTTATGGTTTATTGATTCATCTGTGGTGGTACAAGCTCCGATACCAGCTGTGGCGGAACTGCCCGAATTATTCCAACTTAAGTGCCTAAGCCCTGCCTTAGAGGCTAGACCACACTTAAATGGGAATAACCCGTCAATCCCTCGGATCTAGTCCGACACGGCCACTGACAGGATCACGTACCACAGTCTCACTCGATGGTGAGTCACAGAGCAAATACAAATAAGCATAAAACCATGCATGGAAGAGTGTTAAATTATTACATCATCATTGTCATCATCGGAGTTTTTGCAAAAGTGACCATCAATGTTCTGAAGTGCAGCGGAAATAAACTAACGGTAAATAAAACGAGAGATGGGGAAGCCTGTCCCATCACTCCTCATGCTCCTCCTCAGCCGAGGCAGGGTCCCACTCGACAGTCCAACCCGGTGGCAGGGTGGATGGCCAAGTCACTCCAGCAACCATTTCCTCCAGAGAACCTGTAAAAATTATGCCACAAGCAAGGCTGAGTATACTAATACTCAGCTAGACTTACCCGGTGTGAGGAGTCTACTCCTCTACCTCTAGACATGCAGCTGTTTGGCTGTGGGGTTTGGTTGCCAAAAGCACTAGCTGAGTTTCTAATTCAAGATTTTAACTTTATCAAAATTAAGTGTGACTCTCTTAAGGCTAAAAGTGTACTATCTACTCATACATAGTAGCAAGCATTTTTAGCAATCAACATCTTGCATCATCTCATCACAGTTCCACTTGTTACTCAATGCAGTACAATGGATCAAGCAGTCTCATTAGTTGCGAGAAGCAGACGATTCGAATCGAGTTTTATCCTTGCAAGGTAAACTTAAACACACGACATGTAGGGGCACTCCGTCCCCACACATATCAACTGTCCCCGTCGATTCCCCGTCAGCAGATCAGGGCTCACCGCCTTGGCGTACAATGCCTCACTGACCCCGACTGGCCGTCGTGCAGTGACCGCACTTGTACCCACCATAACCGGAATGGGAGACTACGTCTCAGGTCGCGTGAGGGGATATGTCCACTGCCAGGTTCACTCAGGTACTAGGCTTACCGATTTACCATATTTCTCGATATGTGTTTAGTACGTTCAAACGCTTGACACAGGTATCCGCACGTTAATCCTTATTTCATTTTCCATCTCGTGGGCAACCAATCCCCATGGATTGTTGTCCACCAACTAGTATCATGACAGTGTGAAAGTGGGTACAATCAATTTCCTGATCTCGCGCGAGTGCTAGAAAAATCACTCGTCTTCTACCGAGATCCTAATTAAATAAAGCAACTACTCGACCTGTCACACTAGTATTCATCTCAAAAGGATTCCTGAGATCATGCAACTAGGGTTTCAAACAATTCCTACACCTAAGTGCACAATCAATCCTACAATCAATAAGTGAAGTAAAATAGCATAAATAACAGGTTATGCATAAAACCGGGGCTTGCCTTCCAAAGCAGTGGCAGGCAGGTCCTCTGGTGCAGGCTCGGGTGCTGGCTCTGGGGCAACCTCCTAGGCAGCTCCTTGCTCCGGCACGAGGATGTACTCTCCGTCAGCAAGATTACAATCTATCGAATGCAATGAACATGTATGTCATGATTATGTAGGATTTAATAACTTTATGCTAAATAAACTAAGTTAAAGAGCAACTTAGGGTTTCTCGGACATGCGAGGTTTCAGTGGTTTATACTTATCACTTTTATATTTAAGTTTTATTTGGGGTAAACAAGGAGAATGGGTATTGCATTTGTATATATCTATTCCAGGGAACAATTTACAAGGGTCTTAGGAGGTTACTAGTTTCCATTGTTCATTCTCCTCTCTTTAGTGTTTATTTATGAATTCTAGTGGGGTTTGAACTACGAATGTGAAATAACTATTTTCAATAATTCTACAAAAATTACAGTGGCTTGCTCTTGGTCAATATGGCCTGTCTTAAGAATAGGGGATTCAAAAATAAAAAGGCTAGGCTGCATACAAAAATAACAAAAAGTGGTGCAATTAAGCCAATTTGCACTACAAGTCCTTTATTAAAGTGGGTCCTGTCCTAAGGGTTATTTTTGTTGGCCTCTAACAGTGATAATAAGCTCTTGTACAAAAAATGACAGAGAGCCACATGATGGTTATTTAATGGTGGATTTCTAAAGTTTGGTGCAAAAAGGGTGTTTAGAACTAACTTGTCATTTGAAAAATATCAAACAACAGATTTCAGATTTTTCCTAAGTTCTTATTATCAAAGCATTAGTTATCCTAAGGTTTGAGGAGTTTTCACCTTAGGGTTATTTTTGTAGGGTTTTTCTAAGTTATCCTTATTGTATTGATTTAAAAGGTATCCTTCTTATTTTACACTACAACAGGGTATGATATATTTTTCCAGTGAACTACATTGAATAAGTATCTTAACAAAAATAGGGGTGCCCTCTGGTTCATTATTTATGTCACCTTTCCTATTTTTCTTAACCTTAAGCATATTATAGAATAAGGGGTAAAACTAATTTAGATGGAGTAGACAGAGAGGTTCAATATTTTTAAACAGGTCAGTAGGTAGATATAAACTTCTCCAAATTTTTCCAACCCTAATCAAATAGCACAACTATTTTTCTTACCATTATTGAGCTTTTGGCCAAAACTAACATTAAATCAGAGTTTTAAAATCTTCCTTAATACCAAGGGGTTTTTATATTTTTCTTAAATAGGTCACATTAATTAGAGTCTGACAAAATTGGTTTGACCAAATTTGGATGCACTTAACACAAGTTATGAATTTTTAAAGTCTCTGCTCAATTTTAAAATAGATTTTAAAATGAGTTTCCTGGAAAAAACGGTTTACACCGGGGTCCCTGGGTTTAAAACAATTCAAACCTCGCAGATCTACCCTCGCGCCACTGTTCACTTGGGTCTCTGACATTTCACTTAACCCCCTAACTTTCTCTCCCTCTCACCCGCGGTCCTTCCCCCAACTGAAACAATAGCCGTGGGAAGGAAAAGGGTGGCACGGCTTACCGGCGGCGAGGGAGGTCCGGCGAAGGGCAGGGTTTGCTCGGGGTGGTTCTGGCGATCACGTCGAGGTACGGCTCGTCGTCGGGGATGGCCAGAATCGCCCGGTCCACGTGCGCAGGCGGGAGAGCTCGTCGGCGGCGTGTGCTCCGGCCTATCCACGGCGGTATGGTTCAATCCAAGGGCATAGGGAGCTTCATGGAGGTCTAAGGAGTCTAACCGTGCAAGGAATCGAAGAGAGATTCACTGTGTACCTCGGTCCGCGGTTGCCGGCGGGTTCTTGAACTCCGGTGAGCACGATTGGGCTATTTCTGTGATGAGGGTCCCTGGGTCAAGCTTGAGCAAGTCTCACGGCCTCACCAGGAAGCTATCTGGGGGCTTGGATCGAACGGAGGAGGGCGGGAGAGGGGATGGCCACGGTGGTTGCTCTCGGGCGGCACTGGCGGGTCACGGGGAGGTCGCCGGAGCTAATGGCTGGCTCGGGCAAGTCAGGCGAGGCACGGAGGAGGCAATGGGGAAGGCAGCTGAGCGCTGGGGCGGGTTTTATAGCCGTGGCGCGGCCAGGGCGCCGGCTCGACCGTTTGGCGCGACGCGGGGCACGCGGGGGCGCGCGCGGGCGTGCTCTGGCGAGCTCAGAGCGCGTCGAACACGTGGCGTGTTGCTTCTGCCCGTGTTCTTCGCTCTGCTGAGCGGCCAGGCGTACGAATCTTGCCCTACCGCCTATGGGAGATCTCTTCCCTGCACCTAGAGCTACCTAGTTCATGTGAGTTCCAAGAGTAGATGTGGTCTGGTTGAGGAGATATGGTGGCGCCAAGTCTTGTATGTCTGCACTGTTCAATCCGAGACAAAACCAGTGCCAACTCGTGTCAAACGGTTTTGGCTTGGGTTCAAACTTTTCCAGGGCATTCTAGGGTTAATTTGGCGCCATTTTGTCAATTGGGTCGACAGGTTTTGAAAAGGGGATCAAGGTGAACATGTGGGATCTTTGTTCAAGGGTTGGTTTTTGACTTAGGCAAATCCTGAATTTCTCCCTTGTGTTCAACCTTTGGTGATCTTTTTAGGGCCTTTCTGAAAACTTTTTGGGGGTACTTCCTTACTATTAATTGTAGGTTATTAAGTCTATTACAACTTTTATATTTGGCCCAAACCATGATCATAAGGTTTACATGATCTTTTGATCATGGCTTCAACTAGGGTTCCCATTGCCTATGGGGGTTTTGCTCTAGGGTTTTGGGAGAGCCCCACTTAGATGTGCATGACAAGCTAGGGCATGATATCCAAGATAGTTTGCACTTGATTAGGACCTTGAATTCCAAGATTGAAGTACTTTGCCCATAAATCTTTATGTAATTATGGGTTAAAAGGGGTAACCCTGGGGTGGACACCCTGAGTAACAGCTAGGGTGTTACAGCTAAGTTCTCTGGGGCCAGAACTGACAAAACTTTTATAGAAGAAGGATGAGCCTTTGGCTACAAAGAAGAAGGCTGATGGGCAGAAAAAACGAAGAATCGTTACTGTCATGCAAGCCATTGAACGGATGCCACCGTTGGCCTCGGCATCCAAAATAACACCCATTGCAAGCGTCGAGGCCATTGCCGAAGCTGATACCTCTGCCGAAGCTGCAGCTGTTGTCGAAGCTGCCAACCTTGAGAGTACACTGTCTGGGATTGATAAAATTCTCTCGGATATTGATGCGGAAGAAACAGCTGCGGCTGTAGAGAAGATCATGGCCACAGTGCATGACAAAGGGAAAAAGATTGTCAATGCTGCTTCGGAAGAAAAGGACTTCGACCTTCAGAACCTGGTCGGTCAAGAATTATCCGAGGCTAAAAAAAGGAGCTACAGGAATATGGGATATCCTGTGGCTACCAGCCAGGAGCTATGCTCTTTGGTGGAATCGACAAAGGGGCCTTAAGATGTATTCGAGACCATGCTAGGGCGAAGATAATCGGCACTCTATCGAAGAGTGTCGGTTTCCTGAAGCTTGAAGCTGATATCAGCGGCTACCGGTGACAACATATCGTCGACAGTCTGTTTTACTCCAATTTCAAGGTAAAATTCTATTGTCTGGATTTCTGTTATCTTTGTGATAAACTAAAAAAATTTCTGACATCATCTTACTTACACAGAGCATGCTGCTGAGTAAAGCGTTAAGGATGCAACAAGACCTCGAGGACAAGAACAATGAAATCATAATCGAGGGCTTGGAAAAAAATTAAAGATTACGAAGCCTCTCTTGAGAAGAAAGACTTCCTGCTTCAGGCAACTGAGGGTTCCCTCGTGGAGCTTCAAACTGAAAATGCTAGATTAAACGTGGAGCTTCTCCAGGATCAAGTAATTTTAAAGAAAAATTCAGAATGCTTCGAGCAAGAGAAGAAAGAACTGCAAGAAAGATGCAAAGCCAAAGCTGATAATAATTCGAAGCTCCAAGAGTCTTTGAAAGAGCTTCGAAATAAGTGTCTGGAATTCGTTAGCCGTTGTGTGCAACGGTTGAAAAAGGTCTTTAGCTTGGTTGGGTCCAGCTCCGAAGATGTTACCCCTTCGGATGAAGACATACCAAACACCTTCGAACATATTGAAATGAAGTTGATGCTCTTGATGAAGTGATAGCCGGGCACGGTGACTTCTGTGCCTTGCTAGCTTCTCGCGGCACAGCTGTAGCATTTTTGAAGGCTGGTTGCACGCACGCAAAGATGGTAAATAGACCAACCTTCAGTCTATCTCCAACAGATTTGGTTGATATCCCTAGTGAAGCCCGGAGCATCGAAAACAAATTCACATCTCAGATTTGGGCTAAGGGTGGGCGAGAGTAGGCTGGTGACGAAGCCCGAAACTTGCTTAAACCGGTATGGAACTTATACCTGTTGCTTGCCTTATCTCTTGTAATTACTTTTTACCGTATACCGTTTGTTTGTCTGTAGGATGGTGGTGCCGAAGATTGATAATCCAAAACACGTTCCGAAGGCTGCCGAAGCTTCTCTTTAGGCCTGCCTGTATAGATCTCAGGAACCTTTGTATTACCTTTGTAAAAAAACTGTAATCAAGGGTTAAACAATACTGTGTATATCTATCCATACCTTGTAATATATTTTTACCTTTTCATCCATATACAAATTGCTTTGCTGTGGATGAAACTTGTATCTTTTGAGCCGAAGGCGAAAATCACCTTCCCTTGTTTTCGTACACAATGAAGCATGCCGTTGCATAACATGTATACGTTTGAAACGAAGCTTCTTTGCGTTCATCGAAGCACTGTCGTCGAAGATGGAGTATTTCTGTTCGTGCTTCATGTTATGATGATGATGATCCTACTAATGTCTAAATGAATGTCTGTATGAATGCAATGAATGATGTAATGTAATGTGCAAATAAATGTCCCAAACACACATAAAACCACACCCAGACTCTACATCCCCTTAGGAACGACTTTGGAGTCTTTAAGCTCTGCATCCCCTTAGGAACGACTTTGGAGCATCTTCACCTTATATTTCGGTGTCATTTAAGCTCTGCATCCCCTTAGGAACGACTTTAAAGCTTCTTCACCTTCTATTTCGGTGGCATTTAAGCTCTGCATCCCCTTAGGAACGACTTTGGAGCTTCTTCACCTTATATTTCGGTGGTATTTGGCTCTGTATTCCCTTAGGAACGACTTCTGAGCTTTGGAACTTACACTACGCTCCCTTAGGAACGACATTTTGCAGCTTCGTCATCCTTTGTGGTGATTACAGCTCTGCATCCCCTTAGGGACGTCTTTTGAGCTTCTCCCTGTTTTCTTTTGCACTCTATGGTGCAGACTCTGATTTTACATTTTACATCTTTGGGGGATTTTGGCCCTTTTATTGCGTAGGGCAAAATAAGAATGAAAATTACAAACTATGGCCCCATTAAAAACCTTTCTCCCCTCCTAAAAGGAAAAGAGTGCCATATGAAAAATGAAAAAGATTACATCAATTACACATAGTACCATCAAAGCTCATCCGCATTCCAAGATCTAGGTATGTCGTTGTCGTCCATATCCTTCAATCTGTAAGAACCGGGTCATGACGAACATACTACCAGAAAAGGACCTTCCCACTTCAGTTGTAATTTGCCCACTGTATCTGGGTTGGTCACTCTACGAAGCACCAAATGTCCTGGCTTGATGTTTTTCAATCGAACTTTCCTATCACGCCATCTTATTGTTTCGGCCTGATACTTATTAATGTGTTCTATAGCCTGAAGTCTTGTAATACCCAAATTTGTAAGAACATAAGAAATGAGGTTATTTTCCCTATATATGTTACCTTTATTCATTAATACATGTGAACAATTACCATAAAAGTAATTAAATAACTAATGACCCTAAGACAATATGTGCATCATGCTGAGAATTTTATTTTGTGTGTGCATATAATAATAAAAATCTATAGAAAAGACATTGATACTCAAAGTGGGAATTTAGACCTAAATGTGGAAATTAAAATATGGAGAGAGAGGAAGAAAAGAAATACTATATAATACAAAACAAAATTTATAAAAATGTAAACTTTATCCATACTAGTAAGATCAAGATCTACCTTTAATTTTAGTACAAAATTCACATTCATAGTTGAATTCAAATTGAAATTCAAAAGATAAAGAGAAAAAAGGGAAAACATAGAAGAAATAATAAAAAGGGGATATCCCACGCATTGGGCCCAATTCATTGGAACCGGCCCACCCTCCAACACCACTGCGCAGCCCAGCCAGCTAATGGGCTCTCCGCTAGGCGGGACCCACTACTCAGTTCTCCCATACCACGGGCGTTGGGTTGCTCTCACTGTCGCGTGGGTCGCTGCCCTTCTCTCCGCGTTGCGCGCGCGTTCAGTCAATGTCACGCAGGTCCCACCTGTCGGATCGATCTCCTCTTTCCCCGCACAGCAGCAATTTGACCTGCGCATTGTGTCTCTTCCATCCGCCCACCTCATCTCCCCACCTCCGCAACGGCCGGGCCGCTATGGCCAAATTCTGCGCGGGTGGCGCGGATAGCGCAGTAGTGGCGCGTTTCTATCTCTGCCGCTTGGGCCCGAGTCGTCTGGTCCCCCTCCCCAACGGAATCACGCGCCCACCGTAGAACCGTGCTGCAAAACTCGCCAGCGTGCTTATGGTGGGTCCTCAACTACCCCTCGCCGTCCTCGCTGGGGGGAAGACCTCGTCTGCGGGCCACGGGTCGCAACCTCTTGGCGGCATAAAACCCTTCTTCTTCTCGCGACCGACCCAAGCCTCGCGCCGCTCACCTCCCCAACTCCATGGCTAGGGACCTCACTCTCCGCGCATAGCAGCAACCCCTGGCTCACGCCCACCTGTCTAACAAATGGGAATCAAAGTCGTGCCCGCCTCTGCCCTTGCGCGTCCCGTTCATACTCACCCTCGATGTGCCGTCGTGGAGAGATTGGGAGAAATGATGGTCGGCCACCACCGCGGTCCGGCTCGTTCACCGTCGCCATCCGCTAGTGCTCATACTGCTAGTGTTGCTCCTCGGCACGGTCTTGGGTGTTCGCAAGTGCTTGGGGAAGTTGTCGGTTGAGTCACCGTGGGAAATCCCGACCCCCCTCCTTGGTGAATTGCTCACCGGTGGGCAAGCCTCACCACGGGTCCGCTCCTCGCCGCGGCCAGCGCTCCCTCGGCTATCATCTCCAGTAAGTAGCCCCCATGCTGTTCGACCTTCTCCTGTCGTTGTTTTGTGCGCGCTAGTGGTCGGTTTGGGTACCGGTGGAAGGAAGGGGAGGGATGTCGCCGGCGGGTTCCGCCGCGTCCGGGGTGTAGTGCCGCCACGCTTGGACTTTGGTGGAAGAGGGCCCCTGGGGCGTTGATCTATTGAGGAACGGCTAGGATTAGAAATCAGATAACATTTGGGCTCGGACGTGTAGGACCGTCCGATTCTGATCCTGCGTGCTCGGGTTAGTTTCAGCGATTTAAAACATGTGCCATAGATCTGCCATCTGATGGATGAGACTAAATACCAGTTTGTTTAAAGGCCAAACAAATCCCTATCGTCAGGATCTAATCCAACGACCAGAACGGCTCCATACCCCTTCGGCCCGGTCGTTTTGCAGAAGAAACCTTACGCTTTATAAAAACCAACCCGCGGTCCCTTTATGTTGTTAGCCTGAGTCTTAGCTACATTTGCGCTTGGGCCCCTGGTTTTCCTTTTATTAGTGTGCGCGGACCAGAGGAAGATAAAATTCATTTTAGAAATGATTTTCAATATAAAAATAATTGCAGAACTTACTTAATTCCTAGAAAATTCATATTAGGTCCAAATTTATCCACTCTGATTCCTATAATGTGGTAATATTATTGTTTATCATTTAGTACCACTGTTTTGACATGAAAGTCACATTAAAATTTATACCCATTTAATCTTGTACAAAACACATAGAATCTTCAGAAAATCATAACTCCTCCGCTTTAACTCCGATTTGATCCGTTCAAGTTGCGTTAGTCTCGTAGCAACGTGTAGATTATTATCATTCAGTTGTTCTTATGTTTGGTGTGATGTTAATTTTGTCTATATCATGTTTGATTGTATTGCTACGACTAGCGCGAGGTTTCAAGTCACCTGAAGTTCACCCTGGTAACTGGAATCTCAAGTGCCAGGCAAGTTGTGCCATTGATCCACTTTTGTTACCCAATAATGTTCTTTATAATCATTTACCATGCATAGGTTTAATTTTGATGGGACCCAATAGGTCACCCTAGTTTGTTTATCCATTTTTACCTTGTTTATCCCTGAATCACATGGGTAGTTTTTGCTATTGCTTTACATGGTTTTGGGATTAATACTACATTATATCCATGTTCCAATTGTTTTTGTTATTCTACTTATGTTCATGTTAAGATCATCTTTAATGTTAATTGGAACATGGAGCTTAACTTGAGAAAAACGTGCCAACACAAGGGAGGAATGGGACCCCTTGGCTAACTAATTAGGGAAGCTAGTGGAAGGCTACCTTACCCGAAAGGGGCAAGGGCAGTAGGGGAGTTGCATGCAAGAAGGTTCTCGGGTTGATTTTGCTGCGATGGCGGTCAGACGGGGGAATCTTGCAAGTGCTCTTCCCATAAACTGTAGCGGGTTTTCGGAAGCTAGTGGAACTTTGTAAAGGCCTCGTAGTGGATCCCTAGCCATTCACCTTGGTAGTGTCTAAGGGCCTAGCTAACCCTGGCGACATGGGAAACACGACTTGTGGGTAAAGGGTACAACCTCTGCAGAGTGTGAAACTGGTATACTAGCCGAGCTCACGGTCATGAGCGGCTCAGGACTCTCCGATGATTAAATTATGGAACCTAAACTCAATTTGTCATTTGCATTTGCATGGGATTTGTTATTAATTTTTTTCTATTATTTTATTATGGTTCGGTATTCACTTACACTTAGTAACTGCTAATAAAATTTTGACCAACTTATAAAAGCAATGCTCAGCTTCAACCTTTATTTTGTTGATCAGCCTTACACTTCTCATGACTCCCACCTTTGGTGAGTTCATGTCACATTATTCCCCACAACTTGTTGAGCGATGAACATGTGTGAGCTCACCCTTGCTGTCTCACACCCCCCACAGGTCAAGAACAGGTATCACTGGAGGTGGTACATGGTGGATGTGTGCTGTGTTCGTGTGAGGTCTAGGTCGTCGTCTCCCAGTTGACTTGCGCCAAGGACGATCCTTAGTTTGTTTTATATTTATCTTTTATTTTGTACGTCTTCCGCTATGTAATAAGTACTCTGATTATTGTGACATTTATCTCTATACACTCTGTTATTATATATGTTGTCTTCTTGGCGCATGTATGAGATGCACCTAGCTTTGTTCACTAAAGCCGGGTGTGACAGAAGTGGTATCAGAGGAAATGTTGACTGTAGGACGAAACCTAGATAGAAATGGACAAAACCCTTACCTACTTACCTTACTCTGATTCATTCTGTACTTACCTTATCTTGATCCTGTCTCACCTTCTACTGTTCTACTCTGATCATTCTTACCTTTTCTACTCTAAGACAAGATGGATTTCACACCTTGGAATCCTACATTTATGAACTTTTTCAGAGATAGGAGACCTAAGATAAAATTAAAATTATTTTCTCTATTAAAAATGTTGGTTGATTGTTCTGATGATCAATGCCTGATTTGCTTCTTTGATTGATTGAAATAGTATAGACGGGCATCTTAGCATGTACCACCATAAGGTAATGTATTATCTTTAGTGGATAACACACTAATCTACTTAGCTAATAAATCCCCCGCAGTAACATTTCTCATAATCACTCGCCTTGTCTACAATTCTTCCTTTCTTACCCTGTGTTTCTAACCGAGATGGGCTACCCCTATAGTGTTAGAAGAGAGCACTATAGACGTGATCCTTGGTATGTCATGGTTAAGAGAGGCAAAGGCAGTATATACACTGTGCTAAGGGAACCGTAGAACTCACCAGTTCCAAAGGACAAAGATTTGAAGTTGAAGTTGCAGTAACTACCACCATCAGACTAGTGGCATTCTTAGTAGATGAGAAGTTTGTGGGTGACAACATCCGTGCAGTTAGGGATTTTCCGGATGTCTTTCTAGAGAAGTTACCAGGGATGCCACCGGATAGGGAAGTTGAGTTTGTTATTGATCTCTTATCTAGAACTACCCCTATTTCTAAACGGCCATATAGGATGTCTATAGAAGAGTTAAAGGAACTTAAGAAACAGTTAATGGAGTTGCAAGAGGCTGGGTACATTCGTCCAAGTTCTTCACCTTGGGGGAGTGCCAATTCTATTTGTACAGAAGAAAGATGGATCACAAGAGATGTGCGAGGATTATAGTACCCTTAATGATGTCACTATGAAGAACAAGTATCCATTACCCCGCATTGAAGATTTATTCAGATGAGAGGTGTAAGGGTATTCTCGAAGATTGATCTCCGATCGGATTACCAACAAATGAAGATTAGACCATTGGATATTCCCAAGACGGATTTCTCGACCCGATATGGTTTACATGAGTTCACTATTATGTCATTTGGACTAACTAATGCACCAACCTATTTTGTGGATCTGAAGAATAAGGTGTTCATAATCTGGACAGATTCGTCGTGGTTTACATCGATGATATTTTTATTTATTCCAAGAGTGTTAGTGATCATGAGGAACATCTGAGATTGGTGCTACAGAAGCTACGAGATAATCAACTCTACACCAAGTATAGCAAATGCGAGTTTTGGATTGGTGAGGTACCATTCCTTGGACATGTCATTTCTAATGGAGGAATATCAGTGGATCCTGCTAAAGTCAAGGAGAGAGTGGCGTGGAGCATACCCACTACAGTTACTGGGGTCCGGAGTTTCTTGGGACTTGTAGGATATTATCAGAGATCTATTGAAGGATTTTCTAAAATCGCTAAGCCTATGACCTCGCTTCTAGAGAAGGGAAGAGAGTGCAAGTGGGACGAGAAATGCCATGACAGCTTTGATCAATTGAAGAAGAGATTGATGTCACCACCAGTGTTGGTTATGCCAGATCTACAAAAGAGATTTGACATTTATTGTGATGCATGTGGCCAAGGCTTGGGATGTGTGCTCATGCAAGAAGGACAAGTGATTGCCTACGCGTCTCGTCAGTTATGGAAACATGAATTGAACTACCCCACCCATGACCTAGAACTAGCAGCCGTTGTGCATGCGCGTAAGATATGGACGCATTATATATTGGGAACCAAGTGTCAAGTATACATGGATCATAAGAGTTTGAAGTATATATTCACTCAGAAGGATCTCAACCTTAGGCAACGCCGTTGGTTGGAGCTTATTAAGGATTATGATTTGGAGATTCACTATCACCCGGGCAAGGCAAATTTGGTTGCAGATGCCTTGAGTCGAAAGGAGCATGTTCATTCAGCTGTTGTTGCCCAGCTACCCGATGAGATTGTTGAGGATTTCAGGAGACTTAACCTGGGGATAGTTGCTCACACTGAAGGAGTTATTATTGATGTGGAACCTACCTTGGAGCAAGAATTCAGCAAAGGACAGATTGGTGATGCTAAAATACAAGAGATTAAGGATCTGGTTAATGAAGGTCGAGGTCCGGAATTCATGGAAGACGAGCAAGGCATAGTATGGTTCAAGGATTGGATATGTGTTCCTGAGATTGAAAGCCTTCGTGAAACTATTAAAAAGGAGGCCCATGACTTGGATTATTCTATTCATCCTGGTAGTACAAAGATGTATCAGGATTTGAAGCAGAAGTACTGGTGGTATGGACTGAAGAGAGATGTGGTTGCATATGTGGCTATGTGCGATGTGTGTCAAAGAGTTCAGGCTGAACACCAGAGGCCAGCTGGACTATTGTACCCATTAAGGATACCCGAATGGAAGTGGGAAGAGATTGGTAAGGACTTCATTACTAGATTGCCTCGCACCTTGAAAGGATATGATTCAATATGGGTTATTATGGATATACTGACCAAAGCGGCTCATTTCATACCGGTCAAGACTACTTATAAGGTTCTCAATTCGTAGAGTATATATGGCTCGGATTGTGTGTCTACATGGTGTGCCGAAGAAGATCATTTTGGATAGAGGATCACAGTTTACCTTCAGATTTTGGAAAAGTTTTCATGAGAATATGGATACGAAGTTGAATTTTAGTTCGACCTACCATCGTCAGACTGATGGACAGATTAAAAGGACTAATCAAGTATTGGAGGGCATGTTGAGAGCTTGTGCCCTTCAGCATGGTAGTAGTAGGACAAGAGTCTACCTTATGCTGAGTTCTCATATAATAATAGTTACTAGGCCAGTCTGAAGATGTCACTGTTCGAGACTCTATATGGCAGGAAATGCAGGACTCCTCTATTTTTGGACCAGACTAGAGGAAGCCAGTTCTTTGGACCTGAACTTATTCAAGAGGCAAAAGAACAAGTCCGTATAATCAGGGAGAACCTGAGGGTAGCTCAGACCAGACAAAAGAGCTACGCGGATAAGAGAAGAAGACCACTAGAATTTGAGGAAGGAGATTGTGTGTATCTCAAGGTGTCACCACTTCGTGGAATGAGGAGATTCAAAGTTAAGGGCAAATCGCCCCCTCACTTTAATGGACCCTTTAGAGTTTTTTTAGGCAAGTTGGAGAGATGGCCTATCAACTCGAGCTACCTGATAATTTATCTGATGTGCATAATGTATTTCATGTGTCTCAACTTAAGAAGTGCCTCCATGTCCTTGAGGAACAGTTACCAATGGAAGAGCTCAGTGTTCAGGGAGATTTGAATTACACAGAGTATCCTATCAAGATTCCTGATACATTGACTCGAATTACAAGGAATAAAGTGATAAAGATGTGCAAAGTTCAATGGAGTCACCATGGAGAAGACGAAGCATCATGGGAAAGAGAAGGAGAACTTCGCATAGATTTTCCCCATCTTTTCCCTAGATCTTCTTAAATCTCGAGGACGAGATTCTTGTTAAGGGGGGTAGGACTTGTAATACCCAAATTTGTAAGAACATAAGAAATGAGGTTATTTTCCCTATATATGTTACCTTTTTTCATTAATACATGTGAACAATTACCATAAAAGTAATTAATTAACTAATGACCCTAAGACAATATGTGCATCATGCTGAGAATTTTATTTTGTGTGTGCATATAATAATAAAAATCTATAGAAAAGACATTGATACTCAAAGTGGGAATTTAGACCTAAATGTGGAAATTAAAATATGGAGAGATAGGAATAAAAGAAATACTATAGAATACAAAACAAAATTAATAAAAATGTAAACTTTATCCATACTAGTAAGATCAAGATCTACCTTTAATTTTAGTACAAAATTCGCATTCATAGTTGAATTCAAATTGAAATTCAAAAGATAAAGAGAAAAAAAGGGAAACCATAGAAGAAATAATAAAAAGGGGATATCCCGCGCATTGGGCCCAATTCATTGGAACCGGCCCACCCCCCAACACCACTGCGCAGCCCAGCCAGCTAATGGGCTCACCGCTAGGCGGGACCCACTGCTCAGTTCTCCCATACCGCGGGCGTTGGGTTGCTCTCACTGTCGCGTGGGTCGCTGCCCTTCTCTCCGCGTTGCACGCGCGTTCAGTCAATGTCACGCGGGTCCCACCTGTCGGATCGATCTCCTCTTTCCCCGCACAGCAGCAATTTGACCTGGGCATTGTGTCTCTTCCATCCGCCCACCTCATCTCCCCACCTCCGCAACGGCCGGGCCGCCGTGGCCAAATTCTACGTGGGTGGCGCGGATAGCGCGGTAGTGGCGCGTTTCTATCTCCGGCGCTTGGGCCCAAGTCGTCTGGTCCCCCTCCCCAACGTAATCGCGCGCCCACCGTAGAACCGTGCCGCAAAACTCGCCAGCGCGCTTATGGTGGGTCCTCAACTACCCCTCGCCGTCCTCGCTGGGGGGAAGACCTCGTCTACGGGCCACGGGTCGCAACCTCTCGGTGGCATAAAACCCTTCTTCATCTCGCGACCGACCCAAGCCTCGCGCCGCTCACCTCCCCAACGCCATGGCCAGGGACCTCACTCTCCGCGCATTGCAGCAACCCCTGGCTCGTGCCCACCTAGCTAACAAATGGGAATCAAAGTCGTGCCCGCCTCTGCCCTTGCGCGTCCCGTCCATATACTCACCCTCGGTGTGCCGTCGTGGAGAGATTGGGAGAAATGATGGTCGGCCACCGCCGCGGTCCGGCTCGTTCACCGTCGCCATCCGCTAGTGCTCATACTGCTGTGTTGCTCCTCGGCATGGTCTTGGGTGTTCGCTAGTGCTTGGGGAAGTTGTCGGTTGAGTCACCGTGGGAAATCCCGACCCCCCTCCTCGGTGAATTGCTCACCGGTGGGCAAGCCTCACCACGGGACCGCTCCTCGCCGCGGCCAGCGCTCCCTTGGCTATCATCTCCAGTAAGTAGCCCCCATGCTGTTCGACCTTCTCCTGTCGTTGTTTTGCGCGCGCTAGTGGTCGGTTTGGGTACCGGTGGCTGGCCGGGACGGATGTCGCCGGCGGGTTCCGCCGCGTCCGGGGTGTAGCGCCGCCGCGCTTGGACTTTGGTGGAAGAGGGCCCCTGGGGCGTTGATCTATTGAGGAACGGCTAGGATTAGAAATCAGATAACGTTTGGGCTCGGACGTGCAGGACCGTCCTATTCCGATCCTGCGTGCTCGGGTTGGTTTCAGCGATTTAAAACATGTGCCGTAGATCTGGCATCTGATGGATGAGACTGAATACCAGTTTGTTTAAAGGCCAAACAAATCCCTGCCGTCAGGATCTAATCCAACGACCAGAACGGCTCCATACCCCTTCGACCCGGTCGTTTTGCAGAAGAAACCTTACGCTTTATAAAAACCAACCCGCGGTCCCTTTATGTTGTTAGCCTGAGTCTTAGCTACATTTGCGCTTGGGCCCCTGGTTTTCCTTTTATTAGTGTGCGTGGACCAGAGGCAGATAAAATTCATTTTAGAAATGATTTTCAATATAAAAATAATTGCAAAACTTAATTAATTCCTAGAAAATTCATATTAGGTCCAAATTTATCCATTCCAATTCCTATAATGTGGTAATATTATTTTTTATCATTTAGTACCACTGTTTTGACATGAAAGTCACATTAAAATTTATACCCATTTAATCTTGTACAAAACACATAGAATCTTCAGAAAATCATAACTCCTCCGCTTTAACTCCGATTTGATCCATTCAAGTTGCGTTAGTCTCGTAGCAACGTGTAGATTATTATTATTCAGTTTGTTCTTATGTTTGGTGTGATGTTAATTTTGTCTATATCATGATTGATTGTATTGCTACGACTAGCGCGAGGTTTCAAGTCACCTGAAGTTCACCCTGGTAACTGGAATCTGAAGTGCCAGGCAAGTTGTGCCCTTGATCCACTTTTGTTACCCAATAATGTTCTTTATAATCATTTACCATGCATAGGTTTAATTTTGATGGGACCCAATAGGTCACCCTAGTTTGTTTATCCATTTTTACCTTGTTTATCCCAGAATCACATGGGTAGTTTTTGCTATTGCTTTACATGGTTTTGGGATTAATACTACATTATATCCATGTTTCAATTGTTTTTGTTATTCTACTTATGTTCATGTCAAGATCATCTTTAATGTTAATTGGAACATGGAGCTTAACTTGAGAAACACGTGCCACCACAAGGGAGGAATGGGACCCCTTGGCTAACTAATTAGGGAAGCTAGTGGAAGACTACCTTACCCAAAAGGGGCAAGGGTAGTAGGGGAGTTGCATGCAAGGAGGTTCTCGGGTTGTTTTTGCTGCGATGGTGGTCAGACGGGGGATTTTTGCAAGTGCTCTTCCCATAAACTGTAGCGGGTTTTCGGAAGCTAGTGGAACTTTGTAAAGGCCTCGTAGTGGATCCCTAGCCATTCACCTTGGTAGTGTCTAAGGGCCTAGCTAACCCTGGCGACATGGGAAACACGACTTGTGGGTAAAGGGTACAACCTCTGCAGAGTGTAAAACTGGTATACTAGCCGAGCTCACGGTCATGAGCGGCTCAGGACTCTCCGATGATTAAATTATGGAACCTAAACTCAATTTGTCATTTGCATTTGCATGGGATTTGTTATTAATTTTGTTCTATTTTTTTATTATGGTTCGATATTCACTTACACTTAGTAACTGTTAATAAAATTTTGACCAACTTATAAAAGCAATGCTCAGCTTCAACCTTTATTTTGTTGATCAGCCTTACACTTCTCATGACTCCCACCTTTGGTGAGTTCATGTCACATTATTCCCCACAACTTGTTGAGTGATGAACATGTGTGAGCTCACCCTTGCTGTCTCACACCCCCCACAGGTCAAGAACTGGTATCACTGGAGGTGGCACATGGTGGATGTGCGCTGTGTTCGTGTGAGGTCTAGGTCGTCGTCTCCTAGTTGACTTGCGCCAAGGACGATCCTTAGTTTGTTTTATATTTATCTTTTATTTTGTACGTCTTCCTCTATGTAATAAGTACTCTGATTATTGTGACATTTATCTCTATACACTCTGTTATTATATATGTTGTCTTCTTGGCGCATGTATGAGATGCACCTGGCTTTGTTCGCTAAAGCCGGGTGTGACAAGTCTGGTCCCTTCTATAGTATTTTTTGTTGTTTGATAATCAGCTTCGTCCTCCGCTGAAGCTGTTGTTCTTATTGATCCTGTCTTTGCTTCTTCTGGTGTTATTTCTTCGTCACCGAACAGAAGCTTCAAAGGTGTAAAACATGTTGACCTTGACACAGTTGTGTTGTGGCTCCACACCACTTTAATCAACTCCTCTAGCCACTTTCCTCTGGCTGGTTGAAGATTAACTTCATTATTCCTGTTATTATAATTCCATTTGCTCTTTCTACTAATCCATTTGATTCTGGATGCCTTACTGATGCAAAATGAATTTTTGTACCAATTCAGTCACAGAAATCTTTGAATGTTTCGGCATCAAATTGGGTTCCATTATCCACAGTTATTGCCTTCAGCATGCCGAAGCGACAAACAATGTTTTGCCAAAAGAATTTTTGTACTGTGGCCGAAGTTATTGTGGCTAAGGGCTTTGCTTCTATTCACATAGAGAAATATTCCACTGCTACAATGACATATTTCAAATTTCCTTGTGCAGGTGGAAGTGGACCTAACAAATCCAAACCCCACCTTTGTAGTGGCCAAGTTGGCTATATTAACTAGGCTAGAGATGAAGGTTGTTTCTGGTCCTTTGCACATCTTTGGCAATTTTCACATTTTTGAACCAGTTCTGCTGCATCCGAAGCTACCTTCGGCCAGTAAAATCTTTGTTTGAAAACCTTCCCCAGCAAGAGCCTAGACCCAATATGAGACCCACATAAACCTGCATGTATTTCCTTCATCAGCTCTTGACCATCTGTTCTGGATAAACACTTGAGTAATGGAGAGCAGACTCCATGTTTATATAACTCCCCTTCTATGATCACGTATGGTCTTGTTCTTGCTTCCATTCTTTTATTATAAACTTTGTCATCCGAAAGACAGTTGCCTTGAAGGAAAGATATAATTTCAGTCCTCCAATCTTCACTATGTACAGGTGATATTGCAAGCACTGCTCTCTCCATAAGTTCGACCGAAGGTGCTTTTATTATCTCAAAGAACACTTTCGAAGGCATAGGGAGCCCATGTGCCGCTAATTTAGCTTGCAAATCTGCATGCTCATTTTCCCCCTTGGAATATTTTTTACGGAAAATCCTTCGAAAGAAGCCTCCAGTCTTCGGACTGCATCCAAATATTTTTCAAGCTTTGGATCCCTTGCCTGGCTGCTTTTGTCTACATGGCCAGCAATAACTTGGGAATCAGTTTTTTGGATTGCACTTCTTATTCCCATTGCCCTTAACTTCCGAAGTCCTAATAGAAGAGCTTCGTATTCCGCAATATTATTTGTGCAACTAAAGTCCAACTTTGTTGCGTAGCATGTCCTGACTTTAGAGGGCGCTACTAGAACAGCAGCCGCTCCTGCGCCAAAGGTTCCCCAAGAACCGTCATAGAATACCGTCCAGGCTTCGACATCTTTTGTTGTTTCTTCTCCCTGAGCCCCTGGCGTCAGCAATGAAATCTGCTAACGCCTGAGACTGAATTGAGGATCTATGTACTTAATCAATAGTAAATTCATTGAGTTCCGCGGCCCATTTTCCAATTCTTCCTATAGCTTCTCTGTTTCTCATTATGTCCTTGAGAGGTTGAAATGAAGCGACTATTGTATGATACGCTTGAAAATAATGGCGAAGCTTTCTAGAGGCCATTAACACAGCATACAACACCTTCTCCAATTCTGTGTAATTTTTCTTTGTTAAACTAAGTACTTTGGAGACGAAGTATACTGGTGCTTTTTTTTTTACTTGGCCATCTTGCTTCTCCTGTACAAGTGCTGCACTGACTGTAGAATGGGAGGCAGCCACATATAGGAGCAACAGAGTTCCTAATGAAGGTGGAGTTAAAGTTGTCAAGTCTATCAGGTATTGCTTCAACTCTTCGAAAGCCTTCTGCTGAGTCAGTCCCCATTGAAACACTTCAGCTGACTTTAGTATTTCAAAGAATGGCAGATTCCTCTCTTCTGATCTTGATATAAATCTATTAAGTGACACCAGCCTTCCTGCCAATCGTTGAGCCCCCTTCTTTGAATTTGACGGCTCCATCCGAAGGATAGCTTCGATCTTACTTGGGTTAGCTTCGATACCCTTTCTTGATACCAGACAGCCAAGGAACTTGCCCTTCTTTACTCCAAAAACACACTTTTCTGGGTTTAACTTGAGACCCGCTTGCCTGAAATTGGCAAACGTCTCTTGCAAGTCGGCAATATGATTTTCTTGTTTCGAGCTTTTTACTATGATGTCATCAACATAAGTTAGCACATTCCTGCCTATTTGAGAGTGAAGAACCTTGGCTGTCATTCTGCTGAAGCTTCCTCCAGCATTCTTGAGCCCCTCGGGCATCCGAAGGTAACAATAAGTACCATTGGGAGTTATGACACACCCAGTTTTGAAGGTAAACCGAATGCGAACCATGTACATGCCAGGATCAGTAATTCACGTACACAACGATTACATAAATGACTCATCATAGCACAATGCTTCGAATTACAATAAAGAGTAAGTAATAATATTATAGACTAGAGCCATTTACATAATATAAATCAAAGTACACAGAATCAAAACGTAGCCAATGTAAACAACCCACCACAGGCAGCTGACTGGGGGAGGTCGCTAGCCTCATCCTCGAACTCGTCGAAGTCCCGGAACTCCTGGAGATCCGCCTTGACGCCTTCTTCTTTACCTGAGCATAGATTGCACCAAATGCAACCTGGTGTTTTGTGAAAGCAAGGGTGAGTACACATCAACGTACTCAGCAAATGTCCCGTTTGGCTGAAGTGGACTAGCTTTATGTGGTGTTAAGTCGAGCAGTTGCTTTTAGTTGGTCAGGGTATTATTACTAGTAGAAAGCAAGGTTTTAGCATTAAACCAAGTTATTAACCCGATGTACCCTTTCCAAACGGAAAGAATACCACTTACCAGTACCATAGTCATAACCAAAACCATCATCCTCGTCACCACCTGTAAACCAACCATCTTTGATCAAGTATCTCTAATCAATGGAGCTTCCTTGGACACTCATAACCGCGAGCACGGCTGATATATCAGTTTCATAACACTCTGCAGAGGTTGCGCACTTTACCCACAAGTCGTGATTCCCTCTCTAGCCCGGGCTTGCAAGACCCTTATTCACTCCCAAGGTGAATGGCTAGGGATTCACTATGATGCCTTTATAAAGATTCCCTGAGGCTGTAGCCGCCTGTTAGGTTTCCTAAATGCACCGCACTCCTCCCCAAGGGGCGAACCAACGTTGGCAGAGCGAGCCGCATACACTAAGCCCCATTAACGGCATGACGGTGAAGCGAACTACACCTCGGTTCCTCTAATTATTCAGCTAAGGGCGTCCCATTCCACCCTCATGGTTGCATTGTTTTCCTGGGCGGTCATCCAACGAACTAGTCCTTACGGAAAGGCACTCGAGAAACAGCTCGAGTCCCCTTAAATGCCACAAGTATATCATCATATCTAGAATAAAACCATAGTATCATCATTGTATCTCATCATGTTCATTGATTAAAGTAAAGCGCTAGCATGAAGCTAACCATAGTAACCCAAAAGGTAATCAAGGACAATGTAAATAAAAAGCTAGTCAATCCTTAGGTTGATCATGGTATGCAGGTTGATGACTTATAAAGTAAATGGGACATAATAGGTCAGAGGACACTTGCCTTCACCAAACAGATAATCAGGGTCTTCAACTTTGTAGAACTCGAAGAACTGGGTCATTTGGTCGCCGAAGCTTGACCGTCGGTTCCATAAAGCTCAGAAACGAATCGCGATCTAATCGCAATGCGAAGCGAAGACGAACAGGCACAAGTAAACAAACATATACATATGCATAAGAACATTACACCATATAAGATAAAATGTTATAAAAGCGAGCAATATAAAATAGAGAGCGCTTCTACGGTTACGCGGGGATAAGAAACGCGACGGTCGAAGCTACGGTCGAGAGGTTAACGTGTTTACACTAAGCAAGTATTAATTAGAATATTCAATTCGACATAATTATATTAATCAATATTAATCAAATGTAAATTAATACTACTAGTTAGTTTTGACTAACTTACTATTTTAATAGTTGACAGCTAAGCAAGTAACTTAATTAATATGAGCGATTCTAAACGAGACGAATTAACGACGCACGATGTGCAAACACGATGTGCGCGACGCGCGGACACAAACGACTTAGCGCGTGGACAACGAGCGATACGCGTGAACGGCACGCGGCAAGGCGCGCGACACACGCGAACGGCGCGCGACAACGCGTGCGAACAACACGCGCGACACTCGCGAACGACACATGACGACGCGCGCGAAACAGCACCGCGACACGCGCACGGTACGCGTGGACCGATATGTGTGAAACTAATAAATAAACAACGTGATTAAACTAAACAATCATTAATAAGAATCATTTTAGTTAAGGTTAATTATATTGGTGACTAATTATAAATGCGCAAATCGAATTACGAAATTAGATTTTAAAATTAAATTATCTTTCCAGTAGCCATTGGTTAAACAAACGTTTAAATAAATTAAATAAAATATGCAACAGTGGGGATAAATATTTCTAAATTAAGATAATTTTAATACGAATTTAACGCAACTTGAATGGATCGAATCGGGTTTAAAACGCAAAAGTTATGAATGTTTTAAACCAAACTGTAATTCGCGCGTACTAAATTTACGAGACTGTCATCGTCTTCTTCATCTCTCCTTCCTCACGTTGGAATTCCATATCCATGGGAGAAGGAGCTTGGGCTGCGCAGGGGAAGGAAGGAGCTCGGCCGCCGCCGCGGGGGCCGGGGCCGCGCCGCTGGGCCACGCGCGCAGGGGCGCCGAGCCACACCTATAGGGGGCCGCACCGTCGCCGTCGCGGGCTGCCGCGCCCAAGCCGTCGGCCACCATAGGCAGGGGCAGGGCGGGCACGTGCACAGGGGTGAGGGGTCACGCCGCCGGGGGCTGGTGGGGAGAGAGAAAGAGGGGCTGCGCAGGGAGGAGAGAAGAAATGAAGAACTAGGGTTGAAATCCATGGAGGAGGCTCACCGGGGAAGAGGACCCTCGCCGGAGCCGAAGCCAAATCTATCGATTGCCGGAGATTCGGGGGTCCAATCGATGAACCAAATGCGCTGCGACGAAGCCCTCGACAAGACGAACGCAGTGGTACCCTCGGGTTCGGCAGACGATGCACGGATTGGGAGTAATTGCTCGCCGGAGTTGTCGCCGGAGTTGGAACCGCTTCGAACTTCGGCGAGCAATACCGGGAGCTAGGGTTTGGATTTGGGGAAAACATTTCATTCCAGAACGGGCTTGATGAGATGAAGCCGGACATGTATATATATCTAGGGTTCGGACGAAATGAAAATTCGGTTAAAATTCGGATTTTACCATTTTTAAAATTCAGAAAAACCTAGAAATCCATATTTTGTGCTCAAAATATTATATATGCTTTAAAAAATTCCAGAAAAATTCCTATAAATGTTTTGGCACCTAATGAACTCAAAAAACATAATTAGAATTTCTAAAAACATTTTTAAGTTCCTCAAATAAATAGATTTTGGTTTCCAGAAAATAGAAAAATATTCCGAAAAATATGAAAATTTACTGAGCGCTTCTATAAGATATGTTAACATGTTTCAAACATATTTTGCACTTAGAAACACCATGCAACGGCATGAATGCAACAACCAAAGTGCCTCTAGGGCTCATTCCACTAGGTTTATGCTAATATAAAACAAAATAATTCTCCATTTTTAGGAAAAAGAGAAAGGAAAGCGAAGAACTGAGAGAGTAACACCTTGAGAGCACCTAGAGGGGGGGTGAATAGGTGATCCTGTGAAAACTTAGAACTTAAGCCACAAGAACTTGTTAAGTGTTAGCACAATAATTTCCAAGTGGCTAAAGAGAAGTCTCAACAAAACACAATACCACAAGAGATCAAGCACAGAGGTGACACAGTGGTTTATCCCGTGGTTCGGCCAAGACCAACGCTTGCCTACTCCACGTTGTGGCGTCCCAACGGACGAGGGTTGCAATCAACCCCTCTCAAGCGGTCCAAAGACCCACTTGAATACCACGGTGTTTTGTTTTGCTTTTCACTATCCCGTTTGCAAGGAATCTCCACAAATTGGAGTCTCTTGCCCTTACAAGTATATGATCACAAAGAAACACAGAGTAAGGGAGGGAAGCAACACACACACATCCACAGCGAAACGCGCACACACACGGCCAAGAATCGAGCTCACAAGAGTATCACAAAGTTCTCACTAGAACGGAGCTCGAATCACTTAGAATGACAAACGAATGCGCAAAGACTGAGTGTGGATGATCAAGAATGCTCAAAGTTTGCTTGTGTGTCTCCTCCATGCGCCTAGGGGCCCCTTTTATAGCCCCAAGGCAGCTAGGAGCCGTTGAGAGCAAATCCGGAAGGCCATCCTTGCCTTCTGTCGTCGGGGGCACCGGACAGTCCGGTGCACACCGGACACTGTCCGGTGCCCGATTTGTTTCCATAACTGGCGCTTCCGACCGTTGCCGACCGTTGTAGATCTGGGAGCCGTTGGCGCACCGGACATGTCCGGTGCACACCGGACAGTCCGGTGCCGTCTTCCGACCGTTGGCTCGACCACGTGTCCCGCGCGGATTGCGCGGCCGACCGTTGGCCCCGGCCGACCGTTGGCTCACCGGACAGTCCGGTGCACACCGGACAGTCCGGTGAATTTTAGCCGTACGCCGTCGGCGAATTCCCGAGAGCGGCCTGTTCGCGCTGAGTCAGTCTGGCGCACCGGACACTGTCCGATGCACACCGGACAGTCCGGTGCTTCAGACCGAGCTGGGTCTTGGCAGCACACAGCCAAGTCTTTTCTCCTCTTCTCTCTTCTTCTTCTTTCTGTTTCTAACACTTAGACAAATATATTAGTACACAAAACCAATGTACTAAGGCTTAGAAACATACCTTTATCCTTGATTTGTACCTTGTTCATCCATGTACATAAATTCACAATTAAGCACATGTGTTGGGCACTAAATCACCAAAATACTTAGAAATGGCCCAAGGGCACATTTCCCTTTCAATCTCCCCATTTTTGGTGATTTATGCCAACACAACATAAAGCAACTAGAACAAGTGCAAACTCACTTCAAATAAAACCTAAATTTATTTTGAATCAATTTTGGCATATATGGATCATCCTTTGCCACCACTTGGTTTGTTTTTGCAAATCAAACTCAAATCTCTATCTCTAAGTTAAACACACATGTTGAAGCATAAAGAGAGTCATTCCAAAAGAGATTGATCAAAGATGTCAAAAACTCCCCCTTTTTCCCATAATTACTACTTCTCCCCACAAGAAGCCAAAAGAGACAATAAAAGAGTTTTGACAAACCAAAAACTCTACTCTACTATTTTCAAATTTCTCAAGTGGTAGCTGATCCATTTATCGCTTTGGCCTTTATTTTCTCCCCCTTTGGCATCAAGCACCAAAACGGGATCAATCTTGGCCCTTTAACCCCATTGCCTCACCAAAATCTTCAATTTAGAGCAAATGGCAATAAGAGTTCATGAGATGAACTTGGAATAAGTTACCCTCTCATCGGAGTGCAGTGGAAGTCTTGCATGATCCAAGTCCACCTTTTCCCTTTCAATTCTCCTTTGAGACTAAATCAAACAAACTCAAGCATATGGTTAGTCTCAAGGGATCAAGTTGTAACACATCTCCCCCTAAACATGTGCATCACTTTGCAACGGACTTGTGAGGTCCAGGGAGTGTTTGTACAACTTGAGCACCATAATAAGCAACAAAATGCAGAATGAACATGATCAAAGGCATAAACACATGTATGCTACAATTCAATCCAAGTTCCGCGAATCTAAGACATTTAGCTCACTACGCAGCCTGCAAAAGGTCTTCTCATCTAAAGGCTTGGTAAAGATATCGGCTAGCTGGTTCTCGGTGCTAACATAAAACACTTCGATATCTCCCTTTTGCTGGTGGTCTCTCAAAAAGTGATGCCGGATGTCAATGTGCTTTGTGCGGCTGTGCTCAACAGAATTTTCCGCTATTCGGATAGCACTCTCATTATCACATAGGAGTGGGACTTTGCTCAGATTGTAGCCAAAGTCCCGGAGGGTTTGCCTCATCCAAAGTAGTTGCGCGCAACACTGTCCTGCGGCAACATACTCGGCCTCAGCGGTGGATAGGGCAACGGAGGTTTGTTTCTTAGAGTTCCATGACACCAGGGACCTTCCTAAGAATTGGCACGTCCCCGATGTACTCTTCCTATCGACCTTACATCCAGCATAGTCGGAATCTGAGTACCCAATCAAGTCAAAGTTAGACCCCTTTGGATACCAGATCCCGAAGCAAGGCGTAGCGACTAAATATCTAAGAATTCGCTTCACCGCCACCAAGTGACACTCCTTAGGATCGGATTGAAATCTAGCACACATGCATACGCTAAGCATAATATCCGGTCTACTAGCACATAAATAAAGCAGAGAACCTATCATTGACCGGTATGCTTTTTGATCAACGGACTTACCACCTTTGTTGAGGTCGGTGTGTCCGTCGGTTCCCATCGGCGTCTTTGCGGGCTTGGCGTCCTTCATCCCAAACCGCTTTAGCAGATCTTGCGTGTACTTCGTTTGGGAGATGAAGGTGCCGTCCTTGAGTTGCTTCACTTGGAACCCAAGGAAGTAGGTCAACTCGCCCATCATCGACATCTCGAATTTCTGCGTCATTACCCTGCTAAACTCTTCACAAGACTTTTGGTTAGTAGAACCAAATATTATGTCATCGACATAAATTTGGCACACAAACAAATCACCATCACATGTCTTTGTAAAAAGAGTTGGATCGGCTTTCCCAACCTTGAAAGCATTAGCAATTAAAAAGTCTCTAAGGCATTCATACCATGCTCTTGGGGCTTGCTTAAGTCCATAGAGCGCCTTAGAGAGCTTACACACGTGGTCGGGGTACCGTTCATCCTCGAAGCCAGGGGGTTGCTCCACGTACACCTCCTCCTTTATTGGCCCGTTGAGGAAAGCGCTCTTCACATCCATTTGGTACAACCTGAAAGAATGGTGAGCGGCATATGCTAGCAAGATACGAATTGATTCTAGCCTAGCCACAGGAGCAAAAGTCTCCTCAAAGTCCAAACCTGCGACTTGGGCATAACCTTTTGCCACAAGTCGAGCCTTGTTCCTCGTCACCACCCCGTGCTCGTCCTGTTTGTTGCGGAACACCCACTTGGTTCCCACAACATTTTGCTTGGGACGAGGCACCAGCGTCCAAACTTCATTGCGCTTGAAGTTGTTAAGTTCCTCCTGCATGGCCAACACCCAATCCGGATCTAGCAAGGCCTCCTCTACCCTGAAAGGCTCAATAGAGGAGACAAAAGAGTAATGTTCACAAAAATTAACTAGTCGAGACCGAGTAGTTACTCCCTTGCTAATGTCACCCAGAATTTGGTCGACGGGATGATCCCTTTGAATCATCGCTCGAACTTGGGTTGGAGGTGCCGGTTGCGCTTCTTCCTCCATCACATGATCATCTTGTGCTCCCCCTTGATCACACGCCTCCTTTTGATGAACCTGTTCATCGTCTTGAGTTGGGGGATGCACCGTTGTTGAGGAAGGAGGTTGATTTCGTTCATCTTGTTCCTGTGGCCGAACGTCTCCAATCGCCATGGTTCGTATAGCGGCCGTCGGAACATCTTCTTCATCTACATCATCACAATCAACAACTTGCTCTCTTGGAGAGCCATTAGTCTCATCAAATACAACGTCGCTAGAGACTTCAACCAAACCCGATGATTTGTTGAAGACCCTATACGCCTTTGTATTTGAATCATAACCTAATAAAAACCCTTCTACAGCTTTGGGAGCAAACTTAGAATTTCTACCCTTCTTCACTAGAATGTAGCACTTGCTCCCAAAAACACGAAAGTAAGATACATTGGGTTTGTTACCGGTTAGTAGCTCATATGACGTCTTCTTGAGGAGGCGGTGAAGGTAGACCCTGTTGATGGCGTGGCAAGCCGTGTTCACGGCTTCCGACCAAAAGCACTCGGGGGTCTTGAACTCTCCAAGCATCGTCCTCGCCATATCGATTAGCGTCCTGTTCTTCCTCTCTACCACACCATTTTGCTGTGGTGTGTAGGGAGCGGAGAACTCGTGCTTGATCCCTTCCTCCTCAAGAAACTCCTCCACTTGTAGGTTCTTGAACTCGGACCCGTTGTCGCTCCTAATCTTCTTCACCTTGAGCTCAAACTCATTTTGAGCTCTCCTGAGGAAGCGCTTGAGGGTCCCTTGGGTTTCAGACTTATCCTGCAAAAAGAACACCCAAGTGAAGCGGGAAAAGTCATCAACAATAACTAGACCATACTTACTTCCTCCTATGCTTAGATAGGCGACGGGTCCGAAGAGGTCCATATGCAGCAGCTCCAGAGGTCTTGACGTGGTCATCACATTCTTGCTGTGATGTGCTCCTCCCACTTGTTTACCTGCCTGACAAGCTGCACAAGGTCTATCTTTTTCGAAATAAACATTTGTTAGACCTATCACGTGTTCTCCCTTTAGAAGCTTGTGGAGGTTCTTCATCCCCACATGTGCTAAGCGGCGATGCCACAGCCAGCCCATGCAAGTCTTAGCCATTAAGCATGCATCTAGACCGGCCTCTTCTTTTGCAAAATCAACTAAGTAAAGCTTGCCGTCTAGTACACCCTTAAAAGCTAATGAACCATCACATCTTCTAAAGACAGACACATCTACATTAGTAAAAAGGCAATTATATCCCATGTTGCATAGTTGACTAACAGATAGCAAGTTGTAACCAAGAGACTCAACTAGAAACACATTTGAAATTGAGTGCTCATTAGAAATTGCAATTTTACCTAACCCTTTTACCTTGCCTTGATTCCCATCACCGAATATAATTGAATCTTGGGAATCCTTATTTTTGACGTAGGAGGTGAACATCTTCTTCTCCCCCGTCATATGGTTTGTGCATCCGCTGTCGATAATCCAGCTTGAACCCCCGGATGCATAAACCTGCAAGGCAAATTTAGGCTTGGGTCTTAGGTACCCAACTCATGTTGGGTCCTGCAAGGTTAGCACAAATGTCCTTAGGGACCCAAATGCAAGTCCTGTCTCCCTTGCATTTTGCCCCTAACTTCCTAGCAATTATTTTCCTATCCTTTCTACAAATAGCAAAGGAAGTGTTTAAAGCACAATAAATTATAGAAGGTTCATTCACTACTTTCCTAGGAGCATGAATAACATTCTTTCTAGGCACATGAGCAATATCTCTCCTAGGCATATGTACAACATTTCTCCTACACATATCTCTATCATGCTTATAGGAAGAACTAGAAGCAAACATGGCATGAGAATCATAAACATGTAAATCAAAATCATTATAAGCATTTCTAGCATGCCTCCTATCATGGTATAAGAAAGCATGGTTCTTTTTAGCACTACTAGCCATAGGGGCCTTCCCTTTCTCCTTGACGAAGATGGGAGCCTTATGGCTTGTTAAGTTCTTGGCTTCCCTCTTGAAGCCAAGCCCATCCTTAATTGAGGGGTGTCTACCAACCGTGTAGGCATCCCTTGCAAATTTTATCTTATCAACTTCACTCTTGCTAGTCTTAAGTTGGGCATTAAGACTAGCCAATTCCTCATTTAATTTGGAAATTAAAACTAGGTGTTCACTACAGGCATTAACATCAAAATCCTTACACCTAGTGCAAATCATAACATGTTCTACACAAGAATTAGATTTATTTGCTACTTCTAACTTAGCATTTAAATCATTGTTAACACCTTGTAAAGTAGAAATGGTTTCATGACAAGTAGATAGTTCATAAGAAAGCATTTCATTTCTTTTCACTTCTAAAGCATATGATTTTTGTGCCTCTACAAATTTATCATGTTCATCATACAATAAATCCTCCTGCTTTTCTAAAAGCCTATCCTTTTCATTCAATGCATCAATCAATTCATTGATTTTATCTATCTTAGATCTATCTAAGCCCTTGAACAAGCATGAATAATCTATGTCATCATCATCACTAGATTCATTATCACTAGAAGAAGCATAAGTGGAGTCTTGAGTACTCACCTTCTTCTCCCTTGCCATAAGGCATGTGAGACGCTCGTTGGGGAAGAGGGAAGACTTGTTGAAGGCAGTAGCAGCGAGTCCTTCATTGTCGGAGTCGGAGGAGGAGCAATCCGAGTCCCACTCCTTTCCTAGATGCGCCTCGCCCTTTGCCTTCTTGTATTGCTTCTTCTTCTCTCTTTTGTTCCCCTTTTCCTGGTCACTTTCATTATCGGGACAGTTAGCGATAAAATGACCAAGCTTACCGCATTTGAAGCATGAGCGCTTCCCCTTTGTCTTGGTCTTGCTTGGCTGCCCCTTGCGACCATTTAGCGCCGTCTTGAATCTCTTGATGATGAGAGCCATCTCTTCATCATTGAGTCCGGCCGCCTCAATCTGTGCCACCTTGCTGGGTAGCGTCTCCTTGCTTCGTGTTGCCTTGAGAGCAAGGGGTTGCGGTTCGTTGATCGGACCATTCAAGGCGTCGTCCACATACCTCGCCTCCTTGATCATCATTCGCCCGCTAACAAATTTCCCAAGAACTTCTTCGGGCGACATCTTGGTGTACCTGGGATTTTCACGTATATTGTTCACCAAATGAGGATCAAGAACGGTAAATGACCTGAGCATTAGGCGGACGACGTCGTGGTCCGTCCATCGTGTGCTTCCGTAGCTCCTTATCTTGTTGATAAGGGTCTTGAGCCGGTTGTATGTTTGCGTCGGCTCCTCGCCCCTTATCATTGCGAACCGTCCAAGCTCACCCTCCACCAACTCCATCTTGGTGAGCAAGGTGACGTCGTTCCCCTCATGAGAAATCTTGAGGGTGTCCCAGATTTGCTTGGCGTTATCCAAGCCGCTCACTTTATGGTATTCATCCCTGCACAAGGAAGCTAGAAGAACAGTAGTAGCTTGTGCATTCTTATGAATTTGTTCATTAATGAACATGGGACTATCCGAACTATCAAAGTGCATTCCACTCTCTACAATCTCCCATATACTAGGATGGAGAGAGAATAGGTGACTACGCATTTTGTGGCTCCAAAATCCGTAGTCCTCTCCATCAAAGTGTGGGGGCTTGCCGAGTGGAATGGAGAGCAAATGTGAATGTGAACTTTGCGGAATACGAGAGTAATCAAAAGAAAAGTTCGAATTAACCGGTTTCCTTCTCTCGTAGTCGTTGTGGTCTTCGTCCTTTTGGGAAGAAGTAGACTCATCGCTGTCGTAGTAGACGATCTCCTTGATGCGCCTTGTCTTCTTCTTCTTCCCTTCCTTCCGTCTATGACCCGAGCCGGAGTCGGTAGGCTTGTCGTCCTTCGGCTCGTTGACGAAGGATTCCTTCTCTTTGTCGTTGATCACGATACCCTTCCCCTTAGGATCCATCTCTTCAGGCGGTTAGTCCCTTTGTGAAGAGAACGGCTCTGATACCAATTGAGAGCACCTAGAGGGGGGGGGGGTGAATAGGTGATCCTGTGAAAACTTAGAACTTAAGCCACAAGAACTTGTTAAGTGTTAGCACAATAATTTCCAAGTGGCTAAAGAGAAGTCTCAACAAAACACAATACCACAAGAGATCAAGCACAGAGGTGACACAGTGGTTTATCCCGTGGTTCGGCCAAGACCAACGCTTGCCTACTCCACGTTGTGGCGTCCCAACGGACGAGGGTTGCAATCAACCCCTCTCAAGCGGTCCAAAGACCCACTTGAATACCACAGTGTTTTGTTTTGCTTTTCACTATCCCGTTTGCAAGGAATCTCCACAAATTGGAGTCTCTTGCCCTTACAAGTATATGATCACAAAGAAACACAGAGTAAGGGAGGGAAGCAACACACACAAATCCACAGCGAAACGCGCACACACACGGCCAAGAATCGAGCTCACAAGAGTATCACAAAGTTCTCACTAGAACGGAGCTCGAATCACTTAGAATGACAAACGAATGCGCAAAGACTGAGTGTGGATGATCAAGAATGCTCAAAGGTTGCTTGTGTGTCTCGTCCATGCGCCTAGGGGCCCCTTTTATAGCCCCAAGGCAGCTAGGAGCCGTTGAGAGCAAATCCGGAAGGCCATCCTTGCCTTCTGTCGTCGGGGGCACCGGACAGTCCGGTGCACACCGGACACTGTCCGGTGCCCGATTTGTTTCCATAACTGGCGCTTCCGACCGTTGCCGACCGTTGTAGATCTGGGAGCCGTTGGCGCACCGGACATGTCCGGTGCACACCGGACAGTCCGGTGCCGTCTTCCGACCGTTGGCTCGGCCACGTGTCCCGCGCGGATTGCGCGGCCGACCGTTGGCCCCGGCCGACCGTTGGCTCACCGGACAGTCCGGTGCACACCGGACAGTCCGGTGAATTTTAGCCGTACGCCGTCGGCGAATTCCCGAGAGCGGCCTGTTCGCGCCGAGTCAGTCTGGCGCACCGGACACTGTCCGGTGCACACCGGACAGTCCGGTGCTCCAGACCGAGCTGGGTCTTGGCAGCACACAGCCAAGTCTTTTCTCCTCTTCTCTCTTCTTCTTCTTTCTGTTTCTAACACTTAGACAAATATATTAGTACACAAAACCAATGTACTAAGGCTTAGAAACATACCTTTATCCTTGATTTGTACCTTGTTCATCCATGTACATAAATTCACAATTAAGCACATGTGTTGGGCACTAAATCACCAAAATACTTAGAAATGGCCCAAGGGCACATTTCCCTTTCACACCTGAATTTGGTGGATATTAGAAAAGAAATTTTATACCCCCCTAAATTTAGGGTGTTACAAACCTAACCCCCTTAACAGAATCTCGTCCTCGAGATTCAAGAAGAGGCTAGCAAGAAAATGAGATTGGTTCATTAGTCTTTCATAGCTTCTTCTAACTCAACTTTGACTCCGCCAGCTTGACTTGTGGATTGGTTGCTTTGACCATCAGATGCTTGAGACCGATTGATGCAATTCTTGAGGATCTCCTGGACTGTGGGTTAGGACCCACACACGCTTTCGCTGCGCCACTCTGATCTTGTTGGTTGATGTTGATCGCATTGTCTTCATTAGGATTTGCGGCTAACCCCCTTAATAGGAGCGTTGATATGCACTTGGTGAAGACGCTGCCGACTCTGATCTTGACTGATTTGGAGGAGTTGGAGGTTACCAAATGGACAGGTGCAAGAGGAAAGAATAGTGAGAAAAGGTAAGTATAGACGGATTAGAGAGAGCAAGGGGAGAACCCCACTACTTAACTCTATGGCACTCACCTAGTAAACTGATGCCATTGCGGACCAAAGGCCACAACACAGCAACACTCATTTCAAAGAAGCAAATCAGTCATAGCACAAAGACAAACATCACGAGCACACATCAACAACATCTCGTTGCTACACGTTAATGTTAAATAGATGGTGGTCTTTCCTTAAAAAGGGAAACTACTCTAAGGCCATCAAAAGGTAAGGGGAATAATAAGACATGGAGGGTAGGGGCATGAGCATAATAAAGGATGGAGCTAAAGCAAGGATTGGAATCGACAGGGAGAGAATGCAACCAAGGCCAGGATAGGTAAAACACCATTCTCAATTTGAGATGGAAAGGATGATATTTCAAAAGGTAGGCATAAGATAACATCATGGAAAGATCTAGAGATTACAAATGTAAGGGAGGTGAAAGGCAAAAGCGCACCAAAAGACAGAGTTAGGACAAGACTTGCAATGCGATAGAGGAGAAAGGGAACGAACAAGAGCGGGATGGGTAAGACATCACTCTTGAAATGAAATGGGGAAGGTGGCTTTAAAATGCAGGTACAAGATAAGCATCAAAGTAAAGATCAAGGGATGACAAGGGTTAAGGTGATAACGGACAAACACACAACAAAGAATGTATTTTAGGCAAAGCTTGCAAGGCGTCGAAGAAGGGGGAGCAATCAATGGTGAAGTAGGTGAGGCATTATCCTCGAACAGGGACGGAAAAGAGGAGGCTTTAAAGGGTATGTTCAAGGTAAGCGTGAAGGTAAGGGTATAGATATTACAAGGGTTAAAGGTGATAACAGACAAGAATGTAAGAGAGGAGGTATATGGGCATGAGAACAAAGGATATAGGTATCACAAAGGATGGAGTTAAGACACGACCTGCAAATGGAAAAGGAGAGGGTACGTCCAAGGGCCAGATAGGTAAACTGCAACTCTCAAATTGAGGCGGAAGAGAGGAGATTTTTTTAGAGAGCAAGCATAAAGATAAGTGTCAAGGCAAGACCGATGGATGACAAGGTAATGGTGATACCAAATAAAACACACAGCAAAGGATGGAATTAAGACAAGACTTGTAAGGCAACAAGAAGTGAAAAGAAATCAAGGGAGAGATGGGTAACTCGCAACTCTCAAACTAGGTTGAAAGAAAGGGGAGGCTTTTAAAGGATAAGTCCAAGGTAAGAATTTAGGTAGACGACATAAATATCACAAGGGTCAGAGGCGATAACAGACAAGGGTATGAGGGAAAAGATGAAGGCATTGAAGAGCTAGTGGTATAAGTACAACAAGGAATGGAGTTATGTCAAGGCTTACACGTGGTGAAGAAGAGGATATTGCCAAGGGTGAGATAAGTAAAACACCGCTCCTAAACTAGGAGGGAAAGGAGAAGGCTCCAAAAGCTAGGTTCAAAGTAAGCGTCATGGTAAAAATATAGGTATTACAAGGGTTGAAGGCGATAACAGAAAAGGGTGTAAGAGAAGAGGTAAAGGTAAAGAAGAACCAAGGGTATGAGTACAACAAAGAATGGCGTTAAAGCAAGATTTGCACGTGGTAGAGATGCGGTTATGACCAAGCGTAGGGTAAGTAAAACACCACTCTCGAATTGAGAGGGGAGAAGGGAGGTTTTAAGTGGCAGACATATGACAAGCAGCAAGGTAGGGTCACAAGGGTAAAGGCGATGTCAAACAAAACACATTAAACAATGGAGTTGGAAGTTCAAGCAGCAAGGAATAGGATACATCCAAGGGAAAATGGGTAAATACAACTCTCAATTTGAGATGGAAAAGGGAAAATTTTATAGGGTAGGTATACAATAAGCAACAAGGTGATATGTAGAAATGACAAAGCTAAAGATGATATCAGTAAAAAAAATATGACAAAGGATAGAATTAAGGTAAGACTCGTGAAATGGAAAGGTGGAGAAAACAATCAAGGGTAAGATAGGTAGGGTTCCAATAGAATGGTTGAAGTAAAATTCATTACGGAGGGAAGTTATAAGGAAACAGTGAGATCACCAAGAATGTGCGAAATAAAATGATTGCAAAGGGATCATCGAGAAACAAGGGTGGTCAATGGTATATGAGCTGAAATGTTTTAAATAGACATGGGATATAAAGGTGAGCATATATAAAAATAATAGTATGCAAGCTTCCAAGGATACGAGCATACCAAGACCAAGAGAGTACAAATTTCCAAAAGATAATGACTTAACAATAGAATAGGAAAGAGTCTCAAAAGACAGTAAAATCATTGACATATAAACTAAAATGTTTAAATAGGTAGCAGAGTTTTTAGAGGTAAGTATTTGAAACAAGAGTATTGAAGAATCCGGGGATAAAAGCATGTCAATACCAAGGAAATAGAGATGGTCAAATGGTAGCAATTTAGTAATGGAAAAAGAATCCCAAAAGGCAAGGCTATGGTTAGGGTCATCTACAAAGATGTCGTAAGCACAAGGGTGAGATCAGATCTAATAGAATGAAGGTGTAAAGAATAGACAATACTAGAATAAAAATACATTTAGCAAGGTGATATATAGAAGCATAACATAGAATTAGTCGAGGTGACTAATATTTTGAAGCAGCATCAAGGGTGAGGTGAAGTAATAGTCAATAAGTCCTTAAACGCTCAATGCTACTCTAGGCTAGCTATCCTACAGTCAGCAAGGCTTTGATACCACTTATGTCACACCCGGTTTTGAAGGTAAACCGAATGCGAACCATGTACGTGCTAGGATCAGTAATTCACGTACACAATGATTACATAAATGACTCATCATAGCACAATGCTTCAAATTACAATAAAGAGTAAGTAATAATATTACAGACTAGAGCCATTTACATAATATAAATCAAAGTACACAGAATCGAAACGTAGCCAACGTAAACAACCCACCACAGCCAGCTGACTGGGGGAGGTCGCTAGCCTCATCCTCGAACTCGTCGAAGTCCTGGAACTCCTGGAGATCCGCCTCGACGCCTTCTTCTTTACCTGAGCATAGATTGCACCAAAGGCAACCTGGTTTTTTGTGAAAGCAAGGGTGAGTACACATCAACGTACTCAGCAAATGTCCCGTTTGGCTGAAGTGGACTAGCTTTATGTGGGGTTAAGTCAAGCAGTTGCTTTTAGTTTGTCAGTTTATTGTTACTAATAGAAAGCCAGGTTTTAGCATTAGCCCAAGTTATTAACCCGATGTACCCTTCCTAAACGGAAAGAATACCACGTACCAGTACCATAGTCATAACCAAAACCATCATCCTCGTCACCACCTGTAAACCAACCATCTCTGATCAAGTATCTCTAATCAATGGAGCTTCCTTGGCCGCTCATAACCGTGAGCACGGCTGATATATCAGTTTCATAACACTCTGCAGAGGTTGCACACTTTACCCACAAGCGATGATTCCCTCTCTAGCCCGGGCTTGCAAGACCCTTATTCACTCCTAAGGTGAATGGCCAGGGATTCACTACGAAGCCTTTACAAAGATTCCCTGAGGCTGTAGCCGCCTGTTAGGTTTCCTAAATGCACCGCACTCCTCCCCAAGGGGCGAACCAACCATGGCAGAGCTAGCCGCATACACTGAGCCCCATTAACGGCTCGACGGTGAAGCGAACTACACCCCAGTTCCTCTAACTATTCAGCGATTTTGTACTTCGACTGTTTTCTTGATTTTCAAGTTAAATAGAGGAAGGGTCACCGGTCCGACCCATAGGGACCTTTGGCTTCAAATCTCAGTTTGTGCCCTTGCTGGAATTTCTGAAGTTTTATACTCTTGGTTTCTCCTTTTCCCCGATCTTGTGTTGTTGGTGAAAAACCTTTGATTCCTTTGAGAGGATTTGGTTTGGGGATTGATTGGTGGTGAGTTGCACTCTTTGGACCACTGCATACACCTAGTTGTTGCAGATTTTGGTCATGATTTGTGAAAAACTCAGTTTGAACTCGTTCAGGAAAACCCCAACAAAATCCCAATTTCTGGCTGTATTTTTAAATACGCGGGTGATTCACAAGTTCGATTGAGCTCAAAATCTCAGGAGATCTTGGAAACGTATTTGCTAAGGTGTGTATAAAATTTCATCTCAATCGGAGTTTGCTTGGTTCAGTTTTGAATTCAAGAACAGAATTTCATACTCTGAAAACAAAACTTGTTGACGATACTGTATTAGACCGTTTTGTAATTTTTGGTGTCCGATTTGCGATCTGTTTGTTTTGCTGGTCTCATGTGAGTATTAGGAACATTTTGTAATCATGAGATCACTTGTTTGCTGATGTGTTCATGGTTTGAGCACTTGCTTCATCTCAATTGAAGTGAAGTGTTCATTTTCAGTGTTTGGAATCAAAATCCGTTTGGCTCACATTCACCCCCCTCTTGTCGCCTTACCGGTCCTACAACTGGTATCGGAGCCGGTGAAGGATATCCCTTCCCTAATTGGTTCGAAATCCACATAGGCGACATGGAACGAGGTGTTGGCAAACCTCCGTTCTTCGATGGGACCAATTATCCGTATTTGAAGATTCACGTGTCTGCGTATCTTCAGAGCATCAGTTACCGGGTTTGGGAAATCTACCTCGATGCGAATTTTGATGCTACAAGTGACCGGATCACTCCAATTCAAATGGAGTTCCATGATTAGAACAACAAAGCTCGAAACACTTTGTTCTCGTGTCTCCCGCTTGGTGAGTTTGAGCGAGTTGGACATCTAACTACGGCTCATCACATCTAGTCTACCCTCGAGAGATTCCATGAGGGCAACGATCCTGTGAAGACTAGACTGTTTGACACGTACAAGCGAGAGTACGAGAACTTCACACAGTTGACTGGAGAGACCATTGATTCTATGTTCTCCAGGTTCCAGTCAATTGTAAACACGAAGCGTGCCAACAAGGCACAGCTACCCTATAGTGATCATGAGAGAGCGCTGAAATTACTACATGCTCTAGATCGGAGGGTTTGGGAGGTGAAGGTCTCAGCGACCATTTAGTCGCCCAACTACGAGATTGTCATTGTGGACGAGCTCTTCAGCATGCTCAAGTCCACAAAGATTGACCACCAGACTCGGGCCAAGATTGAGAACCCTAGTGCACCCACCATGGCCCTGATCTCTGGAGGTGGTTCTGCTTCTAACTCCTCACTTGCTATGTTTGCTCTATCTTCTTTGTTGTCTATTATAGAGGAGTAGATGGAGAGCCTTAGGGATGAGGAGCTGGCACTTGTTGCCAGCCGGTTCATGTGGTTCCACAACAACTGTATGAGCCGGCGGTGTGGCAGGTCCATGGACAGATGCTACAACTGTGGTGATCCTGACCACTTCGTTGCCAGCTACCCCAAGAAGGACAAATCGAAGTCTGGCCCGCGCGACCATCACTCTGGTCAGCGCAAGGGCAAGTACTCCTCCGGCAAGTACAAGTCCAAGGGAGGATTCGATAAGGAGGCGCTCAAGAAGAAGTACCTTTAGAAGGCAAAGATCAAGGAGTGTGCCTTCCTCGCCTCCCTTAGCGACCTTGATCATGACTCCGACGATGTTGTATCTTCCACGAGCGACGAGGAGACTAAGAGGCAGGTCGAGGACAAGCTGAACGGGCTATGCTTCATCGCCGACACCGCAGGTGGCTTCTGCACCATGGCACTTGGTGAGGACACGGTTGGCACCAGCGACGACAAAGACATCGGTGACGACACTACTTCTGAGGTACTATCTTTCGCCGATGATCTCACCGCTGAGATAGAAGAGCTGAACGCTGCTTTGGCTAGTCAGGATAAGTTGCTTAGGCAGGTTGCTCATGAGAGTAGAAAGTTTAGATCCATGTACGAGAGCATGCTTAGGCAACTTGAGTCTGCTAGAGCTTCAGTTGAGCTGTCCGACGAGGCTGAATGTGATGAGTGCGCTCTACACATGTCAAACATCACAACTTTGCAGACCAAGTACTCCACCTTGCTAGATGAGCGTGATGAGTTGAGATCTAGGTCTATCCTATTGGGTGCGTGTACTGTTTGTCCTGGCTTGCAATCTGAGCTAGTAGAGAGAGACGCTAGGATAGCTTTGCTTGAGAAGGCTAGCTCAGTGAGTGCCCCTGCACCTGCACAGTGTGCACTTTTGTGAGGGTTTGCAATCTGCCCTTGAGTCCTATAGACACAATAAGACAAGAATCAAGGAAGAAAACACATACCTTCGATCTATCTTGAGTTGGGTGTCGTGTAGTGAGCCCTAGTTGGGCATGATGGTCAGTCAGTTCAAGAGGGGAACTAGTGGACCGGGGTTAGGCTTTGCTACTAAGGATGGGAATGTCGCTCGCTTTGGGAAGGTTGGTGAGTGCAGTGGTTTGACACCTTCAGAGAAACCTTCACCCACTCCCAAGCTTATCAAAACCACCCCTGCTAAGCCTGTCACCCCTGTGAGAGATTGTGTGATTGATGAACCTGTGAGAGCTCCTCCTTATAAACAAGTGTGGCTTCCAAAACCTAACCATCTCAGGAACACACTTGACACCTTTCCCGACATCTCTATCGATCCCCTTAGCCATCCAAAAAGAAAGCCCCCTCCCACAAACAAAATCCACCCAAGAGAGAGGTGAGGTACCATTGTGAGTATTGTGATAAGGATGGGCATCTAGCTTCTTTTTTGCTTTAGGAGGAAGAGAGATGAGCGGCGGGTTTCTGTGTCGAGCAGGAAGGACATGAACCACCCCTCTCATGGTGTTCATGCTTAGTCTGTTCAGAGACGTCCTGCGAGGCCTAGAGGTGTTTTGCCTCTTACCGCTAGGCCTTAGGCAGTGAGACACGTGGTGGTCGTGCCCGACGAGATGCTGGTCGTGTGCCATATGGCCAAGGACCATGTGACAGAGGTTTTGGTACATACTTCCCCAGCAGACCACAATTTCCTTCTTGTGCTGATTGCTTCCCTTCAGAACCGGGGATGTTTGGTGTTTTCCCTAACACTTTTCAGGGGAAATGCCATAGCACTGGTATTCTTCATAGTTTACTTAACCCAGTGCTGTGCCATTTGCTCACCCCGTGTCTTACTATTGCTGTAGGACAGAAGCCTGAAGAACACGTGGCTCATGGATTCCGGCTGTTCGTGCCACATGACCGAAAGCTCAAAATGGTCCTCCAACCTCGACCCCGTGATTGGTAAGGAATACATAACATTCGAGGATAAGTCAAGAGGTAAGGTTGTTTCTCATGGCACCATTCGGGTGAACGAGAGCTTTATTCTCAAGGATGTTGCTTTGGTCTCGAATCTGCATTTCAATCTGCTTTCAGTTTCGCAACTCCTTGAGGATGACTATGAAGTGCACTTTAAAAAGGGCTTGTATCGAGTTTTGGATGCCCGTGGGGATCTTATTTGCCAGATTTCCCCTTTTGGTCGAGTTTTCAGTGCTGATTTTTCACATTCTTTTGGCCCTTATCGATGCTTGCTAGCAGGATCTTCCTCTTCTCTTTGGAAGTTGCATAGGAGGCTAGGTCACTTGAGCTTTGAACTTTTGTGTCGTTTGAGCTCACTTGACCTCATCCAACGTTTGCCCAATTAAAATTTGAGAAAGATCTTATCTATCACCCTTGTCATCATGGAAAAATGATTGTCGCTTCCCATTCCCTGGTCACCAAGGTGATGACCTCGCATCCTGGCGAATTGCTTCATATGGACACTGTTGGTCCAGCCAGGGTTTGCCCTTTTGGAGGGAAGTGGTATGTGCTTGTGGTTGTCGATGACTTCTCTCGCTACTCTTCGATGTTCTTTATGATGGTGAAGGATGAGGCTTTTACTCATGCTCGAGATTTGATTCTTCAGTTGCAAAATGAGTTTCCTAAAAATGCCATGAGAGCTATACGCAGTGACAATGGCATAGAATTCAAAAATACTCAATTTGCAAACTTTTGTGCTTCTTTGGGACTCGAGCATGAGTTTTCCTCTCTGTATGTGCCCCAGCAGAATGGTATTGTTGAACGCAAAAATCAGACCCTTGTTGAGATGGCCAGGACGATGCTTGATGAGCATAGGACTCCTAGGCGTTTTTGGGCCGAAGCGATCAACACTGCTTGCCATGTGCCCAATCGCATCTTTCTTCGGGCTTTTTCTGAACAAAACTTCTTATGAGCTACGATTTGGATGGCCACCCAAGGTCAGCCATTTTAGGGTATTTGGCTGCAAATGCTTTGTGCTAAAATAGGGTAATTTGGACAAGTTTGAGTCCCGGTCTTCTGATGGGGTTTTCAGGGTTATGCATTACATTCTAACGCTTATCGTGTTCTTAACCTAGAGACTAACTGCATTATGGAGACTTGTGAGGTTACATTCGATGAGACTACACCTTGTCCATCCCCTGTCTTTGAGCCTATAGGTCCAGATCAGATGAGACAGACCATCTTTATGGAGGAGGAGCACGACAACGCTGATTGGGTTGCTCTCGAGCCAACTCTACCGGCCGCCCCAGTCGAACCTGCTTCCACTACTATGGCTGACATACCCGACCCCACTCCTTCCACCACTTGGGGTCCGCTCGAGCCAGCTCCTCCTGAGAATGGAGGAGTTGAAGCTGCTATTGAGGGGGAGGCCACTTCCTCAAGGGAGGCTCCATAGCATATTCAGCGCCGTCACCCACCTTAGCAGATGATCGAGGAGCTTCACGAGCGAGTCACTCACTCTAGGTCACAACACATTTCTCATTTTGCTCACTCAGCTTTTGTTGCTACTTTTGAGCCCCGAGATGTTGGACATGCTTTATCTGATCCTAACTCGGTTAATGCTATGCATGAGGATCTTGAAAATTTTGAAAGAAATCAGGTTTGGGTTTTGGTGCCACCTCCTTCTAACTACCATCCCATCAGTACAAAATGAGTTTTCAAAAATAAACATAGTGAGGATGGTTTGGTAGTGAGAAACATGGTGAGGTTGGTTGCCCAAGGTTATTGCCAAAAGAGGGAATTGATTATGAGGAGACCTTTGCCCCTGTTGCCCGTTTAGAGGCCATTAGGATCCTTTTAGCCTTTGATGCTTCAAAGGGTTTTAAACTTTTTTCAAATGGATGTCAAAAGTGCCTTTTTGAATGGGTATATAGAGGAAGAGGTATATGTTAGGCAGCCCCCTAGTTTTGAGAGTTCCAAGTTTCCAAACCATGTTTTTAAACTCCAAAAGATTTGTACGGTTTGAAACAAGCCCCTAGAGCTTGGTATGAGTGTTTGAAATCTTTTTTGCTTTCTAAGGGTTTTAAAATGGGCTCTATGGACAAAACTCTTTTTCTTCTCAAGCATAATAATGACACCCTTTTAGTCTAGATTTATGTGGATGATATCATCTTTGGTGGTTCTTCTAATGCTCTTGTATCTAGATTTTCAGATCTTATGAGCAGGGAATTTGAGATGAGCATGATGGGTGAGCTGAATTTCTTCTTGGGTTGCAAATCAAGCAGACTCAAGACGGGACCTTTGTGCATCAAGGCAAGTATACAAAGGATGTCCTGAAGAAGTTCGACATGGGCGAGGGCAAGCCTCTTTCAACGCCCATGTCCACCTCGACGACACTTGACACTGATGAGGATGACAAACCCATGGACGAGAAGGAGTACAGGAGCATGATAGCTCTCTCCTGTATTTGACTGCAACGAGACCGGACATACACTTTGTAGTGTGTTTGTGCGCTCGTTTCCAGGCTTCCCCACGCACATCTCACAGAAAGGCTATGAAACGGATTATGAGGTACCTACATTTCACTCCTGAGTTTGGTTTGTGGTACTCCTCATCGTCCGTTCTGTCCTTGTGTGGTTATTCTGATGCTAATTTTGCGGGTTGCCTTTTGGAGCGCAAGTCTACTTCTGGGACTTGTCAGTTTTTGGGTACTTCCTTTGTTTCGTGGTCTTCTCGAAAAACAGTCTAGTGTTGCCCTATCTACCATAGAGGCCGAGTATGTTGCTGTCGCTTGTTGTTGTTCGCAATTACTTTGGATGATGGCTACCTTACGAGATTTTGGCTAGGATTTTCATCATGTGCCTCTACTTTGTGATAGCACGAATGCCATAGTGTTGCCAAGAATCATGTGCTGCATTCGAGGACCAAGCACATTGATGTTCGCTTTCACTTTCTTCGTGATCATTATGAGAAAGGCGACATCGAATTGTGCTATATTGATACCACTCGCCAGCTTGCTGTCATTTTGACCAAACCCCTTGATCAAAAAACCTTTGTTCATTTGCGAGGAGAATTGGGTGTTTGTTTCCCTTTTTGATTAGAGGGCTCCCTTTTGGTCTTTTCTTCTTATTTTCGACTTTCACTTTTTGTATTTTATCTGCATGTCATATTGAGTTTCACTTGTATAACTACTAGAATGTGATTCTGCTCCTAGTAGTATGTTCTTTGTGTACATGATAATGCTATGGCATGCTTAGGTTCTTTTTGCTCATATTGATACAATATTGTTGAGCTAAGTTGTTTTCATAATTGTGAACTTGACTATTACTTGCTCAATCTAAAATTGTTCACCATTAAGATAGGCACCTAGCATGTGTAGGATGTGTTGAAATTCTTTTTGCTATTACTAGTAAGCTAGATGGCTATGTCTCATGCCTTGAGTCATTCACTTGTCTTGATTTATTCGTATCGTGCTAAAAATTCAAAATCAAGATAAGTGATAATCAGAAAGATCGAGATGGGTTTGTATCTGTCACCACAACACTGTATCGAGACAGTTTCCATTCGCACTTTTGGATGAACTTGAGCAGTGTAGTGGACGATCGAAACCAGTGTTTTTAGTTTCTGATTGCTAGTCTGCATAGGCTACACCCGGTTGAAAAGCCAGACAAAGACAATGCTTACAACCTCTCGCACTCACATGCTTTTCAATGAAATTTGGAATCCGCTGCAAAATCCGATAAATTTTGAAAAAAACAAATAATATCTATTTCAGATATGTTTCTAGCATGATGAGTGATCACTGTTTGGGGTAGTTCACCTAGTTCACTTGTGACCGGCACTTAGTTGATTTCCTGTTTACTATATGCTTAGTGTTGTCTTTGTGGTGAACGCCTCTTTGAAATGCTTAAAACTAAATCAAAATACTTACTTTTCACATATCTTGTGCATATGCCCAGTTTGAGCATCTGCTAGCACGTGCATTTATTGTTGCACACTTAGCACATCACCACTTAGAGCATTTTTTACACTCTGACTATTATACTTCTGAAGCTCATCCATTTTCTCTATTTCATACTCTCTGTTGCATTTCTGTTTTTTTCTCAGGGGAGGTTCTCTTGTCAAGGTGGAGTTTGTTCTTTTTACCCCTGTCTGTGCTTGATAAGTTCACTGGTCAACAAGGGGGAGAGATTTTGAGATTTATCGGTTCCTCTATCTAGGGGGAGAATTTTGTCTTTTGGGCTTCCCGTCATTCAAAAGGGCGAGATGTGTTATTTGGAGTTATTGCTAGTTGTGTTGAGCCGTTTGCCTCCTTCTGGAGGAACTAGCTTTGATTTTAGCTTTTGTGCTAATCTTATGCTTTGAATTGTTTTTTTTGTGCTCTAATAAAGCCTTTTGTGCTTCGTTGAGATTCTGGCTTCTAGCTAGTGGTGTTGAACCCTGCTTTTGCCTCTTATTGAGGGCTAGTCTTTTCTTGCTTGGTCGTGTTGAGTCATTGCCCATTTCTTTGGGGACCAAGTTTTGCTTACTCTAAATGACTTGTCTGGCTTTTATCTGGCTTATGGTCATTTGAGTGAGTTTCTCTTCTTCTTCCTCTTTCTATTTACATATGCTCAAATGGTGGTGTTGACAATGCACTCATCAAGGGGGAGATTGCGAACACAAGGTTGACTTGTTCCTTATGGTTCGGGTTGATGATGAGTGATTGTCAACGGGTAGCACTCTGGGGTAGTTAGTGAACTAGCCAGAGTGTGAGATTATGCTTGTGCAACCATGTCGGTCGACTTGTGGTGTGCAGGTGTGGAGCACAGGAACGGTGGTTGATGGCTGAGGTGAAGGTCATGCGGGCTCGTGCTGATGGACCGGGAGCGGTGAAGGGCAGTGCTGGGTCTTGACTGACGGATCAGAGCAGCCAGGTTACCAACCACGGTGGCTGACACCTGAGAAACGCACTTGTGCGAGGACGTGGTGGAGTGGACCATGTTGCTGGCGTGGTTAAGGACTCGCGGGACACACGTCTGATCGTGGAGGACGTGCACGAGGTGCGGTGCTCACGGCAGGTTTGGTGGTTTGGGCCTCAAAACCACCCAGCGCTATGGATGGATGGTTTTGCTAAGTTTGGGCCTCAAAACTGGCGATGGCGGTTTTAGAGGGAACCGGTGGCGGAACGCGGCGTGATCGTGGAGGGTGTGTCAAAGCGAAGCAACTCCGTGTGAAGGACGTGGCCGTCGGATCGAAAACCGGTGGAGTGGATAGGCTGTGTAAATAGGGATAGTTTAGGAAGTGAGAATAACCTTCTATAAATAGAGGGGAGGGCTGGTTAATTCAGTATCTCTTGGCTGCCATTTGTTTTGAGCACTCATTCTAGAGCTCCTAGTTTTCTCTCTAGGTAGACACCAGTTGAGCCGAGGGTTCTACAGCGATTTTGTACTTTGGCTGTGTTCTTGATTTTCAAGTTTAATCAGAGGAAGGGTCGCCGATCCGACCCACATGGCTCTTTAGCTTCAAATCTCAGTTTGTACCATTGCTGGAATTTTTCAAGTTTTATACTCTTGGTTTCTCCTTTTCCCCGATCTTGTGTTGTTGGTGAAAAACCTTTGATTCCTTTGAGAGGATTTGGTTTGGGGATTGATTGGTGGTGAGTTGTACTCTTGGGACCACTGCATACACCTAGTTGTTGCAGATTTTGGTTCTGATTTGAGAAAAACTCAGTTTGAACTCGTTCTGGAAAACCCCAACAAAACCCCAATTTCTGGCTGTATTTTTAAATCTGTGGGTGATTCACAAGTCCGATTGAGCTCAAAATTTGGGGAGATCTTGGAAACGTACTTTCTCAGGTGTGTATAAAATTTCATCTCAATCGGAGTTTGTTTGGTTTAGTTTTGAATTCAAGAACAGAATTTCGTACTACTGAAAACAACACTTGTTGACGATGCTGTATTGGACTGTTTTGTACTTTTCGGTGTCTGATTTGTGATCCGTTTGTTTTGCTGGTTTCATGTGAGTATTAGCAACATTTTGTAATCATGAGATCACTCGTTCGCTGATGTGTTCATGGTTTGAGCACTTGCTTCATCTCAATTAAAGTGAAGTATTCATTTTCAGTGTTTGGAATAAAAATCCGATTGGCTCCCATTCACCCCCTTTGGTCGCCTTACCGGTCCTACAATATTACATATACAAATATATTAACTTAATTAGTTTGTGTCTAAATTATTATTATTGGAATGAAATTCAATTCCAACGACACAAATGGGGCCTTACAGAAAAGGCTAGGTGTGGGCAGTGGCGAAGCCAGGAAATTTGTAGAGCTGACTGCTAAGATGGACAATTGGGCATACCTAACCTTATCGTCATGCCTTCCTAGTTGACGCTTGTCATAACGCCCTATAGCCACCTTGCATTGGCCCTGGCGCCTTGCTCCCTGCTCTTGCAGCCGCCTCGCACCTTGCACCCTCGACATCGGCTCGGTAACCGCCTCGTCATGGACCCGCCATGGACCAGAGGATGCCGGATTGGCACACACACACGGTCATGGCGCTGAGGCATCGACGCACTTCTCACTGCCTCGTCACCAAGGTAAACCAAATCGTTTTAACAAAAAAACCACTACGCAGCGGTGACGGTTTACCACCGATAAACCGCCAAAAAATGGTAAAACCGATTGGTTTGGCCAGTTTAAACCAAAGCAAATTTAAAATGGTTTCCCCTACAAAAACTGGAGGTAAATCGTTGGTATACCGCCCGAAATCTTCAGTTTTCCACCAAAACGAACCGGTTTTTATGTCTTTTACAGAAAAACAAAAAAATGGCAGGGTTTATTTGTAATTTGCTCAATTCACGTTGAACAATTTATATTAATTGTTCCACACAACATACAATCAATCATCAGACTGTGAAATACTGTCGGTGTTTTGTGTCCGATCGCACACCCGGGGTTACCCTCGTGGTGCTTTTGGGTAGGATGGCATCGCAGATTGTGACTCAATGGTTCGTGCTACTGCACGAGAGGGGAACGCACGAGCTTGATCAAGTTCAGGCCGCTTTGAGGACCATAATACCCTAATTCCGTGGTGGTTTTCTATATGGAGATGGGTTTACAGGTTGTGACTGCCAAGCTGATGGGGTGTTGATTAGATCAAAATGGTAGGGGTGCCCCTAGCCTTATATACAAAACCTGAGAGGGATCTCCCGCACAAGTGTTGATTGCGATCTCCCTAATTATCCCCTAATTAGTAGCAAACAGACTTCCATTATCTCGAGGAAATCTTGCGCTCCCATGCTCGAGCTATCGCTGATGGTTCAAGATTTTGGACGCGTGGAACAAATCTGGCCCAACATATTTGCACTTATGTCACGGCTAACTCGAACGTGGGCTTCTTTCGCAGCTGGACTGGCTCCCTTCTTCTGGTTCCATTTGCCCAGCCCATAGCGGGACGCCTCCAAGGGACGACTATTCTGTGGCCCTGGGTGTATTTTCGCACTCGTGTGGACCCAGGAGATATCCATCCCCCACAAGCCCCCGATCTTTAAATAGATTTTGGAATAATCAGTTCAAAGGTCTTCACCACTTGCTTTTGAGTTCAGCATTTTCTCAAAATTTTATGACTCCGTTGGGTGCACCAAAGGTGCACCCAATGGGTGTAACCCCCGAGCTTTGATTTGATTTTGAAGTAATCTAATCAAAGGTCTTCATTATACGCTTTAGAGTTCAGCATTTGTCTCCGAAAGAGTTATGACTCCATTGGATGCACCAAAGGTGCACCCATTGGGTGTAGCCCTCGAGCTTTGATTTGATTTTGAAATAATAAACTCGAAGGTCTTCATTATATGCTTTAGAGTTCAGCATTTGCCTTCGAAATTTTATGATTCCGTTGGGTGCACCAAACCTAATGGGTGTAGCCCCCGGGCTTTGACTTGATTTTGAAATAATCCACTCAAAGGTCTGTACTACTTTGCTTTTCAAAATGGTTTTTAGAGTAACTCGGTGATGATATATGTCCATACCCTGCTTGGTTTGGAGTCACTCTGATTGGTGACGAGATGGAGCCCGGTCAGTCAGAGGAAGCCTGGCTAGACAGAAGTCGGTCGTGGACTTCAATGACTCTGCAGATTGGAGTTGTGCTTGGTAGAATCTGGACATCCTTTAGTTTGACCGATCTTCTCCCTTGTTGTTGTGTATTCATTGCGTATATGCTGCAGGTCTCGCTGCTTCAGAAAATCTCGAAAAATCTGGATGGTACACCTAATGGGTGCACCCAATGGGTGTCTGTCCACTGAAAGACATCCATCGTGTTGTCCTAAAATAGTAATCTAATGCGACGGGGAGGTGTAATGCTGTGTCTGAGCAGTTGACTTTGATTCCATCCAATGCCGTGTTATGTGAAACGGCGCCCGATGCCTGACCCTTTTCTTGGAGACTTGAGCCACTATTGAAGTCTTGCGACTGTTCAGTGAATGGGTGGGAAATGAATGGTTGCCTCCTGGCTTCTTTAAATAGCCTGCTCGCCCCAGTTGCTCTCCTCACTGGTTCTTGTTAAGTCGTTCTCCCCTTCCTCCTCACCCAAGAGAGCGATGGCCGAAGGGAAGGGAAACAGGAGCAGGCACCGCTCGGCTGAGGGGAAGTGCAAGCGTCCATCGAGCCCTCCATCGGAGGACTTTGGTGACTCGGAGTACTTGGAGGAGGAATTCTCCTCCAAGTACGACCGCTCCCCCGCTCCGACGTCCCTCGTGGCGTTGTCTGATGACTCAGATGACTCCATGGGATTGTCGGCTACAGAGCGAGCGTACATCCGATCCGTCGAGCGTAGGGCTTGGTGGGTCGGATGATTTGAAGGGCGAGGTCTCCTTGGAGGAGGAGGAGGATTCCTTAGACTCTAAGGAGGGAGGCGAGGGCGGCGGCAAGGGCAGCGACGACATCATCGAGGGCGATGACGGCGGCGGCGAAGGCGTCGACGATGGCGGCAAAGGTGGTGATGGCAGGGGCGACGGCGACGACGATGATGCTGATGGCAATGTGCCACCGACTTAAATAGTAGTATAGTGTAGTGGTAGTTGTAGTTGTAGTGGTAGTTTATTGTTATTAGTAGTAGTAGTTTAGTAGTAGTAGTAGTAGTATTAGTAGTAGTAGTAGATCAAGGGAATCAAAGGTCGGCTCATAATGAGTCGATCTTTTTTCCTTTTGTAATGGTTTCCGACCGGTTAATGAGTGAGACTTGTTCATTGCTTCTCTGTTGTTGCATGCTTTGTGACTTTGCTTGGAAAATTGATTCTAGAGAACTTGATTGATGACTTTAGCTTTTGAGAGTACTCAGGAATACCAAACCAGGGACACTATCCGACCCACTTCGCTTTGTAACACCGAAACCTGCCCAAGCTACCAGCCTGTCACGCTGTGCCCGACTTAATGTGCTAACTCATATCTTTGTCAACATTTTTTTGGTCCATGAATCCTAGCTTTTGTTTTTTATTCGCCGCATTCTAGCTTCCCGAACTCCCACACTTTCACGCGTTGTTCGTGAGCTACTCTACCTACAGGATCGCGATGGCGCCCAGGAAAACAGGACGTTGCCATGCCAGTTATCCCTCCAATTGGTCTTGATAGCCAACTCCCTTTCCGCGGTAACTACGTTTCTGTCGTTTCTGAAACTAATCTCTTCCACCTCATTGAAATCGGTGTTCTGTCACCCAAGGAATTATGTTCTTGGCGGATTTGGTGGGGAGTTACCGTCCTGATGGAGGATACCACGAGGTGGTTATTTTTGTGCCTTTTCTTATCAGAGGATTGGCCCTGCCAGTTTCTCCTTTGTTTCGTGGTCTCCTTGATTTTTATTCTCTAAATCTTACCATCAGAATTCCAATTCCGTGCTTCAAATTGTCGTGTTTGTTCACCTCTGCGAAGCCTTCCTCGAAATGTTTCCACACTTTGGGCTGTGGAAATACCTTTACCATTGTTGGCCTGGGATGGCTGGAGGGAAGCATCAGCTGGTTGGAGGTGCCAGTTTGGAACTTCGTTGAGGCAGGAAAACTGAATACCTTGACATTCCTTTGAAAGACAGCATCAAGGGATGGCGTTTTGAGTGGTTAACCATGGAGAATCATAACAAGTCGCTTCCTACTCGCTTGAGGAGACAACCTGACGTCCGAACGCCTAGTTGGACAGAGGTCCCGACTGACTCAGAACTTACTAAAGCCAGGGTTTTGCTCATCGAGATATATATACTGAAGAACAGAGGCCTAACAGCTGAAGATGTTGTTGTCAACTTTGTTTTCAGTAACATTCAACCTTTGAAAGATAGAATCTACCCGTCTTATCTGTACATAGGGGTTAATGACTGTTCTCGAGTTACTGATAAGTGGAGATCTAAGGAGGACATGCTAAGTCGAGTTGATTTGATGCTAAGGGGTAAAACCTCGAACGTTGGTGCTCCTCCTTCATACTCTGCTTGGAATCTTCCCATGGTGGTAAGTGCCGGTATGTAAGAGTTTCTGTACTGCCATATGTAGTGCCCTTAACGTGTCATTTTGTCATTGCAGAGGTCCTTTTTAGAGTTCATGTTTAATCCACCTGTTCAAGAAAGGAGCCCAGGCCATAGAGTGCGACCTTCTTCGGATGAGATTGAGGCCCTCATCACTACGTACCGAGGTTTCCCTAAACAGGAGAAACAGACTGACTTCCAGATGTCGCCTCTTGCTGATGAAGATGAGGTAAACGTTGTTCTGAATATGCTAGCTAGCGAGTCATCCGAGTCTGCTCGAGCTGAGTTGGCGGGTGCTGTGATCGGGTGTGTGTGTAACACCCCAGGTGTTACCCAAGGCCCTGGCTCAATACATGCACTCATGACTTGTTATCACCTGTGTTTAAGTCAAGGAGAAGGAGCACCAAAACCTTGGAAACCATGGGTTAGCTAAGGGATGTTTATGATAAAAGCATTACCCAAGCATTTTATGCAATTATCACCTTGGATAAAAGAGGTGCAAACCCTAGACCCCCTTTGGAGCCATTGAACCCTCAAACACTGGATTGAAGGAAAGGTTAAGCAAATGCACATGTCATTACTTAAACCCTTTACCAAAGTTTAAGTACACAAATATATCTACAAAAATATAGAGGGGAAACATTACAAAAAGTCCCCTTAAAGACCCCAAATCAATTCATTAAGTAGAGAGCACACTAGAGCTCTCCACTTTTCTCCAAGTCCAAAATCAACCCTAAGCTAAAGATCAGAGGTGTTCACCTAGTTAATGGCGCCAAAACCACTTGGTTTGAATATCAAAAAGGAGCCAAACTACCTAAGGAACCCACTGGAAAATTTTGAACTTGAGCCAAAACCGTTTGACACGATTTGACATCCCTTTTGTCTTAGGGTGAATAGTGAGACAGACCTGATTTGGTGTCCCCATATCTTCTAAACTAGGGCATATCTCCCCTTGGAACTCACATGAACTAGGTAGCCCTAGGTGCAGGGAAGAGATCTCGCAAAAGTCTTATGGCGAGATTCGCACGTTTCACTGCTCAGCAGACGCAAGAACAGGGGCAGAATAACACAGCCACATGTTCGACGCGCCCTGGCATCGCTAGAGCACGCCCTGGCGCTCGACCCCGCGCGCACCACGCCGCGCCAAGCCAAACCCGTGTCTATAAAGCAGACCAAGGCGTCGACCGTACGCCCCCGCTCACTCTCAACCTCACCGGAGCGCAAGTTCGCCGGTGATTGCTCTATGCACGGCGTGCCAGCGGCCGCCCGAGAACCGACCACCGTAGACTGGCCACTCTAGCCATTCCCTACCCCATACGACCCTCGAGAGAGCCTCTACGTTCCTCGGTGAAGCTCCCAGAGCCAGGAATCGAACTCTACCTCACCGGAGACACCGGATCAACGTCGTCGGACTTCACCAGATCGCCGGCATACGTAGACCGAGCTCTACGGTGAGTCTTTCTTCAATTCCTTGCACAGGTAGTCTTTTGAGCACCCCGTGAAGCCCCCTGTGCCCTCGGATTGAACCCTACCACCGTGAGCAGGCCGGAGCACACACCATCGACGAGTCCGCCCGCCTGCGCACGTGGACCGACCGATTCCGGCCATCACCATAGACGAGTCGTACCTCATCGTGACCGCAAGGACTTCCCGGAGCTAACCCGACCCTTTGCCGAACCTCCCTCGCCGCCGGTAAGCCGCGCCGCCCTATTTACTTCCGCGGGTACTGTTTAAAAGGGGGGACCTCGGGGAAGAAGGAAAGGAAGTCAGGGGGGTTTTGAATGGTCAGAGACTCAAAGGAAGAGTTGCGCAGGGGCATAAGTGAGAGAGTTGGTTAAAGAAAAACCCAGGGTCCTCGATGTAAAATGGCTTTTCAGAAAACCTTTTAAACATTATTCATTTAAATACAAACAGAGCTTGTAAAATTTGTAACTTCAGTTTTATTCAGCCAAATTTGTTCAAACCAATTTTGCTGGGTTCTAAATAATGTGAACTACTTAGGAAAAATGCAAAACACCCTGAGTGTTGCAGAAGATTCTAAAGTTTTGAATTAAATAGTATTTTGGACAAAAGCTAAATAAAAGAGGGAAAAATAGCTACACTGTTAGACTAGGGTTAAGAAAAATCAGAGAAGTACTTAACCATTCCCTAATCTGTTTAAAAATAGTACACCCCTGAGTACACCAAATTAAGAAAGGGTGTATCATTTAAACTCATTTTGGCCCAAAGTTAAAGAAAATTGAAAAAGTAGTTTAAGATAAAAACCAGGGGGCAACCACATTTTTGCTAGCTCACTTATCCAACATAGTTCACTGGAAAATTTTGTTAGACCCTCTGTTAGTACAAAAGAAATGCACTACCATTTATTTTGCAAAAACAATGAAAACTTAGAAAAACCTTACAAAATAATCCTAAGGAGAACCCACCCCGATCCTTGGGATAACAAATAATATGCTAATATGAATCTAGGAAAAATGTAAGTTCTGTTGTTTGATATTTTTCAAATAACAAGTTAGTTATAAGTACCTTTTTGGCTTTAAACTTTGGAAAATCATAACTAAATACCCAGTAGGTCTTTTTCTGTAATTTTTGGCACAGAAGCCTATTATCACCTATGGAGCATGGCAAAAATAAAGTTTAGTCCAGGAACCTCACCCAAATTAGAGCTATAGTGTAAAGTGCCCTTTTACCCTTATTTTTGTTAATTTTTCACAAGGGGCATCTGAATTAATTTCAACCTCAATTTTTTAGAATAACCCTCAGAGGTCAATGTTTACCCACTGTAATTTTTACAACATTTTCGGAAAATGTTAACTTACCATGACAATGTAAAAGCACTCACTAAAAAGCTTAAGTGAAAGTAAATAAGGGATGTGGAAAGAATAGTGGAGTGCAACCTTAAATCTTCCAAGAGCCAAAACAGACCTCTAAAGGATGACTAAAACTTTAAGTTTAGTCAAAACCCTAAAGTAAATATATAAAACCCTTAAGTTTAACCAAAGGAAACCCTAGAGTATCACTAAATTTAGTATTGTATTATTACTGCATAACCTTTACAAAGTACCATATCATTAACATGCATCTATCTTATTGCACCTTGGGGTACTAGGCTAGATAGAGTTGAGTCTTTTGAGCACTAATGTAACCAGTAGCAAACTCTTTTGGGATTAGGCATGATGGATGATGTCAACTTTAACTTATGAAGAAAGTTTTATGTCATATTTTATGAAATATGCAAGGAAATGTTGGCATTCTACAAACCTTGTCCTTTCGAATCTTTACTACGTATGAACCCTGACTTCAAAAGTATGATATTAAGAGCATCCTAAATTTTTAGATGGCAGGAAGAGCGTGCCGTGGACAGAATGAGCGCGTTCCTCCACCACCGCCACCTCCTCCTACCATGCAAGAACAGATGGCTCAGCAGAATGAGATTCTGCGACAGTTGGCTCAGCGGCAGCCCCCACCTCAGCACTATGGTGGTGGTGATCATCATCAGCGACCCCCAGCAATAGCTACGTATCAGGAGTTCCTTAGCACTCAGCCACCGTTGTTCACACGGGCAGAGGATCCCCTTGATGCTGATGTATGGCTCAGAGTAGTGGAATCTAAGTTTCCACTGTTAATGGAGTTTGTTTAGATGTGGCTATGGTCCGGTTCGCCACCTAGCAGCTTCACGGACCCGCGCGGACATGGTGGGATCACTTCCTCGCTATGCAACCAGTTGACCACGTGGTGGAATGGAGAGAGTTCAAGGCAGCATTCAGAGGGCATCACATACCGGCAGGCATTATGGATCGCAAGCTTAATGAGTTTCTGGCACTCACTCAGGGGAATCATACTGTGTTGCAGTACGCTCAGGCCTTTAATGACCTGTGTTAGTATGTAGGATATCATGCAGACACTGATGAGAAGAAGAGGGATAGGTTCAGGAGAGGCCTCAGTACTAAGCTAGCGACCGTCTTAACACCGTCAGGGCCAACAGTTACAATGAGTTAGTCAACATGGCCATTTCTCAGGAGGACTGCATCACAGCTCGGCAGGTAGAAAAGAAGAGGAAGACCCCTGTGGTAGGACCTTCAGCTCAGCCTCAGCGCTTCCGGATTGTGTCTGACACTCAGAACCGGGGACCTCAGCAGCAGCAAGGGTGATGGGTGATCCGGCCACAGCAACAGCAGCAGGCACCCAACTGCTCTCAACCCCCAGTTCAGAGGAACAACAACTAGCCACCACAGCAGTACCGTCAGGCAAATGACAACCGATGCTTCACTTGTGGTAGCACTGGACACTATGCCAAGAATTGCCCCAAGAACCAGTAGAGGCAGGGACAGAATTCAAATCAGAACCAAGGCAAGAGGCAGAAGGTGCAAGTGAGGCAAGGCAGGCTGAACTTCACCACCATGGCTGATATTCTAGAGGGAGCACCCGTCATGACTGGTATCTTCTCCATTTTGAATTATCCTGCAATCATTCTTTTTGATTCTGGTGCATCACACAGTTTTATCAGTGCCAAATTTAGTGCCAAATGCCAGTTACCTTTCCATCACACAAATGGGGGCATTACAATTTCAACACCAGGAGGCAGGGTTGCCACCTATCAAATCAATAGGCAGGTGCCTATAAAATTTGGTAGTCTTGTAATTAGAACCACCCTCCTTATCTTGGGATTGGATAGTGTGGATATCATCTTAGGGACTGACTGGTTATCAAGGCATCAGGCAGTAATTAATATTGCAGCAAGGGCCATTGAGATACACTCACCTACTTGTGGTGAAACTACGTTATATTTGCCTAACCAGGGTTGTACCCATTCCTATGCCTTCACCCTGATAGAGTCACCCGTTGAAAGAATCCTAGTGGTCTGTGAGTACCCATATGTTTTTCCAGATGAATTGCCAGGGATGCCACCCGACAGAGATATAGAGTTTGCAATTGAGTTGCAACCCGGAACTGCCTCTACATCCAAGAGACCCTATAGGTTGCCTCCAGCAGAATTGGCGGAATTGAAAAAGCAATTACAAGAATTGTTGGACAAAGGATTCATTCGCCCAAGTACTTCACCATGGGGATGTCCAGCCTTGTTTGTGAAGAACAAGGACGAGAGTCTGAGATTGTGTGTTTATTACCGCACTCTCAATGCGGTAACCATCAAAAATAAGTATCCATTGCCCCGCATTGATGTATTGTTTGATCAGTTGGTGGGAGCCAAGGTATTTTCTAAGATAGACCTTCGCTCTGGCTATCACCAGATCAAAATCAGGGCCAGTGATATTCCGAAGACGGCTTTCTCTACCAGATATGGGCTGTATGAGTACTTGGTGATGTCCTTTGGGCTGACTAATTGTCACACCCGGGTTTCGGGGCACCAAGACCCGGGCGTGAACATAAACACCAGGTGTGCTGGGACCAAGTCTCACACATATGATGAATCATGGCACAGGATCGAATGTCACATCTTTACTATATAATAGGAGTTCTATACAAAATAAATACATAATTACATTATAAGGAGACAACGGTCCAGCAACCCAAAGTTGACTGGGAGACGACGGCCTAGACCTCTCACGAACTCGTCACAGCATCCTCCATGCGCCTCATCCTGTGGTACCTGTTCTTGACCTGTGGGGGGGTGTGAGACAGCAAGAGTGAGCTCACATACGTTCATAGCTCAACAAGTTGTGGGGAATAATGTGCATGAACTCGCCAAAGGTGGGAGCTCACGTGAAGTGTAAGGCTTACCAAAGAGGATGGTAAGAGCTGAGCATTGCTTTTAAAGTTGGTCAAAATTTTATTAGCAATTACTAAGTATAAGTAAATACCAACCCAATTAAGTAGTAGAACAAAAGTAGTGACAACATCACCTGCGATGCAATGCATATGACAAATTGAATTTAGTTCCATAAATTAATCATGTGAGTGTCCGAGCTGCTCATGACCGTGAGCACGGCTAGTATACCAGTTTTACACTCTGCAGAGGTTGCACGTCTTTACCCACAAGTCATGTTACCCATCTGCCAAGAGACAGCCAATCCCATACACCTCTACCGAGGAGGCGAGGCAGGGTAACACTACGAGGCCTTTACATAGTTCCACTAGCTTCAGAAAACCCGCTACAGTTTATAGGAAGCTCCAATGCAGGAATCCCTCGCATGACCGCCATCGCAGCAAAATCATCCCAAGGGCCTCCCTACACTGACCACTCCCCTACTACCCTTGCCCCTTTCGGGTAAGGTAGTCATCCACTAGCTTTCCTAATTACTCAGCCAAGGGCGTCCCATTAAACCCTTGCGGTAGCACTGTTTTCCCGGGTGGTTCTCCATGTTCCAATTAACATAATGATCTTATCATGAACAGTAAATAACAACTGATAATAAAAGTATAATCATAAATAGTGTATCTCCATACCCAAAACCACATAAAGCAATAGCAAGTACTACCCAAAAAGTTCAATGGTAATCAAGGTATAAAGATAGTCAAACTGGGTAACCTATTGGGTCCCATCAAAATTAACCTATGCAGATCATTATGATTAATCAGAACATGACTAGGTAAAAGGAAGTGATCAAGGGCACAACTTGCCTGTGACTTGAGATTCAGGTACCAGGATGATCTTCAAGATTCTCGTGACCTCACGCTAATCGTAGCAATACAAACAAACATGGTATAGGCAAAATTAACATCACACCAAACATAATAATACATTGCATAATAATAATCTACGCGACGCTACGAGATCGTAGAAACAAGAACCACTAAATTCGGAGCTACGGTTATTAAGTTATGAATTTCCAAAATTATTTAGTGCTTAGAATAGATTAATCCAAATGAACAATTTTAATTCAAGTTTCATGGTTAAACAAAGGTACTAGGTGATAGACAATATTAAAACAAACTTATTGCAACTGAAACAGATTAAAAAGGAGTTAAAATGAAATTTCTATGAATTAAATAATTTCTAGATATATTTTTATACACAAAAACCCTTTTCTAAATTATTTCCTGAATTTCCTAAGCTTCCGGACTGGGCACAAATAACAGAGAGACACAGGGGTTATTACGCAAAAATTCATGAGACTCGTATTTACCCCACGCAGGATGGCGGGTTTATTTTGAAGTTAGCGAGGGGCTCATGTGCAAAACATGCGCAACGAAAGGGTATCTGTCCATCTGATCCGTAGGATCAAAATCCTACGCCCACAATCAAACAAGGGTTTTGATAAAGCGGTACGCATTCCATCCACCGGATCCCGATCCAAGGAACCAGAATCGCTGAAGCGAAATGGTTTACGAGGCCTCGATCTGAGTCGTCCACTAATTGATCAATGGTCACGATGAGACATGAGCGTGTTGGCTGACCAGATTGAATCTGGGTCGCCCATCATGTGATGAACAGCCACCGGCAATCTCCTTCTCCCCCAGACACAAGCCACGACGGCGGCGCCCCTCACGGTGGTCCGTTCGCCGGAGTCAAGCGCCATCGAGATTTTAGTGAGCTAATCCCCACAATTCATGGTGCTACACGCAGGCAAGGACATGGAGAACTTGGTAGGGGCTTGCTTACCAGGGTTCATGCCGCAGAGAATTCCGACCACGCAACCAAGCGGTCCACGGCGGAGCCATGATTCAGGCGAGAAATCAACGGTGTTCTAGTGGATCCCGCGCCCAGAGCTTCCCTTGAACGTCTTCCGCTGCGTCCTTCTTAGGGGTGGATATCGAGCCAGCTCGGCTCGTTATAGCTCGGCTCGTTATGGCTCGGTAATCAAACGAGCTAGCTCGGCTCGGCTCGTTAAAGTAGCGAGCTAGGAACCACGCTCAGCTCGACTCGTTTTGTAGCTCGAGCCAGCTCATTTGACTCGCGAGCCATACATTACAAAACACTGAAAACAGGGCATGGCTTTAAAAAACAGCAAGAGTTCAATTTAAATTCTCAATCAGTCAATCACACTGTCAAGACAATTCACGGCTTGTAAAAGTAATAGAGACAAGACAGACGACGGAAAACTGACTTCATAGTCCAGCGAAATACACATGAGTACATGACTGAGCGTCACTAACAACCATAATCATAGCCATGAGTTCATCATAGAATCACAGTTTCACACTGTCACTAACAACCATAACAGTTAACACAGATGACAGATCCATCACAGATTAGACTTGAAGTATCAGTCCATCACAAATTCACACATTAACAATTAACATTGATAATAGTCTACGAGACTACGACAGTTTAGACTTTATATTCTTAATAAAGAACACTGAAGGACTCAAAAGTTTGAAGGACTCAGTCACTCAGACCATCAGTTTGAAGTTTGAACTCTTCTTGTAAGACCTACATTTCAAAATATGAAAATACCATCAGTCAGACAGTCACTGAAGAATCTGTGCTTGAAGAACCTATGAGCTCAAATATGAAAACACACTTACAGACTTATTGTTACTAGTTGCTTCCAACCGCACAGTTTGGGAATTCCACATATTCATTATCATCATCATTTTCTCCTCCCTGTAATCAGTCAAAAATAAATATTAAATATGTTTAGAAACAAAAATAGTCAAAATAAATTAATCATCACATAGAAACATACCACAATGATAGGACTGCTGCTGGTGCTTCCTGCTTCTGGTGCTCGTCCTCCATCACTTCAACGGCGGTCAGCAGTTCAGCACTCAGCAGTGGCCGTCGCAGTTCAGCACTCAGCAGTGGCCGTCGCAATCGCAGTCGCAGTCGCAGGCTCCTACTCGCAGTCGCAGCGTCTGTGCGCAGTGCGCCGTGCGCGGGCGCACAGCGGTCGGCGATGGACCGTCACAGTGTCTGGGTCGCACGGCGGTCGGCGGTGGTCGGCGGTCGGCGCGGGCTGCTGGTCGCACGGCACGGCGGTCGGCGTGGGCTGCTGGTCACACGGCACGACGGTCGGCGTGGGCTGCTGGTCGCACGGCACGGCGGTCGGTGGTGGTCGGCGGTCGCACGGCGGTCGGCGGTGGGCGGCAGGCCGGCGGCTAGGCGGCTAGGGTTAGGGTTTGAAGAACGGGCGGCGGGTTAGCTTGTGTTGTGTCCAGTGTCTGTGTTGTGTGCGTGGCGTGCGTGTGCCTTAGCCGCTTAGCGTGTGTGTCTGCGTGTGGTGTGCGTGTGGGCCGTGTGGCCGAGGCCGAGTGGGCTGCGGGAGTTGGCGAGTTGCCGAGTGGGCCGCTTTGCCCCGCGCCTGGCCCATTCTGTGGTTGGCTCGCTTGGCTCGCAAGCTAGCTCGCGAGTTGGCTCGAGCTAGCTCGTTTTAACACCGAGCTACAATGCTGGCTCAGCTCGCTACAAAATAAAAACGAGTCGAGCCGAGTCGAGCCACTACCGAGCCGAGTCGAGCGAGTTATCGAGCCACGAGTATTTTGTCCAGCCCTAGTCCTTCTTCACCCGAACTAGACACCATGGCCGAGAAGGTGGTTCAGACCGGGATCGACCACGGCGACCCAGGACCCCAGCTCCGACGAAAGGCACACGGCGGCACGGGTGAAGGAATCACGGCAATGAACTCCACCATCCCGACCGCAACTCCGGACTAGTGCGTTGGTGCATGCGGAAGGTGACCACGACGGCAACCCTATCCCCACCGAGCGAACCAGCACACCCCAAACCAGACTATGGCTAGAGGAGGGGCACGACCCAGCTATGGCGCGGCGGTTTCCCCCGACGCTGGAGCCCTGACGCAGGAATCATTCATCTTGGAGGATTGTGGGAGCAGGGGAGAACATGTGGGTCTTTATTTCCCCCGAGTCCGAGCGAGGAGGAGGCGGTGACCGGTAAGGTCGGCCCGAGATCAGCGCAGCGGGTTGTTGCGGTGCGTGGACATCGGCATTAGGCGCAACAATACGAGGAGGAAGATGGTTTGTCATTCGGGCCCGCAGTCAGCGAGATGGAGGTGGATCCAGGATAACGCGCTGAGCTCGCCAGCAGGACCCGGGCTTCAGTGAAAAATGGAGCCAGTGGCGCGCGCAGACTTCGGTTAAGACCGTTGACATGTGGGCCCCACGGCTTAGTGAGAACAACAGCGTCGTGGGGAGTTGGGCCAGGGCAAATTCGGCCCAAGACCAGTCCCAACATTTTTTTTCTTTTTCTTTCTTTTTTTATTCCTAATTCTTTTCTAATCTCATTTAAATGCATTTTTAAACTCTACTATTCAAATTCTAATTCTTTGGTGAGTTTCACATAGAGGTCACATGTTCAATTAGAAATATCATCATGAAAAATTATATTTATTTGTCTATATTTTACTTATACGACACATGGCTTTCCTTTTTCTCCTCTTTTCACATTCAATTCAAACTCAAAACTCTTATTTCAATTTTCAAATTTCCCAATCTTAACATAATTCAAATATGAATATAAATCCTACTATTTTAATATTATTATCTATCTTTCTTCCTATTATTTAATTATGGAAGCAAGAAATGACTTTATTACAATTTCCTTTCTCATTTCTGTTTTATATTTTCATTTATCATTTGAGGTCAAATTAAGTCTTGATTCTTTTATTCAAACAAAATGCATCACAACAAAAATCATCGGCATGATCTGCACATTTCTTTATTCATTTATTTGTTTAGTTGAATAATAATTTAATACCACTAACTGAGTATGCACAAAGGAAAGGAAATCGAATAATTCCCAAAACACTTTTATATACATACATGTATTATTATTATTTTTTTTACCTTATACAAATTTTTAGGGCTTTACAAATCCTGCCTCGACATATTTCATGTATTTGATGAACTCAGTGTTTATGCCAGAACTGGATAAGTTTGTGGTGGTTTTCATTGATGACATTCTGGTATATTCAAGAAATGAACAGGAGCATACTATGCACTTGCATACAGTACTTCAGAGACTGCGCAATCATCGCTTATATGCTAAGGTGTCCAAATGTGATTTCTGGCTGAGGGAAATCAAATTTCTGGGTCACACCATTTTTCAGGATGGGGTATCAGTTGATCCTGAGAAAGTGCAGGAAGTAATGAATTGGAAGCCTCCTACCACTGTGCGGCAGATTCAGAGTTTTCTGGGATTGGCAGGGTATTACCGGTGATTTATTCCGGATTTCTCCAGAATTGCCAAGCCAATGACTGAATTGTTGAAGAAAGGGGTAAAGTATGAATGGAGTCAGAAATGTGAGGATGCTTTTCATACATTGAGGCAGCATCTGACGACAGCACCCGTGTTAGCACAGCCTGACAACACCAAACCCTTTGAGGTTTATTGCGATGCTTCCAGCACTGGATTGGGATGTGTCTTGATGCAAGACAACTGAGTGATTGCCTATGCATCCAGAGCACTCAGGCCTCATGAGCAGAACTACCCCACACATGATCTGGATTTAGCAGCCGTAGTTCATGCTATGAAGATATGGAGACATTATTTGATGGGAGCTCATTGTAATATCTACACCAATCACAAGAGTCTCAAGTATATTTTCACTCAGGCGGATCTTAATATGAGGCAAAGAAGATGGTTGGAATTAATCAAGGACTATGATTTGGAGGTGCATTACCATCCTGGCAAGGACAATGTTGTGGCAGATGCCTTAAGCCGGAAGGCCCAGTGCAACTGTGTGATTATGGACTCCAAGATTGCCACTCTGTGTGACGAATTGTGCAAGCTGAACATAGAAGTTGTTTCCTCAGGTACCTTGAATTATATCTCAGTGAAGCCCACTTTGCAGGAGCAAATAGTCATGGCACAGATCGGTGACAAGGGTGTTCAAGTCATTAAGGAAATGATCGAACAAAAGGTGGATAAGTACAAATGTTTCCATCAGGACAGCAAGGGAATTCTATGGTTTGGAGACCGATTGGTTGTTCCTAAAAATCCCGAGCTTAGGAAGAAATTATTGGATGAAGCTCACCTCTCCAAATTCTCCATGCACCCCGGCAGTAACAAGATGTATCATGATCTCAGATCCTTGTACTGGTGGACCCGAATGAAGAGGGAAATTGCTAAGTATATATCTGAATGCGACACTTGCCAGAGAGTCAAAGCTAGTCATTTGAAGGTAGCGGGTACCTTACAGCCTCTTCCCACACCCTCTTGGAAATGGGAGGTTATTTGCATGGATTTTATTGTGGGATTGCCCAATACCTCCTGGCACCACGATTCTATTTGGGTCATTGTGGATAGGTTGACCAAGACAGCTCATTTCTTGCCAGTACATACCACCCACAGGGCAGAAAAGTATGCAGAAATTTATATTGACCAGATAGTTCGTTTGCATGGGATACCAAGGACTATTGTGTCAGACAGAGGAGCACCGTTTGTAGCACGTTTCTGGGAGCAGTTGCAAAAATCACTTGGGACCCATGTAATAAGAAGCTCAGCAAACCATCCTCAAACAGATGGTCAGACAAAAAGGGTGAATTAGATTTTGGAATAAATGTTGAGGGCATGTATGTTGCACTATGGGAAGGATTGGGATAAGTGCCTTTCCTTGGCAGAATTCTCTTATAACAACAGTTACCAGTCTAGCCTAAAGATGGCACCGTTCGAGGCCTTGTATGGGAGAAGGTGTAGGACACTGCTAAATTGGTCATAAGCTGGAGAGAGGGAAATATTTGGACCTGACCTGGTACTCGAAGCCGAGGAAAAAGTCAGATTCATTAAGAAGAACCTAGAAGCTGCTCAGGCCAGACAAAAGAGTTATCATGACAAGAGGAGGAAGCCTCTATAATTTGAAGTGGGAGATCATGTGTATCTTAAGGTCTCACCCACCAATGGTGTTCAGAGATTTGGAATCAAGGGCAAGTTAGCTCCTCGCTACGTTGGGCCCTATGAGATCAAAAATATTTGCGAACCTGTAGCATATCAATTAAAGTTGCCACCCCATATGTCAGCAATTCATGATGTATTCCACGTATCTCAGCTGCGAAAGTGTGTCTGCTTACCCACGGAAGTGCTACCTGAACCAGAATTGAAGTTAGAACCAGACTTGTCTTATCAAGAGCACCCCGTTAAGGTATTGGACCAAAAGGAAAGATCAACTCGAATAAGGTCAATCTGAATGTATAAGATTCAATGGAGCAACCATTCAGAAGAAGAGGCTACGTGGGAGACTGAGTATTTTCTACGTTCTTGCTTCCCCAACTTTCTGCCCAAAGGAGTCGGTATGTTACCCAAAACCCCACCCCCACCTGCCCTTTGAATCTAAATATAAGAAAAACCTAGTTGTTAAGAGTAGAGTGAGTTGTGGAAATAGATCTAAAAGGACTTCCTTCTGAAGTTGCAAAGAGGATGACATTCAAAGAGCAGTTATCTAGAGAAACTTGGCTAAAGGAAAATGCAACACACCAGCACACCTTCTTGGTACCCCTCTAAAAGATCCCTACCCAAATCTCAGGACGAGATTCTTTTAAGGGGGAGGGCTGTAACACCCCAGGTGTTACCCAAGGCCCTGGCTCAATACATGCACTCATGGCTTGTTATCACCTGTATTTAAGTCAAGGAGAAGGAGCACCAAAACCTTGGAAACCATGGGTTAACTAAGGGATGTTTATGATAAAAGCATTACCCAAGCATTTTATGCAATTATCACCTTGGATAAAAGAGGTGCAAACCCTAGACCCCCTTTGGAGCCATTGAACCCTCAAACACAGGATTGAAGGAAAGGTTAAGCAAATACACATGTCATGACTTAAACCCTTTACCAAAGTTTAAGTACACAAATATATCTACAAAAATACAGAGGGGAAACATTACAAAAAGGCCCCTTAAATACCCCAAATCAATTCATTAAGTAGAGAGCACACTAGAGCTCTCCACTTTTCTCTAAGTCCAAAATCAACCCTAAGCTAAAGATCAAAGGTGTTCACCTAGTTAATGGTGCCAAAACCACTTGGTCTGAATATCAAAAAGGAGCCAAACTACCTACGGAACCCACTGGAAAAATTTGAACCTGAGCCAAAACCGTTTGACATGATTTGACATCCCTTTTGTCTCGGGGTGAACAGTGAGACAGACCTGATTTGGTGTCCCCATATCTTGTAAACTAGGGCATATCGCCCCTTGGAACTCACATGAACTAGGTAGCCCTAGGTGCAGGGAAGAGATCTCACAAAAGTCTTATGGCGAGATTCGCACGTTTGGCTGCTCAGCAGGCGCAAGAACAGGGGCAGAATAACACAGCCACGTGTTCGACGCGCCCTGGCATCGCCAGAGCACGCCACGACGCTCGACCCCGCGTGCACCGCTGCGCCAAGCCAAACCTGTGTCCATGCACCGCGCCTGCACCTATAAAGCAGACCGAGGCCTCGACCGTACGCCCCCGCTCACTCTCAACCTCACCGGAGCGCAAGTTCGCCGGTGATTGCTCTGTGCACGGCGTGCCAGCGGTCGCCCGAGAACCGACCATCGTAGACCGGCCACTCTAGCCATTCCCTGCCCTGTCTGACCCTCGAGAGAGCCTCTACATGCCTCGGTGAAGCTCCCAGAGCTAGGAATCGAACTCTACCTCGCCGGAGACACCAGATCAACGTCGCCGGACTTCACCAAATCGCCGGCGTACGTAGACCGAGCTCTACGGTGAGTCTTTCTTTAATTCCTTGCACGTGTAGACTCCTGAGCACCCCGTGAAGCCCCCTGTGCCCTCGGATTGAACCCTACCACCGTGAGCAGGCCGGAGCACACATCGCCGATGAGCCCGCCCGCCTGCGCACGTGGACCGACCGATTCCGGCCATCACCGTTGATGAGCCGTACCTCGTCGTGACCGCAAGGACTTCCCGGAGCTAACCCCACCCTTCGCCAGACCTCCCACGCCGCCGGTAAGCCGCGACGCCCTGTTTACTTCCGCGGGTACTGTTTAAAAGGGGGGAGGGACCTCGGGGAAGAAGGAAAGGAAGTAAGGGGGGTTTTTGAATGGTCAGGGACTCAGAGGAAGAGTTGCGCAGGGGCATAAGTGAGAGAGTTGGTTAAAGAAAAACCCAGGGTCCTCGGTGTAAACTGGCTTTCCAGAAAACCTTTTAAACATTATTCATTTAAATACAAACAGAGCTTGTAAAATTCATAACTTCAGTTTTATTTAGCCAAATTTGGTCAAACCAATTTTGCTGGGTTCTAAATAATGTGAACTACTTAGGAAAAATGCAAAACACCCTAAGCGTTGCAGAACATTCTAAAGTTTTGAATTAAATAGTATTTTGGACAAAAGCTAAATAAAAGAGGGAAAAATAGCTACACTATTAAACTAGGGTTAAGAAAAATCAGAGAAGTACTTAACCATTCCCTAATCTGTTTAAAAATAGTACACCCCTCAGTACACCAAATTAAGAAAGGGTTTACCATTTAAACTCATTTTGGCCCAAAGTTAAAGAAAATAGAAAAAGTTGTTTAAGACAAAAACTAGGGGGCAACCACATTTTTGCTAGCTCACTTATCCAACATAGTTCACTGGAAAATTTTGTTAGACCCTCTGTTAGCAAAAGAAATGCACTACCTTTTATTTTGTGAAAACAATGAAAACTTAGAAAAAACTTAGAAAAATAATCCTAAGGAGAACCCACCCCAATCCTTGGGATAACAAATAATATGCTAATATGAATCTAGGAAAAATGTAAGTTTTGTTGTTTGATATATTTGAAATAACAAGTTAGTTATATGTACCTTTTTGGCTTTAAACTTTGGAAAATCATAACTAAATACCCAGTAGGCCTTTTTCTATAATTTTTGGCATAGAAGCCTATTATCATCTATGGAGCATGGCAAAAATAAAGTTTAGTCCAGGAACCTCACCCAAATTAGAGCTATAGTGTAAAGTGCCCTTTTACCCTTATTTTTGTTAATTTTGCACAAGGGGCATCTGAATTAATTTCAACCTCAATTTTTTAGAATAACCCTCAGAGGTCAATTTTTACCCACTGCAATTTTTGCAACATTTTTGGAAAATGTTAACTTACCATGACAATGTAAAAGCACTCACTAAAAAGCTTAAGTGAAAGTAAATAAAGGATGTGGAAAGAATAGTGGAGTGCAACCTTAAATCTTCCAAGAGCCAAAACAGACCTCTAAAGGATGACTAAAACTTTAAGTTTAGTCAAAACCCTAAAGTAAATATATAAAACCCTTAAGTTTAAGCAAAGGAAACCCTAGAGTATCATTAAATTTAGTACTGTATTATTACTGCATAACCTTTACAAAGTACCATATCATTAACATGCATCTATCTTATTGCATTTGATAGATTGTAATCTCGCTGACGGGGAATTCATCCTCGTTTTGGAGCAAGGAGTTGATCAGGAGGTAGCCCAGGAGCCAGCACCAGAGTCTGCCATCGAGGATCTGCCTGCCCAAGCTTTGGAAGGCAAGCCCCAGTTTTATGCATAACCGTTTATATATGCTATTTTACTACACTTAATGTTTGTAGGCTTGTACTGTGCACTTAAGTGTAGGAGTTGCCTGAAACCCTAGTTGCATGAACTCAGGATTCCTTTGAGATGGATACTAGTATGCCAGGTCGAGTAGCTGCTTTACTAATTAGGGTTTCGGTAGAAGTCGAGTGATTTTTGAAGCACTCGCGCGAGGTCAGGAATTGGTTGTATCCATTTTTATATCATAATGATGATGGTCTATGGACAACGATCCATGGGGATGCGTTGTCTACGAGACGGAAATTGGAATAAGGATTAAGGTGTGGTACCGTGTGTCAAGCGTTTGAACGTACTAAACATATGCCGAGAAATATGGTAAATCGGTAAGCCTAGTACCTGAGTGAACCTGCCCGCAGATTGCCCTCCTCACGCGACCTGAGGCGTGGTCTCCCATTCCGGTTATGGTGGGTACAAGTGCGGTCACTGCACGACGGCAGTCGGGGTCAGTGAGACATTGTACGCCAGGGCGGTGAGCCCCTTTCTGTTGACGGGGAATCGATGGGGACGGTTGATGTGTGTGGGGACAGAGTGCCTCGCCACGTCATGTGTTTAGGTTTACCTTGCAAGGATAAAAACTTGATTCGAATCGTCTGCTTCTCGCAGTTAATGAGACTGCTTGATCCATGCTGCTACATTGAGTAATAAGTGGAAATGTGTGGTTATGGCAAAAGATGTTGATTGCTAAATTGTTTGATACCATGTATGATTAGCTAGGTATATGTTTAGTCTTAAGAGAGTCACACTAAAACTTGATAAGCTAAAATTTGATTGTAGACTCAGCTAGCACTTTTGGCAAACCAAACCCCTCAGCCAAACAGCTGCATGTCTAGAGGTAGAGGAGTAGACTCCTCACACCGGGTAAGTCTAGCTGAGTATTAGTATACTCAGCCTTGCTTGTGGCATAATCTTTTACAGGTTCTCTAGAGGACATGGTTGCTAGAGTGACTTGGACGTCCATCTTGCCACCGGGTTGGACCGTCGAGTGGGACCCTACCTCAGCAGAGGAGGAGCATGAGGAGTGATGGGCCAGGCTTCCCCATCTCTCCGTTTACTTTACTGTTAGTTATGTTCTGCTGCATTCCGAACAATGATCACTACTTTTGAGAAACTCCGATAATGATGTAATAAATTAAGTACTCCTTAATGTTTGGTTTTATGCTTTATTGTATTTGCTCTGTGCCTCACCTTCGAGTGAGTATGTGGTACTTGATCCTGTTAGTGGCCTCGTCGGACTAGATCCGAGGGACTGACGTTTTATTCCTATTTAAGTGTGGTTTAGCCTCTAAGGCGAGACTTAGGTACTTAAGTTGGAATAATTCGGGCAGTTCTGCCATAGTGTGTTCAGTGGGGAGGGAAGAGTTTGTAGCACTGGTAGTGCTCATCACAAGCGGACACGCCGAGTAGGCTCCCGGGCCGTGTCCACCGAGACAAAGAGGAGGAAAAGAAAACTTTGGTGTTCATCCGGCTTGGAGCTGGAGGCTGACTCTGCTGCTCTAGACCTTGGTGGTGACCCGGCGAGTGTCGATCTTGAAGATGACATTGAGAGTTGTGGTGGCTTCAGAGCTGGTAGGTATGTTTTGAAAGAGGAGGATGTGCCTTCCTTGGTTCGCACGAATCATCGTAGCAAGGCTAGCAACGATGTCCCCAGTTCAACCTCTCTCGGGACTAGTTAGCCTTCAAGGAATGATAATGTCTGCCATTGACCATGCATTTAAGGAGATTATTCCTAAAGACCTATCGTTGGAAATTTCTGAAGCTGGAAGTGTCGACATCCGTTTAGAGGTCTCGGATGGTGCTCCCTCTGCTAGTTTTCTGGCTTGGCAAGAAGTAACCCCACCAGTTTGCCATGCATCCCAAACTTTAAGGGCAATCTGATTCGTGAGAATACTCCGGTCCCTAAGGGTACAGCTAAGGGTTGTCCTGCCCCTGAGTGTGTGACTGAAGATAACCTAGCTCCCGTGGGTTCTACTAAAGATGATCTAGCCGTCGAGGGTGCTGCCTAGGATGATCCAGTCCCTGAGGGTGCTACTGAGGATGATCTAGCCCCCGAGGGTCCTGAAGTTGGTTCTTCTTCTGCTGCTTCTATGGATGTTCATGTTGGGTCACCGCCAGTTCAGTCCGAGGAAGTTGTGGTAACGAGTCTTGATCTTCCTACTATCCTTGTCGGTCCGGCTACTTTAGAGGTCAGTAATCCATGTATCGAGGACCTGATATATGCTGCTAGAGCTGAGGTCCCGATGGGCGTCGCGCTGAGCATGAATTACGATCTTCCTTTGGTGTTCAAACATGTTCCTGATGCAACCTCTATTAGTGCCCTGCCATCTGATAGTATCTTGATGCCTCCAGCCTTGGGATTTCCTTTGTTCCTTTCCAACCTTCAGGTCAGTGCGTCCTTATCATGTTCTATCTTTGTAGATAGATGATGTCCTTGTTAACTTTTATATTTGCAGAGTATTCTAGACTCAGTGTCATCTCAGCTGAAGTCATGTGGCACCCCCATTCCTGATCAGATTTTATCGCTGTCGAAATGGAACCCTCTTCTTCTTCAGAAACAGATATACGATCTAAGAGCTTTGAATGTCGGTCAGTAGGTCAATGACTCTTTTGGTGCTCGTTGCTTCTTTGCTTACACCATGGATCATTTTTGCTTGCTTTCACAGCGCTAATACGGTGATGCTCTGATGCCAAAGAAAGGTGCGCTCAGAGTTAGGCTGATCTAGATCAAGTTTCCACATTCCTCAATGGTGCCCGAGCCATGAACTCTTCCTTGAATGCCCAGCTTGATTCAGAGAAATGAGCCCACGGGGTAACCTTTTGAGCGCTTGTAGTATTTTGTGCTGTGTTTTTGCTTGGATATTTAAAACTCTTCTTGTATGTAGGAGGAGATGCGGAAACTTCTTGATTCTTGGGATAGTTTAGATAAATTGTATCGTGATGCCAGCGCGCCTCTCACCACTTTGTAGAGGAGTCACCATTTTACTATGTCAGAGCTTGGTCGCCATAGAGACGAGTTGAAAATCTCTCAGAACGAGGTATCACGGCTTAACATGTTGTTGTCTTCAAGAGATTACGTCATCAGAGAGCTGCGTGCCTCGAAGAAACATGTTTTGCAGGAGCAAGATGTTGCTCGTTGTGACACCCCAGTGTCACCTAGGGTTTCTTCTTTAAACTAACCCAAACCATTATCACATGTGAACCAAATAGAGGGATGAACAAATTTTTTTTATAACAAAGGTTGAAGTAAGTCTTTTTCATCTCAAGAAACTCTCCTTAATCATGCCATGCACCCTAGGAGAGGAAGAACTCACAAACCCTAATTAACCCTAAGTGGACCATTTAAACACATAAAGGGAAATTGGGAAAGAACTTGGGAGAAAATGTAAATTTTGGTGAGAACCAAATAACAAAGTTTTAGTACACTAAATAACCAACAAAATATAGTAAGAAAGTTTTGCCATTTGAATTTTTCAAAATCCCCAAATCAGCCCCTGAATTAATGCATTTGGGAAAAATTCAGAAATTTAGATATCTGAATTTCAGCCTCTTTCCAAAGATCGACTGCGTTCTCTGTTTTTCAAAACTTCAATCAAACAAGTCCAAATAGCAAAGTGGCGCCAAATTACCTAGAACACACCATGGCAAAGTTTGGAAACCCCTTTCCACCGTTTGACATGATCTTGACATAGATTTACCTCGGGACTCGACCTTGTGACACTGCCACCTTAGTGATGCAACAACTCTCTGTACACAGCCCCAAACCGCTCGACTTGCACACATAAACAACAAAGCTAAGTTGGGAGAGCAAATCTTGTGCAGTGATCATGCCCAAATATGCGAAGAACTTCAACCTATGAGTGTCTAAACTCGGGCAGAAGCAAAGAGCCACGTGCTCGACGCCGTGTCAGACCGACCGAGCACGGACTGGCCATGGCAGCACCCGCCCCGCGTGTGGTCGCCCTGCCTCGCGCGTCTGCACCTCGCCCTCACCTATAAATGCCCCCTGAGGCCTTAGCCGTTTGCACTCGCGCACCCAAAGCCCCGCCCAAGCTGGAGATCACTGGAGTTCGCCGTGTAAAGCGAGCACCACTGCCCGCCATCACTGCCCAAGCACGGCCGTTGTGGCCAGCCCCTTCTGTCGACCCCCCAGCCTCGCCTCAACCCCTGGACTGCTTCCCCGTGAAACTATGAAGCTTCTCCAAGCTTGAGCCGAGGCATTGCCTCACCAGAGAGGCAGATTCACCCTCATCGGACTTCGGTCGCCCGCGGCCGCATGTGGACCAAGCAATCCGGTGAGCCATTCCCAAATTCCTCGCGCTCACACCTTTCTTGATCTCTAGTGAAGCTCCCTAACCCATTTGATTGATCTATTGTGCCCTGGTTAGGCTGGATTCCTCGCCGCCGACGAGCACCTCCGCCTGCGTACGTGGACCGGCCGACTCCGACTATTTCCGACGGTGACCCGCACATCGCTGTGACCCTCAGGACCTCCCCTACATCCTCGACCACCTCACCGGACCAGTCTCACCGCTGGTAAGCCCGTCCACCCTTTCCTACGCCGTGGTTACTGTTTATTTGGGAGAAGGACCGTGGGTTGGATTTAGCAGAACCCTAGGGGGTTTTCTGCGTAGTCAGAGACTCATATGAATAGTGAACCGAGGATACACTTAAAACCTATTCGCCAGGGACCCAGACGCAAAACCATTTTTCCCTTAAACCATTTTTTATTATTCTTTTAAATTCAGCAGAGAACTTAGGGAATTTATATCTTGAGTAATATTCAACCAAATTGAGCCAAACCAATTTTCCTGGATTCAAAATATTATGGACTATCAAATAAAAATGCTAAACCCTATGGTTTCTGTATTGATTTTTAAAGTTTAGAATTAAATAAGGAAACTGCCCAAACCTTATTAAAAGGGAGAAAATTAGTTATGCTCATGTGCTAAACTTGAGAAAATTTGTAGAAGTATAAACCCCACTTAGACACTATTTAAAAATAGTAAGCACCCCAGTATTGAAGATTTAAGCAAAGTTACTTATTAAAAGCCATATTTGCCCAAAATTTAGGAAAATAAGAAAGGTATTAGAAAATAATGAACACTGGATGTCAATAATTTTCCTAGTCCACTTGAGTAATAAGAAACCTAGGAAAAATAAAGGGAACCCTAGTCCATAGCCAATTCGAGGTGAAATGTTTTATTAGGCACTAATAAAACTAGAAAGGCCATTATTAAAAATATAAGAACAATTCCAAAATTGGTAAGAAAAAATCAGTACACTTGTAACCACTAGGACACCACTACAAAAATGGTAAACACCCCAGCCCATCATGTTAAGTAGGTTGAACAAATAGAACTTGATATTGAGCCATATTTCAATTAAATCATAAGTAAGCCAAGAAGTGTGCAACAGTGGGCAAATAAATTTTTATCAGATTAGTAAGGGAATAAACCACCAGAGAAAAATGTAAAACATATTCAAACCTACAAAGTAATACCCATTGCCAATACTTTATGAAAAAGGCCATTAAATTCAAGAAATCCCTACCACCCTCTCCCTTAAGTAAAAAGAGACCAAAACTTAGAATGATTGCTCTTGCACAAAAAAGAAGATAGGAAAAATTCGAAATCTGTTGTTTGATATTTTTCAAATATAGTGATAGTAGAAAGCACCCCTTTGGCTAGAAACTTTAGAAAATCATAGCAAAATAACTAACAAGTATTAGTGGCTGAAAATTTGTACAAAGTCATGTTATAGCATCTAATCGCCAGCAAAAATAAGTCTTAGATAAGAACCCACTGTAAAAAGGGAGTTGTAGTTCAAAACACCCTCTCTGCCCTAACATTTGATAATTTTATACAGAGAAGACCACTCACTTTTTAAGCCTCAAATTTTGAGACAGACAGTTATACACCAATGAGAAGCCACTGTAATTTTTGCAGAATTTGTGGAAATTTATTAAGCTACCTTGTAGTTCAAACTCACCTTAAAAGCATAAGAGAAATAGAGATAAAGAAGAGAGAATGATGAATCTCACTGCAATGAATTCAGCTAGGAATCTTGATAAACTCTCACTAAGACATTAAAAAGAAATCAGGGGAACACCAAAATGAACTTACCCATTTAGCTTAACCAAGCTTGACCCTAATTTGCTAATGGTATCACAAAAATCTTGAATAGTAAGAACAAGCTCCACCGTATTAAATTGATCTTCCCCCATCAAATGTTAATTGCTAAATTTCATATCATGCCATGCATATATCTTACTCCTTGCATTCATTAGATTGCAATATTGCTGACAGAGAGTACGTGCTCATCCCTGAGCAAGGAGCTGTCCACGAGGAAGACCAGGAGCAAGCTTCCGAGACTACCATCGAGGATCTCCCTGTAGGCCCATCAATTGAAGGCAAGCCCTGGTTTTATGCATAACTGTTTATATATGCTATTTTACTACACTTAATGTTTGTAGGTTCGTAATGTGCACTTAAGTGTAGGAGTTGTTTGAAACCTCTAGTTGCATGAACTCAGGATTCCTTTTTGAGATGGAAACTAGTATGCAAGGTCGAATAGCTGCTATGCTAATTAGGATCTCGGTAGAAGTCGAGTGATTTTTCTAGCACTCGCGCGAGGTCAGGAATTGATTGTATTCATCTTGATAATGGGATCTATGATGGTCTGTGGACTTGGATCTTGGGAGGATGCCTTGTCCATGAGACGGGAAAAGGAATTAAGGATTAATGTCTGGATACCTGAGTCAAGCGTTTGAACATACTAAACACATGTCGGGAAATATGGTAACCGGTAAACCTAGTACTTGAGTGAAGCCGAGCGCAGACTTTATCCCTCACACGACCTGAGACTGGGTCTCCCATGCTAGTTATGGTGGGTGCAAGTGCGGTCACTGCATGGCGGCAGCCGAGGTCAGTGGAGCATTGTATGCCAAGGCGGTGAGCCCTGGCCGCGAACGGGGGATCGATGGGGACGGTTGACGTGTGTGGGGACGGAGTGCCCTACATGTCGTGTGTTTAGGTTTACCTTGCAAGGTTTAAAACTCGATTTGAATCGTCTGCTTCTCGTAGCTAATGAGACTGCTTGACCCCTTGTACTACATTGAGTAAGAAGTGAAATGAGGTTTTATATGAGTTAACTAGTTGATTGTACTAAATGCTTGCTACCATGTATGCTTAGAAGGAGCAAAATTAGCTAAATTAATTATGCTAGAATTGGAAAAAGTTAAAAATGGACTTTAGACTCAACTAATGCTTTTGGCAAACCAAACTCCTTAGCCAAACAGCTGCATAGTCTAGAGGTAGAGGAGTAGATTCCTCACACCGGGTAAGTCTAGCTGAGTATTACTATACTCAGCCTTGCTTGTGGCATAATTTTTGCAGGTATGCTTCAGGATATGGTTGATGGTGTGACTTGGCCTACCACCCTGCCACCGGGTTGGACGGTCGAGTGGGATACTGCTCCGGCAGGAGAGGAGCAGGAGGAGTAGTGGGCTAGGCCTTGCCCTATTCCTCGCTTTCGACGATACCGATTATCCGCTGCAATTTATTTTGTGAACTTATGTCAGCTACTTGAAAAACTCTGATTTATGTAATAACTCTAGTACTTTAATTTGAGGTTTCCTATTTTATTGTACTTCTTCTATGGCTCACCTTCGAGTGAGTTTGTGGTATTTGATCCTGGTTAAGTGGCTCTATCAGACTAGATCTGAGGGACTGATGGATTATTCCGATTTAAGTGTGTTGCGGACCCTGAGGCGTAACTTAGGCATTTAAGCTGGAATAATTCGGGCGGTTCTGCCACAGCTGGTACTGGAGCAAATACCACCACAGAGAAGAACAATAAACCATGAATACCAAATTTTCAAAATCTAAAACTTGCTTAGAGACCAGTATGAATCGTCAGGACTAGACCGCTAGACCTAGGATGAAAGGCCTTAGGAATAGTGGGAGAAATAGGTGGCTAATTAAGTAGGCCCTGTGGGCCAATCTTTAGATTTTTAAAGGATGCCCTAAGAGCACCCTTTTATTCGGAGAGGAGGCGTTATTTCTAGCATGCATGCATTATAAAAACTAAAGAGATTAATATCTAAAGGAGTAAAAATTTGAGCTAACCCGTTTCCTTTTAAAACACCCAGGCTCCTTTATTTCTTTCTTCCACCATAATCTTCACTTCTGCTACCCTTCCACAGATGACCTCGCCTACCCCCGCTAGTGGAGGAGACACTCGTTTCAACTCGGATTTCCTTTCTCATGATGGCTTTCCTTCCATCTTGTGGGAAATGCTTAGCTCCGCCGGTTACCCTATGCCCCCTTTGTACACAGTGCAGTTGTACGAGGAGCATCGGGTGCCACGTTGCCGAGTCTGGCTGACTCTGGAGGCTCATCCCCTTCAGCCGGGTTAGCGTTCTCTTGACTTCAAGACGATTGGATTTAGGACGGACGGCACCATTGAAGCAGCAGCGATGAAGAACCTGACGACTTTCTGTGGCTACCATCCCCTGGAGATGGTGATGCACCCGCTGGGACTCTTCCCTGCTGAGAAGAAGGATGACCTCATGTGGTGCAACCGCGTGAGCCATGTGAAGGATGTATGGGCAATATATCCTGACTTGGTTGGGAGGGTCACTGTTCAATGCATGAGTGCGCTGTACCGCCTTCAGGCCCTGCAGAGCGACGCTATGGCACACCTTGCTAACCTCGCTCAAACCACCAAGCTCACCCTCGATAGCCGAGAAGACTTTTTGGTCAATTTGTCCTCTGAGTTGGTAGAGAAGGACCCACAGGTGGAGAGGCTGAGCCAGCACATCGCCACCTTGGAGCAGCAGGTGGAGATCCAAGACAACACCATTGATGTCTTGGAGAACCAGCTCCATGACGTGCAGCAGGAACTTGAAGATGCTAATGACCACCTGGACATGCACCATTTGGAGATGGAGGCCAATGAGGCCGAAAGCGAGGGAGAAGAGGCTCCTGAGAAGTTAGGACCAGCCCCTGGTGCCGGTATGACTGCCTCCGTGATGCCCCCTTCACCCACATCCAGTGTCGCTTCCACTACTCAGGGTTGACGAGTCATTTCGACGTTTTAGGAGGATAGAAACCCACGTGAGCTTAGTAATGACAGATTTTGGACTAGGCTTACGGGTATTTTCCCCTAGCTGATGTAACCCTTGAGAACTTTTGAGATCTATGGAATGTTTGTAACCATGTTATCTTCATTCGAACTTAATGTTATAATTATGGCAATTTCCTTCCATATGAGATGATAGCATGTTGTTCGAAATTGTGAATTGGGATAACAATGGCGACAATCTCTGTTTTCAGATGGCAGCTAGGCAGCGCCGCGGGCATAACAAGCAAGTTCCCCCGCCACCTCCTCCAGCTCCCATAGTGCAGGAGTTGATGGCCCTACAGAATGAGATTCTGCGACAGCTTTTGCAGCGCCAGCCCCACCCTCAGTAGTATGGTGGAGGCCAGCCGTAGCGACCCCCGGCAGTAGCAACTTACCAGGAGTTCCTGAGTACGCAGCCGCCCTTGTTCACCAAGCCAGAGGATCCGTTGGACGACGACGTCTGGTTACGCGTCGTGGAGTCCAAGTTTCCCCTCCTCACAGGAGACTGCCCTGATGGCACCAAGGCTCGCTTCGCCACGCAGCAGCTTTGCGGACCTGCTCGGACTTGGTGGGACCATTTCTGTGCTATGCTACCTACTGGTCATGAAGTTTCTTGGGAGGAATTAAAGACTGCTTTCAGAGGGCACCATATCCCAGCTGGAATTCTTGATCGCAAGCTGAATGAATTTCTGGCACTCAATCAAGGAACCCGCATGGTATTGCAGTGTGCTCAAGCCTTCAACGGCCTGTGCCAGTACGCAGGTTATCATGCTGATTCCGATGAGAAGAAGAGAGACCGCTTCTGCATGGGTCTCAATACCAAGTTGCGTGAGCGTCTCAACACTGTCCGGGCTGATAGCTTCAATGAGTTGGTCAACCTGGCCATCTCCTAGGAGGATTGCATTGTAGCTCACCGGGTAGAGAAGAAGAGGAAGGCACCGATGGCAGCACCTTCCGCTCAGGCCCAGAGGTTTAGGATTGTTTCCCACAATTAGAGCAGGGGATTTCAGCAGTAGGCAGGCAGATGGGTGATCAAGCCACCTCAGCAGTAGCAGCCAGCACCCACTCGTTTTCCAGCCCCCGCCCCAAGGAACAATCAGCCTCCGCAGCAGCAGTTCCGCCAGGGAAATGGGAACCAGTGCTTCACTTGTGGCAATGTGGGCCACTATGCCAAGAATTGCCCAAGAAATCAGCAGAAGCGGATGCCAGCACCAAATCAAGACAAGGGAAGAAAGCAGAAGGTACAAGTCAAGCAAGGGAAGCTCAACTTCACTACTCTAGAAGAGTTACCTGAGGGAGCCCCCATCATTAATTCTGTTTGATTCTGGTGCATCTCATAGTTTCATTAGCCAGAAGCTCAGTGCTAAATGTCAACTGCCTTTCTACCATGCAAAAGGGTCATTTATGATAGCCACACCTGGAGGTAAAATTGCGACCAACCAATTAAACCGAAGAGTGCCTATTCAACTGGGAAGCCACATTATCAAAACCACCCTCCTTGTTTTGGGTTTGGAAAATGTGGACATCATTCTCGGAGCCGACTGGATGACTCAACACCAAGTAGTGCTTGATGTAGCCAGCCGCATCGTTGAAATCAATTCCCCAACTTGTGGGAGTTTCACCTTGTTTCTGCCCAGCCAAGATTCTACTCAGTCATGTGCTTTTTCTATGACGGACTTACCCCTGAAGAAGATTCCAGTGGTCTGTGAGTACGCAGATGTTTTTCCTGATGGATTACCAGGAATGCCACCGGACCGGGATATTGAATTCGCCATCGAGTTGCAACCGGGAACGGCGCCTATTTCCAAGAGGCCTTACCGGATGCCACCCGCTAAGTTGGCAGAATTGAAGAAGCAATTGCAAGAATTGCTGGACAAGGGTTTTATCCACCCAAGTACTTCGCCTTGGGGATGTCTAGCCTTGTTTGTGAAGAAGAAGATGAAAGCTTGAGGCTATGCATAGATTACCGCCCACTTAATGCAGTGACTATCAAGAACAAGTATCCTTTGCCTCGTATTGATGTTCTTTTCGATTAGTTGGTCGAAGCCAAGGTGTTTTCCAAGATAGACCTTCGCTCCGGCTACCATCAGATCAAGATACGGGCAAGTGATATTCCGAAGACTGCCTTTTCGACCAGATATGGGCTATATGAATTTTTGGTGATGTCTTTCGGGCTGACTAATGCACCAGCATACTTCATGTATCTGATGAATTCTGTTTTCATGCCTGAACTGGACAAGTTTGTAGTGGTTTTCATCGATGATATCTTGGTGTACTCAAAGAACGAAGAAGAACATGCCGGTCATTTGCATGTAGTACTTCAACGTTTGCGAGAGCACCGTCTTTATGCCTGTGGGGGATAGATATCCCCCGGGTCCACTAAAAGAGTAAAGGACCTCACGAAAGGCCCAAGGGCCCAATAAATCGTAAGGTCATTCTTTCGTGGGCCTGGGGAGAAACAACCAGCGAAGCAGAACGACATGAGGCCGGATTGGTACAAGCCCGGGCGGCCCACAGCATCGAGCGAATGACCGCAACAGAGATCCGACTTTCCCGCGCTGGAGCCTCCATGCAACGAAGCTACGCGAGGATAAGTCGGCGAGGGTTACGTAGGGATAATCTCAAGAGGTTCACTATCTTTTAGCTACTTGTTGCTATCTTATCCACGTGTACTGCCCCACGGTCGAGTATATAAGGCCTAGGGGGCACCCCTTCAGAACGATCGACCCTTTACTTAGCCACCCACATCAACTCTCTGTATTCTCAATCCAGAGAGCTCTCTTGTAACCACATTCACCAAGCATACTCACCAGGACGTAGGGTGTTACGCATCTCTAAGCGGCCCGAACCTGTAAACCTCGTCCGCTGTCCCTCGTGCGATCTGCACGAACCATTTTGCTACAGTTGTCAACACCGTCCTACTCCTAAAACACCTTGACGGGCAACCCCGGGTGTGCGGTCGGACCCAAAACACCGATAGCTGGCGCGCCAGGTAGGGGGTGTGTCGACAATCCAAGCTAGCTCAATGGCCATCACCTTCTACAGCAAGATCACCCTGCGTCCCGGATCCGTGTTCTGCTTCGGAACAATCTCATTTGTAGCGGATGAAGAAGGAATTCTGCACCGTATCGCGGATCCGCCGGAAAAGAAGTCTCCCCCAACGAACTCCGAAAATACCGGAGAAGCGCAACCTCCAGCTCTCCGGATGAGGATCGTCTCCGGAAAGCCGGGGGCCGAGGGCTCGCTGACCCGGAGAACTCCACTGCCTACCTCTCCGACAAAAGAGTGGACACAGATCGCAAGGAAGAAGGTAACCGGGGAGAAGCAAGTTGTTCTTTTTTCCGTTCCTCATGCCTCAAAGGGGAACGGGAAGAGGATCACCACGACAGCAGCACCATTCTACCCCGACGTCCTCTTCATCGGGAGAGCGGAGTCGCCTATCATCTCCGACGACGAGCCGACTGTACCCGGGGAAGAACCGCCTCAACGAGAGTCCCGACGACGGAGGAACCGGCGCAGGAACGTTCGACGACATCATGCGGCCGGAGAGCGGAATCCGGAACAGCCTGTCTCGCGAGACGAGGTCTCGGAGGTAGGAGAAACCCCGGAAGAACGCGTCTTCAGAGAACGAAGGAACTCCCGACGACGTGATCGCCGACGAGCTCAGGAACAGGCTGAGCAAGATGCAAGGCAGCACCGGGAGAATCCATTCCTCGGGCGCAACCTGAACCCCGACTTCGCCCGAGCTATGAACACGCCGAGCGAAGTCGGAGGGGTACTGGCTCGGATAGCTGAGGGACTTCCTCGGACTCCTGACGCCGAGGGCTACCGACGACTGTTCACCCAGGCGGCCAACCATCTTCTACCGCTTGCTCACCCACCGAACGATCTACGACACGCCATCAACAGTCGCCGAGACGCGCGAAGCTCCATCAATGCTTCACGCGAGCGGCGGCATGAGAACGAGATTCGCCGTCGGGAGGAGTATGACAGGGATCATGGCATCCCGACTCAGAGCCAAGCCACCAGAACTGAGTCGGCAACGGCCTCAACTAGCGGAACCACCCGGGGACGGTCGAGGAACCACAATCACAACTCCCCTCCCCGGGACAGACATCATCCCCGACGACAGGAGGACACGTGCGGAGTGTCCGCTCTTACTCCGCGCCTTAGGGCCATCCAATGGCCTCCCAACTTCAAGGTATCCAATGTTGACAAATATGAACCTAAGCAGGATCCATGGGGTTGGCTAGCCGTCTACACCACCGCTGCTCGAGCTGCCGGGGCGTCCGAAGACGTGATGACCGCGTACTTACCCATTGTCCTTGGGCAAGACGCGCTGCAATGGCTGCGACATCTACCCCGACACTGCATCGACGTCTGGGGCGACTTCAGTCGATGCTTCACCGCCAACTTCCAGTCCCTCTCCGACAAGCCGGCGCAACCGTGGGACCTCAAATCCATCAAGCGCCGGGGGGACGAGACTCTCCGGTCGTACCTCAAAAGGTTTCAGACCATGAGAAATCGTATCCCCGAGGTCACGGAGGCGGCCGTCATAGAGGACTTCTACAGAGGATCCAATGACTCGGCTTTCGTCCGAGCCATACTACAGAGGGCACCGACTACCTCCGAGGAGCTGTTCCGGGAAGCCGACCTCTACATCACCACCGACGAGTGAGCCCAGGACCTCATCGGAGGAGCAAAGCCCGCACCGGCAGCACCACGACGCGACACGAACCAGCAACCCGACAAACGATGGGAGAAGAGGCCTCGTGAAGAAGTGCACGCCGCCGGACCACCTGCCTCTCGCGCCCGAGGAGGACCTCGTGGAGGTGAACGCACGTTGGACGACATCCTCGACGCCCAGTGCCCGTACCACAAGGACATGCGCCACACTCTTCGTAACTGCCGAGACTTCAAGCATTCCGTCGGACACGGCCGACCCTTCCAACCTCTACCTCCTCCTCCGCCGAGGGGAGGACCAGATGAACCACGACAACCCCATCGACAGGAGGAGGGAGGAGGAGGAGCTTTCCCACGCGTCGACAGGGAGGTCAACGTCATATTCGGCGGACACGGATCGCAGGAGAACAGAAGACAGCAAAAGCTCAACGATCGCCAGATACTGGTGGCGACCACAAGCCCCATACCGGTGGTCGGAGCACCCGATCACCTTCACTCGGGCAGATCAATGGCTCAACTTTGACCATCCGGGCAAATACCCGCTTCTCGTCGATCCGGTGATCCGAGAGAGCCGGGTGAAGAAGGTGTTAGTGGACGGGGGGAGCAGCATCAACGTCACCTTTCCCCGGACACTCCAAGGCTTGGGAGTTCACCTCAAAGAGCTCCACGAGTCGGACACTCCTTTCTTCGGCATCGTGCCGACGGAAGGGGAATACCCGCTGGGCCACATCTACATGCCAGTCACCTTCGGAACTCCGGAGAACTACAGAACCGAGTTCCTGAGGTTTGAAGTGGCGAACTTCGACTGCGGGTACAACGCCATCATCGGAAGGCCTGGATTGGCCAAGTTCATGGCCATTCCGCATTACACATACATGATACTGAAGATGCCAGGACCGCAAGGGATCATAACCGTGCGCGCCGACTTCCAAGGCGCCGCAGAGTGTTTCCGAGTGGCTATTCAAGCAGCCCTCACCGCCAAGCCATCGACGGCTCCCTCCACACTGGCGAACTCTAAGCCTGAGGAGGACCTCGCAGTACCGGCAAGCGAAGCTCAGACCGCGACCTCTATGCGGCCGACTGAAGAAACCAAGAGAATCAACTTGGGGTTCGCTGATGAGCGCAAGACGGCTATCATCAGCTCCAGCTTGGATGACAAATAGGAAAGCGCGCTCGTCCGGTTTCTGCAAGATAACCGAGATGTATTCGCATGGCAACCTGCGGATATGCCGGGAGTCCCAAGAGAACTGGCCGAGCACAAACTGAAGGTTTATCCCCAGGCAAGGCCGATTCGGCAAAAATTACGTCGTTTCACGCCCGACAAGAGAGAGGCCATTCGCACTGAGTTAGCTCGCTTGGTCGCGGCTGGATTCATTAGAGAAGTGTTACATCCCGAGTGGTTAGCCAACCCTGTTCTTGTACTCAAAAAGAATAAAGTGGATTGGCGCATGTGTGTTGATTATACTGGTCTCAACAAACACTGTCCGAAGGATCCTTTTGGGCTCCCGAGGATAGATCAGGTGGTGGACTCCACCGCTGGATGTTCTATGCTGTCTTTCCTGGATTGCTATTCTGGATACCATCAGATTAGTCTGGCAAAGGAAGATGAAGAAAAAACGGCATTCATTACTCCATTTGGTGCTTTCTGTTATACCTCCATGCCGTTTGGCCTCAAAAACGCTGGAGCAACTTACCAGAGAGCCATTCAAACATGCTTAGCCGATCACTGGGGCAAGCGTGTGGAAGCCTACGTGGATGATGTGGTAATCAAAACACAGGACTCAAAAAACTTCATCGAAGACTTGCAACTGGTTTTCAACAGTCTGAGGCGGTATAGATGGAAGCTTAATCCCGAGAAATGTGTTTTCGGGGTACCAGCCGGAAAGTTGCTCGGGTTTATCGTCAGCCACCGGGGAATTGAGGCTAATCCAGATAAGATTGAAGCTATCATGAAGATGGAAGCACCTCGATCGCAGAAGAAGGTTCAGCGACTTACTGGATGTATGGCAGCTCTAAGCAGATTTATATCCAGGCTAGGAGAAAAAGGTTTGCCATTTTACAAGTTACTCAAGAAGGTGGATAAGTTTCAATGGACTTCAGAAGCACAAGAAGCTCTAGATGCTCTGAAAAAATTCTTGACAACACCACCAGTACTGAAACCACCCCGGCGAGCTGCGTCAACTCAACCAGCTGAAGATTTGCTACTGTATATCTCTTGCACGACTCACGTGGTAAGCACCGCGCTGGTAGTCGAGCGAATAGAAGAAGGACATGCCTATCCAGTACAACATCCTGTCTACTTCATTAGTGAAGTCTTAGGCCCCTCAAAGAAAAAGTACCCTCAAGTTCAGAAGCTATTATACGCAGTACTTCTAACTGCCCGCAAGCTGCGTCACTACTTTGACGACCACAAAGTCATAGTAGTTACAAGTTTTCCAATAGGGGATATTCTTCACAACAAGGAAGCCATCGGTCGAATAGCCAAGTGGGCTTGTGAGCTGGGATCTCATGACATCGAGTTCTGACCTCGCACTACCATCAAAACTCAAGCACTGGTTGATTTCGTATCAGAGTGGACTGAACAGCAAGTACCAGACAACCCGGAGACTGCAAAAATATGGCGAATGTATTTTGATGGCTCACTGAAGCTGCAGGGAGCAGGAGCAGGGATTCTCTTCACTGCGCCTGGAGGCGAACACCTCAAGTACGCCCTCCAGTTGCTATTCCCAGCCTCCAACAATGCAGCCGAGTATGAAGCAACATTGCCATATCGTTGGGCGTCAAAAGATTAATGGTATACGGAGACTCTCCGGTAGTCATCAGCCAGATAAACAAGGAGTGGGATTGCTCAAGCGATTCAATGGGAAAATACTGCACTGCCGTCCGAAAGCTGGAAGATAAATTCGAGGGTCTGGAATTTCATCATGTAGAAAGAGATCGGAACACAGCAACCGATGTACTGTCCAAGCTAGGGTCCAGTCGAACTCAGGTCCCACCCGGAGTTTTCGTGCAAGAAATTCTGCAGCCAAGTATCTCAATGGATCAAACAGAAGAGTGCAACATCATAGATCAACCCGAGTCAGACCCTGATGACTGGAGAAGGCCGATCATTAAGTATATAAAGAATGAAGAAGAAGCAGACGACAAAAATTCGGCAGAGCGCATTGCAAGACAGTCGGCTCACTATACACTTATTGGGGAGACATTATACAGAAGGGGTGCATCAGGCGTCTTCATGAGGTGCATTCTCCCGTCCACTGGGAAGCAACTTCTGGAGGAGGTCCATGCTGGGCAATGTGGAATACATGCAGCCTCCAGAACACTAGTCGGGAAGGTCTTCAGGTCAGGATTCTATTGGCCAACAGCAAAGAACGATGCAGCCGAGTTAGTTCAGAGGTGCGAAGCCTGCCAATACTTGTCAAGGCAACAACACATGCCAGCACAGCAACTGCAGACCATACCAGTAACTTGGCCTTTCGCATGCTGGGGACTGGATATGATTGGACCTTTCAAGAAAGCTCAAGGGGGATACACTCATGTATTGGTAGCAATTGACAAATTCACTAAATGGATAGAGTTCAAGCCCATTGCCTCTTTAACCTCTGCTAAGGCCGTGGAATTCATACAAGACATAATATTCAGATTTGGGATACCAAACAGCATCATAACTGATTTAGGATCCAACTTCACAAGTTCAGAATTCTTTGACTTCTGCGAGCAAAAGAGCATTCAGATCAAGTATGCATCTGTAGCCCATCCAAGAGCCAACGGGCAAGTTGAGCGAGCCAACGGGATGATATTGGATGCACTCAGGAAAAAGGTCTTCGATAAGAATGAAAAATTCACAGGAAAGTGGATAAGGGAATTACCCTATGTCGTTTGGAGCCTAAGAACCCAACCTAGCCGAGCTTTGCATGGAAACACTCCTTTCTTCATGGTCTATGGGTCGGAGGCAGTGCTACCTGCTGATCTCAAGTTTGGGGCGCCAAGGCTGATCTTTGAAAGCATAGCAGAAGCTGAGATCACCAGGCTGGAGGACATAGATGTACTTGAGGAAGAACGGCTAAACGCAGTAATCCAATCAGCAAGGTACCAACAGACTCTAAGGCGCTATCACGACAAGGCTGTGCGACAACGATCCTTCTCAGTAGGAGATCTCGTCCTCCGCCGAATTCTAACGGGGGAGGGACGACACAAGTTATCACCCTTATGGGAAGGACCCTTCGTGGTAGCAGAAGTCACTCGGCCCGGATCGTATCGCCTCACTCAGATGGATGGCACAGAAGTTGGGAACTCCTGGAACATAGAACACCTCAGAAAGTTTTATCCCTAGCTGTATCTCAAAACTGCTGGGATGATGATGTACTCTGCAAAGTGGAAATATGTCATCAATAAAAAAGAGGTTTCAAGGATACTCAGTTCATTTACGATTGACTTGCATTCTTACTTAACTTAGGGTGACCACTATGCCCTGCTAACGGAGCAATCGACTTAAGTCGGCAATGACTTAAGGCGGTGCAACATGCTCACGCTTACTTAACTCAGGGTGACCACTATGCCCTGCTAACGGAGCAATCGACTTAAGTCGGCAATGACTTAAGGCGGTGCAACATGCTCACGCTTACTTAACTCAGGGTGACCACTATGCCCTGCTAACGGAGCAATCGACTTAAGTCGGCAATGACTTAAGGCGGTGCAACATGCTCACGCTTACTTAATCCGGGGTGACCACTATGCCCTGCTAACGGAGCAATCGACTTAAGTCGGCAATGACTTAAGGCGGTGCAACATGCTCACGCTTACTTAATCCGGGGTGACCACTATGCCCTACAAACGGAGCAATTGACTTAAGTCGGCGACGACTTAAGGCGATGCAACATGCTAACGCTTACTTAACTTAGGGCGACCACTATGCCCTACTAACGGATCAATCGGCTTAAGTTGGCAACAACTTAAGACCGGTGCAACATGCTCGCGCCTATGTAATTCAGGGGATGACTTCTATATCCCGCAAACAAATTTCATAATCATCATGCGTCATTACTGCCAACTCACGAACTAATAAATTCTGATACAATGAGAGAGTAATTACGTCATTCGAATGATAAACTGATGTCCTCTAACAAATACTCGATCATGCTAACCGCGCGCTCGGAGCACGCAAAATGTTTCTCTATTTTACAATGTCTTTCTCAGGAGCGACCGACGAAGAAGGGCGACTCGAGGAATCAGGGGTAGCATTCACGTCAGCCCTTATGTCTTCAGGAACAACCACGCCGGGTCTCCTCATCAAGATTCGTCCCGCCCGAATAGCCTTGTCCAGGGCTTTGTCGCGCTGGGCCTTGAGAGTAACAGAAGTTTCCTCAGCGACTTTAGTAGCCAGTCGAGCAGTCTCTAACTCCTGGGCAACGGATTTTTTGGAAGCTCGGAGTTCTTTGATAGTAGCATCCTTTGCTGATATCAACTGCTTGAGCCGGGTTACCTCATCCATGGATTCCTGCAGCTTACAACGTTGGAGGTCTAATTCTTCCATGGTGAAGCGATGACTTCTCTCCAAGATAGTCAGCGAATTGCTAGAATCACGATACAACCTGTCAAGATTGTCACGAGAAGCAGCAAGGATACGCTTTTCTTCCTGCGAGCAAAAGTCAGTTCCTTCAAAAACCAAGCAAGTAATAGGAGCACAGCAAGGCAAGGCACAGTTTTGTATATTACCTTTTCAGAATCAAGCTGAGCATGAAGGGAAGAATTCAGGGCATTGGCGTCATTTAAAGCAGCAGAAACTTGACCCAGTTCAATTTGGCCCTGAGAGTACTTCTCCTCAAAGTCAGTGCACCGCTTAGCCAATTCAGCCAGATCTCGGGAGTGTTTTTCCTCAAGAATTGAAATCTGCCGAGTCACTCCTAGCGAGAGATAATCAAACAAAATGGGGTCAAAAGGTAAGGCAGTCCACAGCAAAGGCAGAGAGAAGCAAAAAAGCACTAACCAGCATTGGTTGCCTCCAATTCAGAGACGCGACGTTGAAGTGACACTGGGTTCCAACGTGCAAGAGATGAAGCTACCTCCGGGGTGGAAGCACCCTGAAGCCTCAGCTGGCTGGCCATCCCATCCACCAAAGCCTGATGAGGAAAACAGACGAGTGTGACGACAGCAGTTCAGGCAATATAAAAGTCAAGTTAAAATACATCACAGTACCTGGAGGTTGGAGAAGAACGAAGGGATCCCCAAATCAGGAGAAATCAGTTGATAAGCAGATGTAAAGCCACCACCCGGAGCAGTTTGCAACGAATCAGCAGAGATCAACTCAGTACCTTCAACAGAGCCCAACACTCGGTCAGCAGGGGCGCTGCCCTCTAAAGCGATTCCCTGATCCAAATTCTGGGCTATCACCATACAGTCAGAATGTGGAGGAGATCCCGCGTGAACGTCCATGGAGGTACAGGAAGGAGACCCTGCTCGGGCATCCTCGGGGGCTGGGTCATAGTTGGCACTGCCCATTTGAGCCGGATCATCCCCGGCAGTACCCTCGGGGGCTGGGCAGTGGCTTACACTCTCCACCCGAGCTAAGTCATCCCCGGTGACACCCTCGGGGGCTGGGCATGTGACAGCATCACTCTTGAGGTCCAAGTTCTCTGCAATAACCACTTCTAAGGTTGATGGGCCCTCATCTACCTCCATAGGACCAGGACGATTCAAGTCAGTCTCCCGGCCCTCAAGATCGCGCTCTAAGGTCGACGAGGCACGGGATGACCTCAACCCAGCATCGGGCACGTCAGCACAAGCCTCCATTGCACCATCATCCACTGGCTCCGATAACAAGTCCTCTGGGACCATATCCTCAAGAGTTTGATCAAAGTTGGCCAGAGACAGTTCTTGTAGACCAACGAGGGCAGACAAAGCAGGAGAGGGAACTCCACTACTCTCACCACTGGCGATGAACTTCTGGCTGTTCTTTCGAGTCAAAGGAACCTCATTCTCTTCCCCCTCGTCATCCACAACGGCAACACAAGCAGCACACCCATTGGGATCAACAACAGGTGGAGCACCCACATTAGGATCGGTAGCAGTTTGGGTACACCCATTGGGGTCAATGCCAGTAAGTCCAGTCGCAGGCATTTCTTCAGCAGCAGGAACTGAGGTACCAGCGTCCTCATCAAAACTGGATACTCGCCGGACGCGTCTTCTTTTCTTCTTTTGCTCATCAGCAGAAGGCTCAGGCTGATTGGTTCGGCTAGGGCGCCTCGGGCGAGTACTGACAGGTTTCTGAACATCCGAAGTTGTATCAACCTCTAGGAGGGGCACTACTGCTAATGTACCAGCAGGAGCAGCGTCGGAAGAATCCTCAGCTAGCAGATCAAGCATGGCATTTATATCTGCATCACTAGGGTTCAGGGGCACCTCAAAATGGACTTGCCGTTCATCATCAGGAATCTCCCCAAGCGAAGCAACCAAAGCACTGACATCTTCAGCAGAGGGTCGCGCTCTAAGGCCCAAATTGCCATCAGTCACAGGTGGATTTGACACGAAAAGGGTGAAGGCTTTGGCAGGAGGCAAGTTCCAGGCCGAGTACGCCACCGGAGCACCAACATTGGACACCTTGCCCCTGAGAATCATTTCCAGTCGGCTCACCAAGTCTGCAGAAGGGATTCTCCTGTTGGTAACCCGAGTTGAGTCGGCTAGCCCTCGATACAGATAAGCTGGGTAGACCCTATCTTTCAGTGGCTGAATGTTCTTGAAAACAAAGTCAGCGACCACAGCTTCAGCAGTTAGACCTCTCTCTTTCAGTAGTCCAACTTCAGCTAGCAACACACCCGCTTCAGCTACCTCCTCATCTGTGGGAGACTCGGTCCAGCTTGGGGTGCGAACGTCTGGCTGTCTTCCCGACCGGGAGGGGAGAGAATTTCCATAATTATCAACTATGAACCACTCTAGACGCCATCCCTTAATACTGTCTTTAAGGGCAATCTCAAGATACTCAGTCTTCCGTCCGCGGCGCATCTCCAAACTGGCACCTCCGACCAACTGATGTTGTCCCCCGGCCATCCCAGGGCGATAATGATACAGGTATTTCCATAAGCCGAAATGCGGCAGCACGCCAAGAAAGGCTTCGCATAAGTGAACGAAGATGGAGATTTGCAGAATTGAGTTAGGGTTCAGATGGGTCAGGTTAATGTGGTAGAAATCAAGGAGACCGCGGAAAAAGGGAGAGATGGGAAGGCCAAGGCCGCGGAGAAGAAAAGGGGCGTAAACTACAGACTCGTGGGTATCCTCTGTCGGGACAGTAGTCCCGTGGCAAATCCGCCAAGAACAGAGTTCCCGCGGAGGAAGAACCCCGATGGACACGAGGTGGAGGAGTTCAGCTTCGGAAATGATGGACATGTGGTTACCTGCAAAAGGCAACTGGCTGTTGGGATCGATTGGAGGAATCACCACAGCGGACGAGCTCGCGGTCTTCCTCTTGGGCGCCATCTCGATTCTACCAGCGAGCAGAGTGGAGGCGAGCGGCAGAGAGGATTCGGAAGCGGGAATGCAAGAACTAGGGCACGGAAAGCAAAGGCGGCTAAAAGCGCAGCTCTTATGGGATATTCTCGAGCCAGATACCGTCTCGAAAAGTGCCCAGTCATCACCCGGCGGTTATTTCCAAAACCAGCGTGCCACGTGGTCACCCGGCAGTTATCCCCAGAACACCAATGCGCCACCTCATCACTCGGCCACCATCCTCAAAGTGGCTCGGGCGGCCTGCCGTCACTCGGCGTTGCTTTTAAAACGCTGATTTCGTATTCAGTCGCTCGGCATTACTTCTAAAATGCCGACGTCGGCCTGCCGTCACTCGGCGTTGCTTTTAAAATGCTGATTTTGTATTCAGTCGCTCGGCATTACTTCTAAAATGCCGACGTCGGCCTCCATTCACTCGGCGTTGCTTCTAAAACGCTGATTTCGTACTTAGTCGCTCGGCATTACTTCTAAAATGCCGACATCGACCTGCCGTCACTCGGTGTTGCTTCTAAAACGCTGTTTTCATGTTCAGTTGCTTGGCATTACTTCTAAAATGCCGAAGCCGACCTCCAGTCACTCGACGTTGCTTCTAAAACGTTGATATCATGTTCAGTTACTCGGCAGTTACTTCTACAAGCGCCGACACCACCTACAAAGTTACTCGGCAACCATTTCAGAAAACATCAGTTCAATGCTCGAGTATTTTGCTTACTCTTTCAAAGGAATTACACTCACAAGTAAACGGGGAAGTCATCAAAAGAGAAGCCAAACGTCATTCTTTCATTCAAAGGGAAGTTAATAAACTTACAAATCAACTCTTCGCGAGTTGATACCCCCCTACTATTACTACATTACATTACTACTACTACACTACGCTATACTACTCTACATTACCACTACATTATTCTAACTATACTATACTATACTAATATCTAAGAAGACCAGTGGCGTCTAGCCACTGGCCCTGCCCCTGCTACAGCCGCCGCCCTTGGTGCTGCCCTCGCTGCTGCCGCCCTTGGTGCTGCCCCTGCTACCGCCGCCGTCACCGTCCCTGCCGCCGTCGCCGCTGCCCCTGCCGCTGCCGCTGCCGTCGCCGTCGCCACCGTCGTCGTCGTCGCCGTCGTCGTCGTTGTCCTCGTCCTCGCCACCGCCGTCAGAGTCCTCCTCATCCGAGGAGTACTCCAACTCATCCGAGCCCTCGAGCCCGGAGCGCTCGACGGCCCGGATGTATGACCAGACTTCCGCGGCTATCCCCTGGGAGTCGTCCGAGTCATCGGACGACGCCGGGGGAGAGACGGGAGCCGGAGTTCCCTCGGACTCGGAGGAGAACTCCTCCTCCGAGTATTCCGAGTCACCGAAATCCTCCGATGGAGGAGTCGGTTCGCGCTTGTGCTTGTTGCTCTTGCCCATGGCGGAAGCAGACGGGAGAGAAGAGAAGGAACCAGTAAAGAACAGCGAAGAGATATGAAAAAACCAGAGGGGCAACGGCGTTATTTATAGAAGGGAAAGGCAACCGCTCACCTCCAACCGCGGTCACTGAACAGTCGCAAAGCATTCAATAAGCATTTCCACCCGTCTAGAGACACGTCAGGCGGCTGACGCCGTTTCATGCAACACTACACCCATTGGGACTCCAGTCAACAGCGCAAAGGATATGATTACACTCGCCGTCCCATCACATTACTACTCAGAAGCAGCCGGCTAAAACACTCAGCGTACCAAGCCGTCCCTTGCCCACACCCATTGGGGGGGACGCCTAGGAATTATCAGTATATTTTTCAAAATGGTCACATCTGTGCAGGGCACGCAGTGAATGCCTCAAGACAAAAATGAGATATCAACGAGAGTTAGAGGGAAGCCAAATATAGCCAGTAGAGTGCAAAATATGGTCGACAGACACGACTTGAAGACTAGACAGAGAACGTCCATCAAATGTCCAATCAGTCACAGAGCAAATAAATTACACTACCTAGCAAGATACGGATGGATTGCGAACTCGGCTGCAAAAGACAAAATACATGCTGACCTCTGAAGCATAATATTGATGACATAGCGCGGATGACATCATGCCAACTTTTTTACAAGCAGAAAGGATAATCTTCAGCAAAAGGACATAAAAAGAAGACCTTCGAGTGAATTATCCTCAAAAATCCACTTGAAGGTCGGGGGCTACACCCATTGGGTGCACCTCCGGTGCACCCCATGGATTATCATTCCAAGCCGAGATAGTGCCGATTTCTAAAGCGTGGGACTAGATTAAAAAGGCCAACCCTCAACCAAAATGAAGGAACACAAATGGAAATAATCCCTACTGAAGACCTTCGAGTAGATTATTTTCTAAGATCTACTCGAAGCTCGGGGGCTACACCCATTGGGTGCACCTCTGGTGCACCCAATGAAGTTCAGAATCCTACAAATTGGAATGCCGACCTCTAAGGCACAGACACGAAACTAGGCTTTGGTCAACGAGTGATCGGAGCAGGAGAAGACAACAGGAAGCCATCTTTCTTCAAATTACCTGCAAGCTGGACCTGGGATCTTCGGGTTGATTACCTCTAAATTAACCCAAAGATCGGGGGCTTGTGGGGGATAGATATCCCCCGGGTCCACTAAAAGAGTAAAGGACCTCACGAAAGGCCCAAGGGCCCAATAAATCGTAAGGTCATTCTTTCGTGGGCCTGGGGAGAAACAACCAGCGAAGCAGAACGACATGAGGCCGGATTGGTACAAGCCCGGGCGGCCCACAGCATCGAGCGAATGACCGCAACAGAGATCCGACTTTCCCGCGCTGGAGCCTCCATGCAACGAAGCTACGCGAGGATAAATCGGCGAGGGTTACGTAGGGATAATCTCAAGAGGTTCACTATCTTTTAGCTACTTGTTGCTATCTTATCCACGTGTACTGCCCCACGGTCGAGTATATAAGGCCTAGGGGGCACCCCTTCAGAACGATCGACCCTTTACTTAGCCACCCACATCAACTCTCTGTATTCTCAATCCAGAGAGCTCTCTTGTAACCACATTCACCAAGCATACTCACCAGGACGTAGGGTGTTACGCATCTCTAAGCGGCCCGAACCTGTAAACCTCGTCCGCTGTCCCTCGTGCGATCTGCACGAACCATTTTGCTACAGTTGTCAACACCGTCCTACTCCTAAAACACCTTGAGGGGCAACCCCGGGTGTGCGGTCGGACCCAAAACACCGACAATGCCAAAATGTGATTTTTGGCTAAAAGAAATCAAATTCTTGGGTCACACTATCTCTCAGGAAGGCATAGCTATTGATCCTGATAAGGTGCAAGAGGTGATGAACTGGAAGCCGCCAACGACTGTCCGTGAGATTCGAAGTTTTCTAGGATTGGCTGGTTATTATCGAAGATTCATTCTGGATTTCTCTCAAATTGCGAAGCCCATAACTGAATTGTTGAAGAAAGAGGCCAAGTTTGTTTGGGGTCAGAAGTGCGAAGATGCCTTTCATACATTGAGGCAACATCTGACCACAGCACCAGTGTTAGTGCAACCGGACAACAGCAAGCCATTTGATGTGTACTGTGATGCCTCTGGCACTGGACATGGTTGTGTCTTGATGCAAGACAACCGAGTCATTGCTTATGCATCAAGAGCACTCAGGCCTCATGACCAAAATTATCCCACTCATGACTTGGAATTAGCAGTCGTGGTCCATGCATTGAAAATGTGGAGACACTATTTGATGGGAACCCACTGCAACATCTTCACTGATCATAAGAGCCTTAAGTACATCTTTACTCAGGCTGATCTCAACATGAGGCAGAGAAGATGGCTAGAGCTGATCAAGGACTATGACCTGGAGGTACATTATCACCCGGGGAAGGCCAATGTGGTTGCAGATGCCTTGAGTCGGAAACCGCAATGCAACTGTGTTATGATGGATTCTCGCATCAACACCCTGTGTGATGAGTTGAGCAAAATGAAGATTGAAGTGATTCCTTCTGGTGCTTTGTCTCACCTTTCCGTTGAGCCAACTTTGCAAGACCAGATCATTATGGCCCAACTCAGTGACAAGGGAGTAAAAATCATCAAGGAGAACCTCCATCACAAGACAGAAAAGTATAAATGTTTCCGCTAAGATGGAAAGGGTATATTATGGTTTGAAAGCAGATTGGTGGTTCCTAAAAATAAAGATCTCAAAAGGAAAATCTTGGATGAGGCCCATCTCTCCAAATTCTCCATGCATCCGGGGAGCACCAAAATGTATCATGACCTGAAGCCCTTGTATTGGTGGACCAGAATGAAGAGGGAGATAGCCCAATATGTATCAGAATGTGACACATGTCAGAGGGTAAAGGCAAGCCACTTGAAATCAGCTCGAGCTTTGCAACCCCTATCTATACCTTCGTGGAAATGGGATGATATCAGCATGGATTTTATTGTGGGTCTGCCCAACACTTCTCGTCATCATGATTCAATTTAGGTTATTATGGACCGATTGACAAAAGTGGGACATTTTCTTCCTGTGCACACCACAGATAAGGCTCAGAAGTATGCAGAGCTGTACATTGACCGAATCGTGTGTTTGCACGGATTGCCCAAGACCATTGTTTCTGACCGAGGAGCCCAATTTGTTGCCAGATTTTGGGAACAACTACAAGAGTCCTTGGGAACCAAGCTAATCAGAAGTTCAGCTTACCACCCGCAGACTGATGGTCAGACCGAAAGGGTAAATCAATGTAATACTCAAAATTGTATACAAGGAATATATAGTGATTTCTTCATTGTGCCTCATTTGCATCATAAGAAAAGAGCGCACACACAATTTAGAGATTAAGTCAAACAAATGATAAAAAAATGCATCAGCTGGAGTTTATATGTTTGTGCATTAAATAAAATAATAAGGATAAAAATACTAAGACAATAATTACTAGAAGATGGAGCTTAACCCTAAATTGAAATTTGGGGTTTTGAACAAAATGAGGAAAAGAGAAGGAATATGAAAACATGAATAATATATTTAAATAAATATTCTCAAACTTAATACTTTTAATTGCACAAATATGGTTTGAGAATGAATTGGTCACAAGTTTGAATTTAAATTAGGATTTAAATTTGAATTGGTGAAATAATGGGAAAACAGAAAATATAAATAAAAGAAAAGAGAAACTGTGCGCTGGGCCGGATTCCTCTCAGCTCGGCCCATTCCACATTTTTTCCCTACACGCGTGCGGCCCATCTTCTTAGCGCAGTAGCGCGCCGACAAGGGAGCCCCACCGGGCAGTCTCCCGTGCGCGTTTGACCTGGGTTCCCCCGTTTCGCCGACCTGCGGGGCCCGCTTGGCAGACCCGTCTCCTTCCCTGACCGGTCTTCGCGGCGACGGAATCGCGCGCGCAACAACTCCGCGCGAGTCGGCCGGGACCGTTGGCACCCAAACCCACCTCGCGCCGGCTTCAAATGCGGACCCGAGCCCTTGACCCTCTCCTCGTCCTCCTTTTCTCCGCAGCTCCCCTTCTCTCGGCCGTTGTGTGCGCCGCCGTTGTGCGCCATTGCCGCGGTGACTCGCCTCGTCAAACTTTCCACCGCGCCACTGTCTCGTGCTGTTTCGCCGCCAACCAAGGAGTACCGGAGCGCGGAAAAGCCGTTCGTGCCTCGCTGAGGTGCGGGGGACTGAGGAATCACCCATCCGCGTGCTCCGTCATTGCGGAGTCATCGGGCACCGCGAACCGGCCCTCCGCCTCACCCATTGCCGGTATGAGCGCCTTCCCTAGTCTCGCCAGTACCTAATCGAGATGTAGCACTAGTTCAATTAGGGATTGGGGGCGGGAACCGCGATTCCGGACAACTCCGGCGAGGATGGAGAGTGGCGCCGCCGTGGGGAGCTCTGCTCCACCGTCGGCATTCGTTCCGCGGGTGAACAATCAGGTTTGGTCCGTTGATCTTGAGAGGAACGGCGTAGATCGAGACGCGCATCCTGTTTTGGTCTAGTTAAATCGGTGTCGTGGGATCTAGATCCAAAGGCCCTTATCGCGTACCGGTTCAACTAATGTAGATCTAATCTAGGCCGTGGAAGTGAGATCGTGCGGTCCGCATAGAATGCTGGTTTATTTACACCTAAGTCTAATCCTGGGCGCTCGCAGTGGATCGGACGGCTCGCGGGAGCCGATACCGCTTCGCTGGCTGATTTGCAAAAGAGCCCTTCGTTTATTAGGTAACTAACCCGCCATCTAGAGGGTATTATTCCCTGAGTCTATAAATTTATGCGAGCAGCCCCCTGCGCTTTCTGGAATTCGAGGCCCAGTCCAGAGAACATATAAAATAGGTAAATAAATACAGAAATTGATTTTTAATATAAAAAGAATTCCTAAAACTTGTTTATTGCATAGAAAATTTGTTTTAGCTCCAAATTGAACCATTCCAATTTCTAAAATTTTGTAATATTATTGTCTATCATTTAGTGTCTCTGTTTTGACATGAAAATAGTAATAAAATAAATTTCTCATTTAATCCCATTTTAAGTACATAAAACCTTCAGAAATTCATATCTTAAAATCTGTAACTCCAAAATTAATAATTCTAATTCCAATGATCTTATTTTAATGTCTAGATTATTACTGTGTATTTTATTCACATGTTTAGTGCAATGTTAATTTTTGCTATACTATGTATGTATTGTGTTGATGCGAGTAGACGAGCAAGCCACTCTGGATTCTGAGGTTCAGCAAGTAGAAGTAGCTGAGCAGGAGCTCATTGAAGGCAAGTTGTGCCCTTGATCACTTACTTTTCCCAGCCATGTTCTTATTAATTTTAATGATCTGCATAGGTTAATTTTGATGGGATCCTTTAGGTTACCCCAGTTTTGGTTATCTTTATACCTTGTTCACCACTGAAACATTTTTGGGTAGTACTTGCTATTGCTTTATGTGGATTGGGTATGGAGGTACAACATTCATGATTACACTTTTATTATCTTGTTATTATTACTATTCATGTTAAGATCATTAAATTAATGGGAACATGGAGCGACCACCCGGGAAAATAGTGCTACCACAAGGGTTTAATGGGACGCCCTTGGCTGATTAACTAGGAAAGCTAGTGGAAGTCTTCCTTACCCGAAAGGGGCAAGGGCAGTAGGGGAGTGGTCAGTGTAGGGAGGTTCTTGGGTTGCTTTTGCTGCGATGGCGGTCAGGCGAGGGATTCCTGCACTGGAGCTTCCTATAAACTGTAGCGGGATTTCTGAAGCTAGTGGAACTTTGTAAAGGCCTCGTAGTGTTACCCTGCCTTGCCTCCTCGGTAGAGGTGTATGGGATTGGCCGTCTCTTGGCAGATGGGTAACATGACTTGTGGGTAAAGATGCGCAACCTCTGCAGAGTGTAAAACTAATATACTAGCCGTGCTCACGGTCATGAGCGGCTCGGACCCTCACATGATTAATTATGGAACTTAAATTTAATTTGACATTTGCATCGCATTTGGGATCATTTTACTATTACTGTTCTTTATTATTATTAAGGTTTGGTATTTACTTACACTTAGTAACTGCTAATAAATTTTTGACCAACTTATAAAAGCAATGTTCAGCCTCAGCCTTTATTTCGTTGATCAGCTTTACACTTCATGAACTCCCACCTTTGGTGAGTTCATGCCACATTATTCCCCACGACTTGTTGAGCTATGAACGTATGTGAGCTCACTCTTGCTGTCTCACACCCCCCCCCACAGGAGAAGAACAGGTGGTCGAAGAGGAGCCGCCTAACACTGAGGCATTCGATCTGATCTAGGTGGCGTTTCTCAGTTGACATTGGCACCGTCGATCCTTAGTTCGTTTTATATTTACTCCTTTATTTTGTAATAAGTCTTCCGCTATGTAATAAATACTCTGATGTTATTGTGACATTTATCTCTATACACTCTGTTATTATATATGTTGTCTTCTTGGTGCATGTATGAGATGCACCTAGCTTTGTTCCTTAAAGCCGGGTGTGACAATCAAATTCTAGAAAATATGCTGAGAGCTTGTGCGATCGATTGTGGCAAGAACTAGGATAAACACCTCTCTTTGGCAGAGTTTGCTTATAACAACAGTTACCAGTCTAGCCTAAAGATGGCACCTTTCGAAGCTCTTTATGGAAGAAGGTGTCGAACACCCCTTAATTGGTCTCAGCCTGGAGAAAGAGAAGTTTTTGGACCTGACTTAGTGACTGAAGCCAAAAGGAAGGTCAAACTAATCAGGAAGAATCTAGAAACTGCTCAGGCCAAGCAAAAGAGTTACCATGACAAGAGAAGGAAACCTATCCAGTTTGAGGTGGGAGATTTCATTTATTTGAAGGTATCACCCACCAAAGGAGTGCAGAGGTTTGGAATCAAAGGCAAGTTAGCCCCTCGTTACATTGGACCTTATGAGATCATAGAAGCATGTGGACCCGTGGCATACAAGTTGAAGTTACCTCCAAAAATGTCTGCCATCCACAATGTGTTCCATGTATCCCAGCTGAAGAAATGTGTTCGATTGCCGACCGAGATCATAGCAGGACCAGAATTGGAGATAGAACCAGATCTATCATACCAAGAGTACCCTTCCAAGGTTCTGTATTGCAAGGAAAGATCAACTCAGGCTAAATCGATCAAGATGTATAAGATCCAATGGAGTAATCACTCAGAGGAAGAGGCTACTTGGGAGACTGAGGAATTTCTGCGTTCCAACTTCCCCGTTTGTCTACCTAAGGGAATTGGTACGTAATCATGCCTACCCCTCCCCTTGCCCTTTGAATCAACACATAAGAAAAATGATCTTAAAACAGAATGAGTAAATGATAAGATAAAAATTAAAAGGACTTCCTTTTGAAGTTGCAAAGAGGATGACATTCGAAGAGCAGTTTACCAAGAAGAACCTTAATAAATAAATCACCCACATCAAGAAAGCTTTAACCCTTACTTCACCCCGGGAGGACTCCGACCCGAATCTCGGGACAAGATTCCTTTAAGGGGGGAAGGCTGTGACACCCTAGTGTCACCTAGGGTTTCTTCTTTAAACTAACCCAAACCATTATCACATGTGAACCAAATAGAGGAATGAACAAAATTTTTTTTATAACCAAGGTTGAAGTAAGTCTTTTTCATCTCAAGAAACTCTCCTTAATCATGCCATGCACCCTAGGAGAGGAAGAACTCACAAACCATAATTAACCCTAAGTGGACCATTTAAACACATAAAGGGAAATTGGGAAAGAACTTGGGAGAAAAATGCAAATTTTGGTGAGAACCAAATAACAAAGTTTTAGTACACTAAATAACCAACAAAATATAGTAAGAAAGTTTTGCCATTTGAATTTTTGAAAATCCCCAAATCAACCCCTAAATTAATGCATTTGGGAAAATTCAGAAATCTGAATTTCAGCCTCTTTCCAAAGATCGACTGCGTTCTCTGTTTTTCAAAACTTGAATCAAACAAGTACAAATAGCAAAGTGGCACCAAATTACCTGGAACACACCATGGCAAAGTTTGGAAACCCCTTTCCACCGTTTGACATGATCTTGACATGGATTTACCTCGGGACTCAACCTTGTGACACTGCCACCTTAGTGACGCGACAACTCTCTGTACACAGCCCCAAACCGCTCGACTTCCACACATAAACGACAAAGCTAAGTTAGGAGAGCAAATCTTGTGCAGTGATCATGCCCAAATACGCGATGATCTTCAACCTATGAGCGTTTAAACTCGGGCAGAAGCAAAGAGCCACGTGCTTGACGCTGTGTCAGGCCGACCGAGCATGGACTGGCCGCGGCAGCGCGCGCCTTGTGCGTGGTCGCCCCGCCCCGCGCGTCTGCACCTCGCCCTCGCCTATAAATGCCCCCTAAGGCCTTAGCCGTTTGCACTCGCGCACCCAAAGCCCCGCCCGAGCTGGAGATCACCGGAGTTCGTCGTGGAAAGCGAGCACCACTGCCCGCCATCACTACCCAAGCACGGCCATTGTGGCCAGCCCCTGCTGTCGACGCCCAGCCTCGCCTCAGCCCGTGGAGCGCTTCCCCGTGAAGCTGTGAAGCTTCTCCAAGCTTGAGCCAAGGCATTGCCTCACTGGAGAGGCAGATTCACCCTCGCCGGACTTCGGTCGCCCGTGGCCGCGTGTGGACCAAGCAATCCGGTGAGCCATTCCCAAATTCCTCGCGCTCACACCTTCCTTGATCTCTGGTGAAGCTCCCTGACCCAGTTGATTGATCTATCGTGCCCTGGTTAGGCCAGATTCCTCGCCGCCGACGAGCACCTCCGCGTGCGCACGTGGACCGACCGACTCCGACCATTTCCGACGGCGACCCGCACATCGCCGTGACCCTCAGGACCTCCCCTACATCCTCGACCACCTCACAGGACCAGTCTCGCCGCCGGTAAGCCCCTCCGCCCTTTCCTCCGCCGCGGATACTGTTTATTTGGGAGAAGGACCGCAGGTTGGATTTAGCAGAACCCTAGGGGGTTTTCTGCATAGTCAGAGACTCATATGAATAGTGAACCAAGGACCTATCTGTAATACACTTAAAACCTATTCGCCAGGGACCCAGACGCAAAACCATTTTTCCCTTAAACCATTTTTGATTATTCTTTTAAATTCAGCAGAGAGCTTAGGGAATTTATATCTTGAGTAATATTCAACCAAATTGAGCCAAACCAATTTTGCTGGATTCAAAATATTATGGACTATCAAATAAAAATGCTAAACCCTATGGTTTCTGTATTGATTTTTAAAGTTTAGAATTAAATAAGGAAACTGCTCAAACCTTATTAAAAGGGAGAAAATTAGTTATGCTCCTATGCTAAACTTGAGAAAATTTGTAGAAGTATAAACCCCACTTAGACACTGTTTAAAAATAGTAAGCACCCCAGTATTGAAAATTTAAGCAAAGTTACTTATTAAAAGCCATATTTGCCCAAAACTTAGGAAAATGAGAAAGGTATTAGAAAATAATGAAAACTGGATGTCAATATTTTTTCTAGTCTACTTGAGTAATAAGGAACCTAGGAAAAATAAAGGGAACCCTAGTCCATAGCCAATTCGAGGTGAAATGTTTTATTAGGCACTAATAAAACTAGAAAGGCCATTATTAAAAATATAAGAACAATTCCAAAATTGGTAAGAAAAATTCAGTAGACTTGTAACCACTAGGACACCATTTTAAAAATGGTAAACACCTTAGCCCATCATTTTAAGTAGGTTGAACAAATAGAACTTGATATTCAGCCATATTTCAATTAAATCATAAGTAAGCCACGAAGTGTGCAACAGTGGGAAAATAAATTTTTATCAGATTAGTAAGGGAATAAACCACCAGAGAAAAATATAAAACCTATTGAAACCTACAAAGTAATACCAATTGCCAATACTTTATGAAAAAGGCCATTAAATTCAAGAAATCCCTACCACCCTTTCCCTTAAGCAAAAAGATACCAAAACTTAGAATGATTGCTCTTGCACAAAGAAGAAGATAGGAAAAATTAGAAATCTGTTGTTTGATATTTTTCAAGTATAGTGTAGTAGAAAGCACCCCTTTGGCTAGAAACTTTAGAAAATCATAGCAAAATAACTAACAATTATTAGTGGCTGAAAATTTGTACAAAGTCATGTTATAGCATCTACATGCCAGCAAAAATAAGTCTTAGAGAACAAACCACTGTAAAAAGGGAGTTGTAGTTCAAAACACCCTCTCTGCCCTAACATTTTATAATTTTATCCAGCGAAGAACACTCACTTTTTAAGCCTCATATTTTGAGACAGAGAGTTATACACCAGTGAGAAGCCACTGTAATTTTTGCAGAATTTTTGGAAATTTATTAAGCTACCTTGTAGTTCAAACACACCTTGAAAGCATAAGAGAAATAGAGATAAAGAAGAGAGAATGATGAATCTCACTCCAATGAATTCAGCTAGGAATCTTGATAAACTCTCACTAAGACAATAAAAATAAATCAGGGGAACACCAAAATGAACTTACCCATTTAGCTTAACCAAGCTTGACCCTAAGGGTATCACAAAAATCTTCAATAGTAAGAACAAGCTCCACCGTATTAAATTGATCTTCCCCCATCAAATGTTAATTGCTAAATTTCATATCATGCCATGCATATATCTTACTCATTGCATTCATTAGATTGCAATCTCACTGACGGAGAGTACATTCTCATCCCTGAGCAAGGAGTTGTCCACGAGGAAGACCAGGAGCAAGCTTCCGAGACTGCCATCGAGGATCTCCCTGTAGCCCCAGCAATTGAAGGCAAGCCCCGATTTTATGCATAACCGTTTATATATGCTATTTTACTACACTTAATGTTTGTAGGTTTGTAATGTGCACTTAAGTGTAGGAGTTGTTTGAAACCTCTAGTTGCATGAACTCAGGATTCCTTTTTGAGATGGAAACTAGTATGCTAGGTCGAATAGTTGCTATGCTAACTAGGATCTCGGTAGAAGTCAAGTGATTTTTCTAGCACTCGCACGAGGTCAGGAATTGATTGTATTCATCTTGATAATGGGATCTATGATGGTCTGTGGACTTGGATCTAAGGAGGATGCCTTGTCCATGAGACGGGAAAAGGAATTAAGGATTAATGTGTGGATACCTGATTCAAGCGTTTGAACGTACTAAACACATGTCGGGAAATATGGTAACCGGTAAACCTAGTACCTGAGTGAAGCCGGGCGCAGACTTTATCCCTCACGTGACCTAAGACTAGGTCTCCCATGCTAGCTATGGTGGGTGCAAGTGTGGTCACTGCATGGCGGCAGTCGGGGTTAGTGGAGCATTGTATGCCAAGGCGGTGAGCCCTAGCCGCGAACGGGGGATCGATGGGGACAGTTGACATGTGTGGGGATGGAGTGCCCCTACATGTCGTGTGTTTAGGTTTACCTTGCAAGGTTTAAAACTCGATTCGAATCGTCTGCTTCTCGCAGCTAATAAGACTGCTTGACCCCTTGTACTACATTGAGTAAGAAGTGAAATGAGGTTTTATATGAGTTAACTTGTTGATTGTACTAAATGCTTGCTACCATGTATGCTTAGAAGGAGCAAACTTAGCTAAATTAATTATGCTAGAATTGGAAAAAGTTAAAAATGGACTTTAGACTCTGCTAGTGCTTTTGGCAAACCAAACTCCTCATCCAAACAGCTGCATAGTCTAGAGGTAGAGGAGTAGATTCCTCACACCGGGTAAGTCTAGCTGAGTATTAGTATACTCGGCCTTGCTTGTGGCATAATTTTTGCAGGTATGCTTCAGGATATGGTTGATGGTGTGACTTGGCCTACCACCCTGCCACCGGGTTGGACGGTCGAGTGGGATGCTGCTCTGGCAGGAGACGAGCAGGAGGAGTAGTGGGCTAGGCCTTGCCCTATTCCTCGCTTTTGACGATACCGATTATCCGCTACAATTTATTTTGTGAACTTATATCAGCTACTTGAAAAACTCTGATTTATGTAATAACTCTAATACTTTAATTTGAGGTTTCCTGTTTTATTGTACTTCTTTTGTGGCTCACCTTCGAGTGAGTTTGTGGTATTTGATCCTGGTTAAGTGGCTCTATCAGACTAGATCTGAGGGACTGACGGGTTATTCTGATTTAAAGTGTTCTGGCCCCTAAGGAGTAACTTAGGCACTTAAGCTAGAATAATTCAGGCGGTTCTGCCACACTCGTCGCGATGCGGAGGATGCCCATCATGACATCAAGGTGTTAGAGGATGACCGCAAGATTATGAAGGTGTGGTGTGACAAAGCGATGGACAAAGCCATCCGTGCTGGCCGGATCCTGTTGAAGAGGTCTGGCGTTGTGGTGTCTGATGACATTGTGGCTGACGTGTTTGTTGTGTTGGCTGATTCGAGTAAACCTTCTACTTCCAGTGATCCTGCATATAAGGTTCCTTGCGAGCATGCTCCTGCACAGTAACCGTGTACTAAAAATAAACATTGATTTGTTCAACAGAAAAGCTTTTTCATTAGAATGACATTTTCTAATTGATCGTGTTGCTCCGACTTAAGGCGTTTCCGACCTAAGCCGACTATCACGCTAGTAGGGTATAGCAATCACCCTTAGTCATGTATGTGTGAGCATGTCGCACCGTCTTAAGGCGTTTCCGACTTAAGTTGATTTCTCTGTTAGTAGGGTATAGTAATCACCCTTAGTCATGTATGTGTGAGCATGTCGCACCGACTTAAGGCATTTCTGACTTAAGTCGATTGCTCCATTAGTAGGGTATAGTAATCACCCTTAGTCATGTATGCGTGAGCATGTCGCACTAGCTTAAGAGTTTCCAACTTAAGTCGATTGCTTCATTAGTAGGGTATAGTAATCACCCTTAGTCATGTATGCATGAGCATGTCGCACTGGCTTAAGGCATTTCCAACTAAAGTTGATTGCGTCGTTAGTAGGGTATAGTAATTACCCTTAGTCATGTGTGCAAGCTGCATCGGCTTAAGGCGTTTCCGACTTAAGCTCGTCGCTATTTGAGTGCTTGTTTGCAAGTGGACGAACACATAAGCTTTATTGATAACGAGACCTCTTGTTTACAATGTGTAGCTTATCGACTGGAGTTTATGGTATCACTACGGGTAGAATTTCCTAAGATGCTCAATATTCCACGAGTTTCCTACTTGAGTTCCATCCATCTAGGTAAGCCGGTAGGACCCAGGCCGGGTGACTTCAGCAACGATGAATGGTCCTTCCCATGGCCGTGATAATTTGTATCGTCCTTCTCCTACCAATACGCAGCGGAGTACCAGGTCCCCTACTGCAAAGGATCAGTGCCGCACTACTTTGTCGTGGTAGCGCCTTAGAGTTTGCTAATACCTGGCCGATTGAATGACTACATTCAAACGTGCTTCTTCCATTGCGTCAACATCCTCCAGTCTGGTTGCTTCCGCTTCAGCTATGCTTTCGAATGTTAACCTGGGTGCTCCAAAGATCAAATATGCTGGAAACATGAGTTCTGATCCGTATACCATGAACTACAGAGTGTTTCCATGCAAGGCCCAGTTTGGTTGCGTTCGTAGACTCCAGACTACATACGGTAGTTCTCTTATCCAATTGCCTGCAAATTTTTCACTCTTGTCGAATACTTTCTTCCTGAGTGCATTGAGTATCATGTCGTTGGATCTTTCTACCTGCCCATTAGCTCTTGGGTGTGCCACTGACACGTACTTGATCTGGATGTACCTCTGCTCACAGAAATCAAAGAACTCTGAGCTAGTGAAGTTAGATCCTAGGTCTGTGATGATGCTGTTTGGTATCCCGAATCTAAACATTACTTCTTGAATGAATTCCACCACTTTTGTTGAGGTCAAAGAGGCGATAGGTTTGTACTCTATCCACTTTGTAAACTTATCAATAGCGACAAGGACATGAGTATATCCTCCTTGAGCTTTTTTGCATGGCCCGATCATATCTAGCCCCTAGCATGCAAAAGGTTAGGTTACAGGGATAGTTTGCAGATGCTGGGCAGGTAAGTGTTGTTGCTTTGATAGGATATGGCACACTTCGCATTTCTGGACCAAATTTGTTGCATCCTTCTGTGCTATTGGCCAATAGAAACCTGACCTGAAAGCCTTCCCTACCAATGTTTTCGATGTTGCATGTATTCCGCATTGCCCTGCATGGATCTCATCAAGTAGTTGCTTCCCCATAGCTGAGTGAATACATTTCATGAGGACTCCTGCTGCACCTCTCCTCTAGAGTAGGCCCCCTATGATAGTATAGTGAGCCGATTTCCATGCAATGCGCTCTACGGTGGCCCTATCATCTGGCTCTTCCTCATTTTTTACGTATCTAATAATTAGCTCTCTCCAGTCGTTAGGGTTTGTATCCGCCTGGTCTATCGTGTTGCATTCTTCAACATGTCCTATGGTGATGCTTGGTTGTTGTATCTCCTGAACAAAAACTCCAGGCAGAACCTGGGCCCGACTGGACCCTAGTTTCGACAATGCATCTGCTGCTGCATTGCAATCCCTTTCCACATGATGGAATTCCAAGCCTTCGAATTTATCTTCCAGCTTCCGCATCGCGGCACAGTAGCTGTCCATTGAATTGGTTGAGCAATCCCAATCTTTGTTTACCTGGCTGATGACCACTAGTGAGTCGCCATATACCATTAGCCTTTTGATGCCTAGTGATATGGCGATGCTTAGCCCATGAATTAAGGCCTCATACTCTGCGACATTGTTGGAGGCTGGAAATAGGAGCTGAAGCGCATATTTGAGTTGATCTCCTCCAGGAGCAATGAAAAGAATTTTTGCCCCTGCCCCTTGTAGACTTAGCGAGCCATTAAAGTACATCCTTCATTGGGTTCTCCGGGACCTAATGTTCGGTCCACTCCGATATGAAATCAACCAGGGCTTGAGCCTTGATTGCGGTGCGAGGCCAAAACTCTATGTCGTGAGCTCCGAGCTCACACGCCCACTTGGCAGTTCTTCCAACTGCATCTTTGTTGTGGAGTATATCGCCTATTGAGAATCATGTGACTACTATGGCTTTGTGGTCGTCAAAGTAGTGCTGGAGATTACGAGCAGTTAGAAGTACTACGTATAATAGCTTCTGAACTTGAGGATACCTTATCTTTGAGGGACCTAGGACCTCGCTGATGAAGTAGACAGGATGTTGTATCGGATATGCATGCCCTTCCTCTGCCCGCTCGACTACGTGAGTCGTGCAGGAGATATATAGCAGCAGGTCTTCAGCTGGCTGGCTGGCTGGCTAATGCCCGGCGTGGCAGCTTGAGTACCGATGGTGTAGTCATGAATTTCTTTAATGCTTCTAGGGCTTATTGAGCTTCAGCGGTACACTATAATTTGCCTACCTTCTTGAGTAGCTTATAAAATGACATTCCTCTTTCACCGAGCCTTGAGATGAAGTGACTTAGCGCTGCCATGCAACCAGTGAGCCTTTGCACCTTTTTATGTGATCGTGGTGGCTCCATCCTCATTATGGCTTCAATTATTTCTAGGTTGGCATCGATTCCCTAATGGCTAACAATGAACCCAAGAAGCTTTCTAGCTGGTACCCCGAACACACATATCTCTGGATTCAGTTTCCATCGGTAGCGCCTCAAGCTGTTGAAAACCTGCTGTAAATCTTCGATGAAGTTCTTTGGGTTTTCCGTTTTGATTACCACATCATCGACATAAGCTTCTACATGCTTGGCCTAGTGGTTGGCTAAGCATGTTTGGATAGCCCTCTGATAAGAGGCCAAACGGCATGGAGATATAGCAGAAGGCCCCAAAAGGCATGACGAATGCAGTCTTTTCCTCGTCTTCCTTTGCTAAACTTATCTGTTGATATCTAGAGTAGCAATCCAGGAAGGAGAGCATAGAGCAGCCAGTGGTTGAGTCAACTACCTGATATATTCTAGGAAGTCCGAAGGGATCCTTCGGGCAGTGTTTGTTGAGAACGGTATAGTCGACGCACATGCGCCAATCAACTTTATTATTGTTTTTCCAAGTCCACATGTTCCCTCTCAATCCATCTTTGAGACTACATCAAAAGTACTCAAGCGAACATATTAGTCTCACAGGATCAAGTTGTAGTACATCCTGTCCCTAAACATGTGCATCGTGTGCATAGGGACTTGTGAGGTCCGAGGATGACTTGTACAACTTGAGCACCAAAAATAAGCAAATAAAGACAGTATTGCTTAAAGTAACATGATCAAAGGCATAAACACATGTATGCTATAGATCAATCCAAGTTCCGTGAATCTAAGATATTTAGCTTACTACGCAACCTGCAAAACCTTTTCTCATCTAAAGGCTTGGTGAAGATATCGGCTAGCTGGTTCTCGGTGTTAATATGATAAATATTGATTTCTCCCCTATTGGGGGCCTTCGTCTTTCGAAGGTCCTCGAAAACATGATTAACAATGTTTCCCAAGTGTAATATATGTACAGGAACCTTCGGACTCGGAATGAAGCTGTACACAATATGAAAAGCATGGTCGGAACGAAGGTTGAACCAGCTCTAAAGCTACGCGCAAGGAAGCTTTGGCTTAGTAGCAGAAAAAGGAACTGACTTAAAGAGGAAAAGGCTATCAAGTCCTTGATAGATTGACCTTAAGTCAATAGTAAACATGAAGGTCATGAATGTAATTTTACATAGGCTGCGCCCTGTGCCTATAAATAGATGAACAGTACCCCCGTACTGTTTACGCTGACTGGTATTCATTCGTGCGTCACGCTTGAACTTTTACCTTCTATCAAGCCGAAGGTACAAATGTACTTCAATATTGTTCATGTTCATTCATGATGATATAATAAAGATATATTAACAATGTCATATCGTTATTCATGTTATTTCTCATGTTTTATATGCTTCTTCTTTCATTAATATATGCTACGATGATGAAGGTACGTCCTTCATGACCTTCGTCTAAAGATCATTATATCCTAAGGGAGATAATGCTTCGAAGGACGAAGGACTTTAACCATTAACATTTTTTGTGTTGCCTTGTTCTTAACTCATAGCATTTGAGAACAAGTCCCCAACATTGGCACCCACCTCCGGTGAACTCAATCGACCACCTTCGGCAAGCCATGACCTTCGTCATGTCATCGAAGAAAACTTCTTCAGGGCTAGGGGCTGCACTGCAGCCACTGGACGTCAACCAGGACACGCTGTGTGAAGCTCAAACTCAAAAGAGGAAGGCTACAAGTCCAACACCCCAAGAGGAGTTGGACTAGGAGATAAGGGATCTCAAAGCTATCCATCAGCAGGTCGAAAGGAAGAGAGAGAAAATGCTTCGTCTTTTCGATCTACAGAAGAAGATCGATGAAGCTGCTGAAGAAATACGTCATCTTACTCAAGATGACCAGGACCAAAGACCTCCATAAAGAGAACTTCGTCAAGACAATTCCTACAATGATGATGATTGGTATGATGATTTCCATCATGGAAATTTTGCTTTTGATGATACTCCTCCTATATCAGCAGAATTGCAGGCTACCCCATAGCCCCCATCATACAAGCCACCTCAGCTCCCCATGTATGATGGGCACTCAGATCCGAAGCAGTTCTTGATGAGCTACGAAGCAACTATATCTTCGTACGGAGGCAATACCGCAGTCATGGCGAAGTCCTTCGTCATGGCAGTCCAAAGTGTGGCCCAGACATGGTACTCTTCTCTCCGACCAGGGACAATCACGTCATGGCAGAAGCTTAAGGACATGTTGGTCACTAGCTTTCAAGGGTTTCAGACGAAGCCTGTCACTGCTCAGGCCTTGTTCCAGTGCACTCAAGACCATGAGGAGTACCTTCAGGCATATGTCCGAAGGTTCTTGCGCCTGAGAGCACAAGCGCCTATGGTGCCCAATGAAATCGTCATTGAGGCCATGATCAAAGGTCTTCAGCTAGGGCCTATGGCTCAATACTTCGCTAGGAAACCCCCTCAGGCTCTGGAGAAGCTGCTTCAGAAAATGGATGAGTACATCCGGGCTGACAATGACTTCCGCCAAAGAAGGGAGGAAGCTTACAGATTTTCTGAGATGACTAGGGGCTTCGGAGGAAGAATCCACCCTAGGCATGTCAGAACAATCCACAGCTCCAGTCAGAACGATGACAAAGGAGGCCAGTTTCAAAGGCCACAGCACAGCTCACATTCTTCAGGACAACAGCAAAGCTCCTTCAGGCCACCAGCTCCAAGGGGCCGAGGTGGCAGGGACTTCGGAGGAAGATATGGGGATCAGCCCAGGAAAATCTATTGCTTATTCTGTGGTGAGGACAAGGGCCTAACGTGTCAGATCACCATTCAGAAGCAAAAAGAGATTGCTGAAGCAGAAGCCCGGCAGAATCAGCCGAAGCAGGTCCTACATACTGCTTCGTGCCACTCTCCTTACATACCAGAATATGTGGGCAATCAACCTGCAGCTTCTATTGCTTCGGCAAGCCATTCACAAGCTTCCTGGCCTCAGCTTCCACCGCCACCACCATTGCAACCTGCTTATACTCGAAGCTAGCAGCCAGAAGGGCGCCAACACCCACAACAGCAACGTGACTTTAGGGAGGAGTCCGAAGCTCATACGGTCAACAGCACCGTACCAGAATCAAAGCACATTTACTGAACAATATCCTACTTCTGAAATACTTTTACTTTTTATGCCATTTTGCTTTCTGTATGAGGAACAAGCAATGAAAACTTTGTTTTAATTTCTCCTAATGATTCTGCCTGTACCAAAATGAAATATATCTTCTTCATAGATTTACGAAGCTCAAAAGTTGTTCCTAAGGGAATGCAGAGCCAAAATTGATGAAGCTACAAAAAGTCGTTCCTCAAAGAGCGCAGCATAAGTTTTTTGCTCAAAAGTCGTTCCTAAGGGAGTGCGGAGCCAAAAAATGACGAAGCTACAAAAAGTCGTTCCTAAGGGAGCGCAGTGTAAGTTTTCTACTCAAAAGTCGTTCCAAAGGGAATGCAGAGCCAAATACCGCCGAAATATAAGGCGAAGAAGTTCAAAAGTCGTTCCTAAGGGGATGCAGAACTTATACTGCCGAAATAGAAGGCGAAGAAGTTCAAAAGACGTTCCTAAGGGGATGCAGAACTTATATCACCGAAATAGAAGGTGAAGAAGCTCAAAAGTCGTTCGTAAGGGGATGTAGAGCTTGTGTATTACAGTGTGGGTGTGTGTCTTCGGCATCCTCATCATTTTGCATCATATCATCACATCATTTTGCATAACATTACATCATACATCATATTGCATCACCGGCACAAGAATCGAATACGAAGCCAATCTTCGGCGAATGCTTCGTCAAATTGAAAATGTGCTAAGGCACGAAGTAAGCTTCAGGAAATACAGTTTTATCAGCCTTGTCAATAAGAAGGGGTCTCTTTCTTTACGAAGCATGAAAAGAAGGGAAGGTGTTTTTCCGCCGAAGGCTCAAAAATTGTATGTGTGTAAATTTCATGCATCGCAAAGAAATAAATTACAATAATTGACATATTCGATTCAATGTTACATACATCAAATGTCACATAGTTTTGTTACAATGAAAGCCTAATCTTCCTTCAATTGTCCCATACATTCCAACATTTTAAAATATTATTACAATAAAATCTATTCCTCTCTAAGGACTTTTTCTGCAACTTCGTTCAAAAGTTTGTCGAACGACTTCATCGATAATGGAGTCTGCCATGCTTATAATTTCCAATGCTTCCTTCATTTCTGGATCAGCAAGGGGATCGTATGGCTCCGGAGGCAGGGATAGTTCAGTTGAAGTAGGTAAACAGATTAGTTCGAAGCCACAAAGCAAGTACCGAAGCTAAAATAATCAAGAAATAATACCTATACGCCTTTCGCGTTCTACAGCTTCTTCAGCTTGCTTTACTTCTGCCCGGGCATCATGGGTGTCTTTTTCACTCTTTTTTATAATCTCGTGGGCCAGCTCTCAGTCACCGTTTACCCAAACATCATTATAAAATTTCCCGCCCATCAAAGTTGCTTCGGCTGAAGGATCCTTCGTATCATCTATGGAGAAGGCAGCTTCGGCCTGGGCTATGGCCTTAATGTGATCACATCCGGCCTTCTCAAGAATAGCTGAGATTCCCCGCGCACCGGAAAATGCACAAATATCCCCACGATCACTCAAAATATCTTCGAAGGCTTCGGCTTCTCCACTTATCCATTCAACGATGCCCTCGGGGTCGCCTCGTATGAAGTTTTCTTCAGCAGAGTAGGCGTCCGCTTTGGCGAAGCTAGTTTTTAATTTCTTCACACAATCCAAGGATTTCTCAAAGCAACTTTCCTTGGATTCGCAAAGTTCTTCAACATTTTTCTCTAGCTTATTTTTCCATACTCACTGATATCTTGATTAGCCTGTGCGAGCGCGCAGTTCTCTTTAGCTTCGGCCAGTTGTCTCTGAAGGTCTTCAATTTTGGTTTATTGGGCTTCGGCCTGAGCTTTGTAATTAGCCTCGTCTTCCTTTACTTTGTTCACCAATGAAATCAAAATTTTGTCTTTTGCTAGACCTTCGTTTCTTAGTTCAATCACCTCAGACCGAAGGTTGTTAAGAGCCATTGTACAACCTTCGTCTTCGGCGCTCTTCTGAGCCCTCAAGGCATTACTAAGAATTAATCCCTGCAAAGAATAAAGAGTTGAGCATGGCAATAAAATACTTCATTTTTTAGCTTCAAAATTAACCTCTATACCTTTATACTGTTGTACGCGAGGCTATCAGCAAGATCATCCTTCGACAAGACCGAAAGGCCTTCTTCAAGCTTAGGAAATCCCATACTCTTAGCTATCTCTCGGCACACGGATATTTCTTTGCTATCCGGGGATAGTATAGGAAATCATCTCTGTTGGTACCATTAAACACTAAGGCCCCCTTTGGATATTTTAGTCTTTGGGCATAGTGTTTGGCCTTCAAGATTTCTTCTTCAGATAATTTCTTTCCCAAAGCATGTCGAACAATGTAATCAATATCTTTAGCTAAGGCTTCGGGGGCAGGAGATTTTGCTTTTTCTGCCATACCTTTCTCTGTCGTCTTGCCGATATCTAAAATTTGCTGATCCACCTTATCTTCAGGCTCGACGGCCTTCGTCTCAGTAGGCGCTAAAGGCCCAGCTTTGGCTTCGACTTGGATTTCGGTAGCTTCGGCAGTTTTCTTAGCAGGAGCAGGAGTTAAGGCCTTCGTGGTCTCTATAACAGCGTCTAGCACGCTAGCCATCCTCCTCTTGGGAATTGCAACAGGAGCTTTTTGCATCTTTGGCAAATCTGCCTCTGCCGGTGGGCTTAGGATTTCTGGCACTTTTATCACATTTTCCACCTGTGGCTCTTCGGCCTTATCATCTTTAGCTTTGGTTGGCCCGACTGTAGGCACCTTCGGCACTACAATCGGCTCTTCAGCGCTCTGCACAATCGGAGCAGTTTGTTTTGCTTCGGCAGCTGAAGAGGTCCCTTCGCCAAATTCAGGTACTACGGCCGGTTCAATATAACGTGGCCGATGGGTGAGAACCTTCACCTTTTTGCTCTTCGGCTCAGCTGAGGTGATCAAAACGGTAGTCTTTCTCTTTTTCCCTTGCCCTCGTAGTGGGTAGTGGTAATCAGGGTATACGAGGCCAATCGCATCAAATACCCTGTTCAATCTTTTCTTGCCCCGACCCTCAAAAGTTGCGGACAAAGCATTAGCTTCGGCCTTGGAGTATGCCCCCAGTAGCTCATCACTGGTAGCTTCAATACACTTCAGCCAGTCATCGTCTAGCTCATCAAACTTCTCCCTAAATCTGAAGCTATACTTCAATCGGACTAGACCACCTTCACTGGATTCGGCAGTGGTCTCCTTCCGCATATCCCAGCTTTCCACAAGTGGCCATACCCTGAAGGCTATGTGTTCTTGAATTAAATCCCTTGTGCCAAGGAAGGAGCACACAGTACTAAAGGCCTTCTGACACTCTTCAACATCGCCATCAATATCCACCTTCGGCCTACGGAGGCCGAAGCGGGACCAGATGGGGCGCTGGATAACTTCCTTGATATCCTCCCTTTTCTTTAAATCATTTTTAACGTAAAACCACTCCTCCATCCAAGCTCCGGGCCATCTTTTCTGAAATGTTAGCACTGGGTGGCTTGCATTAGGGTGAGCAATAAATCCATAACAACCGAAGTTGTTGTGGTAATGTTCTTTGCCAGTAGCCTTTGTCTCATATAAAAGCTCTTGCATACTGCAGAAGCACTTCGCGCTTGGCTCTAGCCCCTGACTCCTTATAGCCCAGACAAAAATCCCCATCCTAATTATAGCTTTGGGGGTAATCTGATGAAGGAAGATCTGGTATATCTTCAGCACTTCAACCACAAACTTGCTCAGCGGGAACCGAAGACCTGCCTTTAAGAAGCTTCAGTATATAACAACTTCGTTTTCCTCCAGAGCAGGGGCAGTACTGTCTCCTCCAACTCTGACAATAGACATGTCGCAAAAATATCTCCCCCTCATGGCATCAATATGACTTTGCTTGATAGTCGATTTTCCAAAGATAGTATGGCTTGGGCGCCACGGCCGATCCTCAGAGTCTTCATCCCCACTTTCCACGTCATAACTATCACTGTCATCAGAATCTTTGGATAAACCCTCCATGATCTCCTTAGTAATTTTCTTTGTATTTGTTGTCATGGACTCAATAAATCCAGCAATGAAAGGATATGTAACTTTTTTCTCTTCATACTGCTTCGTCTCCCCGGTCGTTTTCTTATCTTCAGTCATCTTCTTCTCTCCACTCATCTTCTTCTTTTCAAATTTGGAGCAAACGTGTCTTTAAAACCGAAGCTCTAAAACTCGAAAATCAGGCAAGAGCTAATGAGCAAGAGCTAAAAGTTTGAGAAAATAATGCAAATGGCAGAAATGGCACATCAAATGCTGCCGCTATGGTTCATATTTATACGCCCAGTGCTTTGCAACTTGGTGGACCCCGTTTGTCATTAACTATTGCTATTCTAGCAAAGGGAAGGTGTTTTTTTGAACCTTCGGCTTAAAGCCTTCATTCACGTCGTAGTCTAAATTCATTGTTATAACAAATTAATACTGTGAGGGGCTACAGTTTGGGGCCTTCGTCTTCCAAAGGTCCTCAAAAACTTGATTAACAATGTTTCCCAAGTGTAATATATGTACAGGAACCTTCGGACTCAGAATGAAGCTGTACACAATATGAAAAGCATGGTCGGAACGAAGGTTGAACCAGCTCCGAAGCTGTACGCAAGGAAGCTTCGGCTCAGTAGCAGAAAAGGAACCGACTTAAAGAGGAAAAGGCTATCTAGTCCTCGATAGATTGATCTTAAGTCAATAGTAAACTTGAAGGGCATGAATGTAATTTTACACAGGCTGCGTCCTGTGCCTATAAATAGATGAACAGTACCCCGTAATGTTCATGCTGACTGGTATTCATTCGTGCGTCACGCTTGAACTTTTACCTTCTGTCAAGACAAAGGTACAAATGTAATTCAATATTGTTCATGTTCATTCATGATGATATAATAAAGATATATTAACAATTTCATATGGTTATTCATGTTATTTCTCATGTTTTATATGCTTCTTCTTTCATTAATATATGCTGCAATGATGAAGGTACGTCCTTCATGACCTTCGTCTGAAAGTACAAATGTCAAGCCGAAGGTACAAATGTAATTCAATATTGTTCATTCATTATGACCTTCGTCTGAAGATCATTATATCCTAAGGGAGATAATGCTTCGAAGGACGAAGGACTTTAACCATTAACATTTTGTGTTGCCTTGTTCTTAACTCATAGCATTTGAGAACAAGTCCCCAACATCCCCTTTGCTGGTGGTCAATGAGAAAGTGATGACGGATGTCTATGTGCTTAGTGTGGCCATGTTCAATAGGATTATCCACCAAGCGGATTGCACTCTCATTGTCACATAGGAGTGAGACTTTGCTCAGATTGTAGCTAAAGTCCTGGAGGGTTTGCCTCATCCAAAGCAGTTGCATGCAACACTGTCCTACGGCAACATACTCGGCCTCAGCGGTGGATAGGGCAACAGATTTTTGTTTCTTAGAGCTCCAGGACATAAGGGATCTTCCCAGAAACTGACAAGTCCCAGATGTGCTTTTCATATCAACCTTGCACCCGGCATAGTCGAAATTTGAATATCCGATTAAGTCAAAGGTAGACCCCTTTGGATACCAGATCTCGAGGCAAGGCATAGAAACTAAATATCTAACAATTCGCTTCACGGCCACAAGATGACATTCCTTGGGGTCTTGAAATCTAGCACACATGCATACGCTAAGCATAATATCTGGTCCACTTGCACAAAGATAAAGTAAAGAACATGTCATAGACCGGTATGCCTTTTGATCAACGGACCTACATCCTTTGTTGAGGTCCAAGTGTTTGTCTGTTCCCATCGGTGTCTTATAGCGGGCTTTGCATCCTTCGTCCCAAACGTCTTAAGTAAGTCTTGAGTGTACTTTATTTGAGAGATGAAGGTTCCTTCCTTGAGTTGCTTCACTTGGAATCCAAGGAAGTAGTTCAACTCGCCCATCATAGACATCTCGAATTTTTACATCATCACCCTGCTAAACTCCTCACGACACATTTGATTAGTAGAACCAAATATTATGTCATCGACATATATTTGGCATACAAACAAATCACCATTACAAGTCTTAGTAAAGAGAGTGGGATCAGCTTTCCCAACCTTGAAAGGCTTAGAAATAATTTAATCTCTAAGGCATTCATACCATGCTCTTGGGGCTTGCTTAAGTCCATAGAGCGCCTTAGAGAGCATGTAGACATGGTTGGGATACCTGTCATCCTCGAAGCTAGGGGTTGTTCCACGTATACTTCCTCCTTGATTGGTCCATTGAGGAAGGCGCTCTTTACATCTATTTGAAACAACTTAAATGAGTGGTGAGCAGCATAGGCTAATAATATGCGTATTGACTCGAGCCTAGCTACAGGAGCAAAAGTCTCCTCAAAATCCAAACCTGCGACTTGGGCATAACCTTTTGCCACAAAGTCAAGCCTTATTTCTTGTCACCACCCTGTGCTTATCTTGCTTGTTACGAAACATCCACTTGGTTCCCAAAACATTTTGCTTTGGATGTGGCAACAGGCTCCATACTTCATTTCTCTTGAAGTTGTTGAGCTCTTCCTGCATGGCCAACACCCAGTTTGGATCCTGCAACACTTCTTCTACCCTGAAAGGCTCAATAGAAGAAACAAACGAGTAATGCTCACAAAAGTTAGCTAAACGTGAGCGAGTACTACTCCCTTGCTGATGTCACCTAGAATTTGATCCATCGGATGGTTTCTTTGAATAGTTGTCCGGACATGAGGTGGAGGTACTTGTTGTGCTTCTTCCTCCTCATCCTTTTCTTCATGTGCTCCCCCTGGATTTATGCCTTCATCTTGAGGTACTTGTTCCTCATCTTGAGTTAGGGATGCACCAGTTTTGAAGAAGATGGTTGATCTTGATCTTGTTGTTCCTGCGGTCGCACATCACCTATTGCCATAGTTTGCATTGCGGCTGTTGGAACTTCATCCTCATCTACATCATCAAGACCAACTTGCTCTTTTGGAGAGCCATTAGTCTCATCAAATATAACATCACTAGAGACTTCAACTAAACCCGATGATTTGTTGAAGACCCTATATGCCTTTGTATTTGAATCATAACCTAGTAAAATCCCTTCTACAGCTTTGGGAGCAAATTTCGAATGTCTACCTTTCTTTACCAAGATGTAGCATTTGCTTCCCAAATACACGAAAGTACGAAACATTGGGTTTGTTACCAGTTAGGAGCTCGTAAGATGTCTTCTTGAGGAGGCGATGAAGATAGAGCCGGTTTATGGCATGACAAGCTATATTTACAAATTCCAACCAAAACCGCTCAGGCGTCTTGTATTCACCAAGCATTGTTCTTGACATGTCGATGAGCATCATGTTCTTCCTTTCTACTACACCATTTTTGATGTGGTGTATAGGGAGTTTAGAACTCATGCTTGATGCCTTCTTCCTCAAGATATTCTTTCACTTGAAGATTCTTGAACTGAGATCCATTGTCACACCTGATCTTCTTCACCTTGAGCTCAAACTCATTTTGAGCTCTCTTTAGGAAGTGCTTTAAAGTACCTTAGGTTTCTAATTTATCCTGCAAAAAGAAGACCCAAGTGAAGTGGCAAAAGTCATCAACAATAACAAGACCATACTTACTTCCCCCGATGCTAAGATAAGCAATGGGCCCAAAGAGATCCATGTGGAGGAGTTACAGTGGTCTTGATGTTGTCATCATGTTCTTGCTTTGATGAGTAGTTCCCACCTGCTTTCCTGCCTGGCACGCTGCACAAGGTCTGCCTTTCTCAAAATAGACATCGGTTAGTCCTAACACATGTTCTCCCTTTAGAAGCTTATGAAGATTCTTCATCCCAACAGGTGCTAGACGGCGGTGCCAGAGCCAGCTCATATTAGTTTTAGCTATTAAACATGCATCTAGATCGGCATTCTCTTTTGAGAAATCAACTAAATAGAGCTTGTCGTATAATACACCTTTAAAAGCTAATGAACCATCACTTCTTCTAAAGACATATACATCAATATTTGTAAAAAACAATTATGTCCCATATGACATAATTGACTTACTTAAAGCAAATTGTAATCGAGCGAATCTACTTGGAACACATTAGAAATTGAATGCTCGGTAGTGATGGCTATTTTACCCAACCCTTTGACCTTGTCATGATTCCCATCTCCAAAGATGGTTGTGTCTTGGGTATCCTTGTTCTTGACATAGGAAGTGAACATTTTCTTCTCTCCCGTCATGTGGTTTGTGCATCCGCTATCAATAATCCAGCTTGTGCCCCCGGATGCATAATCCTGCAAGGTAATTTAAGCTTGGGTTTTAGGTACCCAACTCTTGTTGGGTCCTACAAGGTTAGTCACATAAGACTTTGGAACCCAAATGCAGGTTTTGTCTCTCTAGCACTTAGGCCCTAAATTTTAGCAACTACTTTATCATTTTTGCACATAAGAACAAATGAGGCATCATAAGTTTGATAAAGCATGGTTGCTCCATTTGATGCATTCCTAGGCGCATGAGAAGCAACATGATGAACATGGCACCTAGGTCTATTCCTACCATGAGCATAAGAAGAGCTAGATGATGCAAACATGGCATGAGAATCAAAAGTAGCATCATGACGTACAAGTAAAACAGCATGACTAATGCATTCATCATGATGAGCAATGTTAGAGGCATTCTTAACATAGGTATACAAATAAGCATGATTATTTCTACCATGAGAAGAATGAGAGCTACTGGCCATAGGAGCCTTCCCTTTCTCCTTGTTGAGATTGGAGGTCCTTTGACTTGTTAAGTTCTTGGTTCCCTTTTGGAAACCAAGTCCATCCTTAATGGAGGGGTGTCTACCAATGGTGTAGGCATCCCTGGCAAATTTTAATTTTTCATAATCACTCTTGCAAAGTTTAAGTTGAGCATTAAGATTAGCAACATCATTATTCAACTTATGAATATTGGAAGCATGTGCATTGCAAGCATCAATACCAAAATCTTTACATATATTGCAAATAAAAACATGCTCCACATTTGAACTAGCAACATTTACTTTTTCTAGCTTAGCATTTAAATCAGCATTTAAATTCTTAAGACTAGATATAGAATCATGACAAGAAGATAGCTTAGAAGACAATAATTCATTTTTCTTAGTTTCAAGAGCAAGAGATTTTTGAACATTAATAAATTTATCATGTTCCTGATAAAGAATATCTTCTTGTTTTTCTAAAAACCTATCTTTCTCATTAAGAGCATCAATTAGTTCATTGATCTTATCTACTTTAGATCTATCTAAACCCTTAAAGAGATCATTATAGTCTACATCATCATCAGATTCCTCATCACTAGAAGAAGTATACTTGGGGGTATCTCATGTACGTACCTACCTTCTCCTTAGCCATGAGCCACGTGTGATGTTCGTTGGGGAAGAGGGAGGACTTGTTGAAGGCTGAGGCAACTATTCCTTCATCGTCGAAGTCAGATGAAGAACAGTGGAGTCCCATTCCTTATCAATGTGCGCCTCGCCCTTCACCTTCCCGTAGTTCTTCTTTTTCTCCTTCTTCGATTTATTTTCTTGTCCCTTGTCATTTTCATTATCGGGACATTGTGCAATAAAATGACCGGACTTACCACATTTGAAGGAGGAGCGCTTTCCCTTTGATTTGTTCTTGTTGGGATACTCCTTGCGTCCTTTCAAAGTGGTCTTGAAGCGCTTGATTACAAGCGCCATTTCCTCTTTGTTGAGCCCGGCAGCCTCTACTTGTGCCACCTTGTTAGGTAGCGCCTCCTTGTTGCTTGTTGCCTTAAGGGCAACGGGCTGCGGTTTGTAGAGTGGAAGCGGTCAATTTGCAATATCATCCACATATCTTGCTTCCTTTACCATATGCGCCCGCATATAAATTTTCTCAAAATTTCCTCGAGCATCATCTTGGTGTACCTGGGATTCTCATGGATAAGGTTTACAAGATGAGGATCAATAACAGTAATAGACCTTAGCATGAGTCGAACGATGTCATGATCCATCCATCATGTGCACGGTTGGCTCGTCTCCCCTTTTCATGGCGAATCTCCCAAACTCACCTTGCACCAATTCGATTTTGGTAATCATAGTAACATTGTTTCCCACATGAGAGATCTTAAGGGTGTCCCAGATTTGTTTGGCATTGTCCAAGCCGCTGACTTTGTTATATTCATCCATGCATAGAGATGCTAGCAAAATAGTAGTAGCTTGGGAATTTTTATGAATTTGTTCATTAATTAATACAGGATTGTCACTACTGTCAAATTGCATTCCATTTTCCACAATTTCCCAAATACTGGTATGGAGAGAAAATAAATGACTAAGTATTTTAGGGCTCCAAAAAGAATAGTCTTCTCCATCATAGTGAGGGGGTTTACCAAGTGGAATAGATAATAAATGAGTATTCAAATTATACGAGATGCGAGAATAATCAAAAGAGTAGTTCTGATTAAACGTTTTCTTTTTCGACGAAGAGTCTTCGTCATCCCTTAGTGAAGAGGAGGAGGTGTCGCTGTCGTAGTAGATGATCTTCTTAATGCGCCTCTTCTTCTTCCCCTCCTTTCTATTGTTGTTTGAGCCTGAGTCGGTGGGCTTATCACCTTTAGGCTCATCAACATAGAGAGTATCCTTCTCTTTGTTGTTGATCACCATCCCCTGGCCTTTAGGATCCATCTCTTCGGGCGGTTAGTCCCTGAATGAAGAGTACGGCTCCGATACCAATTTAGAGCACCTAGAGGGGGTGAATAGGTGATCCTATAAAAATAGCTCAACAGAATAAACTTGGACTAATATTGGATTAGTGAAAGCTAAGGCCAAGTTTGAGTTAGGAGTACGAGCGGAGTAAACTTCTTCACTTAATTGCTCTTCACAAGATGAGTGTTAAACATAGAGCAATTATGCGAAGTGAAGTGAATGGAGATAGAGGGAGAATTGCACAGGAATGATGACATGTAACACAGCGATTTTTATCTCGTGGTTCGGTCAAGTAGAATCCCCTGGGCACCCTGGACAAGGCAGAGAATCCCCTGATTAGCTGGTTTTCGCTTCTGGGGGGCACCGGACTGTCCGGTGCGCCATGTGACCTTTGGCCTGAGGCCAACGTGGCAGCTAGCCGTTGCATGGTGGTACACTAGACTGTCTGGCGCCTCACGCTGGACTGTCCGGTGATTTTTAGCCGACGTAGCCTGAAAACCCCGAGAGCAGCGAGTTTGGCCAGACCATGCATCGGACAGTCGCCGTGCACACCGGACTGTCCGGTGGGTGGCACCGGACCGTCCGATGCTATGCAGTCCAGCAGCTTTTCCCTGTTTCTTCCTTTGTTTCTTTTGGACTTGACTTAGCTGAGGCCATGGCACTTAGATAAATATGATTAGCACACAAATAAATTGACTTAGTGTCTAGAACATACCTTTTTGCTTGAATCATATAGATTTTCACTAATGTCCTCTTTCGAGCTCATTTTGCCTCAAACACTTTTGCTCAACATCATGTTAGTTCAAATATAATGTGTTGTGCATCTAATCACCAAAACAATATAGAAATGGCCCAAAGGCACATTTCCCTTTCACATGCATATGGCCATAAAAAGCACTATTTTGCATTATATAGTGGAGTTTGAAATAGGCAAGGAGATAGGAGGTATGATGTCACACCCGGTTTTAGAAGGCAAACCGAATGCGAACCATGTACGTGCTAGAATCAGAAACTCACGTACACAGCGATTACATAATTGGACATCATCACACATTGCTCAAAGTAAATAGCGGAAAGGTACTTGATTACATCAAGATGTCCAAGACATCCACAGAGTCATTACTTAACATAGCAATTAACATTATCAAAGTGTGGAAAAGTGAACATAGCAGATATGGCCTTCACAGGCAGCTGACTGGGGGTTTGCCACTAACTAACTAGAACTCGTCGTAGTCCTAGAACTCATCAAAGTCCTCCAATGTTTCCTACATCTCCTCCTGAGCATTGAATACAGTGGGGACAACCTAGGGTGAGTGGTTTTTAAAGCAAGGGTGAGTACACATCAACATACTCAGCAAATGTCCCGTTTGGCTAAAGTGGACTAGCTGTATGTGGAGTTAAGGTCAAGCAGTTGCTTTTAGTTGGTCAAGTATTCATCACTAATAGTATAGCCAAGTTTTAGTAATAAACCCAGTTATTACCCAAAAGTACTCCCTCCAAGAGGAAATACCAGAGACCAGAATTATAACCATCAATATTAATCATCATCATAAAAGTATCCAAAGTTCTTCTAATCAAAGAGGATCCCAAGGCTGCTCTTAACCGTGAGCACGACTGATATACTAGTTTCTAACACTCTACAGAGGTTGCACACTTTACCCACAAGTCGTGATCCCTTTCCAGCCTAGGTTGTACAGACCCAATCTTCACTACCGAGGTGAATGGCCAGGGATACACTACGTAGCCTTTACAAAGACCCCCCTAGTGCATAGCTGCTCGTTAGGTTTCGCCAGTCATACAAACATAGTACACCTCCCTAAGGTGGGTGACTAAGAAAACCAAATCAAATGAACCTCGACACCCACCCTTAGCAGAGCGAGCACTATGCCCCGACCCCCATTGATGACCCTCCTGCAAAGCCCACTACACCTCCAGGTTCATCTAATTATTTAGCTAAGGGCACCCCATTCTACCCTCATGGTTGCACTATTATCCTGGGTGGTCACTCAATGAACAGGTCCTTACGAAGAGGTACTCAGGAAACAGCCTGAGTCCCCTATAGTATCACAAGATCATCATCGGGATAACATCATCTTATCACAAAGATTCACATCATGTTTGTTGATTAAGGTAACACAATAGCATAAAACTAACCATAATAACCCAAAGGTAAACAAGGATAAGGTAAATACAGACTAGTCAATCCTTAGGTTTCAAACAAAGTAATGCGGCACGGTGACTTATAAAGTAAGTAGGACATAATAGGTCAGAGGACACTTGCCTTCACCAGTTTGCTGCTCAGGAAGATCTTTGGCAACACACTCAGGAACCACGGGCTGCTCGTTGTCTAAATAAAGCAATCATATGCAAAAGATATAAAATAAACAAGTTTTGGAATTTAAAACCCGAAATTAGGTCTAATTTTGTGATTAAATAAAAGTCTAGGGTTCTATCTGCAAGACTATAGGGGCATGCACGCGAAATTGAGGGACGGCAGGTTGATTATCAAAAAACCAGGGGTCTCTTTAACAAAACTACATGCGAAGGGGTATCGGGCTATCTTGGCCATCAGATCTTAGATCAACGGTCGAGAACAGATCTCATGGGCGAGCACACGAGCGCACGCATGTGACTGACTAGTGGGCCACAGCGGGTGGTGGCCTATGGTTAATGGGGCTGATATGCTAGGCCCAGTGGCAGGGGCGTGGGTGAGGGGGAAATCCAAGCGGTCGGATCTCAAGCGGGCTGTCGGGATTAGGTTTGGTTTGATTAGATCTGGGCCATCCGATTTTAGACGGACGCCTAGGATCTAATAGTCATCACGGGCAAGGTCTCCTGGCCGCAAGCGGTGGCGTCGCTCGCGTCCACGGCAGAGGCCCACCGGATACGAGGGCGCGAGCGTGTTGGGGCCCTCGAGGCACCGAGAAGGGCTCAGGGTAGTGTGGGGGGATGTGGCGAACACGGTCATGGGCACAGCAACGGCGCCGAAGGACAACCGTCTGAAGTGGGGTGTCTCAGCGGCAGCGCGACTTTACTTTGGCGAGCAATTGCCCCCAACCGCGAAAAGAGAAAGGACAAATTAGGGGCAAGGAAGGCTGGTTACCTTAAGAGGAGATTCCGGGACCCTTGAACGACAACATGGACACGATGAGGACTTGGGTTGACGGTGGCCGCTCTCCGGCTGTGCGAGGAAGCTCCGGCAAGCACGGGCAGAGAGAACCAGAGGGGGAGAAGGTAAATTGAGGCATGTCTCGAGTTGCGGACACCAAGGCAGAACTCACCGAGGCAATGGGCATGGTGAGGCCTCAACGGTGACGGCAGAATGGGCGCGTGGGCACAGTGAATGGCGGCGGTCCCCCGAGCTCGAGGAAGTGACAGTGCACGAGCGAGGGCGGGCTGGGAGCTATCTGCGAGTGGAGGAAATGGCAGAGCGGGTGGGAGGGGGTTCGAGTAGGGGTCGGGCACGTGGGTAGTGCCTGGGAATCGCGCGGACGTGGGCACGACCATGGTGGGCGCGTAGACTGGAGGTTAGAGGAGGGAGGGGGAGCTGACAAGCGGGGCCCGCAAGCCGGTGACACAGGCGCGTGGTTGCTGCAACGGGCAGTGCACCGACAAGTGGGGCCCGCTTAGCTAAGAGCGCGCAGGCGCACGGACACGTGGGCCCAGATAGCAGAGGGAGGAGGAGAGAGCGCGCCGGCACGAGAACTATCGCTGACAGGTGGAGCCCACCTGTCAGGCGACGCGGGCGCGCGCACGCGTGGCCTTGCTGGGCTGGGTTGGGCTGAACTGGGCCGAAATTGGTTTTCCCTTTTTCTCCGAATTTTTAATTGCTTTTCTTTTTATTTTCTCTAGTGGACTCAATTCAAATTCAAACACAAACTCAAATTCAAATAATTCAAGCATGTGCATCAAATCAAAGAATAATTTAGGTTCAGCATGTTGCAACATTTTGTGACTCACATACGTTTTGATAAAAATCAATAATTAATCCCTAACCTAATTAACTTAGCTCTAAACAAATGGAGGAGAGAGGAAGTCTAGAGAGAGACAAGAGGTAATAACTGAATTTGGTAGGCATTTAGAGAAGAAATTTTATAACCCCAAATTAAGGGTGTTACATATGATAGGGAGACTATTGGAGATAACTGGTGACTAGATCCTAGTCTTTAGAAAGTGCACCGTGTTTACCTTGACCGATAGTTGGTTGGGTGGCTAATCACGGTCTTAGCGTTAATTAACTTAGACACCCCTCAATAAGGCCATGAACTGTTGGGTTTATTAAGTTGAGCTTCTAGGTAACTTCTCAACATGAAAAGTTAGAAGTTGACACAAACATCTAACTTTTTTATTGTAGCTTGCAAAAAAGCCAGAAGCTCATAAACATTGAGTTTACATGGGAAGATGAAAACATGGTTTTATGGGCTTTGTGTAGCTTCTCGAGTTTGGTAAGCTAATAACACCATCGAAGAGCTATAATTAGCTTCTCAGGATCAAAAACTCTGCAATAGCTTTCCAGAAAAGCTCCAAAAGCTACAGCTCAAACAAATAGGGTCTAAGTCCATCGATCATGGAATCTTAGTGGGCCATTAAACCCACATACCTCCTCTGTAAATAATGAATAGTTTAATTGGCTATTCCCACTCTATGTATCCAAAGTTGTCATGTCATATGAAATTACATAAGATACAACTATCCAAATGCATAGTATTATAGATTGTTTTTATCCTCTATAGAACATTACATAATAACATATATGAGAGTATGAGATGTGGGTCACTTGTATGATTAAAGTTTTAATGTCTAAAATCTCGTGCACAAGCTATGTCTCCCTTAATATACAACTTTTTTCTCTTTCCTCACTCTTGCCACATCATCAAAAATACTTATGTAGCATATACTAAATGAGTATGATACGGTGGACTGGAAATAGCCTAACAAGACACCTGGTGGCATGAATGTCTCTGGTGGAAATTCCTTCGAGTATTGTCCTATTGTAAGACGCCACGACAGACGGTAAGCGTTGAAGCAACGCACATATCCCTGAGCGTTTAGAGAGAAAAAAGTTGTACCAAGTACTTTATTTTTATTTTACAGAACTATTTGTTTGTCCTTTTGAAAACAAAATCCTAATTGGAGAATAGTTTTAAAAGAACATTTTGACATGCTAACCATTGTTCTTCTGTAACTACAAAGTGGAAGCATGTAGCCTTAGAGCAACTCCACTCTTTTTTTCTAAAATCTTCCATGTAGGAAAATAAGGTATAAAACAATTTCAACAGATCTCCTTTCTCAACCTTATTTCTCTCTACTTTTTCTAATTGAGCAAAGCCACTACCAAAAAATAGGCTTCTCTTGCTCTCTCTCTCTCTCTCTCTCTCTCTCTCTCTCTCTCTCTAGTTCTCCTCCCTCATGAAAATAGGAGAAGATGTATTCCCAACCAATTGGGGTGGTCCTTTAGAGACTTTTCATGGAAAAAGGTACTATTTTCACAGAAGAGCTAAATATGCAACAGCCTACCAATGAGTGCCTTAGAGCAAGTTTAATAATATAGCCCATATTGAGCTTTATGATGTTGCGATGTCATATATAGCCAACTAAAAGTTCATTTATATAATAAATATTTCATGATACAAGCTACACATTTAATATTTGGTCCACCTCTTTCTCTCACTGAGAGCCTTAGAGTTCATGTATAGCCTACTCTTAGCTAGCTAGTATTAGTGAGCAACACGTTTTTTCTCTTTCCATTTCTCTTTGTTTACATCACCACAAATCTAATGTGTCATCTCTTACCGTTCACCTACATCAGCATATTGTACTTACTCTTAACCTCTGTGCATGTGATAGGCGAGCATAGGGGTGAAAACAGAAACGGTAATTTTCGGATATCAGGAATTGCTTTTGAAGCTTTACCGAAATTTAGGTCCTAAACGGAACGGAAACGGTTACCGAAAATACGGAAACGAAATCGGTAGAAAAACTCAGAATTGGAAATGAAAACGGTTTGGGTCTCTACCGACTGTTTCCGGAAATTATCATTTTTATTCGATATTTTACCGCCGGTAATAAATTCGGTCTAAATTGATCTTTATAAATTCATAATAAATTCATCTTAGCTTAGAAAATATGAAACTAATTTTATTATTTTTCTAAAATCAAGATCTATCTAATGGTATATAGTTTACAATCGTTTGAAACTTTTATAAATCTTATTTATGTTTTATTATTTGTTATTACTCTTGATACATATATTCATAATTTTCACAAGTACTTAAGAAGGACCAAGTGGATACTAATTATATTGACTACGCCGAGAAGTAGGAGTACAAATAGAATGTAAGTGTCATATCATTATACACATCTTGATTCTACTTTATTTAAATACATAATGATGATTTTATTATTGTATTACTTCTTACTTTATATATTTATTGTGGTCAATGACTAATATGCAAGCAGTCATTAAGTGCAAGCGTGCAAGCAACCCTCTTGGTTCGTTAGATCTAGATCCAACCATATGTGTAATCGTGGTTTGTTATGGGCTTTTTTATAAAGCTACACGAGGTTGTGGTGGGAGGATTTAAATGTTAAATATGTCACACGGTTAGATTTAGATCTGACGGACCAAGAGACCTGCTTACACGCTTGCACATAATGTATGACTTCTGTGAATTTTTTAAGTCAGTTGAGGGTACATGTTACAGTTTTAACTGATTGAATTTTAGATTCCGATCATAACCAGTGTAATTATCGTACCGAACTTTCATTTTCGATGTTTCTGAATTACCGATGTCATTTTCGTTTTCGGAGATTACAAAGAAGCTCTATAGTGGTGGTTGAAAACCTATTTGAGATCAGTAGAAATAATTTTTTCGCACACGTGTAACTGAATTTGAATCTGAGAACCGCTAGTGAAAAATCAATTCATTTTTCTCGTAAAATTCGCACGCTAATCTAGAGATCCCACAAATCTTGTATGAGAAGAGTTTAACTATGAGAAATGGAATGCTAAGGCCAAAAACACTCTTTTTAGAGGCCTTTGTGGCGGAAACGCCCGAATTATTCCAGCTTAAGTGCCCAAGTCACGCCTTAGAGCCAGCAACACTTAAATCAGAATAACCCGTCAATCCCTCAGATCTAGTCTGATAAAGCCACTTTTCCCAGGATCAAATACCACTAGCTCACTCGAAGGTGAGTCATAGAGAAAATACAATAAAGCTGGAAACCACAAATTAAGGTACTAGAGTTATTACATAAATCAGGAGTTTTTAAGTAAACGGAAACAAGTTCATAATATAAATTGCAGTGGATAGTCGATAACGTCGAAGGCTGAGAAGTAGGGCAAGGCCTAGCCCGCTACTCCTCCTGCTCCTCTCGTGCTGGAGCAGCATCCCACTCGACCGTCCAACCTGGTGGCAGGATGAAAGGCTAAGTCACACCATCAACCATGTCCTGTATCATACCTACAAAAATTGTGCCATAAGCAAGGCTAAGTGTCACATCCGGGTTTCAGGGCACCAAGACCCGGGCGCGAACATAATCACCAGGTGTGCTGGGACCAAGTCTCACACATATGATGAATCATGGCACAGGATCGAATGTCACATCTTTACTACATAACAGAAGTTCTATACAAAATAAATAGATAATTACATTATATGGAGACAACGTTCCAACAACCCAAAGTTGACTGGGAGACGACGGCCTAGACCTCTCACGAACTCGTCACAGCATCCTCCATGCGCTTCATCCTGCGGTACATGTTCTCGACCTGTGGGGGATGTGAGACAGCAAGAGTGAGCTCACATACGTTCATAGCTCAACAAGTTGTGGGGAATAATGTGCATGAACTCGCCAAAGGTGGGAGCTCACGTGAAGTGTAAGGCTTACCAAAGAGGATGGTTAGAGCTGAGCATTGCTTTTAAAGTTGGTAAAAATTTTATTAGCAATTACTAAGTATAAATAAATACCAACCCAATTAAGTAGTAGAACAAAAGTAACAACAACATCACCTGCGATGCAATGCATAAGACAAATTGAATTCAGTTCCATAAATTAATCATGTGAGGGTCCGAGCTGCTCATGACCGTGAGCACGGCTAGTATACCAGTTTTACACTCTGCAGAGGTTGCGCATCTTTACCCACAAGTCATGTTACCCATCTGCCAAGGGATCGCGACTTCCCATACACCTCTACCGAGGAGGCGAGGCAGGGTAACACTACGAGGCCTTTACAAAGTTCCACTAGCTTCAGAAAACCCGCTACAGTTTATAGGAAGCTCCAATGCAGGGACCCCTCGCATGACCGTCATCGCAGCAAAATCATCCCAAGGGCCTCCCTACACTGACCACTCCCCTACTGCCCTTGCCCCTTTCGGGTAAGGTAGTCTTCCACTAGCTTTCCTAATTAATCAGCCAAGGGTGTCCCATTAAACCCTTGTGGTAGCACTGTTTTCCCGGGTGGTCGCTCCATGTTTCAATTAATATAATGATCTTATCATGAACAGTAATAATAAACAGATAATAAAAGTGTGATCATGTATAATGTATCTTCATACCCAAAACCACATAAAGCACTAGCAAGTACTACCCAAAAAGTTCAGTGGTAAACAAGGCATAAAGATAGACAAACTAGGGTAACCTATTGGGTCCCATCAAAATTAACCTATGCAGATCATTATGATTAATTAGAACATGACTGGGTGAAAAGAAGTGATCAAGGGCACAACTTGCCTGGGACTTGAGATTCTAGGTACCAGGATGATCTTCAGGTGACTCGTGACCTCACGCTAGTCGTAGCAATACAAACAAACATGGTATAGACAAAATTAACATCACACCAAACATAAAAACTGTATAATAATAATCTACACGCTGCTACGAGATCGTGGGTTTGAGAATCGCTAAATCCGGAGCTACAGTTAAGAAGTTATGGTTTTCCAAAGATCCACATGGTTAAATATAGAATAGACTAAGTGTAACATTTTAACCTATATTTTCATGATAAAACAAAGTTACCAGATGATAATAAATATTATTGTGAGATTAATGCAACAAGAATGGATCAAAATGGAGTTACAGTTATTGAGTTATGAATTTATGGAGTTATTGAGTACCTAGAACAGATTGATTCGAATGAACAATTTTAATTCAAGTTTCATGGCTAAATAGTGTTACTGGTTGGTAGACAATGTTAATACAAAATTAATGGCACTGGAATGGACCAAAAAGGATTTAATATGAATTTTCTATGAATTTATTGAGTTTCTAGGTTTATTTATGTACTAAAAAGTATTTACTACATTATTTTTACTATTTTCATGGTTCACTGGGCCGGGTGTCAAATTCTAGAAAGGTCAGGGGCCAAGATATAAATTTTCCTAGACACAGCTTTAACCCGCGGTGGACGGCGGGTTAGTTTTGGAAAAACCGAGGGACTCTTTTGTGAATTTGCCTCGGTGAAGGGGTAGAGAGAGTTTTAGGCCGTCCGATTCAATCTCATTGGCCCAGAATAGTCTGAGCCCATAGCTACCCTGGTTTTAATCTTACCCGTGGATCTGTCAATCAACGGCCTAAGGGATGCTTCAAGTACTGATCTAATCTCCCCCGTCCACATCAGATCGGACGGCCAGAACGCTTCTTCAACCTAGAAACGGTGGCGGCGCCAGATACCGAGCAACAGAGCAACACCGGTGCCCCAAACGACCATCTCGACCTCTCTCAAGCACACGGGGGCACGATTTCTACCATGGATAGGCTCTACGCGATGTGGAGGAAGAGGCAAATAGTTGGGACCCGATCGTACCAGCGGTGGAGGACGACTGAAGGCTCGGCCACGGCATATGGCAGTCCCGGAACAAAAACTCAATTCCGGCGAGCAATTGGATTTGCCCAGATAGCAGATTTCCCTCGACGCGGCCATGGGAGCTCCCCAGTGATGCCACAAACGTCCTCGACCACCAACTAAAAAGCTGGAAGCAGTGCTCATGGGTTGTCCGCGGAATAGCAGGCAGAGACGGAGGCGCGGACGCGCCATGGCGGCCGCATCATCGCAGTCGGCACGCAGCAAAAGCGGCACGCAGAGGATCCAGGACCACGACAGCGTTATTCTTTCCCTCGTTTCGTCTACCCCATGCCAGCCATAGCTCATGGCAAGCGGTGGCTGGCAGGTCACCTGGGCAACCCCCAGACCACCCATTGGTGCCCAAATCTTGTAGCAGAAAATAGAAATTGGGTGAGGAAGACATGGAGGTCAGGATATAGGTACCGCACCATCGTTCGGAGCGACGGGAACCTTGCCCACGGTGCGATGCAGTTCAGCACAGACCATAGACTCCGACGAGCGTCTCTCGCCCTGCTTGATCCTTCCTTCGTGCGCCAATAAGCCCCCAACCATGTAGAGTGATCCAGCGAGTATTCTGACGCTTCAGCCAAGGATTCGACTGCGTGAGTTGACCCTCACATTGTGCCCTCTCTCGACTTGCAATGACTTCTAATTGAACGGTACTAGAGCCCGGTTTGGTGATCTGCTGGATGGTGTGATGGTAAGGATTATGGGGGAAAGTCTGGTTTTATAGTCTGATGGAATCATATCCTGCGTGGAGCCGGTCGAGTTTGTTAAGATCTGCTCCTCCAAATCCTAACAACCTCCGGTCTATTATGCTTGCACATAAGTGGAACACGATGAGAAGGCTAGTAGCAGTTCAAGGGAGGGTCCCATGGTCAGTGACACGTACATGAGGAAAAAAACGGATGATGTCCCATCCACTTGCGGACCATTAGAATAAAGAAAAGGAAAAAAAGAATTTGCACGTATGGCAATGTGTGAGCCGGCTGTACAATTTAGGATTGGGCCGAGTAAGTTTCTTGCCTTTTTCTTTTCTATTTTTGTTCCTTTCTAATTTCTGTTTTAAATATCCTAATTCAATTCAAGTTTGGGTTCCTAAAATTTCATATTCCAAACTCTATACACTGTCAAAAGTCCAGCATTGATGCAGGGTATTTATTATTAATTTATTTAGGCAATTGTTTCAAGTATGCAACCCACACATTATTCAAGAAAGTATTAGTTTGAATGTGTAGGCGAATTAAAAGTTCATAAAAAGACTTCAACATTTATTTATTTAAGGGAACATAATTCCTTAGTATCGAATCTCAACTAGGAGATATTTAACTTATTTAGAAAGGGATTTAGACTCGTCTAATAATAGAATAATCCTTAAATAATAGAGAATATTTCTATTTTTTTCCTTTTGGAGTTTCAACTTAAATTTTAGCTTTAAAAGTTTAGATCTAATTTAGAATAACCAAACTTTTGGTATTATCTAATTATTTATTATTACATTTTTTAGAAAGATACACTTTTAATGGAAATTTTTATTTTTATTTTTCTAAACCCAAAATTATGATTTTGGGCTGTTACACTAAGTATACTAATACTCAGCTAGACTTACCCGGTGTGAGGAGTCTACTCCTCTACCTCTAGACCATGCAGTTGTTTGGCTGAGGGGGTTTGTTTTGCCAAAAGCACTAGCTGAGTCTAAAAACAGTTTTAGCTTTTCCAGTTCTAGCATAATTAATTTAGCTAAGTTTGCTCCTTCTAAGCATACATGGTAGCAACCATTTAGTATAATCAACATGTTATCTCAAATAAAACCTCATTTCACTTCTTACTCAATGCAGTACAAGGGGTCAAGCAGTCTCATTAGCTGCGAGAAGCAGACGATTTGAATCGAGTTTTTAAACCTTGCAAGGTAAACCTAAACACACGACATGTAGGGGCACTCATGTCCCCACACAGGTCAATCGTCCCCATCAATTCCCCATTCGCGGCCAGGGCTCACTGCCTTGGCATACAATGCTCCACTGACCCCGGCTGCCGCCGTGTACTGACCGCACTTGTACCCACCATAGCTAGCATGGGAGACCCAGTCTCAGGACAGGTGAGGGGGAGAGTCCGCTGCCTGGCTTCACTTAGGTAGTAGGTTTACCGGTTACCATATTTCCCGACATGTGTTTAGTACTTTCAAATGCTTGACTCAGGTATCCACACATTAATCCATAATTCCATTTCCGTCTCATGGAGAAGGCATCCACCCTGGATCCAAATCCATAGACCACCATAGATCCCGTTATCAAGATGATAGATTCAATTCCTGGCCTCGGTCGATCCCCAGGCGAGGCCGATCTAACAAAAGCTGTGCCATTTCACGCCCGACAAGAGAGAAGCTATCCGTGCCGAGCTAGCTCGCTTAGTCGCAGCAGGGTCAATTAGAGAAGTACTGCATCCTGAGTGGTTAGCCAATCCTGTTCTTGTACTCAAAAAGAATAAAGTGGATTGGTGCATGTGCGTCGACTATATAGATCTCAACAAACACTGTCCGAAGGATCCCTTTGGACTTCCTAGAATAGATCAGGTGGTAGATTCAACCGCCGAATGTTCTATACTGTCATTCTTGGATTGCTACTCGGGATACCATCAAATCAGCTTGGCAAAAGAAGACTGAGGAAAAAACAGCATTCATTACCCCATTTGGAGCTTTCTGCTATACCTCCATGCCGTTCGGCCTCAAGAACGCTGGAGCAACTTACCAGAGATTCATTCAAACATGCTTAGCCGATCATTGGGGCAAGCGGGTAGAAGCCTATGTTGATGATGTGGTGATCAAGATAGAAAACTCAGAAAATTTCATTGAAGATTTGCAACTGGTCTTCAACAGTCTGAGGCGATATCGGTGGAAGCTCAATCCTAGAAAATGTGTCTTTGGAGTGCCAGCAGGGAAGATGCTCGGATTCATTATCAGCCACCGAGGGATTGAAGCTAACACGGAAAAGATCGAGGCTATCATGAGGATGGAAGCATCACGGTCACAGAAGAAAGTGCAAAGACTTACTGGATGCATGGCAGCTTTAAGCAGGTTCATATCAAGGTTAGGAGAAAAAGGCATATCATTCTACAAATTGCTCAAGAAGGTGGATAAGTTTCAATGGACCTCAGAAGCTCAGGAAGCTCTTGATGCACTAAAGAAATTCCTGACCACGCCGCCAATGTTGAAGCCGCAACGCCGAGCCACGCCAAACCAGCCGGCAGAAGATCTGCTGTTGTACATCTCTTGCACGACTCACGTGGTGAGCACCGCGTTGGTAGTCGAGCAAGCAGAGGAAGGACATGCATATCCAGTACAGCATCTCATCTACTTCATCAGCGAAGTTCTGGGGCCATCTAAGAAGAAGTATCCTCAAGTTCAAAAACTATTGTACGCAGTACTTCTAACTGCACGCAAGCTCCATCACTACTTCGATGACCACAAAGTCATAGTAGTCACCGGGTTTCCAATAGGGGACATTCTCCACAATAAAGAAGCCATTGGAAGAATAGCCAAGTGGGCCTGCGAGCTGGGAGCTCACGACATTGAGTTTCGGCCTCGTACTGTAATAAAGACTCAAGCACTGGTTGACTTTGTATCAAAGTGGACCGAGCAACAAGTACCAGATAACCCAGAGACTGCAGAAGTATGGTAGATGTATTTTGATGGCTCGCTGAAGCTGTAGGGAGCAGGCGTAGGGATCCTCTTCATTGCACCTGGAGGTGAACAACTTAAATATGCTCTTCAGTTGTTATTCTCAGCATCCAATAATGCAGTAGAATATGAAGCTTTGATCCACAGATTGAACATTGCCATATCACTGGGCATTAAGAGGTTAATGGTGTACGAAGATTCGTTGGTGGTCATAAGTCAGATAAATAAAGAATGGGATTGCTCGAATGACTCTATGGGCAAGTACTGCACAGCCAGTCCGAAAGCTGGAAGACAAATTTGAAGGGCTAGAATTTCATCATGTGGAAAGAGATCGCAACGCAGCAGCAGACGTGGTGTCGAAACTAGGATCTAGTCGGACCTAGGTTCCACCGGGAGTTTTCGTCCAACAGGTGCCACGCCCAAGCATTTCCTCAGATCAAGCAGAAGAGTGCAATGTTTTAAGTCAGCCAGAGTCAGACTCTAATAACTGGAGGGAGCCCATCATCAGATATATAAAGAATGAAGAGGAACCAAATGACAAAGCCGTAGTAGAACGCATCGCAAGGCAGTCAGCCCACTACACCCTCATTGGGGATGCAATGTACAGAAGGGGTGCAACAGGATTCCTCATGAAGTGCATTCCTTCGGTTACTGGGAAGCAACTGTTAGATGAGATCCACGCCGGACAGTGTGGGATACACGCAGCATCCAGGACTCTGGTTGGGAAGGTCTTCAGGTCTACTTTCTACTGGCCGACAGAAAAGAGTGACACAGCCGAGTTAGTCCAGAGGTGTGAAGCTTGCCAATTCTTATCAAAGCAGCAGCATTTACCAGCACAGCAACTGCATACCATACCCGTAACATGGCCATTTGTGTGCTGGGGACTGGACATGATTGGACCCTTCAAGAAAGCTCAGGGAGGATACACTCACGTGCTGGTCGCCATTGACAAATTCACCAAATGGATAGAATACAAACCCATTGCTTCTCTAACCTCAGCCAAGGCAGTGGAATTCATACAAGATATAATATTCAGGTTTGGGATACCGAATAGCATCATAACCGACCTGGGATCCAATTTCACTAGCTCTGAATTCTTTGATTTCTGCGAACAACAAAGCATCCAGATCAAATATGCGTCAGTAGCACATCCAAGGGCCAACGGTTAGGTACAAAGGGCTAATGGAATGATACTGGAAGCACTCAGGAAGAAAGTCTTTGACAAGACTGAAAAGTTCGTGGGAAAATGGATCAAAGAGTTGTTGTACGTAGTTTGGAGCTTAAGAACTCAACCTAGTCGAGCTCTGCATGGAAATACTCCTTTCTTTATGGTCTATGGTTCGGAGGCAGTGCTACCTGCCGACCTCAGGTTTGGGGCACCAAGGCTGGTCTTCGAAAGCATAGCTGAGGTAGAGGCTACCAGATTAGAGGACATTGACGTATTGGAGGAAGAGCGATTGAATAGTAATTCAGTCAGCTAGATACCAGCAAACCCTGAGGCGCTATCATGACAAGGCCATATGACATCGATCCTTTGTAGTGGGAGACTTGGTCCTTCACTGAATTCTAACGGGGGAAGGACGGCACAAATTGTCACCACTATGGGAAGGGCCATTTATAGTAGCAGAGGTCACTCGGCCAGGATCATATAGGCTTAAATGGATGGCACGGAAATAGGGAATTCATGGAATATAGAGCATCTTAGAAAGTTTTACCCTTAGCAAGATTTCAAAAGCTATCGGGGGAGCATTGTATTCTGTAATTGGTAAATACCTCATCAATAAAAGATTTCGTTCTCAAGGGCACTCGAACTGTTTATTATCAATCAGCACTCTTACTCGACTTAGGGTGACCACTATACCCTACTAACGGAGCAATCGGCTTAAGTTGGCGGTGACTTAAGACGGTGCAACATGCTCACGCTTACTTGACTTAGGGTGACCACTATACCCTACTAATGGAGCAATCGGCTTAAGTCGGCAGTAACTTAAGACGGTGCAACATGCTCACACTTACTCGACTTAGGGTGACCAGTATACCCTACTAATGGAGCAATCGGCTTAAGTCGATAGTGACTTAAGACGGTGCAACATGCTCATGCTTACTCGACTTAGGGTGACCACTATACCCTACTAACGGAGCAATCGGCTTAAGTCCGTAGTGACTTAAGGCGGTGCAACATGCTCACTGCTTACTCGACATAGGGTGACCACTATACCCTACTAACGGAGCAATAGGCTTAAGTCGGCAGTGACTTAAGATGGTGCAACATGCTCACGCTTACTCGACTTAGGGTGACCACTATACCCTACTAACGGAGCAATCGGCTTAAGTCGGCAATGACTTAAGACGGTGCAACATGCCCACGCTTACTCGACTTAGTGTAACGTGCTCGCGTTTACTCATCTTAGGGCGATCTCTATGCCTTACTAGCCGATCAATTAGCATAAATTAGAAAAAGATTCCAAAACCAGCACACTGCACTTACTTCTACAATCAATCATAACAACTGTTGAATTCTAACAACAGAAACAAAACGTTATGGTTTTTCAGCTGAGTATCTTCTAAACACAGCGAAACATCTCTACTTGGTAATGTCTTTTGCAGGAGCTATCGAGGAGGAAGGGCGACTCAAAGCATCAGGCGCAGCCTTAACGTCCGCCACAATGTCATCAGGAACAACTACACCAGTCCTTCTCATCAAGATTCGTCCCGCGCGAATTGCTTTATCCATAGCCTTGTCACGCTGGGTCTTCAAAACAGCGCAGTTGTCCTCTGCAACCTTGGCAGCCAGTCAAGCGGCCTCTAGCTCCTGGGCAACTGATCTCTTGGAGGCACGCAGATCCTTAATGACAGAGTCCTTGCTTGACACAAGCTGCCTGAGCCGCAAGATCTCATCCTAGGATACTTGCAGTTCATGGCGATGATGATCCAGATCTGCCATGGTGAAGCGGTGGCTCCTCTCCAAGATGGTTAGAGAATTACTGGTGTCACGATATAACCTATCCAGATTGTCGCGAGAAGCTGCAAGTGCCCGTTTCTCCTCCTACAGACAAGAATCAACCCTCAAATATCCAGAAATCAGTAAAAGCACAGCAGATCCAATTAAGTAAGCTTTCCTCGTTAATCGCCCTTTCAGAGTCAAGCTGAGCATTAAGAGAGGAATTCAAGGAATTTGCGTCGTTTAAAGAAGCAGAAACCCGGGCCAAGTCGATCTGACCTTGGGAATATTTCTCCTCAAGCTTAGAATACTGCCGAGTTGAGTCGGTTTGATGTTGAAGATATCTCTCCTCAATCTTAGAATACCACCGGGTTGAGTCATTTTGATGCTGAAGATGTCTCTCCTCATGCTCAGAGTACCGCCGGGTCATATCTGACAAAAAAGCAGCCAAAGAAAAGATACATGGTTAAAAACAAATTAATCAATCAACCAAGAATGAAGCAAAGGTACCAACCAGCATTTGACGCTTTCAAATCAGCTATCTGTCTCTGATGCAGCAATGAATTCCACTGCGTCAGAGACAGAACTCCTTCTGGAATAGCAGCGCCATGTGATCTCAGTTGAGCAGACATCCCATCAAACAAAGCCTGTTATCAAAAACAAGTGAGTACGAAGAAAGTAACTTACCAGGAGGAATGACAGAATGAAAAAAGCTAATTTACCTGAAGATTAGAAAAGAATGAAGGCAACCCCAAGTCATGAGAAGTTGTGTTATAACTCGACGAAGGAAGATCAACTGGAACAATCTGAAAAGTATCGTCGGGGGTTGATTCAGCTCCACCAGCAGATATCAGAATCCTGTCACCTGGTGCACCGACCTCTAAGGCGACTCCCTCACTTGAAGTTAAAGAAGTATGCATCACTATTAGTCCATCAAAATGTGGTGGAGACAACCCGACTTGGACATCCATGGATGTATGGGAAGGAGAACTCGCTCGGACACCCTCGAGGGCTGGGTTGTAGCTCGCACCACCCATCGAAGCCGAATCGCTACCAGCAACACCCTCGGAAGTTGGGTTATAACTTGCATTACCCACCTGAGCTGGATCATTACTAGCAACACCCTCGGGGGCTGGGTAACCGACAGCATCACCCTTAACAACTGGATTTTCTGCAACAACCACCTCTAAGGCTGAAGGATCCTCAGTCACCTCCATGGGAGTCAAGCAATCTTGACCAACCTCTTCACACTGAAGACCGCCTTCCAAGGTCAACGACACGCGAGATGTTGCCCGGGATACCTCTAATCCCACATCTGGAATGTCAGAACAAACATCCATCATATCACCATCAGTCGGCTCTGACAGCATATCCTCAGGAATGACATCCTCAAGGGTCTGATCAAAATATGTTATAGATAAATCCTGAAGGCTAACAAGAGCTGACAGGGCTGGAGAAGGAATATCACTATCTCCGCTACTACCTCTGTAGAGTCGGCTATTCTTGCGAATTAATGGAACTTCTTCTTCTTCATCATCATCCTCATCAAAAATGCGGACAAAAGATGGTGCAGGATCACACCCATTGGGCTCAGCTACAACAGAATTACACCCATTGGGTCCAGCTTCAGCAGGGTCACACCCATTGGGGTCAGTTGGTGCACGGTCACACCCATTGGGGTCAACTTCAGCAGGAACACCACCAGTGAGATCAACTCCAGTAAAGACCTCTGCCGGTACTTGTTCAGCAACAGGAGCAGAAGGGCCAGCACCCTGGTCCAAGCATGACAATCACCGAAGCCGTCTCTTTTTCTTCTTCTTTTCTTCAGCAGGCACAGCCGGACGACTGACCTGGCAACCACGCTTTGGGCGAGTACCCTCAGGCTTTTGGGCATCTGTTGTTTTGTCAAGCTCTGGTATAACTGCAACAGCCATTGTTTCAGTAGGGCCCGAGTCAGATGATTCTCCAGCCAACATGTCAAGCATAGCATTCATTTCTGCATCATCTGGACTCGCTGACATCTCAAAATGAACTTGCCTCTCATCATTGGGAAGATCACAAAGAGAAGCAACCAAGACCTCAATATCTTCGGGAGAGGGTCGCACTCTAAGACCCAGGCCACTATCACCAATAGGAGGATTAGACACAAAATTGAAAAAGGACTTAGGAGGTGGCAGATTCCAAGCAGAGTAGGCAACAGGAGCACCAACATTTGATACTTTGCCTCTCAAGATCATGTCTAGTCGGCCCTCACCAAATCCTTAGCAGGAATTCTCCTATTGGTAACCTGAGTGGAGTCGGTAACACCACTGTACAAGTAAGCCGGGTATGCTCTGTCCTTCAAGGGTTGGATGTTCTTAAAAACAAATCAGCAACCATAGCTTCGGCGATCAGACCTCTTTCCTTCAGCAGACAGACTTCAGCAAGCAGAACCTTAGCCTTTGTTACTTCCAGGGCAGTAGGAGACTCAATCCAACTTGGAGTGCGCACATCTGGCTGTCTTCCCGACTAAGGGGGGAGGGACTTGTCGTGGTTTTCCACAATAAACCACTCAAGACACCACACTTTAATGTTGTCCTTAAGTGGAATATCAAGATATTCAGTTTTCCTTCCACGCCGCATTTCCAGACTTGCACCACCCACAAGTTGGTGCTGACCCCCAGCCATCCCAGGTCGACAATGGTACAGATACTTCCATAAACCAAAGTGGGGAAGAACTCCGAGGTAGGCCTTGCACAGATGAACAAAGATAGAGATTTGCAAAATGGAATTGGGATTCAGATGAGTTAGGTTCAGATTGTAAAAATCAAGGAGACCGCGGAAGAAGGGAGAAATGGGAAGAGCAAGGCCGCGGATAAGAAAAGGAACATAAACAACGGACTCGTGGGTATCCTCTGTTGGCACAGTAACCCCACGACAAATCCACTAAGAACAAAGCTCTTTCGGAGGAAGAATTCCAACATCAACAAGTTGAAGGAGATCCGATTCCGAGACAACAGACATGTGATTACCTGCGAAAGGCAACTGGCTGTTGGGGTCGATGGGAGGAATGACCACTGCAGTAGAATTTTGGTTCTTCCGCTTGGGCGCCATCGCAATCTCGTTAGCAGATCGAAGGGAAGCGAAATCAGAGGGAAGCAGAGTAGTATTTGGAGGCAGAAAGGTGAAGTTAGGGCTCAGAACACAGAGGCGCGCGACGACGTGATATAAATGGGGTTTTCCCGGGTCAGACACCATTTCTAAAAAGTGCCAAGTCATCACTCGGAAAAAGCAAGACAACCTGGCATAACTCGGCGGCTACCTCTAAAGCGCCAACGTGGCCCAACATAACTCGGTTGTTACCTCTAAAGCGCCGACGTGGCTCGATATAACTCGGTTGTTACTTCTAAAACGCCGACATGGTCTAGAGCAGCTCGGCAGTTATTTCTAAAAAACGCCGGCAATGCATAACTCAGCCGTTTTCTCCATGTAAACGCTAGTAGAACCAAATGCGACTCAGCAATTACCAGTCATTACTCGGGTGTTATCTCTAAGAACAAACGGCAACGCTGGGAGTGAATACAAGCTATCGATTGACTATAAAAGAGTGATGGAAAAGCAAAAATGAGAGACTCAAAACAAGCCGAAATTTTCTTCAATATATCAATAAGGGAAGTCCTTCCACATACTCAAAGACCAACTCATTATGAGCCGGCCTTCCTTCCCTTTTTCGCTACATTACATTACTACACTACCACACTACCTACACTACTCTATACTACTAACTACTACTACATTATTCCACTATTACTAATACTACTTCTACTTCTACTTATCTATACTAATATTTAAGCCAGCGACGCTTTGCCGCTGCCGCCGTCGTCCTTGCCACTGCCGCCGTCGCCCTTGCCGCCATCGCCGTTGCCCTTGTCGCCGCCGTCGCCACCGCTCCCCTCCTCAGACGAGTCAGAGGAGTCCTCCTCGTTCGAGGAGACCTCCGACTCATCCGAGCCCTCGAGCCTGGAGCGCTCGACGGCCTGGATGTACGTCCACACCTCGGCGGCGATCCCCTGGGAATTGTCCGAGTCATCGGACAACACCGGGGGAGAGGTGTAGGCTGGCGACCCCTCGGACTCGGAGGAGAACTCCTCCTCTGAGTACTCAGAGTCACCGAAGTCCTCGGAGGGGGGACTCGGCTCGCGCTTCCGCTTGTCGCCGGAGTGGTGCGATGAACTTCCGCCTTTTTTGCTCTTGCCCATGGCGGAGTAGAAGAGAAGAGAAAAGAGGAGAATAAGCAACAAATGGCCGAGAGATGTGTGAAGACACCAGTGAAGCAAGCGCTCTATTTATAGGGGCGGGAGGCAACCGCTCATCTCCTACCACGGTCACCGAACAGTCACAAATATTCAATATGCAATTCAAATCGTCTAGAAACAAGTCAGGTGGTAGATGCCGTTACACGTAACACGACACCCATTGGGACTAAAGTCAACTGCTTGGACGATATGATTACACCCCGCGGTCACGTCAAGTTACTACTCAGGGGCAGTTTGCTAAACGCTCAGCGCACCAAGTCGTCCCTTGGCTACACCCATTGGGGGGATGTCCAGGAATTTTCAATAGATTTTCCCAAGCAGTCGCATCCATACAGTATACGCAATGAATGTATCAAGACAAAAGGAAGATATCGATAGAGATCGAAGGAAAGCCAAAAATAGCTGCTAAAGTACAAGTCTAATCCACAGAAGCATTGAAGCACGAAGCGAAATGAAGACCAGCCAAAGAGCCATCTACTAGACATCCAATCTGTCGCCGATCAAATAAATTTCAAACCTAACAGGACATGGGTAGACCGCATTACTAATCTCAAAGGCAAAACTATATGCTAATCTCTAAAGCATAAAGCTGATGATATAATGCCGAATTCTAAGGCATTCGACGAAGATAAAATGATGATTTCTAAAAGCATGAGATGAAGATCTTTAAGTGGATTATTTTCAGTAATCCACTCAAAGCTCGGGGGCTACACCCATTGGGTGCACCTCCGGTGCACCCAATGAATCATTAATCCTAGAAGACAGAATGCTAATTTCTAAAGCATGAACTGATGATGAAATGCTGATTTCTAAAGCATAAGACAAAGATAAACCAACGACTTCTAAAAGACAGGAAATGAAGACCTTTGAGTGGATTATCCTCAGTAATCCACTCAAAGCTCGGGGGCTACACCCATTGGGTGCACCCAATGAATCTCCAACCTCCAAAAACGAAGTGCTGATCTCTAATGCATGAGCTGACCGATCAAAGCTCAGAAGCAATGACTTGACAAGCATACTGTCGAAGCATCCACATTTTAAAAATCAAAACTGCAAGCTGGACCTAGAATCTTTGGGCCGATTATTGCAAAATCAACTCAAAGATTGGGGGCTTGTGGGGGACAGATATCCCCCGGGTCCACTAGAAGGCTAGAAGACCACGCGAAAGGCCTTGGGCCCATTGTTTCGCAAGGCCATCCCTTCGTGGTCCTGGGGAGGAATGTCTGGCAGAGTGGATCGATGTAAGATTGAATCAACTCGAGCCCAGGCGGCCCAATGAATTTAAGCATTATCCACAGCAGTGATCCGATTCTCCCGCACTGCGCCTTTAGGCGTCGGAACTGAATGATGATAAGTCAGTAGAATTATAGGAAGATAAGCTCAGTCGATTCACTATTACTTAGGCACACGTTGTTATCATATCCGCATGTAACGCCCCACGATCGAGTATATAAGGCCTAGGGGGCACCCCCTCAAACAACAACTCACTCATTAGTCGTCTACTCAGCTCTCTTGTATCCCTCATACTAGAGAACTCCCCTGTAACCCACCACATAAAAGATCCACACCAGGAAGTAGGGTGTTATGCCTCTCTAAGCGGCTCAAACCTGTATAAAATTATCCACTCTCTCGTGCATCTAGCACAAACCATCGAGCTACAGTCGGTAACACCGTCCTACTCCAAAAAGCACCTCGAGGGGCAACCCCGGGTGCGCGGTTGGACCCAAAACATCGGCAGTATTTGCTCCGATACCAGCTGTGGCGGAATCGCCCAAATTATTCTAGCTTAAGTGCCCAAGTCACGCCTTAGAGGCAGCAACACACTTAAATCAGAATAACCCATCAGCCCCTCAGATCTAGTCTGATAAAGCCACTTTTCCCGGGATCAAATACCACTAGCTCACTCGAAGGTGAGTCACAGAGAAAATACAATAAAGCAGGAAACCACAAATTAAGGTACTGGAGTTATTACATAAATCGGAGTTTTTAAGTAAACGGAAACAAGTTCATAATTTAAATTGCAGCGGATAGTCGATAACGTCGAAAGCTGAGAAGTAGTGCAAGGCCTAGCCCACTACTCCTCCTGCTCCTCTCCTTCTGGAGCAGCATCCCACTCGATCGTCCAACCTAGTGGCAAGATGGAAGGCCAAGTCACACCATCAACCATGTCCTATAGCATACCTACAAAAATTGTGCCACAAGCAAGGCTGAGTATACTAATACTGAGCTAGACTTACCCGGTGTGAGGAGTCTACTCCTCTACCTCTAGACCATGCAGCTGTTTGGCTGAGGGGGTTTGTTTTGCCAAAAGCACTAGCTGAGTCTAAAAACAGTTTTAGCTTTTCCAGTTTTAACATAATTAATTTAGCTAAGTTTGCTCCTTCTAAGCATACATGGTAGCAACCATTTAGTACAATCAACATGTTATCTCAAATAAAACCTCATTTCACTTCTTACTCAATGCAGTACAAGGGGTCAAGCAGTCTCATTAGCTACGAGAAGCAGACGATTCGAATCGAGTTCTTAAACCTTGCAAGGTAAACCTAAACACACGACATGTAGGGGCACTCCGTCCCCACACACGTCAACCGTCCCCATCGATTCCCCGTTCGTGGCCAGGGCTCACAGCCTTGGTATACAATGCTCCACTGACCCTGGCTGCCGCCATGCAGTGACCACACTTGTACCCACCATAGCTAGCATGGGAGACCCAGTCTCAAGACAAGCGACGGGGAAAGTCCGCGCCCGGCTTCACTCAGGTACCAGGTTTACCGGTTACCATATTTCCCGACATGTGTTTAGTACTTTCAAACGCTTGACTCAGGTATCCACACATTAATCCTTAATTCTATTTCAGTCTCATGGACAAGGCATCCACCCTGGATCCAAATCCATAGACCATCATAGATCTCGTTATCAAGATGAATACATTCAATTCCTGACCTCGCGCGAGTGCTAGAAAAATTACTCGACTCCTACTGAGATCCTAATTAGTAAAGCAGCTACTCAACCTAGCATACTAGTATCCATCTCAAAAAGGAATCCTGAGTTCATGCAACTAAGGGTTTCAAGCAACTCCTACACTTAAGTGCACATTTCAAGCCTACAAACATTAAGTGTAGTAAAGTATAATATATAAATTGGTTATGCATAAACCGGGGCTTGCCTTCAAATGCTGGGGCTGCAGGGAGATCCTCTGTGGCAGACTCGGGAGCTAGCTCCTGGTCTTCCTCGTGGACAGCTCCTTGCTCGAGAATGAGCACGTACTCTCCGTCAACGAGGTTGCAATCTAATGAATGCAATGAGTGAGATATATGTATGCCATGATATGCATTGTGGTAGTAATAGAAATGATCAATTTGACAAAGTAAGGTTAAATCTTACTACGGGCATTTTAGTGGTATACATAGCCAACTTAGGGTCAAGCTTGGTTAAGTTAAATGGTTAGATTATTTTAGTGCCCCACTGATTTCCTTTTAGTGTTTTAGTGAAGGTTTATTATGATCCTTGCTGAATTCATTGGGGTGAGATTCATTTTCCTCTCTTTTTCTCTTTTTCTCCTATGCTTTTAAGGTGGGTTTGAACTACAACATGGCTTTATAAATTTCCAAAAATTCTGTAAAAATTACAGTAGCTTCTCACTAGTATACAACTCTCAGCCTCAAAAATTGAGGCTTAAACAGTTAAGGGTTCACTCTATACAAAATTATCAAGTTGTAGGGCAGAGGGGTTGCTTTGAACTACAACTCTCTTCTAACAGTGGATTATTCCCTAAGGCTTATTTTTTCTGGTATTTAGGTGCTATAATATTACTTTGTACCAAGTTTTAGCCACTGATACTTATTTGTTATTTTATTGTGATTTCCTAAAGTTCTTGCCATGGGGGTGCTTCCTACTACCACTATACTTGAAAAATGTCAAACAACATATTTCAAATTTTTCCTATCTTCTTCTTTGTGCAAGAGAAATCATTCTATAATTTGGAAACTTTTTTCTTAAGGGATAGGGTGGTAGAAATTCTTGTCATATATGGCATTTTTCATGGGGTAGGGGGTAATGTGTGTTATCTTACCCTTTTAATTGGGTTTCTTATTTTTCCCAGGTGGTTTACTTCCTAAATAAATGGGTAAAAATTTGTTTGCTCACTGTCGCACAATTTTAGGCTTCCTTATGATTTAATTAGAACATGGGCCAAAATCATGTTTTAATTGTTCAACCCACTTATTATGATGGGTTGGGGTGTTTATCATTTTTGTAGTGGGGTTCTATCAGTTAGGAGTCTACTGAATTTTTCTTGTTATGTCACACCCAGATTTATAGAGATAAATGTCACAATATAATCAGATTATTTATTACATAGCGGAAATCTTACAAAATAAAAGGTAAATATAAATCAAACTAAGGATCGTCCTTGGCACCATAAAGTCAACTGGGAGACGCCACCTAGATCAAATCGAACTCCTCGATGTGGCTCCTCTTGAATCACCTGTTCTTCTCCTGTGGGGGTGTGAGACAGCAAGGGTGAGCTCACACGTGATCTTAGCTCAACAAGTTGTGGGGAATAATGTGGCATGAACTCACCAAAGGTGGGAGTTCATGTGATGTGTAAAGCTGATCAACATTAGGGGCTAAAGCTGAGCATTGCTTTTAATAAGTTGGCAAATTTTATTAGCAGTTACTAAGTGTAAGTAAATACCAAACCATAATAAATAATAGAACAAAATTTATAAATAATCCTATGCAAATGCAAATGACAAATTGAATTTAAGTTACATAAATTAATGGTCGTGAGCACGGCTAGTATACCAGTTTTACACTCTGCAGAGGTTGCACATCTTTACCCACAAGTCATGTTACCCATCTGCCAAGGGGTCATGAATCCCATACACCTCTACCAAGGAAGCGAGACAGGGTAACACTACGAGGCCTTTACAAAGTTCCACTAGCTTCAGAATACCCGCTATAGTTTCTAGGAAGCTCCAATGTAGGGATCCCTCGCCTAACCGCCATCACAGCAAAATCAACCCAAGGACCTCCCTACACTGACCAATCCCCTACTGACCTTGCCCTTTTTGGGTAAGGTAGTCATCCACTAGCTTTCCTAATTAGTCAGCCAAGGGCATCCCATACTACCCTTGTTGTAGCACTGTTTTCCGAGTGGTTCTCCATGTTCCCATTAACATAATGATCTTATCATGAACATAAATAACATAACAGAATAATAGGAACATGGATATAATGAAATAGTAACCCAAAAACCATGTAAAGCAATAGCATAACTACCCAATGATTCAGGGGTAAACAAGGTAAAAAGATAAACAGTCTTGGGTGACCTATTGGGTCCCATCAAAATTAAACCTATGCATGAATAAGTGATAATAAAGAACATTATTGGGTAACCAAAAGTGGATCAAGGGCACAACTTGCCTGGGACTTGAGATTCCAGTTACCAGGATGATCCACAGGTGACTCATGACCTCACGTAAGTTGTAGCAATACAAACAAACATGGTATAGACAAAATTAACACCACACCAAACATAAGAATAAGCTGCATAATAATGATCTACGTGTCGCTACGAGATCGTGGGTTCGAGAATTACTAAGATCAAAGTTACGATCAACGAGTTATGATTTTATAGAAGATCTATGTGATTAAAATATTAAACTATATTATAAATTGGTTAGTATAAATCATATGAGAGGTTATTCTATAAATAATTATCTCAACTTTAATCTAAGTTATAAATTGACCATAGATCATATTTTAGTAAATAATGATGAGCACATTAACAAGACTAACCAACATAAGTTAAATAAAGATCTAATCATAAAATAATGATACATGGTATAATAAATGTTGTTATTGCATAGTAAATATTTGTACAAGACTAACGCAACTTGAATGGATCAAATCGTAGTTAAAATGGAGAAGTTATGAATTTCTGAAGGTTTTATGTACTTTGTACAAGATCAAATAGGATATAAATTTTAATGTGACTTTCATACCAAAACAGTGGTACTAACTGATAAACAATAATATTACAAAATTATAGGAATTGGAATGGATTAATTTGGACTTCATATGAAATTTCTATGAATTAAACAAATTCTAGCATTTATTTTTGCATTAAAAAGTATTTTCCAAATAAATTTATTTGATTTTCTAATTATCTGGACCAAGCACATCATTACCAGAGAGTCCAGGGGCTAAACCATAAGTTTTACGCAGACACAGAACTCCTCTGTTGTGGACTGCGGGTTGTTTTCTCAAAAGGGCAAGGTCTCTTATGTAAAATGCTTAGCGCGAAGGTGTATGAGGGCATCTGAGTTATCGGATCAAAACTCGACGACCCGGATTAGATTAGATCTCGCCTGACTCTGCATACGATCTGGGTCACTTATCAGGCGATCAACGGCATGTATTCGATGGACGAAGGGGTATGCATCTTTTAATCGGGAGCGCTTGTTCTGAGATCAACGACCAAGGTTGCACCAACCCTAGATCTGAGGAATTGCCACCGTGGTAGTGGTCGTCGCCCCCATCCGAGGTCAGGACTCGATTCCCTCTGCCGAGGCGCCCATTTCAAGGTCCCCACCGGACCACGCTTGGCGATGAGGAGCAATCGCGACCTCGTTGGCACCCTCCACCTCTCTCTCTCTCTCTCTCTCAATTCCTCTTCTCAGTATGGCGCGGCTGGCGGAACAAATTCGAGGCACGGGCTGCACATAAATGGTGGCTGTCAAGTTTATACCCTAGGTCTAGGGTAGCCCCTACCCCACTCCCCGGTCCGAACGGCGCGGTGATCGCAACGTCCATGCGAGGATCCCCTAGGCACGACGCGTGAAGTACGCCAAGGCTGTTGGAGACGACGGGTCTTCGGTCTGGCCCCACCTAGCATAGATACCGCCCCATCCAATGGCAAGCGCATAAACCGGTTAGGCACCGGCCCACCTGTAAGTGAAGCGAGCAGGAGCAACGGAGGGGAGGGCGCGCGCGGGGGGTTTCGTGTGCTGGGCTGAATTAGGTTGCCACGGCCCATTTAGGTTAGAACCTCTTTTCTTTATCTTTTTATATTTTTATATCCTTTATCTTTTTTCTTCTATTTTCTGTTTTTCTTTATTCATAATTATTTTGAATCCAAATTTTAATTTGAATATGAGTTTCACCTTTGAGTCAATTATACAAATTCAAACTCTAGTGTAGGAATAATATACTTTTTCTTTACTCATTTTTTTATCTACATAATATTTATTTTCTTCCCTTTGCTAAATTCTAGAATTTCCTTCTCATTCTCTATTTTCTATCCCCTTTTGATTTACAAATTTAAAATTCAAATCTAGGATAAAGTTTAGGAATTCAATTCTTTAATACATACTCAAAATTGACTATGATGCAATAGATGTATATTTATTTTAATTATTTTATTTATTTGATAGATGTTAGAAATGTGAAAAATACTCAGAATTGTTTCTTTCTTTTTAGGAAAATAGTACTTAGAATGTGGGATAAGAAGTGGAAGTTACATCAAACTTAGATATTCATGTAAATAAATGCTTATGGTGCATCATTTGATGTTGTGCTTAATGTTTTAGTTGAATAGAAAACTTTTCTATTACTTCTTTTCTGAAATAATTCTTGGTTTTCAAAATTGAGTCCTCAAATTTCGATACTCCAATATAATTTGAGATATCTAAATTTATGATTTTATCTCTTCATATATTTATTTTATTATTTATATTTTTTTCTTATACAAAATTTGGGCCTTACATGTTATTTTTGCATTGGTCCTTGTATTTTTAATTATGGCTTTTCATGATTTTCTTAGTGCCAAACAAAATATTTAACCATGGATTGGCTCTGGACTAGGGTTCTCTGTATTTTTCCTATGCTCTTTGCCACTTAAGTATAATAGGAAAAATATGTTCCTTCTCTGTTTATTATTTTCCACAGCCTTTCTTAATTTTCTAACTTTTGGACAGATATGGTTTTTAATGGACAATCTGGAGTTATTTTTGTATACTGGGGTGCTTAGTATTTTTAAATAGTGCATATGTTGGGTATGTACCTCCACAAATTTTCTTAAGCCTAGTATAGGAATATTTCTATTTTTCTCTATATTAATAAGGTTTGGACAGTTTCCTTATTTAATTCAAAACTCTAAAAATTAATACAGAAAACATGGGATTCAGTATTTTTGTCTGATGGTTCATAATATTTTGAATCCAGCAGAATTGGTTTGACTAATATGGATAAGTATTCCTCAAGTTATGAATCTACTAAGTTCTCTGTTCATTAAAAAGGAATAATCAAAAAATGGTTACAGGAATTAGGTTTTGCATCGAGGTCCCTAGCGTGAACTTCCTACTTTTCCTTACATACTAGTCCTCGGGTCACTATTCAAATGTGTCTCTAACAATTCAGAAAACCCCCTGGGGTTTTACTAAACCTAACTCGAGGTCCTTCCCCCAATTAAACAGTGCCCGCGGCGGAGGAAAGGGCGGAGGGGCTTACCGGCGGCGAGATTGCTCCAGTGAGGTGTCCAGGGAGGTCAGGGAAGTCACGGCGGTCACGTCAATGTGCGGATTGCCATCGGAGGTGGCCGGAGCTGGCGGGTCCACGCACGCAAGCGGGGGAGATCGTCGGCAGCGAGGAATCTGGCCTAACTACGGCGACATATCATGATCCAGTGAGTTGGGGAGCTTCACAGGAGGTCAGAGAGGTCATGGGTGCAAGGAGTCGAAGAATGGTTCACCTGGTGGCCCTGTCTACGTGCGGTGGCGGGCTGCCGAAGTCCGGCGATGGTGATCTTGCTGTTCCGGTGAGGCAGGGCCTTGGTCCGTGCTTGGATAAGCTTCACGGCTCCATGGGGACACTGTCCAGAGGCTTAGGTGAGGCTAGGGGTCTCTAGAAATGGCTGGCCACGATGGCCAGCGCTCTCGTGGCTCGGGCGGGTGGCGTAGAGCTCACCAGAGCTAAGGACGGGGTCGAGACAGCGGGGGTAAGCATGGAGTGGAGTGTCGCGCGTCCGGGGGTGGTCTTTAAGGGCGCGGGTGAGCTCAGCTGAGGGTGGCTCTAACACGCGCTCGGGGTGTGCACCAGGGAGCGCCAGTGCATGCTCTGGCGCCTGGGCACGGCGTCGAGCACGAGGCAGCATAGAGAATGGTCAAGTTCAAGCGCGGATTGGCTCCAAATCTTCACGATTATGGCCATGATCTCGTTGAGAGATCTCTTCACCGGACCTTCTTTTGTCGTTTATGTGTGGTGGCTTATGGGTTTTGTTCACTGGAGCCAAAGATATGGGGTGATCAAATTAGGTTTGTCTCACTGCTGAAACTCAAGATGAAATCCCTGACTTGACGTGTCTAGGGCACGAATCTCGATGCCATCTTCACCCAAGTTGCAGAGGGGTTAATTTAGCACAACTTTGTCAATGTGGGCTTAAGGATTTGAACTAGGGATCAAGGTGAACGTGCTCGAGTTCTAGGTGAGGGCTGAAATTCAGAAATCTAAATTTTTAGATTTCCCTAGAGAGCTCCCACTTGCATGCCCTTTTTGGGGATTTTAAACAATTATTTTGGCCAAACTTTTCTAATAGTTATTGTTTTTAATTAGTGTATTTCAACTTTTATAATTGGCCTAAGCCATGATTCCATGTTTTTCATGGTCTTTTTACCAATTTCCCCCTTTTTACTTAAATGGCCTAATTGAGGTTATTCTAGGGTTTAGACATTTTCCCCACTTTGAGTGCATGATATGATTAAAGCATGATTCTTAAGACAAAAAGACTTAGTTGAATTTTTGCTCCTAAGTTTTTGGTGTCTTTTGTTCAATTTGATTCACATGAGATAATGATCTTGAGTTAGCACTGAGAAGAACTCTAGGTAACACTAGGGGTGTTACACCTTTGCAAAGATGTCTTTAATAGAGTAAGAAACCATAGAAATTCTCATGATTTGTGGATGGATATATGTGCTCTACATGAAGGGACTAGAAGTGAGAATGAGGAGAGATATCACATTGCTATGAGAAAATTAAATTCTTTTGAGATGCTTGCAAATGAAAATGCCAATGATATGTACTCATGTCTCAATATTCTTGTAGAGGAAGTAAATGGCTTGGGCTTACACAAATTTCACAACCAGATGTTGTGAGGAAGATTCTCAGTGTCCTCCCAATTGACAAATATGGACACATTGTCATAGTGCTGCATCAGATGGATCTTTCAGTTGCTACTCCTACACAAATATTGGGAAAGATCAATGCTCATGAGATGTACATGCACATCAATGACAAGAATGAGTCATCTTCCAAGAGAAAGGATTTGGCTCTCAAAGCCAATCAAGAAAAGAAAGGAAAAGCTAAAGTACAAATTGAGGAGGAATCCTCAAGTGATGATGATCTTGATGCTAACATTGCCTTGATGGTGAGGAAGACCACCAAGATGTTAAAGAAGCTCAACTAAGAAGGCATCAAGTTTGACTCAAGAAAGAAGAAATTCTTTTCCAGTAAAAGAAAGCCCATTTCTAAAATGGATTGCTACAATTGTGGAGAGCTTGGTCATCTTGCTCATCAATGCAACAAGCCCAAGAAGAACAAGTTCAAGGGCAAGAAAGAAGATGACAGTGATGATGAGAAAAAGGAAAAGAGATTCTTCAAGAGGAAGGATGTGAAGAACAAGAGGTTCCACAAAAATAAAAATGGAAAGGTATACATTGTTGGTGACTGGCTCACTGACATTGAGTCATCAAGTGGGTCTTCTTCAAGTGAAGAAGAAAATGATGAAAAAGATGCCGCCATCGCTGGGGATTTCTCTTCACCACCACCATCACCCTCATCGACTTCTCACCTATGCCTCATGGCTAAAGGTGAACAGAAGGTACAAATTGATAATGATATTATTGATGATAGTGATAGTGATAGTGATGATGAATTTGCTTCACCTTCCTATGATGAACTAGCTAACTTGCTTAAGGAATACACTCAAATCATTAGGAAGTCAAAGGCTAAATGTGATAAGTTGAAAGATGAAAATGAATTTTTAACTGCCAAATATGACATAGTTGTAAAAGCTAGTGATGAGATGAAAGAAGAAAACAAAATTATGTCATCCACTGTAAATGAGCTTAAATCCTCCCTAAAAGATGCTAAGGATAAGTGTGACAAATTAAATGAAGCAAATAGGGAGTTGAAAGATAGATTAGTAAAAATTAAGGAAGACTATACAAAGATTAAAATTGATCATGATAATCTTCTTGTTGCAAATGAGCTTTTATCCTGCAATACACATGAGGCTATTAACCCTGTTGTTAAGATTGATGTAGCAACCTCATGTGATGATTTGAGCCAAGATGATCAAACTAGTCTTCATGATGAACTGACTGAAAAAGTTGAAGTCTTGACATTAGACAACCAAAAATTAAAGAGATATTTGACTGATGCAACTACTAGAGGAAAGGTTGCCATTGAGAACAATGACTTCAACAATGAGTTGGCAGTGGATAATGAAAGGCTTAAAAATGAGGTCAAGAAACTTAAGAGTGAAAATGAACATCTTACAACAAGTGTGCAAAAGTTCAATAAGGGCCAATACCTCCAAAATGAATTACGCATGAATACTGTCATGAAAAACAACAAGAGTGGTATTGGATATAATTCTTTTATGCAAAAGAAAGCTACAAATCAATACAAGCCAAAGCAAACTCATAAGCCTATCAAATGATTTGAGTGTGGAAAAGAAGGTCATTTTGCCCACAACTGCAAAGCCAAACCACCAACTCCCTTGCCAAAGCACTCAAGACCATTTGCCTTCAATGCTCACTATGTTCTAAGAAAAGTAGCAAATGGAAAAGTCAGAGTTACATTCCTACGTCCACCAAGCAAGAGTAGACCTAGACAAATTTGGGTTGTAAAGTCCTTGATTGAGAAAGTCATTGATCCTATGCAAAATAGGGCCCTCAAAATTCAAGCTTGATTTGTCTGTGGATGTAGGTGAACTACAAGACTGGTGGGAGTCATTGGGTTATTGACAGTGGATGCACTCAACATATGACTGGCAACCCATGGATGTTCACCTCACTTGACGAGAATGTTGATGGACAAGACAAAATCACTTTTGGGGATAATTCAAAGGGAAAAGTTCAAGTACTTGGCAAGGTGGCAATTTCAAATGATCTATCAATTTCAAACGTTATCTTGGTTGCACCTTTGAGCTTCAACTTATTATCAGTGGGTCAACTTTGTGATCTTGGTCTTCAATGCTTATTCACTCCTACAGAGGTTATTGTATCAAAAATGTATGATGAATCAATGGTGTTCAAAGGATTTAGATACAACAATCTCTACTTAGTGGATTTCACCTCTAAAGATGCATACTTAAGAACTTGCCTCTTTACCAAAGCATCACTTGGATGGCTATGGCATAGAAGGCTTGCACATGTTGGAATGAGCACACTCAAGAAAGTACTAAAGAAAGACATGGTTAGAGGACTAAAGGATGTTGTATTTGAAAAGGACAAGCCTTGTAGTGCATGTCAAGCTGGAAAGCAAGTTGCTAACACAAATCCTACAAAAGCTTTTATGTCAACATCAAGGCCACTGGAACTGCTTCACATGGATCTATTTGGACCAACAACTTATGCAAGTGCTGGTGGCAACCTCTACTGTCTGGTTATAGTTGATGATTTTTCAAGATACACTTGGGTGTTCTTTCTCCATGATAAATTTGAAGTTGCATCTATATTCAAGAAGTTTGCCAAGAAAGCTCAAAATGAATTTGATTGCAAGATCAAGAAGATTAGAAGTGATAATGGAAAAGAATTTGATAACACCAACATATATGAATATTGTGATAAGATTGGGATCAAGCATGAAGTTTCAGCAACATATACACCTCAACAAAATGGAGTTGTTGAAACGAAGAACAGGACCTTGATCACACTTGCAAGGACAATGATTGATGAGTATAACACACCGGAGAGGTTTTGGGCCGAAGCTGTCAACACTGTATGTTATGCATCAAACATGTTATTTCCTCACCGGCTACTTGAGAAGACTCCCTATGAACTGCTAAATAGGAAAAAGCCAGATGTCTCCTTCTTTCAGGTGTTTGGATGCAAATGCTACATCTACAAGAAACGCCATTACCTAGGGAAGTTTCAAATACGTTGTGATATTGGTTTTCTACTTGGTTATTCATCAAAATCCAAAGCATATCGAGTATTCAATCATGTCACTGGCGTGGTAGAAGAAACATATGATGTGGAGTTTGATGAGACTAATGGCTCCCAAGGAGCACTTGAAAATCTTGATGATGTAGGTGATGAACCACTTAGGGAAGCCATGAAGAACATGCCAATTGGAGCTATCAAACCAAAAGAAGATGATGAAGAGGTGCAAAACATTGACAGGCCTTCTTCATCAAGTGTACCACAAGATGATGAAAAAAGATGAGAGGCATGCAAATGAAGATACATTTGTCTCTCATGAACAAGCAAGGGTACAAGCGGAAGATGTTGATGCTCCATGATCTTCTTTTCAAGTGGTTGACAGGAGAAACTCATCACTACTTCAAGCACACCATCAAGATCAAATCATTGGGAGTCCTTCACAAGGGGTTATTACTCAATCACATAAATATGCTTCATTTATTGAACATCACTCTTTTGTTTCTTGTGTTGAGCCTATATGTATAGATGAGGCACTACAGGATCCAGACTGGGTGAATGCCATGCATGAAGAACTAAACAACTTCACCCACAACCAAGTTTGGACCCTGGAGAAGCCTCCACAAGATGCAAGGATCATAGGAACAAAATGGGTGTTCAAAAACAAACAAGATGATCAAGGCGTGATTGTGCGGAACAAGGCAAGACTTGTTGCAAAGGGCTTCTCCCAGTTGAAGGCTTAGATTTTGGAGAGACCTTTGCACCGGTTGCTCGACTTGAAGCCATCTGTATCCTACTTGCATATGCATCCTGCTATGATATAAAGCTTTATCAAATGGATGTAAAAAGTGCATTTTTAAATGGCTTCATAAATGAACTTGTATATGTTGAGCAACCACCCGGGTTTGAAGACCCTAGATATCCTAATCATGCTTACAGGTTGTCCAAGGCGCTATATGGGTTAAAGCAAGCTCCAAGGGCTTGGTATGAGCATCTTCGCGACTTCCTCATCGAAAAGGACTTCAAGATCGGGACCGTTGACACAACCTTATTCACAAAGAAACATAACGGTGATATTTTCATTTGTCAAGTATATGTTGATGACATAATCTTTGGCTCGACAAATGATTATCATTGCAAAGAATTTGGTGAGTCGATGTCGAAGGAGTTCGAGATGCCTATGATTGGTGAGCTAACGTACTTCCTCGGCTTTCAAGTCAAGCAAATGAAAGATGGTAACTTCCTCTCACAAGAGAAGTATACCAAAGACCTATTGAAAAGATTCAACATGGAGAAGTGCAAACCAATCAAGACACCTATGCCTACAAATGGACATCTCGACCTAGATGAGGGAGGTAACCCGGTTGATCAAACTCTCTACCGTTCTATGATTGGTAGTTTATTGTATCTTACCGCATCTAAGCCCGATATCATGTTTAGTGTCTGTATGTGTGCTAGATTTCAATCAAATCCTAAGAAAGCTCATATTTGCGCTGTTAAAAGAATTCTTAGGTATCTTAAGCACACCCTAAGCGTTGGCTTTTGGTATCCCAAAGGAGCTACTTTTGATTTAATTGGCTATTCCAATTCGAATTATGTCGGCTGCAAAATTGATAGAAAAGTACTTCTGGGGGATGTCATTTGCTTGGGAGATCACTAGTTTCATGGACATCCAAAAAGCAAAATAGTGTTGCCTTGTCAACCGCCGAAGCAGAATACATTGCCGCGGGTGCTTGTTGCACACAGATCCTTTATATGAAACAAACTCTTCTAGACTATGGTGTAGTTCTAGAAAAGGTACCTTTGTTGTGTGACAATGAGAGTGCTGTTAAAATTGCTAATAACCCTGTACAACACTCTCGCACAAGCACATTGATATCCGTCATCACTTTCTTAGAGATCATGTTGCTAAAGGAGACATTATTTTAGAAGGAGTGAGATCAGAAGATCAATTAGCGGACATTTCACTAAGCCACTTGATAAAACCCTCTTTTGTATGTTGAGGAATGAGTTAAACATACTTGATCTCAGAAATTTCATTTAAAATCTCAAAATGGTGTTGTCAAGCATGCATTGCATATTTAAATTTCTTGTATTGCATCTAGGGCTTGTCTAACCTAGTTAAGATAACCGCCAACAAAGCGAGTGAAAAAGCTTAACTCGAGCTCAAACTTGACAAGTCTTAGTTTTAAGCTTTTTAGCACTTAAAATTTCTTTTACTATGCTATTGTTGGTTCTTGAGATATGTATGTGGCACTGCACTTAGGGGGAGTATTCAAAACTCAAAACATCACTAAAACCCCTAGTGCAAAGCCGCAATACAAATCTCACCATTTGGCTAATTTCTCTAAAAATTATCTAGCCTATGGAAAAATATTTTGAAAATTATGGGAAAATATATGAGGGTACCAATACCTATCCCAACAGGTGTTCTTTTGTGTGCTTATAAGTTGAGATTTGGTTTGGTTCAAAATTAGATAGAAAATTTGAAAAAAAATTCAAAAAAAACCTCTGCTGGGCTCACCGGACAGTCTGGTGTGCACCAGACATTACACTGTGCAGTATTCGGTGCACCAGCTGGCGCGCGCAGATCTCCTTTTTCTCTGTGCGTTGTCCGGTGGTTCACCGGATAGCTATTGTGCGTTGTTCGGTGTGCACCGGACAGGCACTGTAGGTTGTCCGGTGCACCCATAATGCGTTTTTAAAAAACCTTCCCTCGCCTGAGCCCGAGGGAAGGTTTTCTCTGGTGCTCTCTAGCGTTCCCCCCTCTCCTCCTCGCCGCCGACAATCCTTTGGTGAGGATCTCTGGCGAACTGCCCCTGGCCAGTGCTCGCGCTCCTCTCCCTCTGGTGAGCTTCCCCTGTCCATTTCCCCCTCTCTCTCTCCACTCTTTCTGGACAGTGAGATAGAATTTCACCCTCCCTTGCATCTCTTCTCAAATTCTTGTGAAATTTGTGAATCCATGTGTATGTTTGTGTGCCATAGTGCCTCCTTGAACCCTACTGCAGGTATCCATCTCCTATTTGGAGGTTTCAACCCATAAAATAGCTGTTTCACCTAAACCCTAAAACCCCGTCGCACCCATGTGTTTGGTGAAATGCCCAAACCAGCCAAATTTGCTCCAATCGATCCCAAATTTTTCAGGCACCTTCATAATACCTCCAGTAACACATTCGCCAAATTCCATGCCAATCCGATATCCCAAGCACCGGTTTCTCTCAAATCCCCTTTTATAGCCATTGATTCCGAGCCGAGTGCCACAATTCCACTTTCTTCACCTAAAATCAAACCAAACGCACACTTCACTCATATTTACCCATTTAAACCTACTTGTGAAGTATCGGCTCAATTCCAAGTCATTTCATGCCTCAATTCCAATTTCAAACCTCCTATGGCACTATTCCTCGTTTAAACGTCGTTTTCGCGTCGTTTGACCTCTATATCGCCAAATCACTCGTTTTCTGTGTTATAATTCTCTGTGTATGTATTTATTCACATTTCATATACTTATGACTATGTGACTAATACGTGCTCACCTCTTCTGTCATTTTAGTGATCTCGCCTGCCCGTGTGCCCGTCTACTGTCCTCCTGGATTCTCTCTCTCACGTGAGATTTCCAGGTAGTTATCCATTCTTTTGTAATCCTATCAGCTGCTATCTTCTCATGCTCAGTCTTTCACTCTTCTTTGCAGCACTCTGGTCAGGATGGTGCGCGCGAAGAATGTGTCAGCGCCAGGGGGAGGAGACGACGAGGATCCTCCTCGCCCCTTCAGGCAGGTCAAGGGGAAGATCGTGTACTTAGAGCAGCCGGAAGGCCGCAAGAAGCGGCGTTTGGATAGAGCAGCCCAAGCAGCTCTTGCAGTGGCAGCAGCAGCAGAGCAGGTAGAGCAAGGTGGACAGCTACAGATATCATCAGATCAGATTGCCTACCGGGTCTATCGTCTCGCGTGTCGGCCTCGCTCCTCCGCTCCCTCTACACCCGCCACAGCTACCACTCCTCCCACTTCGCCAGCTCCAGTCGCTCCTGAGCCATCCACCACTTTAGCCATACTTAGCACCTCCACCACTCCCGCTTCCACTACTCCTCCTCCCACTCCCATTTCTGCTCCACCCATTCCACCTACCCGCTTTCAGGAGCGAGTCGAGACCGAGGTGCGACCACTGGCTATCGATCCTCGTCTGATTGATCTACAGCGTGCTACTGTGGCCCGGGTACGTCGGTTCAGACACATACCCGTGGAGTCTTGGCTACCTGCTTAGAGGGACCCTGCAGCGGCAGATTTGTTCAGCACCAGGATTTAGGAGTCGTTCTTTCGAGCTCAGATGTCAGCCCAGATAGCTCTGCGCGCACCAGCTATTGGATCTCCCTGCGTTTCTGCTAGCCGCCGGTGCGGATTCTGAAGTTCACCTCTCCTATCTTCTTGGACTTCTCACTTTACTGACTACAAGCGATAGATATGTTGAGGAGTGGGTCTGAGTGTTTTAGGCTCCAGTATGGATAGACCCCGACCACCAGTGGATGAGGTTCCGTTTTAAGCGAGAGGATGTCACTATTCATACTAGCCAAATCCGCCAACTGTTTGGATTTACCGAGTTGTCGACTCGCCTTCACCGCCTCTGCTATGGTACTTCTGAACCTCCTCGACGCCCTCACGGCGGAGTCGCTCCAGCCATAGCTCACGTCGCGGCCATATTCCGACCGCCTTTCACTAATGGGTCGCGACGCTCTCCAGCAGATTTCACTCCAGCGGCCAAGTATCTCTATCAGATCATGAAACGGACGTTACTGCCCCGGATGGATTATAGAGAGGCCACCACTCACATCCAGCTCTAGCTACTTGGTGCCCTGATCTCTCATTCAGAGTTTGATGTGGTTGATTTCCTTATCTGTGAGATCGAGGACACCGTGTTAGATGGTCTTCGTGCCCGGCGACAGCTGCCATATGCTCATTATCTCTGCTACATCTTCGTGCAGCTGATCTGGCCACCGTAGTTCCAGGGCACCCTCGAGGCCTCATGCCTCCAGTTTGGATCCTATCGTCTAGCCCCTGGGGACCTAGTGCTTGCACCTGATCCAGTGCCAGACACTTAGGCAGAGGATGCGGCATACCATCAGTTCGAGACTCAGGGCACAGCCGTTCCTGATGATGATGATGATTTTGGGATCCCGTCCTCTGCCTCTTGTGCCTCCACGCTCACATGATCATGAGGCCGAGAGTTCCAGTGCTGCCCCCTGCTGCCCCTCCTGCCATTAACCCTTCTCTAGCTACGATCCTCTAGTCTCTTACTCAGCAGCAGGCTCATCTGGCAGCAGCCCAGCAGCAGATGTCCGAGAGAATGCTATCCATGTTTCAGACTATTCAGGACAGATAGGACGCTCTGCAGCAGTAGCTTTTGGTAGACAGGGCTGAGCACCGGGCCTTCATGACTCACATTCTTCAGCATACCGGTGTTCAGCTTCCTCCTATTCAGTCTGCACCTCCTCCAGCTCTTCAGGACGCTGTTGTAACAGCGATTTAGTCAGGACCCCCACTACCTTCATTTGGTCCTTCTCCCTCTCCGCTCCGGCCAGTCACCTTGGATTTTTCGTCGCCGGTCATCAGCTCCGTCAGTGCTCAACCGCTAGTGCCACCAATGCCTGCTGTTACCACTGCTGTTGTGGCGGTGTCTGTGACCACCTCAGCTCCGATAGCCCCTGCAGCGCAGCCTCAATCTGAGTCAGTACCAGCTCTAGCTTCTACGGTAGATCCTGGATCTGAGACTAACTCTGACCCTCAGCTTACGTTTGCTCTTCTGCCACGACCGCGACCGGATGCGCCCTCGCCTCCTCCTTCCTCTTCAGGTCTGTAGGTTCGGGTTACCCTTTTGATGTTTGACGCTAAAGGGGGAGAGATATGAGAGTTGTGAGAGCTAGGAGGAGTTAGGGAGTTAGTTGAGAGTCTTATGTATTTTGAATTAATATATGTGCTTGATACTCTCTATACTAGCTCCACTTTTGTATGACGATTTTACTCACAAACTCTATTATATGCTCTCGATGCTTATGTTGATTGTGTGTGTATTGTGTTTTCACCTAATATGTTATCACCAGTCTTCTAGTTCTTATTCATCGATTTCATTTCATTCTTATATGAACAAGAAACTTACGTTGTGTATGCGATCATTCCTATTATTATTTTACACGCTCTTTCTGTCAAAAAAATATTGAGTATAACTAACCAGCTTCTCTATTGACAGAAATTTCAAACAAACTACTCTCACACTCTTGTAGGGTTGTCATCAATCACGAAAAAGGGGGAGATTGAAAGCATCTAGGCCCCTGGTTGATTTTAGTGATTAATGACAATGTAATATTATATGTGACTAGCGTGTGTTTTGCAGAAACAAATGGTAAGTTAGGTCGCATTACAGGAAGATATACTACAACGGTGAAAACAATCCCTAAGATAAGAACTTGAAGCGACGGCTAAAACGACGAAACAAAAGATGAAGGTCTTTGTATTCCGAGTGTCAAGGAGTTGCAGACACTCAGTATAGAGTTAGGTCTTTTATTTTGTTTTAGCCGTACTATAAAGAGGGGGTTGTCGATGAGTAGTTTGACCAAGAGAGTTCTAATGTAGTGTTGGTGCATATTCACACTCACATATAGTGCTAGGTGTTACTCTAGAACATACTCACGAGTTAGAACGAAAACCGATTTAAAAAACAGCAGAAAACAGAAACTAGGGTTTCTAGCCTAGGGGCACCGGACTGTCCAGTGTGCCCTCTGCCAGTGGGGCCAGCCTGGCCCGGGTGTGGGGGATAGATATCCCCCGGGTCCACTAAAAGAGCAAAGGACCTCACGAAAGGCCCAAGGGCCCAATAAATCGTAAGGTCATTCTTTCGTGGGCCTGGGGAGAAACAACCAGCAAAGCAGAACGACATGAGGCCGGATTGGTGCAAACCCGGACGGCCCACAGCGTCGAGCGAGTGACTGCAACAGAGATCCGACTTTCCCGCACTGGAGCCTCCATGCAACGAAGCCATGCGAGGATAAGTCGGCGAGGGTTACGTAGGGATAATCTCAAGAGGTTCACTATCTTTTAGCTACTTATTGTTATCTTATCCGCGTGTACTGCCCCACGGTCGAGTATATAAGGCCTAGGGAGCACCCCTTCAGAACGATCGACCCTTTACTTAGCCACCACGTCAACTCTCTGTATTCTCAATCCAGAGAGCTCTCTTGTAACCACATTCACCAAGCATACACACCAGGACGTAGGGTGTTACGCATCTCCAAGCGGCCCGAACCTGTAAACCTTGTCCACTGTCGCTCGTGCGATCGGCACGAACCATTTTGCTACAGTCGTTGACACCGTCCTACTCCTAAAAACACCTTGAGGGGCAACCCCGGGTGTGCGGTCGGACCCAAAACACCGACACCGGGGAAGACCTATTCCCCTCCAGAAACCCGAGAGCGCGGAGTTCAGAAAGTTGAATTATAGCTTGCACACCGGACTGTCGGTGTGCACCGGACAGTGACTGTTCACTATCCGATGTGCTATCTGCCCAATGGCTAGCTGTCAGAACTAGCTGTTGGAGATGACCGTTGGCGCACCGGTGGTGCACCGGACTGTACGGTGCGCCAATGCGCAGCCAGGTTCTGATAATGGCTAGTTGGTGGGTGAGGGCTATTTATACCCCCTCCACCCACCATATTGATGGTCTTGCTGCCCACATTTACTCCTACACATTAGTAGAGCATTGCAAGCACCACAAACCTTAGTGAGGTGATTAGAAAATCTTAATCCTGCATTTAGACCTCATTAGTGCTAGCGAGAGCCACCTAGAGCACACACCGCATGCATTAGGCTTCTCTTGGTCAAGTGAAAGTCTACGGCTTGTTACTCTTGGTGATCGGCATCACCTAGACGGCTTGGTGGCATTGGTAGCTCAGTGATCACCTTGGAGATCTTGTTGGTGACCCGGCTCAAGATTGTAAGCGGTCGTGAGGGATCCACCACGCCGGAGTGGCAAAGGATCATCTCATAGTGAGCACTTGGTTCTTGCGATAACCAAGGGGGAGTGATACCCTTGCGCGGGTGCTCCAACGAGGACTAGGGGAGAGTGCCGACTCTTCGATACCTCGGGAAAAATTGGAGGAGTCTTCTAAACCTTGCTTTACATTCCACACTTAATTCAAGTATTTTACCTTGTGCATTTGTTTAGCAAGTAGTTCAAGTATTGTCTTAGCATTGTTGTATTTCTACAGTATTCTCTTATTGCTAGTTGTTGGGGTGAAGTTGGGCTCTTAATTAGGGTTTAATTATTGTTGAATTTTAGAAAAGTCTAATTCAAACCCCCCCCCTCTTGGGTATCGTGATCCTTTCAGCCTCCTCTACCACTTCACCCATCACTTATCTTGTGTCTAGATAACAGTTTTATTACCCACAAACCGAGTATAAATTGGTTGTTTGAGGCTATAAATAAATTCAAATGAAAACCTTATCAACTACAAAGTTTCATAACTTTTAGAGTTCTACAAATTTTATTTTGGTACTTTTTCTATCCGAGGCTGTTTGCAAAATTTGTATTTTAAAATTTATTTTCAGATGTAATTTTGATAGCCTAAATGATTTCAATGAAAAAGTTGAAAACTACAAAGTTTTATAGAGATCTAAAACTTTTATTTTGATTGATTTTTTCAAACGACGTCATTTGAAAAACTCAAAAAAAATCGATTTCAAATTTTTTTTCAACTGGTGGGTTTTAAAGGAAACTATTAGTAGAAACAGTATATTTTTGCTAACGGTTTTCTTGAGAAACCGTCACTAAAAATGAAAAAATGCATGATGTTTACTAACGGTTATGGCTAGTTTGGCAACTCCACTTTTCCAAGAGAATTCTATTTTCCCAAAGAAAATTAGTTCATTTCTCTTGGGAAAATGAAAATCACTTATGAAAATAGGGTTCCAAACTAGTCCTTATTAAAGAAAAAGGGCCAGTAAAAATATGTTTCCGCTAGCAGATCTTTAGATTGAACGGACTAGCAGATCCTTAATTGTAAGGACTATTTTATTTCACTGACGTTTGATAAACAAAATCGTCCGTAAAACAAATCCGTCCCTAAAAATTATACCAAAACCGCTACCGCAGACATAGATTAGTGCCGAACGAGCATTGGAGGGAAAACGAAGAGAAGAGAAAACGATATCAACATGTGAGCCCACGTAACGAAGAGAACAGGGTTTCTCCAATGCTATTGTATAGTATCAAATGTCCATTGTCTCCACTACATTCTACACTGACCAAATCTAAGGTTGCCTCCACCTAAACCACCAATGAATGTATTTACAAGCGAACAAACATTGGCTGAAATCGTGTTGCCATAAAAAGAAATCTGCAACTAATGGATTGGTGCAAGCGTGGTGACGATGCTCACAGTAGAACAATGGCAATGAACCGATCATCCTTTCAATCCAGTAAGCCATTTAAACAAAAACGCTATTCACAGTCTAACCTCTGAAGCAACAAAGCAATCATTGACTTGAACTGGAATTAGATGTATTTGCCAAATAAATGGTCACTGTTCTTTAGTATAATCATCTTTTTGCATACAAGAAACAACTCCCTGTTTGCACAGATTAGCTGAGGCGTGAGGGAAGCCATTACAAATACTTACTATGCCATTCACACTTATCATACCGGCACGGTAAAAAAAGATGCCGACCCTGTGTGACACATGTTAAGGAAACACGAGCTGAAGTACTTTAGGGGCTGAACTAGGACATCAAGACAACAGAAAGAGCCTAACCGGTTGTGTAGTTTGCAATAAGGAACTTGCTTTTGCTGGCTTGGTCCTCGTGCAAATCTACCACGTCTTTCACCTTCTCAACTAGCTCCTCCAGACCGGTGACTCCTAAGCTCTCATAGTCAATGATCTTCTTGTACCGTTGCTCATATAAACTCTCAAAATTACCAATGGGAACAGGGCAGGAGTAGCAAACAAGGAGCTCCTGAATCTCCCTTCTGAAGCTGTCTAGATGCTCACTGAACACACATGCAACATTTATATCTGGGTTGATAATTGGTTCATCCTCTGATAATTCATCTGATGAGCTGCCTAATTGCTGACATGCTCCTATCGTGCTTTCTTCAAGAGCAGAATTTCCTCTGTTTTTCTTCGTCAGAATGATTGGCGTACTTGGATAATTCTTCAGGTTCCTATCACCAGAATTGCAGAGACAGATCATCTTTTTATGACCCTTACCAACGACAACAAAAGAGTCCGCCAGCTTCTCGAAAAGATGAACAAGCTTAACAGCTCCATATTCTGATACATATAAATGTCTGCCAAAGAGTTTTAGATACTCTGAGGGAATACGAACAAGTGGGACACATCCTCCAGATAATTCAAACAGACGTATTAGTTGACCCTTCAATCCTTGAAGATCACCAGGACGAACCCACCATGACTGCTCATCTGTCAAACCTTGGTCTGTCTCAGGACTTTCACTCTGACGACATGATAAATTATGAGGCCTTGATGATGTACCACAGTTCACATCTTCAACAGTATACAAAGCTTTGCTTGGTTCTCTAGTTGTCTGGGAAGTGTTATAACAATACATTTGATTAACGGGAGGTCTGCCACCATATTCATTCCTTGATGTTCCGGTATATACAATGGCCTCCTCTTCATTCTGATTATCAGGGAACTGTCCCATATTCCCACTGTTGACATAACATGGATAATCAGCCAGACGGCGCACCAAGGACCTAGGGATCACAACACCTTCACCACGGGCAAGGCCAGGCCAGTCCCACACGAAACTCCCAGCACTGCTCAGAGCTGATGAGACGGTAACTGAAGACGGAATAGCAATGACAATGGTGTATCCACGCTGGCCAAGTATATGCAATGCCGGAGCGAAGTCCACATCACCAGATATGAGCATAATGGATGATGGTGGGTGATTGTCAAGTGCAAAAAGGAACATATCAACCAGTATAGCCTTATCAGCAGCATCTTTCCGTCCATTAGGAACATCAACAAGTTTGACTCCAGTTCTCTGGCATCCCTCCCGGAGTCTCCTTGGGAAAGCATTGAAATCTCCATAAGCAGACAGCATTGTCACCGCACCCCTAACAACAGGATGCATGCGCAAAGCCATCCTAACATTGCCAGCAACATCTTCTGGCCGTACATCACATGGAACAGGACAGTTCTCAATGTCCCAAAAGATAGCCACAGGACCAAGAACAGCATTTGTCTGGCCATTTGTTTGTGAATACTCCATATTTGATCTAAACATCATCATCCTGTTGGGATCTGGTTCCGACACCATAGCTTTTGGCGAGTGTGAAGTGACACGATTAGCCATTGCTTTATCTTCAGAAGACATTATGTGACCTACTTACCTGCAAACCAAAACAAAGATAAAGGGTTCAGAGCACGAAGCAAATAAATGCAAGTGTGAAACATGCAGTGACATCGGTAGCAAATATTATGCAACAGGAATGTAAAACACCTAAACCAACAGGATGTCACAACTAAGATATCATTTCCTATACAACAACATGAAACGTTGTTTCAACCATCCAACAAACTAAATACTACTATCATAATCATGCCATATTAACTTGGGGTTCCTCTTTAAGACAATCACATCTAATTTGCCAAATTTAGATATTATTCTTTGCTATAGCTGAAGAGGGACTATTTCGTGCCCACAGCTAAACAGTGGCATCTGGCCTGGTGGAATCAATATTATATCATGTGATTGGATACATGTATCTGTATAGGTGGGCTCCCTTGAGCCTGATCCAGCGGATACACAACTTTCTCCCGTATCCACGCATGCAGTCCACGCATGCAGCCGTAAATACGCCAGTTGCACATGTGCATGCAGGCTGAACCAACTGCATGCAGGTAACCGGTCGCATGCACAGAGCAAGTCAACGCGTGCGAGGAGCCATGCTACAGAAGTACACGCAACCAATCACATAGATAGTAGATGTGCTAATTCATCACTGCCACTCTAGCGAAAGGTATCATATCTGTTGACTAGGTACAGTATGGACATACCTTGTGCCTATTTCAACAAAAACAGAAAATAATGCAGAAGATTAATATGGACAATAGAACGCTTCTGTTCTGTCATGATTGCATAAAGCGATTACGTTCAAAAAAACGTATGATTACGTTCAAAAAAAATGATTGCATAAAGCGCAACTGGGGTATGAGATGACCTCAAAATGTTTGTACACTAATTGCGTAAAGGAATCCAGTCATGACACAGAGAGGCTAAAGTATTAATAAATATCCATGAAGGTATCATAATAAGTAGTATTAATCAACTGCAACAAAATCCACCACTAGTTAAACTATGTAATGAATAACGACACCAGCTACTCAGCTGCATGCATCAATTTATGTTAAGTTGTTTATGTCCTATGTGTCACTGATATGGGACAAAACTGTAGAAATAGATATGTTAATTCTTGAAATTTTCCAGTTCTTTTCCCCAAAAAATCAGTCTACTTTTCAAATATGGGCATATAGTGCAACAAATGCAAAATACTTATCTTTGAAAGGATAGTTCCCTAGCACATCCATGTCAAAGAGATACTCAAAAATGACAATATGAATAAGTTAACAAATCTACACCCCTGGACAGGAATACAGCATATAATATCTCATACCATCAACTCCCCACATCTCCCAGAGATAATATCCAATCTTAACGTAATCCATGACATTTACAAGGAAACATTCTTATTTTGATTTATATGCTAAAATATATTACTCCAAAACCAATTGTGTTCAGTTTTCTGGTGGATGAAGGGGCTAAACAACATAAATAATGGACAAAATGACTTATGTTATTGACCAATCAGAAATGGCAAAACAGGAAGTAATACAGAACTCAAAGCACCATCTAATTTCTAAGAAAGTTTACCTGCAATCAAATTAGTAGCATATATTTGATCATTTGAATTTAGATAGTGATAGGAAGAGAATTTGCAATAATTTGCTCATTTGACTTTAGTTAGTGATAGGAAGACAATTCACAGCGATAAGAAACTAGACAAGCAATTGCACGACATGCAAAAGCTTCGAAAAGAGGTTAGTAGAAAATTTCATCCATATTTTTTTATCGTTTCAGGTAGGCACAGACTGCACATGGAAAGTAACTCAGCTAACAAGCAATGGCAGTAACCTAGTGCTGAAATATCCAAAATAGCTAGGAATCAAACCAACCCACTTAAAATTATCGTAAAGAGGAAGAGTGTGTTGTTCATAAAACTGGATATGTTATAGATCAGGAATGCAGACAACAGAGCTAGGGTTTGGGGCTACTGTGGATTAGTTTGAGCAGAAAGAATTGAAGACAGGATCCTTCTTCTCGGCCAAGCCTACAACTATTACTTTATCAGTTTATCAGATGACAAATTAATATGTCCACATTAAATGACATGCTAATTGTGCTTCCTTGAAAAAATAAGCACAAGCATTAATTCATTGAACAGAAACTACAAAGCTCTATGCAATAGTAGATTGGTTGCTTTGAAATTAACATCTGCAGGTGTTTGTATCACAAATCATGCCAAAAACTGACGGCACTGCAAGATTGATCAGGTGCATAACCACAGACCTAACCTAAACAGAAAAGCCATGCCATCATCCTAATGCTAATGACCTAAGGTGTCATTTAGATAACGTGATGAGGGGTGGGAACCATGCCGTCATACTAATAACTAATGACTTAAGGTGCCGTTTGGATAACGGGATATGACGGGTGGGATAGCGACAGGTGCGGAGCTACGTTGCTGACTGTGGGTGCGGCTACACCCCGCACCCACGTGGAAATCATAAATCAACACTTACTGCTAAACTTTCACCTCTTTTGCACCCCCGAAACGCAGGATCATGCACCCAGGGCCATCAAAGAAAGCCATCAAACAAAGTTACTAGTAGCCCATTACGCCACCACTCATCCGGAAAACTGCAAATAGGAATCGATCACTTCATCTTCCCTCGATAACCATACCTGTCCATCCGCCTACTGCCGCACTAGACACACGCTCCCGGATGCCAGACCCTTTGCCTCCCATCTTCTGCACATCATGCATCCACCTCCAGGTGTTCAGCAGCTAGCCATAGTAAATAACACTACAGCAGCATAAAGGCAAAGCAGTCTACTGCCTTGCCAGCGCCTTGGCAGGCCACGACTACCACCCAGGGACTGTCCAACTCGGCAAGATGGTAGCTCATCTCCATTCTCCAGCATTCCATCAGACCGTGAATCCTTTGTTCCAGTGTTGTTTTACTAGTGTCTTTCCCCAATATTGATAACAAAGAAAAGCAGGGAAGAAAACTAAAAGATTACCACTTTTATCCTAATTCCCATCAAGTTAATTATGTGGCTAAATTGAGTTTCGATTTTAGAATTTTTGATCATTTGTCAAGATTGTAAGGTTAGGCTATTAACTTCTTAACTAAAATATTATTGATATTTAATTATTTATTGCAGCAAGCAACATAGATTTGATCTTTACCAGATAATGCTAGTCTTTTTAATGAGCCCCGTTTCTATTTTATTTTATTTTTTTTTTGCTTAGAAATTGAATTGTCTATTCTTCTTGGGTCATGCATTTTACCAGTGTTGACATCTTTATACTCTCATCAGTATTGCTCATTGTTGATGCACATCATTATCGCTTATGTTTTAGTTATTGTTGCTAAAAGTGTGCTCATGGCTCAATTAAGTAACACTACTTCTTGAACATTGTACATTCAGTTTTCGTATCAAGCTAGTATTGTTGGTATTTTTATGTCGGTACACCATTAGAAAAATATTGTCATCAATAAACGAATTTTTATAGTTATTGTGAACACCGTTAGTATACCTTTTTATAGGATTCCAGTTTTCTATGAATGTACATGGCATGAAAGAAGTGTCGCACCCCCTCCCCTCAATTTTTCTCTAGTTCTGCCCCTGCATAGGGAAATGAGGGATGGAAAGAGGGTTCACAATTAAGAAGAATGGGGAGCAAAGGCGAAAAGAAAATACAGACCTCTTTATCCCACAAAATATTTATCCCACCAATTCTATATTCCTATCCTGTCGGGAGCGAGATGATTGCAAATTTGGGACTCGAAACATCGCGCTTCACAGTTTTGCCAACCGAATCATTTGCTTCGCAAAAATGGGAATCGCAATATCTTCTATTTGATTACAATGACATTTGTCGTGTTTTCTTCCTTTTTTATTTTGTTCCTTGTATTTAGGGCCTGAATATACGAAATTGCGCTCCCCGGTAGAAAATCGGCTGCAACGGCGCCACCAAAGGCTTGCAGCACGCCTGCCATTGCAGCCGCAGGCTGCCGGCTGCCACCTTCCTCATGGAGAAGATGGAGACGAACACGGCCACGGACGTGGAGCGAGGGGTGAGCCACCTTCCTCATGCAGGACACGACAGACGTTTTGTGGCGGCGCAATGAGCCAGGTTGCAGGCCACGGTTTTTGCTGTTGGTGGTGTCTGGCAAACGAGACAGCAGCGATCGATCTGAGAGAGTTTCTAAGGGATTGGATTATCTGGTTCAGTGTTTTTTGGGGGTTTTCTTTGGCAGAACAGATCAACCAGACTGTTGTTGGGAGGAGGAGAGGAATTGGAGGTATATCCCAACAAGAATTTATATTCGTCTATTTAGGCTCCAAATACCAGAAAAAAAAAAGGAAAAAGAAAAAAATACGTCAAATGGTGTTGTAATTAAATAAAAGATATTCTGAGTCCCGTTTTTGAAGCAAATGATTCACATGGCAAGACTGTGAAGGGCGATGTTTGGAGTCCCAAATATGCAATTCTCTTGGAGCGAGCTCCGCCGACCGCAGCAGGTTACTGCTCGCCGATGTGCTCGGCTTTCAGGGTACTTAGGCTATGGCCGGTAGGCTATGTCTAGGGTGGAGTTTGAAATAGCGGACGAGGATGAGTACTCCCTCCAGTTTCCTATTAGTTGTCGTTTTGGATAGGGTTCGAGTCAAACTTATAAAATTTTGACTACAAATAACTATTTTGTTATTTAGTTTTGGAACCTAATATTTATATGCACCAATTTATCATAAAAAGTACTTTTATAAAAGTATAAATGTATTAAGAGTTCATTTGTATTTTAACAAAAAAACATTAGTCAAAGTTATATTTTGGAGACCGTGTCATTGTCCTAAACGACATCTAATAAGAAACCGGAGGGAGTATACGTCAGGACGTTGGAGCCCGCGCTCCTTCCACACGTGGGGCCACCGGAGCCGCGCTCCACGGACGGTGCCGCACGAGCTAGGACTCGGAGCTGTCACCTCCCACTCGGTGGAGGGGACTGGGAGGAGGATGAGGGTGATGACGCAGGGTCACTGAGGCTAAACACAAGAGAACATGAGGCGATGGGAAGATACCCTTGCTCAAATCGCTAGATTATATCAGAATTTAGATTAAAGACTCTTAGGGCTAGTTTGAGAAATCCATTGAGAAAATGAGGTTCCCAAACTAGTCCTTAACAGAAAAAAAAAACTGTCAACAGACCCATTATTCCACTGCCCAGTCCCCATTCCGGTTCCAACGAAAGTTAGGTTGGATCTGAGATTAAGGGGCGTGCAAAACAGACAAATCCTTACCAATAGAAGGAACGCTAATCCGTGCAGACGTACGCGGCACGGAATAGGAGATGCTGAAAGCGCTCCTGTCGGCGGGGTTCGGAGGCCCAGAGAAATCGAGGTGAAGGTGAGGGAGGGGCAGGCTGCGAGGCTTTTCTCCGGCAGCGAGGGGGAGATAGGAACGTATGTCTCAGCCGCCTATTTTGGGGAGAGGTGGGTCTTTCGTCCGGCCGATCGGTGAATCGACGGCGGTCGGCGGCGGGAGAGGTCGGTTTGTCGAGGGATAGACAGAAGCCGAGGTGGGGAGGTCGGCGGCGCTTGCGCATCAGCTCGTGGCCGATGGATGATGGATGGGATTGGGGAAAGGATCCGTGCCGGTTCTGCGCTGTGGGTCCGACCCCAGGGGTCCGTAGGGGCAATTCAGAAAACAGCATCCATCACACGCACCATTCAGAAAACAGCACCAAAAAACCGGGTATTCACAAAATAGAACTGGTTTTGCCTAGGGAATTTAGAAAACAACACTACGTTTAACTCCAATACTTTCTTCACACACAAATGTATCAAATTGCCCTTGCTGCATTTATATAGAGATCTATGTTCCAGAATACCAAAGGTTCAGGTAGGCACAATACACATATTGTTACTGCAGCCATAAACATTCAGATGAGCTGAGCCCTTACAACAAAAACTAAAGGATCTTTCAGATCAAAGAAGCATCGACATGCTTAACAAAAGGAAAGGTAAGTTGCATCTCAACCATGTTAGTTGTTGAGGCATCTCAAAAGAACTACTAATCTGCATGGATCACAAAATATCACACAAATTCCATGCTGATGATGTAGTACTACGGCATCATTTTTTCCCAACTGAAGATGCAACCCCTTCTTCCTGAGATAGAACAAAGAGGCGCTTGACTGGGTTAGTGGCAGTAGATGGTCCTGCAGCATACTCTTGGTCTCTCTTTAACAAAGAAATCCTTCTTCGGACAATACTTCCTGGAGAAATATTATCAACGGGTAGTATATTTGGCCTAGCTGCCATATTCTTTGGTTTAGAAGGTGCCTTCCTGCATAAAAAATTGTCAGATGCAATACATTAGAAAAATGGGCAAAACTGATTTTCCTACTTGCCTTTTTTTTGGAACACCACAGTTGGGATCATGCTGTCCAACTTTGCCGCATGTTTTGCATTTGTCCAGTTTCCTTGCACCTGGTTCATGGCTTGCCTTAAATCTGTTCTTTCGTTTTCTTCCTGGCCCAATTTTCAATTTGGGTGGCAGTAACTTGAAACCCAAGTTTAATTTGGGCCATTGAGACTTGTCAGTTATTGTTGGAATTGTACCACTATATGCAATCTTGAACCTCTCCACTGAGTAATATTCATGGACAAATGAGTCCAAATCAACATTTCTCTCCATTTGTAGGAAAGCCAGAGCATGACGACAAGGCTTTCCAGTCACTTCCCATGCTCTACAGCTGCAAGTGTGTTCATGCAAGTCCACAACATGACGCCAAGGTGTCATGTCCTGGTAACTGCCAAAAATCTCAGCCTTGTGTCTATTTTTGCAGACTGACATTTGCCCCAAAGCTCTAGTCTTAGCTTTAAGTTGACTCATAATAGCAGGAAGAATATTGCCAGAGAGCTTATCTGCAATCTTTCTCCTCTTTTCCCATAATTCCATTGTCATTTGCCTCAATCTGTCAACTAAATCAACAATGGGCAAGTCTTTTATGTTCTTAATCCATGAATTAAAACATTCGGCTAGATTATTATTCACATAATCACATTTTGTTTCGGTAGAGAACATAGACCTGCTCCATAAGTGGTTGTGATGCTCGTTCAAGTAATCTACAACATCTGGAGCAGCATTCATAACTTGACTAAAATGGAAATCAAACCTGTCACGTCTATATGCCCTAGCAGCCGGCCACATGTTCTTGTCAAAAACTTCACCACGATACTTCTTCCTGAAATTTGTCCAGAGATGCCTCATGCACTCCCTGTGCTCAATGCCAGGAAATACCATCTTGACTGCACCATCTAGGCCCTTGCATGCATCTGAAGATATTGCTAGTCCTGGTGGTTGCCCTATTACCTTTTTGAGCTGCCACATGAACCAAGTCCAGTTATCTTTAGATTCTGAGCCAATGATACCCCATGCAACAGGGTACATCCAATTATGCCCATCCAATGCACAGGCAGCTACTAATTGCCCATTGTACCTCCCAGTTAAGGCTGTTGAGTCAATACCAAGGTAAGGCCTACACCCATTTTTGAAGCCATCTATACATGGTTGCAAAGCAACAAACAACTTGTCAAACTGAACCTCATCTCCATTGTGAATGGTGTCAATCTCCATAATGGATCTTGGAGATTTTGAAAGAAGTTCAGCTCTAAAATTAAACAAGGATTGAAAACTGTCATCCCAGCTCCCATAAATCTTATCTAGAGCTTTTTGCCTACCTGCCCATGCAGTCCCATAGGTAACCTCAACACTATAAAGTTCACTGAGTTTATTTTGCAAATCCTTTGCTCCAAGGTTTGGATTCTTCCTTAACCATGCAATAGCCTTCTCAGCAATCCATTTTTGAGATGCCATTGAGCTTACTAATTTACTACTAGAAATACAATCATGACTACAAGGTATCATTGAAATCTGCAAAAAGAAAACACAATCATTTTTTACGATAAAGAAAACAAGATCTAAAAAATAGAAGAAGAAAAAAAACAAAGAAGATATGAGTAATACCACAACAGTTGGCTGACGCTGTAGTTTACGAGCCACGATTCTCCAACCACACCCCTCTGCTTTGCATTCAGCTCGATACCTTGTCTTATTAGTCACCACATTGTGTACCTCAAACTCTTTCTTGATTGCGTGTTGTCTCAAAGCCATCCTAAAATCATGCATTGTAGGAAAAGATTCACCAACCTCAATTTTGGGATTTTCCTTGTCAACCACTATGCTAGCTTCACAATCTGCATCATCATCAACTAAAATTTGCGCCTCACAGATCTCAGCCTCAGTAACCTGTTCCACCTGAGGAGCTTCCTGAGCGCCATCCCTAAATCCCAAGGCAGCATAAAATTGCTCATCACCAACAAAAATATCAGCATCATACATCATAGTAGGATCGACATCCCCCACATATTGACTTGCATTTTTGGTGCATGGCAATCTCCCCAACAATTTCTCCTCCACTGATATGCTCCTTACATAACCTGGTTTCAGTTCAAATTGTACAACCAATGTCAGCACTTTACTTGTCCAATACATCTGAAATGCGTTGTCAAGATCAGTGTTTGTGATAATCTGTTGTAGATACTTATTTTCTCGATCCCAAAACCAGCATATCGGCTCTTGACAACTCCCCCAAATTGTTCTGCTTGCAAGATCATCCATTAAATGTTTGACTAAGTAGCCACCCACAACATTCACGGACAAAACATGGTTTTTATCCTCCATCTCAACCTTACTGCCATCTTCAAGAATAGCCGTATAGGCTGGAATCGTAGCGCGCAGGCTGAACACATGCTCTTTCCTACGTACCAATCAAGGAAAATTAACAAAAATTAGACCTATCACTCTACGGATGAACTACAAAATCAGACTCACGTTGGGATTAGGATATGGAACTCACTCTACGAATGCGCTGTAATTTCCATCAAGCTGTGACCTGTCGGCCATCTCATTGCCGTCCATTTTGCCGCCTCTCATGCCGTCTGTGCCCTTCCACCCGCTGCAGATGGGATCATCCCCCATCTTGTTGAAGCTGTTCATGTCCATCGCCGCTCACTTCTGATCTTGTGTTTGGGGAATTTTGTGGTTGAAGTGCTAATCAGCCGCCGCCACCAGCCATGTATCTAGGGTTATGTTGGCGCTTGGTGGCAGAAGAACGGAACAAGAAAGGCAAGGGGGCACAGGAGAGACGAGGGGCCAACTCAGTCTTTTGGCTTTGGGGGCAAGGGAAAGAAAAAAATCGGAAGGGATAGGAAAGGACGATGCGTGCGGTTTTCTGACTGCTGCTAGTGCCTGAAGTGTTATTCCGTGAATACTTAGATTACCAGTGTTGTTTGCTGAATTAGCTCATAGACCGGTGCTATTTTATGGATTTCCCCGGGGTCCGTAGGGTCGTTGCATTGCAAGACGGTCCGGCGTCCGCACGGATATTTTCTCATGGTTTGATTGGATTTTTTAATAATATATTTATTTAACTACTATATAACAATCATAAATATAATATAACATTCCTTCTCGAATATTTATCGTCCGCACTAAAATGTTACAAATAAAAAGAACGCATAGAGAACGGAGAGAGTACCTTGTCATACTTTGTCTAATAAAATCCTCCAGGGTGTCCTGATCCGAAATTCATAGCAATTTATACATGAAAGGAAAATGGAGTTAATCTATTTCTATATTTGTTTTATTGTTTGGTGACCATTACAATCATATCGGACTAACTAATTTGATAACTACTCTCTCTGTTGGGGTCTTTTTCTCTGTCGAAGGTCCCAAGACATAAACACCTTCGGCAAAATGCCACAATAGGTCTGCCCCACTTCCGTAAGGTTCCCAAGATGAAGACCTTGGAAGGAAGCAGCAACACAGAACGCCGGAGCTCAGTAGCTTCAGCTCAAATCAAGTAAAAAAGGAAAAGACTAGATAGACCCTGCTAATTCGAGTTGCTTACAGACAAATGTTCAAGGGCATGAATGTAATTTTACCTAGGCTACGTCCCGTGCCTATAAATAGATGAACAGTAACACCGTACTGTTCATGCTGGATTGTAATCACTCTCACACATTCACGTCCTCGAGCAAGCCAAAGGTATCAATGTAATATTAATATTATTTAATATTCATATATGTTTTATGGGATGCAAATATAAATGAATCAATAAGATTCAATTATCATCTTAATTCTTTCGCATTCATAATCACATATTAAATAATGAAGGTATGTCCATCTTGACCTTTGTCTGATGAGCATTATGCCCATGTGAAGATAATGCTTCAGAAGACGAAGGTCCTTAATCTTTAACAGTTGTGTTACCTTGTTGTTGATTCACAGCATTTGAGAACAAGTGATCAACATTGGCGGCCACCTCCGGTGAACTCACTTCCACGATTTCAACAATGGCTTCGCAAAACAACCAAACTGTGGCACCTTCGGCTACGAAGCTGGTGCTCCCAATCACAGGCGGCTCAAGTTCTGAACCAGCCAATAAGAAGCAGAAGAAGGAAGCACAGAGAAGGGTACAACATGTTGGAGTGCAAGGACCCTTCATCAAGTCCAAGTGGTCTCATGTACCAATCACCTTCTCCCAGGAAGATCTTCAGCTCAAGAATTGTCGGTGTTTCGACCCCGAGGGGTCCCTGGACCGACGAGTAAATTGTCGCTGCGTGTCCCAGCCCTAGATGGGTCGGCGCGAGACGGAGACACAAAGGGGGGAAACAGTAAGGGGAAACCCGTGGCCTCGTGTTGTCCTGCGCCTAGGGCGGATGCGCTTGCAGTACGGGGTTACAAGCGTTCGCAAGGGAGAGAGAGAGACAGGGGGTGTTAGGCTGCCCGTTCTCCCGCGCGGCCACCTCCTTTGTATGAGATCCCTGGACCTTCCTTTTATAGGCGTAAGGAGAGGGTCCAGGTGTACAACGGGGGGTGTAGCAGTGTGCTAACGTGTCTAGCAGAGAGGAGCTAGAGCCCTATGTACGTGCCGACGTGGCTGTCGGAGAGGTGTTGGAGCCCTGTTCATGTGGCGTCGTGGCCGTCGGAGGAGCGCTTGAGCCCTGTAGAAGCACAGCTGTCGGGGCTGTCGGATCCTTGCTGACGTATCCTTGCTTCCGTAGGGGGCTGAGAACCACCGTTGTCATGGAGCACGCGGGGTGCCATCATTACTTGTTTTACTGGGGCGAGCCAGATGGGACGCCGGTCTTGTTCCCCGTAGCCTGGGCTAGCTGGGGGTAGGGTAATGATGGCCTCCCTTTGTGGCGTGGTCGGCCTGATCGAGGTGGTGACTCCTCCCAGGTCGAGGTCGAGTCCGAGCCCTGGGGTCGGGTGAGGCGGAGACCGTCTTCCGGAGTTGAGGCTGAGTCCGAGCCCGGGGGTCGGGCGAGGCGGAGATCGTCGTCCGAGGCGAGGTCGAGTCCGAGCCCTGGGGTCGGGCGAGGCAGAGACCGTCTTCCGGAGTCGAGGTCGAGTCCGAGCCCTGGGGTCGGGCGAGGCGGAGATCGTCGTCCGAGGCGAGGTCGAGTCCGAGCCCTGGGGTCAGGCGAGGCGGAGATTCCTATGGCGCCCGAGGCTGGACTTGGTTGCTATCAGCCTCACCCTGGCGGGTGGCGCAGCAGTCGGAGCAGCGCAGGTGGCGCTGTTTTTCTATCAAGTCAGTCAGTGGAGGGGCGAAGTGACTGCGGTCACTTCGGCCTTGTCGACTGGAAAGCGCGCGTCAGGATAAGGTGTCAGGCGATCCTTGCATTGAATGCTCCTGCGATCCGGTCGGCTTGGCGAGGCGATCTGGCCAAGGTTGCTTCTTCGTGAAGCCTGCCCGAGCTGGGCCTCGGGCGAGTCGAAGGTGCGCCCGTTGCTTGAGGAGACCCTCGGGCGAGGCGTGAATCTGCCTTGGTCTTCCGTTCTTGCCCGAGGCTGGGCTCGGGCAAGGCGAGATCGTGTCCCTTGGGTGGACGGAGCCTTAACCGGAATTACGCACATCAGGCCTTTACAGCTTTGTGCTGATGGGGGTTACCAGCTGAGATTAGGAGCCTTGGGGGTACCCCTAATTATGGTCCCCGACAATAGCCCCCGAGCCTCAAAGGGAGTGTGGGTACTCGCTTGGAGGCTTTGTCGCACTTTTTTGCAAGGGGACCGGCCTTTCTTGGTTGCATTTTGTTCCAGTGGGTGCGCGCGAGCGCACCCGCCGGGTGTAGCCCCTGAGGCCTCGGAGGAGTGGTTTGACTCCTTCAAGGTCTTAATGCCTTTCGTGATGGCTCGGCCGGTCTGGTTGTTCCCTCATGCGAACTGGTCATTGCCCGGGTGCATAGTCAGGTTCCGAGTTCTCGGGCTGGTATGTTGACGCTGTCAACGGTTTGGCCGGAGCCGTGTTTGCGAGAGCAGCCTCCGAGCCTCTGCACAGGGCGAGAGGACTGTCAAGGATAGACTCGGCTTTTTTCATACGCCCCTGCGTCGCTTTTCCGCAAGGAGGAGGGGGGAAAGCGCCATGTTGCCCTCGGTGGGTGCCGAACATGGTGTCTCCAGTGAGTTGCTAACGGGTGATCCGAGTGGACGTCCGTGCCCCGTTCGATAAGGGTTGGCTAGTGGCCCAGAGGCACGCTCCAAAAGTACCTGCAGGTGATTTGCCGGACCCGGTCTCGTTCGATAGGGTCCGAGGGCTCGATGCCTCCCTCTGATGGGATTCCGTTACAGAATCGTTCCTGCTGGTCTCGGAAATGTCCTAGGGTACCTCGGGAGCATAGCCCGAGCCTTGGTTATGTATCGAACGTACCCAGAGTCATCCCTCACTCTGCGTGCTATGGGGCGACTGTCAAACCCGTCGGGGGGCCAGCCTACGAACCCCTGATCAGTAGTGGGCGCGGAGCTCGAGTGGCCTGAGGCGGCTGTCGAACCCTTCTGAGGGGCCAGCCTTCGAACCTCTGACCAGTAGTAGGCGCGGAGCCTGAGTGCTCTGAGGCGGCTATCGAACCCTTCCGAGGGGCCAGCCTTCGAACCTCTGATCAGTAGGGGGGCTCGGGGCCGGCTTCCTTCGCGGAGAAGGATCCCTTTCAGAGTATCCCCTTTCCTGGTCCCTGTAGCAAGAGAGAGAAAGGGGAAGAGGAAAAGGATACGAAATTGAACGACGTGGCGCACCTTTTTTGACGCGATCATTATGGCGGAGGTGAAGCGTCGCCCGCTTCGCCTGCCAAAGGTGTCGCCTGTCCTGCCGCAGAGTTAATGCGACGGGACGAGTGATTCACGGGGCAGCCGTTGCGTATGCGTGAGCCGTTCGAGGAACGGAACACAGGCGCGTCGTCTTTACGCCATGGGAGAGGGCTCTCCCGCTGTTCCAGGAGGGGACGTGAGCCTGCAGACGATTTGACTGCTGCTTCCGCCCACCTGCCACCGCCATTACTGCCGGCCCACTTTTGGCCATGTTGACCGTCGCGCCTTCTCCCGCGGCTGACTGACCCGTGACCGGCGTGCCTGGTTGGCACTGCTGGGCCGTGCGCAGGGTTGTCTCGAGTCGCGGCACCGGTTCCGTAGTCGAGAAGGTGCGGCGCTGGCGCAAGTGGCGCTGCAGTTTTTTGCACGTAGTAACCGGCACGCCAGTTCCATGACATGTGGGCCTGGTCCTCCATGCTAGATGCGTCGAAGTCGAAAGGGCGCGCCCCCTTGGTGCAGTTGCATGCCGCCTGCATGGTGGTCCGCCCTTTCACCCGCTGGTTTGGGCGAAGATGGAGGAATGCTTGTAACCGCTAGGTGGTTACATGCTCCGCGCGCGGCGGTTTGGCTTCTTCTGTCCTAGGGCAGCTCGCCTGACGTGTGGGGCCCAGCCCTCGTGTCGTAGGGGGAGGACCTTGAAGCGTGTTGGTGAAGACTTAGTCCGCGACGGCTTGAGGACGCGAGTGGGGAGAGTTGCCTTTAAAAAGGGATCGACCTCCTGGGTGGTAGCCATGCCTTCACACTTTCCTCATACGTCGCATCCTTCCGCCTTCCGAGCCCCCGGATGGGGAGCATCCGGGTTGTCTTCGTCTTGTTGTGGAAGGAGCGCAACCTTGTGGAGGTTGGTACCTTTCAGCCATCGCTCGGCTTCAAGGATTTTCGTCAGGCAGCCCGACTGCATCCCCTCACCGCTGATCACCCAAGACGGTGACCACCAGTTCGATGGTGGGGAGAAGCAAGCCGGGCTGCGGCCTCTGCCTCGCCCTCAGCTTCAAGGATCTTCGTCATCCTTGCTGGGGCGGAGGGCAAGCTGAGCCGGAGCCCTACCTTAGCGTGGGCTGGCGTCCCGCTTCTTCCTCCAGCTTCTGGGGGTGGAAACCATCCTCCAGCTCTGCGCAGGAGACGTCCTCCAGCCATGCAGGGGGAGGCGAACTGCTGCTGCCCGACCAGGGTGCGGCACTCCGTCCTCTGTCTGGGCAACGGTGGGCAGCCGCACCGAGGGGGTCTCACAACACGTCGTACGCGCGTGAGGGTGGTACTCGTGTTCTGGGACGGTCCCATTCTCGTTCTCATGGCAAGGACGGGAGCGAGGACCTGCCGGTGCACTTTGGGGCAGCCGGCGCCCACTTGCGTGGTGTTGGCGGACAGGTGGACGCCGCCGTCAGGTGCTGAGGTGGTGGCAGCAGCAGGAGAAGTCCTCGTCGCCGACGGGGTCATCGGCGCCATCTACGCTCTAGGCCTCCAGCTCTGTGGCCTTGATAGCTTGTCCTCGCCCCTCGAGTGGAGATGTGGGCGAGGGCCTTGTCGCAGCAGCGTTGGCCCTGAGGTCATAGCTGCTGCTGTTTGGCCGCCCGGAGCGGAGGTCATTGTTGCTGTTGCCAGAGCGGGCGGCGGTGAGCCGCTTGGAGTTCGTCGTCCCGCGGGCCTCCTGGTATGGAGTTTGTTCGCACCCGCGGGAACGAAACCGGAGTCCCGTTTGTAATGGCACCTTGAGTGCTGGCGTATGTTCATTGTGGCTGTCGGGGCCTGAACATTTGTGTATTTGGGCGTAAAGCCGTGTTTCTTCTCCATTTCGCGCACCAGAACTCGCCTGTCGGCTAGCTGGACCGCTTAACCAAGCGTGAGTTGCCTTGTGTGGAAGGTGACGAGTGAGGTATCCAGTATCCCGGAGGCAGTAGGAGTCCCTTGGCTCGATCGGCCTTGCCGCTCGAGGCTTCTCTTGCTTAGTGAAGAAACCCTCGGCTGCTCTGCGATGAGCCGAAGCCGGAGGCAGCGGTGTCAGCGTGGACAGAGGCGAAGTTGGCTGGAGAAGAAACTTCGTCGGCCCTAGGAGTAGGGGACTTCCCAGACCGACGAGGCGTCGCAGTGGCGGCTGAGACCTGGCCAGGTCGTCCGCTGGCGGGACCAACCCTGGAGTCGGGCTACCGAGGCCATGAGCCGGGCTGGTGTCCTCGGGGGACAGCTGGCTGAGGCTACGGAGCGGCCGGTCCGGCCGTTTGCTTGGGCCGGGTTCCTAGGAGGAGACCCTGGCGGCAATGGCCCAGGCGCGGTGCTGACATCTTCCTTCGAGGTGGAGATCCTCCGACCATGTTGCTGTCCGAGGCCGGGTCGGATTCCGCCGAAGGTGGAGTCGATGCCGAGGGCAGCTGCTGCTCCCCTTGCTGACGTCTGAACCTGCAGGAACAGTTTGTCTGTAGCGTGCGTATGTTTTTTTGCGGCCGCCGAGGCCAAAACATACCGTCGTTGTGTTGTAAAGCTATGTTTCTTTTCCCCTTGTTTCGAGTATCAGGACTTGTTCATCGGTAACAGAATCGTTTATCCGAGCGTGAGTTATTTATCGCAGAAGGTGATGAGTGAGGTATCCGTATCCCGGAGGCGTAGGAGTCCCTCGGCTCGGTCGGCCTTGCCTGCTTACGTGTACTCTTACTCATCCATAGGATTCTGTTATCGATATAGTCGAGATGGCGCGAAAAAATCGTTTCGGCAGAAGAAGTTTTCGAGCGTTAAGACTTGTCCGAACAGCAGAATTCCTTATCCGAGCGTGAGTTACTTATCGCAGAAGGTGATGAGTGAGGTATCCGTATCCCGGAGGCGTAGGAGTCCCTCAGCTCGGTCGGCCTTGCCTGCTTACGTGTACTCCGTCGTTTTCAGGACTCCACTATCGAAGTAGTTAGAAAGCACGAAAGATGTTCTGGCAGAAAGACTTTTTCCGAGGAAAATTTTGACGCAGAGGGGGTTCCCCCCTTCTAGCCCCCGAGGGAGGGTCGGGCTTTGCCGAGGCAAGGCTGACCCTTCCTTGAAGGTTATACTTTGCTTGCGTATGTAAACAAGGTACATGAACGACTTGAAAACATCTTAAGGGTAGAAACGACGTAGCTGTCGGATGTTACAAGCGTTGCTGTAGACCTCGCCTTGACTGTTGGCCAGCTTGTATGTTCCGGGCTTCAGAATTTTGGCGATGATGAACGGCCCTTCCCAGGGAGGCGTGAGCTTGTGGCGCCCTCGGGCGTCTTGTCGTAGCCGAAGCACCAGGTCGCCCACCTGGAGGTCTCGGGACCGAACCCCTCGGGCGTGGTAGCGTCGCAGGGACTGCTGATACCGCGCCAAGTGTAGTAATGCCATGTCCCAAGCCTCTTCCAGCTGGTCAAGTGAGTCTTCTCGGTTTGTCTGGTTGCTTCGGGCGTCGTATGCCCTCGTCCTCGGGGAGCCGTGTTCTAAGTCTGTGGGCAAGATAGCCTCGACCCCATAGACTAGAAAAAACGGCGTGAAGCTCGTGGCTCGGCTTGGCGTCGTCCTCAGACTCCAGACCACCGAGGGGAGTTCCTTCATCCACCACCTGCCGAACTTGTTGAGGCCGTTGTAGATCCTCAGCTTGAGCCCCTGTAGAATCATGCCGTTGGCACGCTCTACCTGCCCATTCGTCATGGGGTGAGCTACGGCGGCCCAGTCCACCCGGATGTGGTGGTCCTTACAGAAGTCCAGGAACTTTCTGCCAGTGAACTGGGTGCCGTTGTCGGTGATGATGGAGTTCGGGACCCCGAAGCGATGGATGATGTTGGTGAAGAACGCCACCGCCTGTTCGGACCTGATGCTGTTTAGGGGTCGGACCTTAATCCACTTGGAGAATTTGTCGATGGCGACCAGCAGGTGCGTGAAGCCCCCGGGTGCCTTCTACAAGGGACCGACAAGGTCCAGACCCCACACAGCAAACGGCCAGGTGATGGGTATTGTTTGCAGAGCCTGAGCGGGCAGGTGGGTCTGCTTTGCGTAGAATTCACACCCTTGGTAGGTGCGTACAATCCTAGTGGCGTCAGCCACCGCGGTCGGCCAATAGAAACCCTGTCGGAAGGCATTTCTCACGAGGGCCCGAGGTGCTGCGTGGTGACCGCAAGCCCCCGAGTGCATTTCTTGCAATAACTCCTGACCTTCGGCGATGGATGATGTTGAGGCTGCTGCCTCCTGTCCATGAGGACCTTGGTAAGCCTGACGTTGCTAATGACGGGATCAACAACGAGCGGGTACTTCCCCGGGCTCGGCACGCGGTCGGGGTGGTTGTCTTGGTCGAAGGTGATGGGCTTGTCGGACCAGTCTAGATAGACTGGCGCCGCCACCTTTACCGAGCAGACCTCCCGGCGCTCTTGCTTGCGGTGCCGAGCCTGAGGCGTTCGTCCACCCGCCCACCGTAGATCATGAAGCAGTCATGGACCTCGGGGAACTCCTCTGCCTTGTGAGCTTCCCTCTTGTCGTTGTTGGGGGCCCTGCCACCTTCCGCCGGTGGCCCTGACCTTGTGGAAGTAGCGCCGAAGCATGACGCACTCCTCAAGGGTGTGCTTGACGGGACCCTGAATGATAGGGGCACGACTCCTTGAGCATCTTGTCGAACAAGTTGGCGCCTCCGGGAGGTTTCCGAGGGTTCTTGTGCTCAGCGGCGGTGACAAGGTCTGCGTCGGCTGGCGCCGCGTTTCGCTTGCGACTTCTTCTTGCCCTTCTTCCTCGTGCCGCGCTGAGTGGACGCTTCAGGGGCGTCATCTGGCTGGCGCCCCTGAGGCTGCTTGTCCTTCCGGAAGATGGCCTCGACCGCCTTCTGGCCAGAGGCAAACTTGGTGGCGATGTCCATCAGCTCGCTCGCCCTGGTGGGAGTCTTGCGACCCAGCTTGCTCACCAGGTCGTGGCAAGTGGTGCCGGCGAGGAACGCGCCGATGACATCGGAGTCGGTGATGTTGGGCAGCTCGGTGCGCTGCTTCGAAAATCACCGGATGTAGTCCCGCAGGGATTCTCCCGGCTGCTGGCGGCAGCTTCGGAGATCCCCAGGAGTTCCTAGGGCGCACGTATGTGCCCTGGAAGTTGCCAGCGAAGGCTTTGACCAGGTCAGTCCTAGTTGGAGATCTACGCAGGAGGCAGATGCTCCAGCCAGGCTCGGGCGGCGTCGGAGAGGAACAAGGGGGAGGTTGCAAATGATGAGGTTGTCATCGTCCGTTCCACCCAGCTGGCAGGCCAGCCGGTAGTCCGCGAGCCACAGTTCAGGCCTCAGTTTCCCCCGAGTACTTGGTGATGGTAGTCGGGACCCGGAACCAGGGTCAGGAACGGGGCCCGTCGTATGGCCCGGCTGAAAGCTTGCGGACCGGGTGGTTCGGGCAAAGGGCTCCGATCCTCCCCGCTGTCGTAGCGTCCCCCACGCCTGGGGTGGTAGCCTCGGCGCACCCTCTCGTCGAGGTGGGCTCGATGGTCGCGACGATGGTGCTCATTGCCGAGGCGGCCCAGGGCCACAGGCGCTGTGTCCCGCGTGCGCTAGGTGTGGACCGAGGCCTCCCGCATAAATCGAGAAGTCGCGGCGCAATGCTCCGGGGGGGTATCCCTGCCTTCGGGAGGCAGAGCTTTCGGCCCGTCGGACCGCGGCATCCTCTAGGAGATTCTTGAGTTCTCCCTGGATACGCCGCCCCTCGGTGGTGGAAGGTTCCGGCATCGCGCGGAGCAGTATTGCTGCTGCAGCCAGGTTCTGGCCGACCCCACTAGAAGCCGGAAGTCGGCGATGCGGCGCTAGGACGTCCTGGGCCAGATGACACACTTCTCCGGCCGGTGCTCGGCCTGCCCGCTCCTGCCCGATGTTCTGCCGGAGCTGCACAAGTTGTCCTGCTTCCTCATCGAGCTTGGCCTGCATCTCGCGGATTTGCTCGAGCTGTGTGTCCTGACCCCCCGTAGGGACTGGGACCACGGCTAGCTCCCGAAGGATGTCAACGTGAGGCGCAGGCCTAGAGGGATCGCCGTCCTCCGGCATACCAAGGTGGTTGCCTTCGTCGAGACCCTCTAGATCGACGTGGAAACATTCGTGAGTTGGGCCACAGTCCTCGTCGCCGAGGCTGTGGCTATCATCGAAGCAATCGGAGAGGCAGTAGTCACATGCAGTCATGAAGTCCCGCATGGCACTAGAGTTACCGAGCCCGGAGAAATCCCAACCAGAGTCGGGCTCGTCGTCTTCCTCGGAACCCGGGGGCCCATAGGTCGAGACGGCCATCAATCTGTCCCAGGTTGACCACATATGGTACCCCGGGAGGTTTGGATATGCCTTTATGAAAGCATCCACCAAAGCGGGGTCGCTTGGTGGGTCGAAGCTGAATCTAAAAGGCACTGGATGGGAAACGGACGGTACCTCTTGATCGACGGACGGTGACGAAGTCGCGTCGAGGACGGACTGCACCGTTATCTCAGGTACAAGGCTAACGCCCAGCAAGTCCTTCGCGAGCATGCTGGTGTCGCCCATCGTATGCTTGGGGTTGGCGTGTTGCGGGGAAACGACGCTCGTCTTTGTCTCAAACGCGAGGTCAACGCCCGACGTGTCCCCCTCTGGGGCGCCGGCGTCGCCGACTCGCTCGACAGCCGATGAGGCGCCACCTCCTGCTTGGCCATGATTGCCCCGCCTCCTTCCCCGTCGACGGGGAAGGTGATGGGACAGACTCGGATGCTATTCTCCCACCACGAGGGGAAGACGTCGTCGATTCCGCCTGCCGGCGGGCGGGCTGACGGCCGCCATCGTCGTTGTCGCGCGGCGGAGGAAGGAGTATCATGTCGTAGCTGCCGTCGAGGGACATGAACTTGAGACTCCCGAAACGGAGCTTCGTCCCGGGTTGAAGAGGTTGCTGGAGACTCCCCATCTGGAGCTTGACGAGAAGCTGTTCGTCAACACGCAGCAGGCCCCTACCTGGCGCGCCTACTGTCGGCGTTTCGACCCCGGGGGGTCCCTGGACCGACGAGTAAATTGTCGCTGCGTGTCCCAGCCCAGATGGGTCGGCGCGAGACGGAAGACACAAGGGGGGGGGGAAACAGTAAGGGGAAACCCACGACCTCGTGTTGTCCTGCGCCTAGGGCGGATGCGCTTGCAGTAGGGGGTTACAAGCGTTCGCGAGGGAGAGAGAGAGACAGGGGCGTTAGGCTGTCCATTCTCCCGCGCGGGCACCTCCTTTGTATGAGAGCCCTGGACCTTCCTTTTATAGGCGTAAGGAGAGGGTCTAGGTGTACAACGGGGGTGTAGCAGTGTGCTAACGTGTCTAGTAGAGAGGAGCTAGATCCCTATGTACGTGCCGATGTGGCTGTCGGAGAGGTGTTGGAGCCCTGTTCATGTGGCGTCGTGGCCGTCGGAGGAGCGCTTGAGCCCTGTCGAAGCACAGCTGTCAGGGCTGTCGGATCCTTGCTGACGTATCCTTGCTTCCGTAGGGGGTTGAGAACCACCGTTGTCATGGAGCACGCGGGGTGCCATCATTACTTGTTTTACCGGGGCGAGCCAGATGGGACGCCGGTCTTGTTCCCCATAGCCTCGGGCTAGCTAGGGGTAGGGTAATGATGGCCTCCCTTTGTGGCGTGGTCGACCTGATCGAGGTGGTGACTCCTCCGAGGTTGAGGTCGAGTCCGAGCCCTAGGGTCAGGCGAGGCGGAGACTGTCTTCCGGAGTTGAGGCTGAGTTCGAGCCCGGGGGTCGGGCGAGGCGAAGATCGTCGTCCGAGGCGAGGTCGAGTCCGAGCCCTAGGGGTCGGGCGAGGTGGAGACCGTCTTCCTGGAGTCGGAGGTCGAGTCCGAGCCCTGGGGTCGGGCGAGGCAGAGATCGTCGTCCGAGGCGAGGTCGAGTCCGAGCCCTGGGGTCGGGCGAGGCAGAGATTCCTATGGCGCCCGAGGCTAGACTTGGTTGCTATCAGCCTCACCCTGTCGGGTGGCGCAGCAGTCGGAGCAGCGCAGGTGGCGCTGTTTTTCTATCAAGTCAGTTAGTGGAGGGGCGAAGTGACTGTGGTCACTTCGGCCTTGTCGACTAGGAAAGCGCGCGTCAGGATAAGGTGTCAGGCGATCCTTGCATTGAATGCTCCTGCGATCCGGTCGGCTTGGCGAGGCGATCTGGCCAAGGTTGCTTCTTCGTGAAGCCTGCCCGAGCTGGACCTCGGGCGAGTCGAAGGTGCGCCCGTTGCTTGAGGAGACCCTCGGGCGAGGCGTGAATCTGCCTTGGTCTTCCGTTCCTGCCCGAGGCTGGGCTCGGGCGAGGCGAGATCATGTCCCTTGGGTGGACGGAGCCTTAACCGGAATTGCGCCCATCAGGCCTTTGCAGCTTTGTGCTGATGGGGGTTACCAGCTGAGATTAGGAGCCTTGGGGGTACCCCTAATTACGGTCCCCGACAAGAATTATCCTCACAATGATGCAATGGTTATATCTTGTGTCATTAAGGGGTTCCTGGTCCACAATGTCCTAGTAGACACAGGTAGTGCGGCAGACATCATCTTTGCGAAGGCTTTTAGGCAAATGCAAGGGCAGGATGACTAAGATACATAATGCAACACACCCCCTATATGGCTTCGGATGAAGGCAGATAGTGGCACTTGGCAAGATAACTATGCCAATTACCTTCGGCTATGTTCACAATACAAGAACAGAGCAAGTTGTCATTGACATCGTCGATATCGATTATCCTTACAATGCAATCATTGGTCGAGGGACGCTGAACACATTCGAAGCAATACTTCACCCAGCATATCTGTGCATGAAGATACCTTCTGACCAAGGGCCTATCGCTGTGCATGGGAGCCAAGAGGCTGTCAGGAGAGCCAAATGGAACTGGACAGACTCGAAGGCCATCTATAACATAGATGAAGCTGAAGCTCATCAACAATATAAGCATAAAAGAGACAAGGTTGCTTCAGTAGATCAACTAAAGCCCATGCTTTTGTGTGAAGCATAGCCGAGCAGAAGATGCTGTTGGGATCCCAATTATCTGATGAACAGGAGAAAACTTTAGTGAGATTCCTGTTCAACAACAAGGATGTTTTCGTTTGGTTAGCCAATGATCTTTGTGGTGTCAATAGAGATGTCATTGAGCACTCACTCAATGTAGACCCAGTCATCAGGCCAAGAAAGCAGAAGCTTCGAAAAATGACCAATGATAAAGTCGAAGGTGCACGAAACGAAGTCAAAAGGCTTCTGAGTGCCAGTGTTATCAGAGAAGTAACATACCTAGAATGGTTGGCCAATACTGTGATGGTGAAGAAAGCTAACGGAAAATGGAGAATGTCCATTGACTTCATAGATCTCAATAAGGCATGCCCGAAGGATGAATTCCCATTGCCAAGAATAGATTCTCTTGTGGATGCAGCGACTACTTCAGAGCTCATGAGCTTATTGGATTGCTACTTAGGTTATCATCAAATCTAGATGAAGAAGGATGAGCCTAAGACAAGCTTCATAACCCCTAGTGGGACTTACTGCTACCTTTGGATGCCTGAGGGGCTCAAGAATGCTGGAAGAAGCTTCAGCAGAATAACTACCAAAGTTCTCAGCTCTCAGATTAGCAGGAATGTTCTGACGTATGTCGATGACATCATAGTGAAAAGTATGAAGTAAGAACATCATGTTGCCAATTTACAAGAAACATTTGTTAATTTCAGAAGAGCTGGTCTCAAGCTAAATCCAAAAAAATGTGTCTTCGGAGTGAAGAAAGGAAAATTTCTTGATTGTTTGGTATCAATAAAGGGGATCGAAGCTAATCCAAGTAAGATAGAAGCTATACTTCGGATGGAGCCCCTGAAGTCATGAAAAGGTGCTCAGAGGTTGATAGGAAGGCTGACATCATTGAATAGATTTATTTCAAGATCAGCAGAGAGAAACTTGCAATTCTTCGAAGTGCTGAAATCAGCCGAAGTCTTCCAATGGGGACCAACTCAGCAAAAAGCCTTTGAAGAACTAAAGCGGTATTTGATAGAATTAACAACCTTAACCCCACCTTCGTTAGGAACTCCATTGTTGTTGTATGTAGCTGCTTCCCACGCTATGGTTAGTGCAACGCTGGTGCAAGAAAAGCAGGATGGCCAGGCAAGGAAACAAGTGTCAGTGTACTTCATCTCCGAAGTACTTAGCGCATCAAAGAAAAATTACACAGAGTTGGAGAAGATACTATATGTTGTACTAATGGCTTCCAGGAAGCTTCGGCATTACTTCCAAACATACCATATCATAGTACCTTCTTCACAACCCCTCAAGGATATAATGAGAAATAGAGAAGCCACAGGAAGAGTTGGAAAATGGGTTGCAGAATTTAATGAATTAACTATTGATTACGTTCATAGATCTTCGATCTAATCCCAAACATTAGTAGACTTCAATACTGATCGGACGTCAGGGGCTCAGGACGAAGAGAAAACAAATGATGCCGAAGCCTGGATAGTATTTTGTGATGGCATGGGGAACCTTCGGTGCAGGAGCAGCTGTTGTCTTAATTTCACCATCAAAAATCAAAACCTGCTATGCAGCAAGGTTTGACTTCAACTGCACAAATAACATTGTAGAGTACGAAGCCCTTCTCTTGGGGCTTCGAAAGCTTAAGGCAATGGGAATAAAGGCAATACTCAAATCCGACTCACAAGTCATTTTCGGTCACGTTGACAAGAGTAGTAAAGCAAGGGACCCAAAGCTAGAGAAATATCTAGACGCAGTCTAAAGGATGGAAGCCTCTTTCAAAGGCTTCTCTGTAAAAAAACATCCCGAGAGGAGAAAACGAGCACACAGATTTGTTAGCTAAATCGGCGGCACAGGGGCTTCCATTACCTTCAGAGGTATTCTTCGAAACAATAAAAGCACCTTCGGTCGAGCTCATGGAGAGAGCAGTGCTTACAATCTCACCGTTGCACAGTGAAGATTGGAGGACTAAGATTGTATCTTTCCTCCAAGGCAATTGTCTTTTGGATGACGAAGTTTACAATAAAAGAATGGAAGCAAGAGCACGAACCTATCTAATCATAGAGGGGGAGTTGTGCAAACAAGGAGTCTGCTCTCCATTGCTAAAATGCTTGTCTAGAATCGAAGGTCAAGAATTGATGAAGGAGATACATGCAGGACTGTGTGGAGCTCATATTTGGTCTAGGCCTTTGCTGGGGAAGGTTTTCAGACAAGGATTTTACTAGCCGAAGGTAGCTTCGGATGCATCAGACTTAGTTCAAAAATGTGAAAACTGCCAGAGATGCGCCAGAGACCAGAAACAACCTTCGTCTTTAACCCAGCTAATACAACCCACTTGGCCACTGCAAAGGTGGGGCCCTAGATTTGCTAGGTCCACTTCCACTAGCACAAGGCAACTTAAAATATGTTGTGGTAGCAGTGGAGTACTTCTCCAAGTGGATCGAAGCAATGCCCTTAGCTACAATAAATTCGGCCATAGTTCAGAAGTTCTTTTGGCAAAATATTGTTTGTCGTTTCGTTGTGCCGAAGGCTATCACGGTTGATAACGGAACTCAATTCAATGCCGAAACATTCAAAACCTTTTGTGACCAGATTGGCACAAAAATACACTTTGCATCAATGAGACATCCGGAGTCAAATGAACTGGTAGAAAGAGCAAATGGAATTATAATAACATGAATAATGAAGCCAATCTTCAACCAGCCCAGAGAAAATGTGGCGGAACCGCCCGAATTATTCCAGCTTAAGTGCCCAAGTCACACCTTAGAGGCAGCAACACACTTAAATCGGAATAAACCGTCAGTCCCTCAGATCTAGTCTGATAAAGCCACTTCCCCGGGATCAAATACCACTAGCTCGCTCGAAGGTGAGTCACAGAGAGAATAAAATAAAGCATGAAACCACAAATTAAGTACCAGAGTTATTACATAGATCGGAGTTTTAAGTGAAGGCAAACAAGTTCATAAAGAAAGTGTAGCGGATAATCGATAACGTCGAATGCTGAGGAATAGGGCAAGGCCTAGGCCCACTACTCCTCCTGCTCCTCTCCTGCCGAAGCAGCATCCCACTCGACCGTCCAACCCGGTGGCAGGGTGAAAGGCCAAGTCACACCATCAACCATGTCTTGTAGCGTACCTGCAAAAATTGTGCCACAAGCAAGGCTGAGTATACTAATACTCAACTAGACTTACCCGGTGTGAGGAATCTACTCCTCTACCTCTAGACCATGCAGTTGTTTGGCTAAGGGGTTTGGTTTGCCAAAAGCACTAGCTGAGTCGTAAAATCAATTTTAGCTTTTCCAATTCTAGCATAATTAATTTAGCTAGGTGTGCTCCTTTCTAAGCATACATGGTAATAATCATTTAATACAATCAACATGTTATCTCAAGTAAACCTCATTTCACTTCTTAGTTCTTACTTAATGCAGTACAAGGGGTCAAGCAGTCTCATTAGCTGCAAGAAGCAGACGATTTGAATCGAGTTTTTAAACCTTGCAAGGTAAACCTAAACACAAGACATGTAGGGGCACTCCGTCCCCATCAATTCCCCATTCACGGCTGTGACGGAACCTCCCAAGTAATTAGGCCCACCTACAGTTGTCCTTAGTCCAACGGACCTCAGACAACCCTATAGGTGCCCCTGAACTACTTGACAAGCTCGGTATCTTTCCTTTCCTTTCCAGGAACGTCTCACCCGTCTTGCAGACATTACAGAACATCGGAGATAAAGAAATGCGGAAGCGATAACATAACTTACATTTATTAAAAAGTAAGATCAGGTTGTTTATTACAGACCAGGAATATAAACGAGTGCAGAGTAATATTATTACACATACCAAGGGAGGTAAAAACTCCTCCCGACAGTTATTACACAAGAAGTCTTAATGGAGGATCCTTTCCTCTCGTACTTCACTCTTGCTTTTCTTCATTAGGAACCACCTTGGTACAGAAGCAACAGAAATATGCTGCTTCCTCACCTAAAAACAACAAGGGGATAAACCCTGAGTATGGAATTACTCAGCAAGTCTTACCCGACTAAGGAAAAGACTCTCAAGGTTATGCTGGATAAATAGGAATCAAGGGGAGGCTTTAGCAAGAATCAACTTAGATATTTTTGCAGAAATAGCTTACTAAAGTGAGTCCTTACTTTCAATATTTTAACGCCAGATTGAATATTAATAGACACTGTTTGCATCTAGTCTAATTTCATCATCTCATCAATACAACATCCTTTTTATTCATAGTGTTCACATCCTGACTTAGGTTGCAGGGAAGTGACCAAGTCTTCATAACCGCGAAGGTACGGACGATCCGAATCGATTATACTCAGCTGAGGATCTCCAATCACACGACATATGTAGCACTTAACCCTTGCATATGTCAACCCGCCACCGGGGTTCTTAAGACCAGATCAGGTTCACGCAAATCGAGAGCACAGATACACCACCGTCCAGCCTCTTGCCACGGTGGGTACACGCTACTCCCGCCACCGCTCCACGCCCATTTTCGTGTTATCTTATTCTGGCCTTAGTCTGCCCGAGGCAAGGCTTACCCATGACGAGGCATGTGACCAGTTAAAGGGTCCTCGATCAGCACGCCTACATACGCATTCAATCCTTAATCATCCTGGGTAGAACATCACCTGTTTCCTAACCCAAGTTTCGATTTAAGTACTTCCATCCTTAGGATTGTTTCTGTTCCTTAGGATGAAAAGAGCATCACAGGGAACTTTGCAGTAAGATCCCACCACACTCTTAATGAAAGTATTCTTGCAGGTAGAAGTCATCTTTCCTCAGGATAACCCCTGAGCTAGGCAGTATAGCAAAAGACAACCTCTATCCACAAGATCTAAGCAGGGCTAAGCATTTTTGTAAATCAAATTTTGATACTTCACCAGAAGTATCCATAAAGGTATGGATATCAAGGAAAGCAATGCATTCAAAGGTTCCAAGCAATTCCTATGAACTGAATGCACATTTCACTTGACTTAAAGTGTGCGAAAAGTATTTAAAAACACAAGGAAAGGGGTTGCATGCACCGGGGCTTGCCTTTGTTAACAGGTGAGTCTGGCTCGGATCCGCAAATATCAAAGTAGAAGCAGTTGCCTGCTTGAGAATCCGAGGGTGGTGGTGTCCTTTCTTCGGTGATTTCCTCTTCTTCTTCACGTTCCTAATCATAACCATGCAGATGTATAAGAATGGATGCCATGGGATGCTCATGAGGGTGCAAAGATAATATAAACTTATTATTTAAGTCTTGAGTACAACTTTCCTTCACGGTACTCCGAGAATCTAGGGTTTCCGGAGTCAGTAAAGGAGTTCATAGGGCAGGGGGGTGTTTTGGGGTTTGGTGATCAAACAAGGTCTAAATCAACCCAAATTCTACCCAAGGCTTCTAAATAATATGAGGAACTCATATAAAAATTTTGAGCATTTTTGGGATTACAACTTATCTTTTTAAAAATCCAAAACTACTACTTAGAACTACTTTAAATGCCTTAAAATTCCTTATTTAACCTAAAAATCACAAAACTATTTTTATTAAATTCTAGGGAAAATAATGAACCTAGGAAAATTGGTTTCATAATTTTACCATTTTTCTACATTTTTTATAATTGTTTTGGCTCTGGGGTAAAAAGAAAAAGAAAAACTTAGGAATAGTACTGGGCAACATCTGGCCCAGACGGCCCAGTACCCAGGGAAAACGCGCGCGTGCGCCCGCGCCCTGGCGGCTTTGCAAAAAGGGCCTCTGGTTTTTGGTTAACTGAGAACGAATTCTTTTACTATTTGTTCAAGTCACTGACGCTTTGCAAATAAACCCCCCAGGTTCTATTTCTTTGCAGTGGGAGGTCCACTGACGGCGTTCTCGCGCGGAGAAACTCCGGCGAGGTCCTGGACCGGCCGATTGAGGTGATGACCGGCGTCGAGACTAAGACTAACCCAAATTCATGACCAGGGGAGTATTTTCCCCAAACTAATTGCATCTAAGACTAACTATTGAGCTCTAGCCACGGTGATCGAAAGCATGGCGGTTAGCTTGACGTGTTCCCGGCGATTAATGGACTCCTAGTTCAATTCAGTGGCTCGGCACGCATCGTAGGCTTAAGGGAAAACTTGAACGAGGAAGAGGAAGAGGTGAACTGACCAGGGAGAGGGGCTAGCCGCGGTGAGGCGAGTTCACGGTGGCGGAAACAGTTTTGGGGAGAAATCCAAATTCGAGCTCTCGGAGGCACGACTGCTAACAATTGCTGGGGCCTGGGTGGGTGATGATGCTACGCAGCTAGGGGAGGGCTCAATTTATAGGCATCTTCGACGGTGGCCGGGAATTTTAACGGCGACGTGTGGCGGTCGGAGATAAGTAAAAACCGGGGCGCGGTGATTTCGTGTCCATTGCCGTGGCAGGCTCCCCGGCGACGATGGGACAGCCTTAAGGTGTCACGGCGGTGCTGCAGAGAGGCTAGGCCACGCGGCGCACGGCCGGGAGGCGTCGTTCACCGGCGTTCTTATCGATCTCCGCCACGGTGACGCATGTACGGTGGCCGGACTTGTTTATGGCCGGAGTTATCCACAGCGGCGTACACCGGTGTTACCCACTTACCCCGAGAACAACGTGGACCGGCTGTCGCACGAATCACGGCGGCAATCGGTCGCCGGCGGTGAACATCCGGTGCTGGCAGCCTTATCCCAATCTGAAGCACTGTACCATGGTGCTCCTTCAGTCAGTCGACCTGACAGAGCTTCTTGGAGCTCAATTTACTCCTGATTTTGTGTGAAACCTATGCCAACTTTCTGCAGCAAAGTTATAGAGCTATAATCCATTTATAACTTTGCTACAATGTGCTCCCACAAAAAGTCACTGGATCCCACTCAAAATCGAGCTCAAAGTTCATCTCATAACACTGTTACTCTGAATTTCAAACCTCAAGCAGTCTGACAGTCCAACTTCAGGCCCAATTATCTCTGGATTTTTCTTAACAAGTGAGCTTACCACCTTAAGCAAAGTTGTTCTTCTATAATCAGGTTACAATTTTGCTGTGGTGACCTAATATGAATTCTCACTATTTTGAAAGCTACACAGCCCCAAAGTTGGGCCTATAACCCTGATTTCAGACTTAGCATAAGAATCAAAATTGGGGTCCTTTTTGCAAATGAGTCCAAAACTTAGGGTTTGGCTTTCAAGTCCACATATTTGTGAACCAAATGACTTAAAATACTTACTTGACTTGGTTTTTGCACTTTAGCCCAAAAGTGGACTAATTTTGCACATAGGTCCCTAGGGTTTGGTTTTAGGGTTTTTCAGGGTTCTAATTGAGATTCTTGATGTCCCAGGGGCATAAATGTGATTCCACTTTGTTTTTGGGGATATTTTATGACTCTTTCCCTAAAGCCTTTAGGTTTTCTCATCTTGAGTTAGGTCTTGCCCCTTTGAGCCTGATTAAGGGTTAGGTCCCCTATCCAGGGTCCTATTTGCAAAAACACTTTAAACAATACAACTTGTTTGAAATTTTTGCCTAGTGAATGCACTCTAGGTGTATCAAACATATGCAATGTCAATGCTTATGATGCCATGCTCAAGTTTTAGTTAAAGTAACACCAGGGGTGTTACATCCTCCCCCCCATAAAAGAATCTCGTCCCGAGATTTAAAGTCCTAGGGTGAGTAATGGAAAAGGAAATGTGTCACATTTTTATTTCCTTATTTCTGGTATAAGGCAGGGGTGGTGTGGGGGTTCACTCCTTTATTGCAATAACTATATACACTTTACAAATTACATGAGGCTAGAAAGCCTGGGAAATTCTTATTCAAGAAGTCTTGAGTTTCCCACGTAGCCTCTTCCTCAGCATGTTGGTTCCATTGTATCTTGTAGAACTTGAGAGTCTTTCTCCGGGTAACCCTGTCCTTTTGATCCAGAACTCGAATAGGATGTTCCGAGTATGTTAAATCTGGTTCCAGGATAACATCTGTCACTTCAATGCACTACTACAGGGAACCTCTATACAGGCGGTCCGGTTAGCCTCTACACAGGCGGTTCCAGGAACCGCTTGTGGTGCACCGACTATGATGTAAAACAACATCACAGGCGGTCAATCAAAAACCGCCTGTGATAGACACACATCACAGGCGGTCCGATTTAAAAGAACCGCCTGTGATAGACACACATCACATGCGGTCCGGTTTAAAAGAACCGCCTGTGTTAGCACACATCACAAGCGGTTTTAATTATAAGTCCGACTGTAAGCACACATAACAGAATTAATAACAGATTCAAATACAGAATTAATAACAGATTCAAACACAGATTCAAACACATATTCCATACACATATTCATCATACAAAGATTCCATACACAGATTCAAACAAGTTCTATAGCAGGTTCCATACACAGATTCATCCACATATCAAAAGTTCCATCATACCAAGATTTATACACATCAAGTTGCATAACAACTCAACATCTCAAAGTTCCATAGACAACTAAACATCTAAAGTTCCTAACTAAAGACCTAAACACTGTGTGATATTGTGTACAAACTTAGTTCTGGGAATTTTTGCAAATTTCCATTTACATTGTAGAATAGCCCTTGTTGATGAAGAACTTCACGGACGCATAAAGTAAAGCAAGTCTCTTACAACCTTAGCCACGCCGGTGGAAACCATATCTCTTTCTAACCATTCAGCATTGATCTTAGATTTAGGAACCTGCAATGAAAGCAAAAAGCAATCGGTGCTAAGAGTAATGTGATGAGCAACAATATAACATAAAAATTGCAACATAGACAATGATAGCGAACTTACATCCTCACGATTGACCATGTAATGGAAGGTGACACGACACCATTCGCATACATAATAACCGCACAGGACAGTACCCGGAGGTTGTTTGTCACCATATGGAAATAATGATATTGACAAATTAGGCTTGTCCTTTGGATGTTCGCCGCCAAGATCTTTCCAATAAAAACGGTATGCACTGCATATAAGAATAGCCATTGTGAGATTAAGAATACATTTGTTAAGTTGTAATAAGTACAAGTGTGCAATAATAATCATACTTCTCTAAAATCTTCAAGAAGTCATTATACGTAGCCTTTTCCATTCTCAATGAGTCGAAGACCACGACTTTACCATCCTTTGGCCAGATCACTGATACAAATGTAGTGGTCACTATATAGACATAGACGAAAACACATGTTAATATCACGATTGCCATAATTTATAGTTCAAAATTAAACCATGTCGATAACTTACTTAAAGTGGTGCGGAGCTATTATTAAGTCCTTGCCATGTTGTACATGATTATACATGGCTCGTCCAATGTATGCCGCCATTACCTTCATTTTCTTTCTCTGATTCTGTTTGACGGCTTTCTCAAATTCAGCATCGTCCAAGTCTTTGTATTCTTCTCCTTGCCTCAGAGCAACTACTTTGTAGCGAGCTTGGGATATCATCAACGGGTCAAGAAACCCTGTCTTAAGTTGTTTCTTCTTATCATCCATGTATTGCATCCTACGTGTAATAGTGTTAATCGTTAGACTCTCGTTTATGTGTGCGTGTACAAAACTAACAAATATGAAAGTTTAGAGGTACTTACAAGCAAAAGAGGGTTAAGTAGTTGGTTTCCATCCTTTGTCGGTGGTACAACGACCAGAGATCGTCAAAGAATAAATGCCACACAGGATTTATATGATCATTGCTCCAAAATGCATCTTCTGGCACAACAAATGTGAATTCCTCGAGTTTGTATTTGTTGCTAGCCACCATGTACCACTCATGCATTCTAATCTCCGGAGTTGACAACTTAGAAAGTTGCACCGTCGTTAAGAACGGCCTCCCATTCACAAATTTAGGAGGAACATCCTCCTTCTTGTATACCGAGATATTGGTTTTAAGACGTAATGATTCTCGAGTATGAATCATTCCATCTTCTTCCCATACTTCGAAATTGTCTATTTGGGCCGACCGTGTGCCTACTCCATGAGATGCTGATACTGCTTTTTGATTGATTAGTCATAACTCTCTGCAATTTATGCAGGTAGCGTGCCACTGATTCTGACGGTTTCTTGACATCGTCTGTGGCGATTCACTTATGAATTTTCTTTGAAATAGTTGGCCCTTCAACATTGGTGCCAACCTTTGGTTCCTTTTTGATGTTGACGTCGACATTCTGAGGAACAATTTTGTCTACGTCCCCCTCGTCGAGTTCCTTCGCAAGAGGCGATATGATTGTTTCAACGATTTTTTTGGAGGTCGGTGTCATATCTTCCTGCACCATGGGGTGTGGAATGATCGAACTAGCTTTTTGTTGCATTGGTGTTGAATTCGGCTCATCACCAAACTTGATGTCACGTCGATGCCAAAGAACCAACTCGTTCATTGCCTCCTGCAAAGTTATGATCCCCTCAACTAGAAAATCTATCTCCCAATCTTCACAACCACTGTCTGTGATTTCTAGAACTTGGACCACAGCATAGTGTGGCGGGACAGGATTGTCCTTGTAGTTAACAAGTCCTGGTTTTACCAAACCAGTAGCAGCTTGCTTTGTTTTTGTCCCAGATCGATTGATTGGAATATGAAGAAAGCAAGGCTTCTCCTCAACAATATCGTCTACAGGGTACTTGGTCAAGTCTTGCACAGATCCAACGCTGCTAGGGACTATAGGTGGACTCATGTGGCTTGGCTTGAGTTCAAATGATATGCATTCTGTTTTCTTCATTTTGTTCATCACGTCATTAATAGCCTTTTGTACCCTTTCATCAATAGTCTCTTCAAGGGTCCTTTTCGACTTCTCGTGTTTCCTATATGACGACGCATACTCTGGAAACGCCTCTCTCTAGGAAATCTTAGAAGAGATTCCCCGAGCCCGTCCAGTGTGTTCAGGATTGCCTAGTGCTGCAGTTAGTATGTCATTCTCCCTCCGAGGCTTAAATTCTCCTTTTTTTCTCTTATCTGCATATTCTTGAATTTTTGTCGAAACTTCGCCTACCAATTCTGGATGCAAAAGTTTGCCATCCTCACTCAAACCTGCTCGACCTAAGATCCAACGAATAGCTCTCTCATCGATATCTTTTAATATTGGGTCCAAAGTGCCGTTAGTTATAGCTTCCTCGATAATCTTGTTCCACTGCACAACTTTATGGTGATATCCGCTTGACCCCAGGCGATGGGGGTGTTTGTTCATCTTCGCTCTCTGAGAATTAGTTTCGCCCAGTTCTTTGGCCTTCAGTTCGGTCTTCTGACGAACAAATTCCTCCCACTGAGCTTGAGTGATTTTCCCCATTTTCTTGGGCGGAGGAACCTTATTCTTCTTAACAAAGTCCCTATTCATCTCGTCCTTCCACCCACTGAAACATCTTGGCCATAGCAGAGAGCATCGACTTCCTTACTGCATCCTCTGTGCCTTTTGGGAACTTGAATGACTCAGACAACTTAGCCCATAGCTTGTTGCGGGTGTCTTCATCTAAATCCTTCCATTTTTGAAGTGTGATTGGCACTATATCTCTAACAGTAGCCCCGCAGGAATTTCGAAACTTTGTAACCACGTCAAGTGGTTCTTCAGGAAACCCCTCTGCATTTAGTTTTGTTACATACATAACTGCACCTTCTTTCATCTGATTTGGACCTCGTCGCCCTCGTTTCCGATTATGTGAAACGGATGATTCAGGCATCGGAGCATCCTCCGTGTTTCGTGTAGAAGATGCATCCTCTTTCTTCTGTTCATTTGAAATCTATATAGTGAAAAAATTAATGGCCTTTCATATATGAACATTATTTTACAATATAGTCGGCATATTTCTATTTACCTCTTCATCGTTGGGAATATAGTCGGCATCAAGCTCATCTGATGTTTTTTTCTTCCTTGGAGGTATAGGAGTACAAGGATTGTCGTCACTAGAACTATCCTCCCCGCTCCCTTCACCGGAGCTGCTCGTTGTCTGCCATTCAAGTTTGGTCGCGTCTTCATCAACTTTGTTAGACGCACCGGTGCAGACCACATCCATACTAGGCTGCTCGTTGTCTGCCATTCAAGCTGGTTCCATCGATAAAGGGATATACTGTTAGTCTGATATACTGGTTCCATCAATAAGGGAACTTGGAGAAAAGGTGATTCAAAAGAAATCGAGCCCAAACCCCCCTACGGGGCAGGATCGGGTCGGGAAGCAAGCTCGCAGATAGAAGGGCACTTTCCAATGCAGTTAGACAGAGAAGGCATGGCTGTGATGTTATAATGCTGAAGGACCCCAAGAAGAGATTATGCCCTATAGTCTACCACCTCTCGTTATTTGTGGGCTTCACCGAGGGCGGGAAACATTTGGTGACATCAAACGACCTTCGGGCTGGGGACGTCTGCGAGCTTGTTAAGGGGCCAGACGATGGTGAGCCGGTGTACTCTGTCCGGATGTGTGGTCACAAAATTTAAAGCCGCCCCGGACTTCATCTGTGCGCTTCTCTTCTCTTATGTCGGCTACTAAGATCACTTAGCACCCCACCTAAGAGAAGAGAAGCACACACATGCAGCCGGGGCAGCTTTAATTTTGTGACCACACATCCGGACATAGTACACCGGCTCAACATCGTCTGGCCTCTTAACAAGCTCGCAGACGTCTTCAGCCCGAAGGTCGTTTGCTATCACCAAATGTTTCCAGCCATCGGTGAAGCCCACAAATAACGGGAGGTGGTAGACTACAGGGACTTAATCTCTTCTTGGGGTCCTTCAGCATTATAACATCACAGCCATGCTGAAGGACCCCAAGAAGAGATTAAGCCCTGTAGGACCCCAAGAAGAGATTAAGCCCTGTAGTCTACCACCTCCCGTTATTTGTGGGCTTCACCGAGGGCGGGAAACATTTGGTGACATCAAACGACCTTCGGGCTGGGGACGTCTGCGAGCTTGTTAAGGGGCCAGACGATGGTGAGCCGGTGTACTCTGTCCGGATGTGTGGTCACAAAATTTAAAGCCGCCCCGGCTTCATTTGTGCGCTTCTCTTCTCTTATGTCGGTTACTAAGATCACTTAGCACCCCACCTAAGAGAAGAGAAGCACACACATGCAGCCGGGGCAGCTTTTAATTTTGTGACCACACATCCAGGACATAGTACACCGACTCAACATCGTCTGGCCTCTTAACAAGCTCGCAGACGTCTTCAGCCCGAAGGTCGTTTGCTATCACCAAATGTTTCCAGCCATCGGTGAAGCCCACAAATAACGGGAGGTGGTAGACTACAGGGTTTAATCTCTTCTTGGGGTCCTTCAGCATTATAACATCACAGCCATGCTGAAGGACCCCAAGAAGAGATTAAGCCCTGTAGGACCCCAAGAAGAGATTAAGCCCTGTAGTCTACCACCTCCCGTTATTTGTGGGCTTCACCGAGGGCGGGAAACATTTGGTGACATCAAACGACCTTCGGGCTGGGGACGTCTGCGAGCTTGTTAAGGGGCCAGACGATGGTGAGCCGGTGTACTCTGTCCGGATGTGTGGTCACAAAATTTAAAGCCGCCCCGGCTTCATCTGTGCGCTTCTCTTCTCTTATGTCGGCTACTAAGATCACTTAGCACCCCACCTAAGAGAAGAGAAGCGCACACATGCAGCCGGGGCAGCTTTAAATTTTGTGACCACACATCTGGACATAGTACACCGGCTCACCATTGTCTGGCCCCTTAACAAGCTCGCAGACTGTCTTCAACCCGAAGGTCGTTTGCTATCACCAAATGTTTCCAGCCATCGGTGAAGCCCACAAATAACGGGAGGTGGTAGACTACAGGACTTAATCTCTTCTTGGGGTCCGCCAATTCAGGCATTCCGCCGATGCCATTCTCCATATAAGTCCCAGACAGAGAATAGGGATGAGGTAGTCAAGATTGTAGGCGCTAGTGCTCAACTACTAGCATCTATAGATATGGACACAAGTCCAAATTTGGTGCTACTCGGCACCATCGATATCACTAGAAAAAAAATACATCAAAGAGATCCACTACCCAATAGTACTCGAAGATAGTTCATTGACTTGACACTCTCTAAGAGGTTCATACAAAATACATTCTCTCTAAGAGTGAAACCTACGATACTCATATCGTGTTGTTTAGGACTAAACATCAACAACCCCTTGACTGGTCGCTATCATACTCAATTCCAAAATATTTTTCCAATATGTCGGCTTGAGTAAGGAGATCTGGGCTTGGGAGTTCCTCCAAATCATCTGCAGCTTCATCATCTTCAGCATATTGCAGGGCTTCATCTTGAATAATTTTAGCCCTCTTGGAGTCAGCATACTTTTTGATGGACAGAGCACACTTCTCAAGCATGTCGCATACATCTCCAATTTGAAACAAAGTGGTCTTAAGTGTGTACACTGATTCCGGTTCACTAGTATCCACAACCCCATCAGTCACTAGACTGCGAATGATGTCAACATGTGTCTCGATGACTCGAACTGAGCTCTCAACCATGTCAAGTGGCTCTTTTTCCATCTCTAAAACTGAAAATGGCCAAGTCTCACAATCAAAATTGAGATCGCAACAAAGGCAGGGATCAGAGGGAAAACAAGGATGTGGCTTATAGGGCAAAAAGAGGGGTCCAAATAACATTGTCATGGCTATGAACAAGTCAAAGATGGGAGATAAGAACAAGTCTTATAACATAGGGTTGGGAAGCAAAGATAGGTAGTCAAAAAACTAAGAAGGGAGATAAGAACAAGTCTTATAACATAGGGAGATAATAACATTGCCATGGCTATGTACTTCCATGATGTATGTGGCCATAAGCACTAAAAATAGACTTGTTGCCCCAATCACTATGGAGATTTTCTACCAAGAAGGGGTCCTAGTAGTTGCATCAACTATCCATGACAAAATTCTTCATAAGCATAATGACCAACATTTAATCACAAGGGATACAAGCTACTAAAGCAAAAATGGTGACCTTAACAAAATATGTAAGTGAAAACACCAACAATATAAGCATAATGACCAACATTAACAATATAAGATTAACAAGGCATGACTAGCAAAAACAAGTAATCAAGGCATGAATTTGTAACAAGTAATTAAGGCATGATCAAGGAGTGCACCGAGGGCTCGGAGATGGGCACGGCGGCGCACTCGGCGCTCGGGCTCGGCGGCGCTCGGGCTCGGGGACGGGGACGGTGGCGCTTGGCCTCGGGGACGGGGACAGAGGCGCTCGGGCTCGGAGATGGAGACGGCGACGCTCGGACTCGGAGATGGAGACGGCGACGCTCGGGCTCGGAGATGGGGACGGGGACGGCGGAGTTGGGCTCGGGGACGGCGCGGCCTGGCGGGCGCCCAGCTCGGAGACGGTGGCGATTGGGCTCGGGCTCGGCGACGGCATGGCGGGCGCTCACGGCTCGGAGACGGGGACGGGAACGGCGGCGCAGCAGCCTGGCGGCGTAGTATTAGCTCCGGGCGAAACCTAAACCCTAAGCCACCGTACCGAGGCTTTTATATAGTAAACACATCACAGACGGATTTTTAGAAAAACCGCTTGTGATGTATAACATCACAAGCGCTTTTCTATTTCGACCGCCTGTGATATGTAAACTTCACAGGCGGTCCAAATAGAAAACCGCTTGTGATGTTATACATCACAAGCGGTTTTTCTAAAAATCCGCCTGTGATGTGTATGTAGTATAAAAGGCTCAGTGGTTCCAGCGCAGGAACCCTAACTTCCGGAGCCCGACGCCGCTAGGCTGCGCACTACTGTAGCGGCGGCGGATTTTTTTGATCTACGGGGAGAAGGTTTTGTTTTTGATTTTCGGGCTTGATTTCAAGAGTTTATGCATATATATGATCTCCGTTTGTTTTCTTTCTCATTTTGATACGATTTTTTGCCTCAATTTTGTAATATAGACCGGAATTGAAGAAAAACTCAGGAATTCCAAGATTTGGACTTGTAGTTGATCTAATTTAAAGATTTTTTTTGAAGAGTTGTCTCACCTCAAGGTACCTATATTGCTGCAATCTTGTTTCATTTTCATGCACATTAATTCGTTCATGATTTAGGGATTAAATTCAATTAATTAGGGATATTTTAAAATTTTTTGTCTCATGTGCTAGGTACATCTCGATATGATCTTGTTTCACTTTCATGAACATTTATTTTTTCATGTTACATCTCGATATTGACGTTAATCAATATAGGGATAGGTAATGGACCGAGGTTGGATGTACAATGTGCCAAGACCACATCCGTCGTACATTCGAAATTTGAGAAGCTTTATTGAAGTGGCCAACAAGCACGCGAATTTGCGAAAGAGCAAGGAGATATTATGTCCGTGCATCGATTGTGATAATAAGATAGCTTGGAGAGATATAGGAGTAATCCAATCACATCTGCTAAAAAGAGGGTTTAAAAACAATTACACGATATGGTCAGAACATGGTGAGTTGGATCCGTGTGAAGTGCCTGGTAATGACGAGAGAGTTGTCGGAATTTTAGATCTTAAAGTTGATGGTAAAGTGGATAATGTGGATGCTAATCAAGATTTTGAAGAATTTGATTGTGAAGAGATGTTGCGCCATATGGAACCAGAAATGTTAAGTTCTGTGGGATCGCAGAAAGGGCTATCTAAAATGAAGGGACTGGAAAGTGCCTCAAAAGAACCTTTATATGATGAATCAAAGGGTTGTGACAAAGAGTTTACTACACTGCGTACAGTTCTAGAACTTCTGAAGTTGAAGGCTAGCGCCGGATGGTCTGATACTAGCTTCACAGATCTTTTGAATTTTCTGTCTCAATTACTACCAAAACCCAACAAACTACCAACAAGCACTTATAAAGCGAAGAAGCTTATATCTCCCATAGCTCTGGGTGTGCAAAAAATTCATGCATGTCCGAACCATTGTATTCTGTATCGTGGCGATTTTGAGAACGCATCAAGATGCCCAGTTTGCAATGTCAGTCGATACAAGAAGAGCTACAATCAAGACTGTGTAAAAAAATTCCCGAAGAAAAATAAAAACAAGAAATCCACTATTGGACCTGAAAGTGACGATGACACTTTTGATGACATGGATGGGAAAAAGAAGTCAAAGAACCTAGCTTTGGTGATGTGGTATCTTCCAGTAATTGATCGCTTAAAACGTTTGTTCTCAAACCCTAGGGAGGCTGAGCTTATGCGTTGGCATGCTGAAAATCGCAAGCAGAATAACAAACAGATTCGACACCCTGCTGATGCATCACAATGGAAAAATTTCGATCTTATGTATCCTGAGTTTGCCAAAGAAACCAGAAATGTAAGATTTGCTTTGGGTACAGACGGAATGAATCCATTTGGTGAAAAAAGAAGTGTACATAGCACCTGGCCCGTGACTTTAACGATGTACAACCTTCCATCATGGCTGTGTCACAAAAGAAAGTATATTATGTTGACTATTCTTATTCAAGGTCCGAAATCAGCTGGTGTTGATATTGATGTGTTCCTAGAACCTCTTATGGAAGATATGACAAAGCTCTGGAATGAAGGAGTTAGAATATGGGATGAGTATTGCCGTGAGTATTTCAACTTAAGAGCAATTATATTTGTTACCATCCATGATTCTCCCGGTGGCGCCACACTATCAGGGCAAAAGACTAAAGGAAAGAATGGTTGTGTAGTGTGCGTCGATGGAACTGCTTCCATGTACCTTAAATCATCCAAGAAGTTGGTGTTCATGGGACACAGACGGTTCTTGATGAAGCAGCATAAGTACCGAAAGATGAAAGAGGAATTTAACAATCAACTGGAAAGTGAAGGTGCACCAAAGCCTTATAGTGGGAAACTTGTTTTTGAAATTGTAAAGAACATTCATGTTGTATTCGGAAAGGGAAAAAACAAAGGAGAAAAGAGAAAGAGAACTGACCCTTCAACTTACACAACTTTCAAGAAGCAATCAATATTTTTCAAGTACCTCCCATACTGGAAGGATATGGAAATTTGCCACAGCATTGATTTGATGCATGTAACAAAAAATGTTTTTGACAGCATCATTGGAACCTTGCTGGGCATGCCGAGTAAGACAAAAGACGGACTTAAATCACGCAATGATCTAGTAGATCTTCAAATCAGACCGGAACTTCATCCAGTGGATAGTGGCAAAGGGAAGCCTTACCTCCCCCCAGCTAGCTACAACTTGTCAGTTGAGGAGAGAACAAAAATTTGCAAATGTTTGCGTGGGGTCAAAGTGCCCACAGGTTTCTCATCCAATATCAGCAGACTAGTCAGGATGAAGGACTTGTCTCTATTTGGCTACAACTCTCATGACTGCCATGTGATGATGACGGTGTTCCTCCCAATTGCGGTAAGAGCCCTCGAAACAGAGCATGTCAAAGTTGTCATCACACGCTTGTGTTACTTTTTCAATGCGGTTTCACAAAAAGTAATAGCTTTAGAAGACTTGGACTATCTAAAGGCATACATCATCGAGACTATGTGCAAGCTTGAAATGTGTTTTCCTCCATCATTTTTTGATATGCAAGTACACCTAATCATACATCTCGTGGATCAGATAAAAATATTAGGGCCACTATATTTACATCATATGTTTCAGTTGGAGCGATACCTGGGAGTATTAAAAGGTTATGTGCGAAATCACGCTCACCCAGAGGGTTCAATCATGGAGGGATACACTACAGAAGAAGTGATTGAGAGCTGTATAGATTACATCAGTGACGGAACAATGATAGGTGTGCCTGTACCTAAACATGAGGGTAAACTATGTGGGAGAGGGAGATTGGGCAAGAAAACTTTTCGCGTTGAGGATTACAAGCTAGTACATTGTGCTCATGGTAGTGTACTACAACATCTCACGATAGCCGAGCCTTACATAGAGGAACACCTGAATGAGCTTCGTAAAGAAAATCAGAACCGCACAGAGGACTGGATCATGAGGGAGCACAAACATCGTTTCAGCGAATGGTTAATGGACAAAAACATCCCATTCGGAGACTCTTCGGATGAGAAAACAATGAAGAATTTGGCTTCTGGGCCATCGTGTTTTGTGACATCATGGCAAGCATATGACATCAATGGGTACACATTCTACACTAAATCAAAAGACATGAAAAGTGTTGCACAAAATAGCGGTGTTCGTATCGATGCTTTTGACCTACATGGACAGAAGACCACATATTTTGGATTCATAGAGGAAATATGGGAACTTGATTATGGCCCAAGCATGAAAATACCCTTATTTAAGTGCCAATGGGTACAACATCCCGTGGGGGTGATAGTGGATAACTACGGACTCACACTGGTAGACTTAAAGAAAGTAGGATATAAAGATGACCCGTGGGTTCTCGCCGAATGTGTTGCACAAGTGTTCTATGTACTCGATCCAGCAGATGAGAAGATGCATGTAGTTATTTCTGGAAAGCAAAAAATTGTTGGAGTTGAGAATGTGGGAGACCAAGATGAGGAATACAATAAGTATGAAGAGATGTTCGTCTTTAACGGTCCAGAGAGAATCAAGCGTGTGGAAAAGAAAATTGATAAGAACTTAAAGCCATACATGCGGAAAAATGGTAGTTCATGAAAAATTGTATGAATCAAATTGTATTTGTTATCATGTATGATCGACTATGAATTGTGGTTGCCAATTAATTTAAAATCTCTCTAGTTATCTATGTGTGCTATTATAATTCATTTAAATTGTATTTGCATATTATTGTTAAAAATTAAATATTAATTCATTTAAATTGTATTTGCATATTTCTGTTAAAAATTAAAATTATTTTCATATTTAAATTGTATTTTCATATTTTTACAATCACTAGGCGGTTTTGTCTTAGGGTCCGCTTGTGAAAATGATAGAGCATCACAGGCGGTCCTAAACAAAAACCGCTTGTGATACTATTACATCACAGGCGTACTGAACCGCCTAGGACATCACAGGCGGTTTTCTAACCGAACCGCCTGTGATGTAAAAATCCTACCGCTTGTATAGAGCCAAATTGTACTAGTGATGGTTCGATCGGGAACCCGAAGACACTTCTTCAATTGCGACACATGGAACACATTATGGATGGCAGACAGAATTTCGGGGAGTTGCAATCGATATGCCACTGGCCCACATTGCTCAAGTACCGGAAATGGAGCAATATACCTGGGTGCAAGTTTCCCTTTAACCCCGAAACGCGATACACCCTTCATTGGTGAAACTTTCAAGTAGACATAATCGCCTACCAGAAAGCATAAGGGTTGTCGTCGTCGGTCTGCATAACTCTTTTGCCGAGTCTGAGCTTTCTTCATATTATGAATAATTTTTTGAACCTTTTCTTCGACTTCTTTCACCATATCAGGCCTAAAGAAGTACCTTTCTCCAGGTTCAGACCAATTTAGCGGAGTTCGACACCGTCGCCCATATAAAGCTTCAAAAGGTGCCATCTTGATACTTTCTTGATAACTGTTATTGTATGAAAACTCCGCTAAGGGCAAACATTCATCCCATTTCTGTGAGAAGTCCAGAACACATGCCCGCAGCATATCCTCAAGTATTTGATTGACCCTCTTAGTCTGTCCACTTGTTTGAGGATGATAGGCCGAACTGTGGAGCAATTTGGTACCCTAAGGATTTATGAAGTTCTTCCCAAAACTTGGATACGAACTGAGGTCCACGATCCGACACTATAGTTTTTGGAATACCATGCAAACTGAGAATACGGCCAATATATAATGCTGCATAAGTGGCTACTGTATATTTGGCCCTGACGGGTAGGAAGTGGGCAATCTTTGTGAGTCGATCAACGATAACCCAAATAGAATCATACCCTTTGGCTGTCCTGGGCAGTCCCACAATAAAGTCCATACTTATGTCTTCCCATTTCCATGTTGGGATTGGGAAAGATTGTAATGGACCAGCAGTTTTCATGTGTATGGCCTTGACACGTCTGCAAGTGTCACACTTAGCCACATAGCGTGCAATTTCGATCTTCATCTTTGTCCACCAGTAATGTTGCTTCAAGTCTTGGTACATCTTAGTGCTTCCGGGATGAATAGAATAACGACTAAGATGTGCTTCATCAAGAATTTGCTGGCGGAGTTCTTCGTTCTTTGGCACTACTATGCGGTTTTTAAACCATATCACACCTTGATCATCTTCCTTGAAACATTTGGCTGTTCCAGCCCTTATCTTCTCTCGTATGTGCTTCATACCCAGATTATCCTTTTGAGCATCAATTATCCTTTGCAAAATGATCGACTCAAGCTTTAGCTGATTCAGAGTCCCTTGTTGGATCATCCCCAGGTTTAACCTTTCCATCTCTTGACACAAAGTGTTGTCAGAGGTCTTCACCACAAGACAGTGGCAGGAAGCCTTACGGCTTAGTGCATCTGCCACCACATTGGCTTTGCCTGGGTGATAATGGATCTCCAGTTCATAGTCCTTAATAAGCTCAAGCCATCGTCTTTGCCTCATATTTAATTCTGACTGGGTGAAGATGTACTTCAAGCTTTTATGATCTGTATATATATGACAGATATTTCCCAGCAGATAGTGACGCCAAATTTTCAGGGCATGAACCACAGCAGCTAGCTCCAGATCATGAGTTGGGTAATGCTCCTCATGTCGGTGCAACTGCCTTGAAGCATATGCAATTACTCGGCCCTCTTGCATTAATACACAGCCGAGTCCACTGCCTGACGCATCACAATATACATCAAAAGGCTTAGTGATGTCCGGTTGAGCCAATACCAGAGCAGTGGTTAATAATGTCTTCAATTGCTGAAAGGCTTCATTACACTTAGAAGACCAATTGAACTTAATGTCATTCTTCAATAAACTTGTGATTGGCTTCACAAGCTTAGAAAAATCTGGTATGAATCTGCGATAATATCCAGCTAGTCCAAGAAAACTCCGGACTTGGTGAACAGTAGTTGGGGGTTTCCACTCCAGAATATCTTTGACTTTGCTAGGATCTACCGCAATTCCTTTGGCCAATAACACGTGCCCCAAAAATTGAATTTCCTCCAGCCAAAACGCGCACTTGCTGAATTTGGCATACAGCTGATGTTCCCTCAGGCGCGTCAATACAATCCGTAGATGCTGAGCATGCTCCTCTTCATTTTTAGAATATATCAAGATATCGTCGATGAAGACCACCACGAACTTGTCCAACTCGGGCATGAACACCGAGTTCATCAAATAGGTGAAGTGGGCAGGAGCATTTGTGAGCCCGAAAAACATTACCAGGTATTCAAACAATCCGTACCACATAGTAAACGCGGTCTTCGGTATATCCTCGGGCCGAATACGGATTTGGTGATAGCCCGACCTGAGATCAATTTTGGAAAATACCCTCGCCCCAGTCAGTTGATCAAATAAGATGTCGATCCTTGGAAGAGGGTACTTATTCTTGATGGTGACCTCATTCAGGGGTCGATAATCCACTGCACATTCGCAAGGTTTGATCCTTCTTTTTAACAAAAATGGCGGGGCAACCCCATGGAGACGAGCTTGGCCGGATGAATCCCTTATTCAGTAGATCTTGTAATTGAATCTTCAATTCCGCCAACTCATTAGGGGGCATACGGTACGATCTTCAGGAGATGGGAGCCGCACCGGGCTTTAGCTCAATTACAAATTCTACATCTCTTTCAGGGGGCAGTCTAGGCAAATCTTCCGGAAATACATCTGGAAACTCACATACTACCGGAATGTTCTTGATCTCCGGTACAATGGCTTCATATATTCTACCAGAAGCTTTGGCTGGATTGGTTACGGGGAGAGACAAAAGAATCTCTTCTTGATTATAGCTCAACCTGACGGTTCTGGGTTCAGTGTTGAGAATTGCCTTGTGTTGGGTTAACCAATTCATACCCAAAATTACATCTATATCCTGGCCTTTCAGAACAATCATGTTAGCAGGAAAGTTCCGTCCGGCCATTGTTACTGGCACTTCATAGGCCACTTCTCGAGTAAAAATATGTCCCCCAGGTGAATGAATTTTAAATCCCTCTTTTGATTGTTCTTGGTAGCTTCATCGTCAGGGGTGGGAGACCATACGTCGACCAGCCTCAAAGAAGGAGGGGGCCTAAAAAGGTCTAACTCCCCACCAAGCGCTTCTCTCGCAGTATGCGAGGTTCCGGCTTCAGACCTGACGGGATCCGCAGGGACATTTGGGTGTAATTGCGAATACAGTACATGAACTTCTTCATGTAAAGTATTGCAATATACCTGCAAGTTATCAATAGCAACGCTAAGTTCGTTGACTCGTGCTCGAGCCTTTGCTTCCTTAGCTAAAGCTACTGAGCGAGATTGTACTGCCCAGTCAAGCGCCAAATCTCAGTCAGCTAGTTGATCTTGCAGGGTGCGGATGTAACTTCTTAAATCATTTATTCGGTCACCGTCCGCAACCCATAGATTAGTCCTGCGTTGCAACTCCGCTTGAAGTTGATTCACGCGAGCTTCGAGATCACCAATAGGATCGTTGCTCCCACTACTGCTGTCTTGCTCTCGTGGGGCAAGTTGATGCCGAGGCACACCGATGGGTCCAGTATGCTTACGTGCCATTTTCCTTGTACGTGGCGGCATTTGCTAAGGGGGAAAATTTATTAGTACAGTTCTTAGCATGATGCATGAATAAGTACAGAATCAACCTTAGTTGATTCAACCTTCTATACATTGCACTCTTTCTATCTGGTCTTCGAAATAAACTCTTCAGAAATACTTAGGTAAGAAGAGAAGCAATTTTCTAGATAAGTCTTAGGAAATTCTTTTGAAGATGTCACAATAATATCTGTCAAGAAGGGCTACGCTCCGATACCAGCTGTGACGGAACCTCCCAAGTAATTAGGCCCACCTACAGTTGTCCTTGTCCAACGGACCTCAGACAACCCTATAGGTGCCCCTGAACTACTTGACAAGCTCGGTATCTTTCCTTACCTTTCCAGGAACGTCTCACCCGTCTTGCAGACATTATAGAACATCGGAGATAAAGAAATGCGGAAGCGATAACATAACTTACATTTATTAAAAAGTAAGATCAGGTTGTTTATTACAGACCAGGAATATAAACGAGTGCAGAGTAATATTATTACACATACCAAGGGAGGTAAAAACTCCTCCCGACAGTTATTACACAAGAAGTCTTAATGGAGGATCCTTTCCTCCCGTACTTCACTCTTGCTTTTCTTCATTAGGAACCACCTTGGTACAGAAGCAACAGAAATATGCTGCTTCCTCACCTAAAAACAACAAGGGGATAAACCCTGAGTATGGAATTACTCAGCAAGTCTTACCCGACTAAGGAAAAGACTCTCAAGGGTATGCTGGATAAATAGGAAGGGGAGGCTTTAGCAAGAATCAACTTAGATATTTTTGCAGAAATAGCTTACTAAAGTGAGTCCTTACTTTCAATATTTTAACGCCAGATTGAATATTAATAGACACTGTTTGCATCTAGTCTAATTTCATCATCTCATCAATACAACATCCTTTTTATTCATAGTGTTCACATCCTGACTTAGGTTGCAGGGAAGTGACCAAGTCTTCATAACCGCGAAGGTACGGCGATCCGAATTGATTATACTACGCTAAGGATCTCCAATCACACGACATATGTAGCACTTAACCCTTGCATATGTCAACCCGCCACCGGGGTTCTTAAGACCAGATCAGGTTCACGCAAACCGAGAGCACAGATACACCACCGTCCAGCCTCTTGCCACGGTGGGTACACGCTACTCCCGCCACCGCTCCACGCCCATTTCGTGTTATCTTATTCTGGCCTTAGTCTGCCCGAGGCAAGGCTTACCCATGACGAGGCATGTGACCAGTTAAAGGGTCCTCGATCAGCACGCCTACATACGCATTCAATCCTTAATCATCCTGGGTAGAACATCACCTGTTCCTAACCCAAGTTTCGATTTAAGTACTTCCATCCTTAGGATTGTTTCTGTTCCTTAGGATGAAAAGAGCATCACAGGGAACTTTGCAGTAAGATCCCACCACGCTCTTAATGAAAGTATTCTTGCAGGTAGAAGTCATCTTTCCTCAGGATAACCCCTGAGCTAGGCAGTATAGCAAAAGACAACCTCTATCCACAAGATCTAAGCAGGGCTAAGCATTTTTGTAAATCAAATTTTGATACTTCACCAGAAGTATCCATAAAGGTATGGATATCAAGGAAAGCAATGCATTCAAAGGTTCCAAGCAATTCCTATGAACTGAATGCACATTTCACTTGACTTAAAGTGTGCGAAAAGTATTTAAAAACACAAGGAAAGGGGTTGCATGCACCGGGGCTTGCCTTTGTTAACAGGTGAGTCTGGCTCGGATCCGCAAATATCAAAGTAGAAGCAGTTGCCTGCTTGAGAATCCGAGGGTGGTGGTGTCCTTTCTTCGGTGATTTCCTCTTCTTCTTCACGTTCTAATCATAACCATGCAGATGCATAAGAATGGATGCCATGGGATGCTCATGAGGGTGCAAAGATAATATAAACTTATTATTTAAGTCTTGAGTATAACTTTCCTTCACGGTACTCCGAGAACCTAGGGTTTCCGGAGTCAGTAAAGGAGTTCATAGGGCAGGGGGGGTGTTTTGGGGTTTGATGATCAAACAAGGTCTAAATCAACTCAAATTCTACCCAAGGCTTCTAAATAATATGAGGAACTCATTTAAAAATTTTGAGCATTTTTGGGATTACAACTTATCTTTTAAAAATCCAAAACTACTACTTAGAACTACTTTAAATGTCTTAAAATTCCTTATTTAACCTAAAAATCACAAAACTATTTTTATTAAATTCTAGGGAAAATAATGAACCTAGGAAAATTGGTTTCATAATTTTACCATTTTTCTACATTTTTTTATAATTGTTTTGGCTCTGGGGTAAAAAGAAAAAGAAAAACTTAGGAATAGTACTGGGCAACATCTGGCCCAGACGGCCCAGTACCCAGGGAAAACGCGCGCGTGCACCCGTGCCCTGGCGGCTTTGCAAAAAGGGCCTCTGGTTTTTGGTTAACTGAGAACGAATTCTTTTACTATTTGTTCAAGTCACTGACGCTTTGCAAATAAACCCCCCAGGTTCTATTTCTTTGCAGTGGGAGGTCCACGACGGCGTTCTCACGCGGAGAAACTCCGGCGAGGTCCTGGACCGGCCGATTGAGGTGATGACCGGCGTCGAGACTAAGACTAACCCAAATTCATGACCAGGGGAGTATTTTCCCCAAACTAATTGCCTCTAAGACTAACTATGGAGCTCTAGCCACGGTGATCGAAAGCATGGCGGTTAGCTTGACGTGTTCCCGGCGATTAATGGACTCCTAGTTCAATTCAGTGGCTCGGCACGTAGGCTTAAGGGAAAACTTGAATGAGGAAGAGGAAGAGGTGAACTGACCGGGAGAGGGGCTAGCCGCGGTGAGGCGAGTTCACGGTGGCGGAAACAGTTTTGGGGAGAAATCCAAATTCGAGCTCTCGGAGGCACGACTGCTAACAATTGCTGGGGGCTAGGGTGGGTGATGATGCTATGCAGCTAGGGGAGGGCTCAATTTATAGGCAGCTTCGACGGTGGCCGGGAATTTTAACAGCGACGTGTGGCGGTCGGAGATAAGTAAAAACCGGGGCACGGTGATTTCGTGTCCATTGCCGTGGCAGGCTCCCCGGCAACTGATGGGACAGCCTTAAGGTGTCACGGCGGTGCTGCAGAGAGGCTAGGCCACGCGGCGCACGGCCGGGAGGCGTCGTTCACCGACGTTCTTATCGATCTCCGCCACGGTGACGCATGTACGGTGGCCGGACTTGTTTATGGCCGGAGTTATCCACGGCGGCGTACACCGGTGTTACCCACTTACCCTGAGAACAACGTGGACCGGACTGTCGCACGAATCACGGCGGCAATCGGTCGCCGGCGGTGAACATCCGGTGCTGGCAGCCTTATCCCAATCTGAGCACTGTACCATGGTGCTCCTTCAGTCAGTCGACCTAACAGAGCTTCTTGGAGCTCAATTTACTCCTGATTTTGTGTGAAACCTATGCCAACTTTCTGCAGCAAAGTTATAGAGCTATAATCCATTTATAACTTTGCTACAATGTGCTCCCACAAAAAGTCACTGGATCCCACTCAAAATCAAGCTCAAAGTTCATCTCATAACACTGTTACTCTGAATTTCAAACCTCAAGCAGTCTGACAGTCCAACTTCAGGCCCAATTATCTCTGGATTTTTCTTAACAAGTGAGCTTACCACCTTAAGCAAAGTTGTTCTTCTATAATTCAGGTTACAATTTTGCTGTGGTGACCTAATATGAATTCTCACTATTTTGAAAGCTACACAGCCCCAAAGTTGGGCCTATAACCCTGATTTCAGACTTAGCATAAGAATCAAAATTGGGGTCCTTTTTGCAAATGAGTCCAAAACTTAGGGTTTGGCTTTCAAGTCCACATATTTGTGAACCAAATGACTTAAAATACTTACTTGACTTGGTTTTTGCACTTTAGCCCAAAAGTGGACTAATTTTGCACATAGGTCCCTAGGGTTTGGTTTTAGGGTTTTTCAGGGTTCTAATTGAGATTCTTGATGTCCTAGGGGCATAAATGTGATTCCACTTTGTTTTTGGGGATATTTTATGACTCTTTCCCTAAAGCCTTTAGGTTTTCTCATCTTGAGTTAGGTCTTGCCCCTTTGAGCCTGATTAAGGGTTAGGTCCCCTATCCAGGGTCCTATTTGCAAAAACACTTTAAACAATACAACTTGTTTGAAATTTTTACCTAGTGAATGCACTCTAGGTGTATCAAACATATGCAATGTCAATGCTTATGATGCCATGCTCAAGTTTTAGTTACTAGTAACACCAGGGGTGTTACAACGGCCAGGGCCCACCGCCTTGGCATACAACGCTCCACTGACCTCGGCTGCCGCCGTGCAGTGACCGCACTTGTACCACCATAGCTAGCATGGGAGACCCAGTCTCAGGACAAGTGAGGGGGAAAGTCCGCGCTCAGCTTCACTCAGGTACTTGGTTTACCGATTACCATATTTCCTAACATGTGTTTAGTACTTTCAAACGCTTGACTCAGGTATCCACACATTAATCCTTAATTCCAATTCCGTCTCATAGACAAGGCATCCACCCTAGATCCAAGTCCATAGACCATCATAGATCCCGTTATCAAGATATATACAATCAATGCCTGACCTCGCGTGAGTGCTAGAAAAAATCACTCGACTTCTACCGAGATCCTAATCAGCAAAGCAGCTACTCGACCTAGCATACTAGTATCCATCTCAAAAAGGAATCCTGAGTTCATGCAACTAAGGGTTTCAAGCAACTCCTACACTTAAGTGCACATTACAAGCTTACAAACATTAAGTGTAGTAAAGTAGCATATATAAATTGGTTATGCATAAAACCGGGGCTTGCCTTCAAATGCTGGGGCTGCGGGGAGATCCTCTGTGGTAGGCTCGAGAGCTGGCTCCTGGTCTTCCTCGTGGACAACTCCTTGCTCGGGAATGAGCACGTACTCTCCGTCAGCGAGGTTGCAACCTAATGAATGTAATGAGTGAGATATATGTATGCCATGATATGCAATGTGGTAGTAATAGGAATGATTAAATTGATGAAGTAAAGTTTTAATCTTACTACGAGAATTCTAGTGGTATACTTAGCCAATTTAAGGTCAAGTATGGTTAAGGTAAATGGTCAGATTATTGGGGGTATCCCACTAGTTTTCTTTTAGTGTCTTAGTAAAAGTTTATTATGATCCTTGCTGAATTAATTGGGAGTGAGATTCATTGTCCTTACTAATTCTCTCTTTCCCATTTTCCTATTATGCCTTTTAAAGTGGGTTTGAACTACAACATAGCTTTATAATTAAACAAAAATTCTGTAAAAATTACAGTAGTTTTTCACTGATGTATAACTTTCATTCTCAAAAACTTAGGCTTAAAATGTTAAGGGTTCATCCTATAAAAAAATATGAAGTTTTAGGGTAGAGATGTGCTTTGAACTACAACTCTCTTCTAACAGTGGATTAATCCCTAAAGCTTATTTTTGCTGGCATTTAGGTGTAATAATATGAATTTATACCAAGTTTTAGCCACTAATACCTATTGGTCATTTTACTGTGATTTTCTAAAGTTCTTGGCCATAGGGGTGCTTTCTACTACCACTATAGTTGAAAAATGTCAAACAACAAAATTTTAATTTTTCCTATCTTCTTTTTTGTGCAAGAGCAATCATTCTAGAGTTTGGCAACTTTTTGCTTAGGGGAAAGGGTGGTAGAAATCCTTGGAATATATGGTCCTTTTCATGGGGTAGGGGATAATGTGTGTTACCTTACCTTTTTAATTGGGTTTCATATTTTTCTCTGGTGGTTTACTTGATAAGTAGTTGGGTAAAAATTTGTTTGCCCACTGTTGCACAATTTTAGGCTTCCTTGTGATTTAATTAGAACATGGGCCAAATCTAAGTTTTAATTGTTGAACTCACTTATTGTGATGGGTTGGGGTGTTTATTATTTTTGTAGTGGTGTTCTAACAGTTAGGAGTCTACTGAAATTTCCTTATTATTTTTGCAGTGGTCCTTATATTTTTAATCATGGTTTTCCTTGATTTCTTAGTGCCTAATAAAATAATTAACCTTGAATTAGCTCTGGACTAGGGTTCTCTATATTTTTCCTATGTTATTTATCACTTAGGTATACTAGGAAAAATATGTTCATCCTCTGTTCATTTTTGTCCATTGCCTTTCTTAATCTTCTAAGTTTTGGGCATAATTAGTTTTTAATGAACATTCTTAAGTTATTCTTGTATACTAGGGGTGCTTAGTATTTTTAAATAGTGTGTATGTTGAGTATGTATCTCTACAAATTTTCTTGAGCCTAGTATAGAATTATTTCTGTTTTTCTCTGTATTAATAATGTTTGGGTTATTTCCTAATTTAAATCAAAACTCTAAAAAAATATTGCAGAAACCATTGGGGTTTACTATTTTTGCTGGATAGTCTATAATATGTAGGTCCTAGCAAAATTGGTTTGACTAAATTTGGTTGAATAATACTCAAGTTATGAATTTTCTAAGTTCTCTGCTCATTTAAAAAGAATAAACATAAATGGTTAAAGGAAAATGACTTTGCATCAGGGTCCCTGGGCTTATTTCTATCTGAGTCGTTTAATCCGTGCCCCTGAAGTACTATTCACCTGAGTCACTGACTTTGCACTTAACCCCCTAGGTTTTTATCCCCTCTAACCCGCGCTCCTCCTTCGCCTGAACAGTGACCGAAGAAGAAAAAGCGGTGGCGTGGCTTACCGGCAACGGTAGAGGTTTCGGCCAAGGGTCGGGTGAGGTCCAGGGGTCTCTGGCGATCACGTCGAGGTGCGGATCATCGGCGGTGGTGGTCGGAGATGTGCGGGACGCGGACGCAGGCGGTCAGGGCTCGCCGGTGATGCGTGCTCCGGCCTGCTCACGGCGGCAGAGTCAAATTAAAGTGCTCAGGGAGCTTCAGTGAAGGTCAGCAGTGATGTGGGTGCAAGGAATTGAGAAATGACTCACCGAGTGACCCGGTCTACGTGCGGTGGCGGTCGGCCGAAGTCCGGTGAGGTCGCGCTTGCTTTTCCAGTGAGGCAATGCCTCGGCTCAAGCTTGGGAAAGCTTTTCCGCCTCTCGGGGAAGCCATCCAGGGGCTATGGCGAGGCTAGGGGTCGTCGGGACGAGCTGGCCAAGGTGGCCATGCTCGGGCAGGGATGGCGGGCGGCTGAGAGCTCGCCGGAGCTGGAGTTTTTGGATCGGGCGTGCGGCTGAAGTGAAGAGTGGACTATCATGCACCAGAGGTACTTATAGGCACCCTCGGGCATGGCTGGGAGCAGGCGCGCGGGACAGGCGCTGACTGTGCGCGGCGCGCGCGCAGAGGGCAGCCAGGGCGTGGCCGAACGCTCGGGCACGCGATCGAACACGTGGAAGTGTGATTCTGCCCGAGTTCAAACGCCTATAGGGCGCATATCTTCGCGAATTTGGGCAAGATCGCCGTGTAGGAGTTGTTCCCCCGACAGAGCTCTATCGTTTGTGTGTGGATGTTGTGCGGTTTTTGGGCTATGGACAGGGAGTTGTCACGTCGCCAAAATGCCAGTGTCACACGGCCGAGTCCCGAGGAAATCTGCGCCAAGATCGTGTCAAACGTTTGAGAAATTTTCTCAAACTTTGCAGGGCGTGTTCAAGGTAGTTTGGCGCCATTTTGGTATTTGGACTTATTTGATTCAAGTTTTGAAAAACAGAGAACACAGTTGATCTTTGAAAAGGGGCTGAAATTCAGATTTCTTAATTTCTGAATTTTTCCATAGGGACATTACTTCATGGGCTGTTTTGGGGGGTTTTGGAAATTTCGAATGACCAATCTCCCTTACTACATTTTGTAGGTTATTTGGTGCACTAAAACTTTGTTAATTGGTTCATATCAAAATTCTATATTTTTCCCAAGTCTTTTCTCCAATTCCCTTTTTGTGCTTAAATGGCCCATTTGAAGGGTCTTAGGGTTTTAGATGTTTTTCTCACTTAAGTGCATGATGTGCTTAGGGTATAATTCTTGAGCTGAAAAGATTTTTGCTTAGGCTTTTAACCCTTTAAGTTTGGTGCTTCATGCATCATTAGAGCCACATGTGATAATGGTCACAAGTTGGGGTACTGGAAAAACCCTAGGTAACACTGGGGTGTTACAGCCTTCCCCTCTTAAGGGAATCTCGTCCCGAGATTCGGGTCGGAGTCCTCCGGGGTGAAGAGAAGGTTATGGCTTGCTTGAATTTTGTGGGTTTGTTTATTAAGGTTCTCTAGTAACTGCTCTTCGAATGTCACCCTCTTTGCAACTTCAGAAGGAAGTCCTTTTTGATTTAGTTTTACGACTAACTCATTTCATGTTAAGATCATCCTTCTTATCTTTAGATTCAAAGGGTAGGGGGCTGGGCATGGTTACAGTACCGATTCCCTTAGGTAGACAATCGGGGAAGTTCGAACGTAGAAATTCCTCAGTCTCCCAAGTAGCTTCTTCCTCTGAGTGATTGCTCCATTGGATCTTATACATTTTGATCGACTTTGCACGAGTTGATCTTTCTTTGCAATCCAGAACCTTGGAAGGGTACTCTTGATATGATAGATCTGGCTCTATCTCCACTTCTGGTTCTGTTATAACCTCGGTTGGCAAACAAACACACTTCTTCCATTCGGATACATGGAACACATTGTGGATGGCAGACATTTTCAGAGGTAGCTTCAATTTGTATGCCATGGGTCCACATGCTTCCACGATCTCATAAGGTCCAATGTAGTGAGGGGCTAACTTGCCTTTGATCCTAAACCTTTGCACTCCTCTGGTGGGTGATACTTTCAAATATACGAAATCTCCAACTTCAAACTGGAGGGGTTTTCTTCTCTTATCATGGTAACTCTTCTGCCTGGCCTGAGCAGCTTCTAGATTCTTCCTGATTAGTTTGAGCCTTCCTTTCGGCTTCCGTCACTAAGTTAGGTCCGAAAACTTCTCTCCCCCCAGGCTGAGACCAATTGAGGGGTGTTCGACACCTTCTTCCATATAGGGCTTCAAAGGGTGCCATCTTCAGGCTAGATTGATAACTGTTGTTATAAGCAAACTCTACCAAAGAGAGGTGCTTATCCCAGTTCTTGCCATAATCGATCGCACAAGCCCTTAGCATATCCTCAAGAATTTGATTTACCCTCTCGGTCTAACCATCAGTTTGTGGGTGGTAAGCTGAACTTCTGATTAGCTTGGTTCCCAAGGACTCTTGCAGTTGTTCCCAAAATCTGGCAACAAATTGGGCTCCTCGGTCAGAGACAATGGTCTAGGGCAATCCGTGCAAACACACAATTCGGTCAATGTACAGCTCTGCATACTTCTGAGCCTTATCAGTGGTGTGCACTGGAAGAAAATGTGCCACTTTCGTCAATCGGTCCACAATAACCCAAATTGAGTCATGATCACGAGAGGTGTTGGGCAGACCCACAATAAAATCCATGCTGATGTCATCCCATTTCCACGAAGGTATAGATAGGGGTTGCAAAGCTCCAGCTGATTTCAAGTGGCTTGCCTTTATCCTCTGACATGTGTCACATCATGATGTCGAGAGGTGTTGGGCAGACCCACAATGAAATCCATGCTGATGTCGTCCCATTTCCATGAAGGTATTGATAGGGGTTGCAAGGCACCAGCTGATTTTAAGTGGGTTGCCTTTATCCTCTGACATGTGTCACATTCCGATACGTAACGAGCTATTTCCCTCTTCATTCTGGTCCACCAATATAGGGGCTTTAGATCATGGTACATCTTGGTGCTTCCCGGATGCATGGAGAATTTGGAGAGATGAGCCTCATCCAAGATTTTCTTCTTGAGATCTTTATTTTTAGGAACCACCAATCTGTCTTCAAACCACAATATCCCCTTGCTATCTTGGCAAAAACACTTATACTTCTCCGCTTTCTGATGGAGGTTCTCCTTAATGATTTGCATTCCCTTGTCACTGAGTTGGGCCATAATTATCTGGTCTTGCAAGGTTGGCTCAATGGAAATGTGAGACAAGGCACCAGAAGGAATCACTTCGATCCTCATCTTGCTCAACTCATCACACAGGGTATTGATGTGAGAATCCATCATAACACAGTTGCATTGTGACTTCCGACTCAGGGCATCAGCTACCACATTAGCTTTCCCCGGGTGGTAGTGTACTTCCAAGTCGTAGTCCTTGATCAATTCTAACTATCTTCTCTGCCTCATGTTAAGATCAGCCTGAGTAAAGATGTACTTGAGGCTCTTATGATCTGTATAGATGTTGCAATGGGTTCCCATTAAATAGTGCCTCCATATTTTTAATGCATGAACCACGGCTGCTAACTCCAAATCATGAGTGGGATAATTTTGCTCATGAGGCCTGAGTGCCCTTGATGCGTAGGCAATGACTCAGTTGTCTTGCATCAAAACACAACCTAGTCCAATGCCAGAGGCATCACAGTACACATCAAATGGCTTGTTGTTGTTGGGTTGCGCTAACACGGGTGTTATGGTCAGATGCTGCCTCAAGGTGTGGAAGGCATCTTCGCACTTCTGACCCCAATCAAATTTGGCTCCCTTCGTCAACAATTCAGTCATGGGCTTCACAATTCGAGAGAAGTCTGGAATGAATCTTCGATAATAACCGGCCAATCCCAGAAAACTTCGAATCTGACAGACAGTTGTTGGCGGCTTCCAATTCATCACCTCTTGCACTTTATCTGGATCAACAACTATTCCTTCTTGAGAGATAGTGTGACCCAAGAATTTGATTTCTTTTAGCCAAAAATCACATTTTGACAGTTTGGCATAAAGATGGTGCTCACTGTATGGTTTAAAAAGAGAATCCATGTACCAGAAATCGAACACCTATGCCAACTTATTTTAAGAGAAGCTCATGATTCAACTTATTCTATTCACCCTGGAAGTACAAAGATGTACCCGGATCTAAAGGAAAAGTATTGGTGGTACGGTTTGAAAAGAGATGTGGCTACTCATGTTGCAATATGTGACAGTATGTCAATGAGTTAAAGCCGAACACCAAAGACCAGCAGGATTGCTACAACCACTCAAGGTACCATAATGGAAATGGGAAGAAATTAGTATGGATTTCATAGTTGGACTACCCCGTACTCGGGATGGCTATGATTCAATATGGGTCATAGTGGACAGGTTGACTAAAGTGGCACACTTTATACCTGTGAAGACAACTTACTCAGGAGCCCAGTTAGCAGAGTTATACATGTCAAGAATTGTTTGTCTGCATGGAGTACCAAAGAAGATTGTATCAGATCGAGGAACCCAATTTACCTCGCGCTTTTGGAAAAGACTACATGAGTCCATGGATACCAAGCTAAACTTTAGTTCAGCATATCATTCGCAAACGGATGGGCAAACAGAAAGAACAAACCAAGTGTTGGAAGATATGTTAAGAGCTTGCGCTCTAAAGCATGGTAGAAGCTGGGATAAAAGTTTGCCTTATGCAAAATTCTCATACAACAATAGTTACCAGGCAAGTCTAAAAATGGCACCATTCGAAGCCCTTTATGGACAAAAGTGTAGAACCCCGCTTTATTGGAATTAGACCGGAGAAACTCAAGTATTTGGTCCAGAAATTCTCCAAGAAGCAGAAAAACAAGTACAACTTGTGAGAGAGAATTTGCAAAAAGCACAGTCGAGACAGAAAAGCTATGCTGACAATAGAAGAAGAGAGTTGATCTTTGAAGTAGGAGACTTCGTATACCTTAAGATTTCACCAATGAGAGGAATGAAAAGATTTAAAGTTAAGGGAAAATTATCTCTTCGCTACATTGGCCCATTCATAATTTTGGAAAGAAAAGGAGAAGAAGTGTATCAGTTGGAGCTACCCGATACTTTATCAGACGTACACGACGTATTTCACGTGTCACAACTCAAGAAATGCTTAAGAGTACCGGAGGAACAGTTACCTATGAAAGAACTGAATGTTAATGAGGACTTGACCTATTCGGAGTACCCTATTAGAATTCTGGAAACATCTCGTAGGATTACTCGGAGTAAAGTTATTAACATGTGCAAAGTTCAGTGGAGTCATCATTCAGAAGATGAGGCCACTTGGGAAAGAGAAGATGAACTCAGAGCAGAATTCCCGCAGTTATTTTCAGAAATTCCTTAATCTCGAGGACGAGATTCTTTTTAGGGGGTAGGTTTTGTAACACCTCAAATCCATCAATTAAAATAATTCATTACTAGTTGTTAAACTTAGTAGAAGATAAAATTTTAAATTTTAAATCAAGCGCTTGATCTCTTTTATTCATTTTCAGAGGATGATTTTTGATTGAATTAATGATTGAGAATTGTTTTAGTAGTATTTCATTATTTCAAAACACAATTAACTTACATATATATATAATACTAGCCGGTTGCCCGTGCGTTGCGACGACTTACAACAATACCCACGTAAAATATCCATCAAAAAGTTTCAAGATTTTTTATTGATTGTCTCCGCTCTCTGTATAATATTTTTTGATTTGGCTAACTGATGTTATTGTTTACTTCATACAATATGTCTTGGTACAACACGACCAATGAAGTGAGCGATTAGAAAGAGAGTTCACAATGACTGACTGAACGAACAAAGATTATAAAATGACATAAGTCCACCATACAGAGACTAAATAAGAGAAAATTTATGAATTCAAGATTCTAAAATAAGTCACATGAAGTCAAACTTATAAAAAAGATAGATCAAAATATGGAGTGGCTGCTAAAGTCAGACATCAATAAAAACTGGTGCGCTCCATACAAATTATGCTACTTTATAGTTTAAAACCAACAAATAACCTTTCATTTTATTGTTAGTATGACAAATCATTGTTGCTCCATCCAATTCAGCAACCTAAAACACCATGGAGTCCATTACGCCAATGTGGTCTTAGAAACGACCTAATGCTTGCAAGAGCCAAGAACGTCGTGCCGTGCTTGGGCTGTAACCTCGGCCCGTAGTGCTGGCCCGGCCCGACACGATTTTTTTATTTTACAAAAAAATGTATATACATATATAAAATTTATATTCAATATTAAAAACATCTGATCATGATGTTTAATGGTTAGACACCTTCACCCCGTGTCTCCCGCCCTTCTTCCATCAGGGCATGGGTTCAAACTCCACCTCGGCATGACGTGCCTGAGCCATAGTTGTGGCCCGCGTGCATCTAGCCCGTGCCGGGTCGCCGTTTGGCCATCTATAGGCGTGCAACAAATTAATTTGAAATAGCTGTGAGGGGTTATTTATAAAAAGATGACGTGGGACGACAGTTGAAACTGGTGCTTTAAGTATATTATAGAAATATTTAGTGTTAGAAACTATAATTGAATTTATTAGAATTTTTTTAATATTAATAAAATAATAATATAAAAATATATTAATATTCAAATTTGGGAATTTAACCTTAATTTTCAAGTTAGGGTTTAGAGAAGAGAGGAAAACGTTATACAAAAATAAAGAAATATGTATAAAAGTATTTGGACCTTCCATATTATTGGGTTCAAACTATACATTTAAAATGAATATAAATTCACATTTAAAATTGGATTCAAATTTGAATTCTAGAAATTAAAAGAGAAGGAAAAGTAAGAGGGAAATAAAAAGAAAAGAAAAAAACATGTACTGGGCTGTCTCTACTCTTTTCGGCCCACCAGAGCGTCCACCCGCACGACCCAGCTGGAAGACCTCCATGCGCTGACCAGTGGGCCCATGTTGTCATCCTCTAGTGCCGTGCGGCCTAAACCACTCTCACTGTCAAGCGGGCCCACACACCGGTAATCTGCAACCCGCGCGCATCGCTATTTCGGTTCGTCATTGCGTTCCGGACCCAGTCGCCAGCCTCGGCACGTTCCTGTTCCTCTTCTCCACCATTGTCGCACGTGAGAGCACCTAGAGGAGGGGGGTGAATAGGTGATCCTGTAAAACTTAAAACTTAATGCCACAAAACTTGATTAGGAGTTAGCACAATAATGCCAAGTGACTAGAGAGGAGTTTTAGCAAAACATAATAACCACAAGAAGGTCAACACAGAGATGGCATAGTGGTTTATCCCGTGGTTCGGCCAAGTCCAACACTTGCCTACTCCACGTTGTGGCGTCCCAACGGACGAGGGTTGCAATCAACCCCTCTCAAGCGGTCCAATGACCCACTTGAATACCACGGTGTTTTGCTTTGCTTTACTATATCCCGCTTGCGAGGAATCTCCACAACTTGGAGTCTCTTGCCCTTACAAAGATGTTCACAAAGAAGCACGGAAGTAAGGATGGGATGAGCAACGCACACAAGACACAAAAATCAGAGCAACAACACGCACACAAGTCGCAACACGAGCTTTCAACACAACTCGAAGAGTACACTACTCAAATGGAGCTCTAGTTGCTATCACAAAGAATCGAATGCGCGGAATTGAAGTCTTGGTGCTTAGGAATGCTTAGAGAATGCTTGGTGTTCTCCTCCATGCGCCTAGGGGTCCCTTTTATAGCCCCAAGGCAACTAGGAGCCGTTGAGAGCATTCCAGGAAGGCAATTCTTGCCTTCTGTCGCCTGGCGCACTGGACAGTCCGGTGCACCACCGGACACTGTCCGGTGCGGATTTCTTTCCTCATTTGGCGAAGCCGACCGTTGCAGATTCAGAGCCGTTGGCGCACCGGACACTGTCCGGTGCACACCGGACAGTCTGGTGCCCCCTTATGACCGTTGGCTCGGCCACGCGTCACGCGCGGAATCCTCGGCCGACCGTTGGCCCGGCTGACCGTTGGCTCACCGGACAGTCCGATGCACCACCGGACAGTCCGGTGATTTATAGCCGTATGCCGTTAATCACTTCCCGAGAGCGACGACTTCGCCTGTGAATGGCTCACCGGACAGTCCGGTGTACCACCGGATAGTCCGGTGATTTATAGCCGTACGCCGTTGATCGCTTCTCGAGAGCAGCCAGTTGACAGTCGCCAGCCTGGCGCACCGGATACTGTCCGGTGCACCACCGGACACTGTCCGGTGCACCACCGGACAGTCCGGTGCTCCCAGACTGAACTGTCTTTGGCTGAAGAAAGCCATCTCTTTTCCAAAGTGATTTCTCCTGTTTCCAGCACTTAGACACAAAACATTAGTCTCCAAAACAATGTACTAAGTCTTAGAAACATACCTTTACTCTTGATTTGCACTTTGTCCATCAATTGGCATAAATTAACACTTAAGCACTTGTGTTGGCACTCAATCACCAAAATACTTAGAAATGGCCCAAGGGCACATTTCCCTTTCAGCACGCCGCATGCCCCACCATCTCTGCTGGCGCAACAGCTTGGGCGAGATTCTCTCGCTGCGTGCCTCGACCACGATATAAGGCGCTGACTGTCTTCCTGGTTCGTTCCTTCCACCGCCAACTTGAAGGGAGATTGGGGGAGACCGAGAACTCGCTGGCGTCAAGTCTCTGGTGGTGTGAGGGCGCAACCGTAGGCGCATCGCGGATGGCTTCAGCCTCACCTGGGATCCCGGTGAGTACTACCCCACGCTCACTGCTATTCCGTGTTCGATGAAAGGAAGACATTCGTTGCTAGCTGCTGCGCACATTCGTTGTCGCGCCGTCGCACAGGCTCTTCCGTGGGCGCAACCGTTGGGATTAGTGGCGTGATTGGGTTTTGGTGTGTGTGGATGGAGATCGGGAGCGGATCTGAATCTGTGGCGCCCGGTCGACCACTGCAACCAGAAGGGGAAAGGCTGCTATGGCGGGTTCGCCGTCGGTCGGGGTGCTGTAGATGGTGCGCCGGCAGCTCGTTGGGGAAGACGGGGTATTAACTGTGGATTTCGGGATCGGTGGTTGAGGCTGAGCATGCACTCTGGGTGAATGGGATTTAATCGTAGCCACTTGTGCATGATCGGACGACATCGGATGGAGCAGTGGTACCATTCACTCCTGATCAAACGGCTGTAGAGACTCCATACCCCTTCGCTGGTCCTTTTTACACATGAATCCTTGAGTTACTACTGAATAAACCCGCGGTCCACAGGAACTATTCTCTATGTCTGGGAATTTTTACCCCGAGACCCCTGGGTTTCTCTGTTTTAATATGCCCAGTCCAGAGCCTATTTAAATTGAATAAATGAATTAGAAAATGAATATTTAATATAAAAATAAGTGCTAGAACTTGTTAAATTCATAGAAAATTCATTTTTAGTCCAAATTACTCCATTCTAGTTTCTAAAATTTTGTAATATTATTCTCTATCACTTAGAGTCTCTGTTTTGACATGAAAATAGTAAGCAAATTTATTTCTCACTTAATCCTATCTTAAGCATATAAAACCTTTGGAAATTCATAACTTAAAATCTAAAACTCCAAAATTTATGATTCCTGTTCCTAGGATTTTATTTTAATGTGTAAAATATTATTATGTATTTTGTTTACATGTTTGGTGTGATGTTAATTTCCTCTATATACTGTGCTTGTTTGTATTGTGGCAAGTAGAAGAGCCTGTGACTGAGGATCCTGGTGCCTAGCAGATAGAAGTTGCTGAGTAGGAGCTCATTGAAGGCAAGTTGTGCCCTTGATCACTTTTGTTACCCAATAATGTTCTTTATATTCATGTACCATGCATAGGCTTAATTTTGATGGGACCCAATAGGTCACCCTAGTCTATTTATATATTTTACCTTGTTATCCCTGAATCACTTGGGTAGTTTTGCTATTGCTTTACATAGTTTTGGGATAATATTTCATTATATCCATGTTCCAATTATTTTGTTATTCTATTTATGTTCATGTCAAGATCATTAATATTAATTGGAACATGGAGCTTAACTTGAGAAACACGTGCCACCACAAGGGTGGAATGGGACGCCCTTGGCTGACTAATTAGGAAAGCTAGTGGAAGACTACCTTATTCGAAAGGGGAAAGGGCAGTAAGGTAGTTCCATGCAGGGAGGTTCTCGGGTTGATTTTGCTGCGATGGCGGTTAGACTAGGGATTCTTGCAAGTGCTCTTCCCATAAACTGTAGCGGGTTTTCAAAAGCTAGTGGAACTTTGTAAAGGCCTCGTAGTGTTGCCCTGCCTCGCTTCCTTGGTAGAGGTGTATGGGAGTTGCGATCCCTTAGTAGATGGGTAACATGACTTGTGGGTACAAGGTACAACCTCTGCAGAGTGTAAAACTAATATACTAGCCAAGCTCACGGTCATGAGCAGCTCAGAACTCTCGCATGATTAATTTATGGAACTTAAACTCAATTTATCATTTGCATTGCATGGGATTATTTATTAATTTTGTTCTATTACTTTTATTAAGGTTTGGTATTTACTTACATCTAATAATTGCTAATAAATTTTTGACCAACTAATTAAAAGCAATGCTCAGCTTTAACCCCTGTTATTGATTAGCCTTACACATCACATGAACTCTCACCTTTGGTGAGTTCATGCCCACTGGTTTCCCCACAACTTGTTGAGCTATGATCATGTGTGAGCTCACCCTTGCTGTCTCACAACCCCCCCACAGGAGAAGAACAAGTGGTTCAGGAGGAGCCACACAACAAAGAGTTCGATCTGATCTAGGTGGCGTCTCCTAATTGACTTTATTGGCGCCAAGGATGATCCTTAGTTCGTTTTATATTTATCTTTTATTTTTGTAAGACTTCCACTATGTAATAAGTACTCTGATGTTATTGCGACAGTCATTATATATGTTGTCTTCTTTGGCGCATGTATGAGATGCACCCGGCTTTGTTCCTTAAATCCGGGTGTGACATCCAATGTGATGCATCCCATGATATACATCCCAATTTTGCCAAGTCTCCAAATTCTCGAGGTCCTTCGGACTCCTTACTTCCCTCTTGGGATCCAAACCTTCTTGATGCTTTTTATGGTTGAGATAATCTCCTTTGGCACCCAGATGCGTTTGGCCCCCTTTCCTTTGTTGGCTTGCTTGTTGGCCTTGATTGCTATCACCTTTCCATTCTTTTTCTTCATGATCAAATATGGTGAAGCAATGTTTTTGTCGACCTTGTTGATGTAGGTGTTGGAGATTTTGCTTGTTGGCTTTTGCTTGGGCTTTTGCTTTAGCTTATCCCCGGTCTTCGCCTTGCATTGGTAAGACTTGTGGCCTTCCTTATGGCATAGCCTACAAATCATAGTTTCTCCCTCCACGGGCTTGTTCACTCCTGCAATGGTGTTATCCTGAGGAGGTTGGATTTGTTTGGCTTTACCTTTCTTGTCATACAAACCCTTGACTAGGTGAGCCACCTCTTGCTATAATTGCTCATTCTCCATTGCAATCTCATCCGAACATGTTTCTATAACAACATTCTTAACAAGAACTTAATTGCAAAAATTAGAATCATCAATTAAATCAAAGCAAGAAGTAGAAGCATCTTTCTTAATAATTTCAGGAATTTCAATTTAAGATGCTCCTAGGGTGCTACTGATGTTTTCTAGCTTAGTAGTTAGCTCATTATTGTGTATGCTAAGAATTTTCATTTTCTCTAGCAAGTTTTCAATAGCTTCTTGAGAGCTAGCTAACTTAGCCTTAAGTTTTTCATTATTTTTGATAAGGCTATCATCGGTAGGTGAGGATGGAGAATTAGACTCTAATTGCTCAATTTTAGTTGTTAGCTCACAATTCAAATTTGCAAATATTTCAAATTTTTCTAGCAAACATTTATAATCGTTTTGAGAGCTAATCAACTTAATTTTCAAGCGTTTAAGTTGAGCCTTTTGTTTAGTGCAAACATCCTCAATAAACTTAACAACATGCGCAAGTTCATCTATGGAGGGCTTTTCCTCATCATCACACTCATCATCACTATCATCACTAGAGGATGGGATACTTGTTTTACCTCTTGCCATAAGGCATTTGTGAGATGACTGTGAAGAGCGTGGTGAAGAGCGGTGGCTGCGAGTCCTTGGAGGATCATCTTTGCTTGAAGAATCATCCCAAGTCTTAACACTTGTGAGTACCTTGCCTTTGCTCCTCCTCTTTGTGGGTTCGACCATATTTGGACAGTTGTCCCTAAAGTGGCCTTCTCCCCACAAGTGAAGCATCCTCTCTTTCTTTGCTTTTTCCTGTCAATGTTAAAGAGAAGATCCTCAACCTGCAGGGGCATACCCATTAGATTAAACTTGTGAATCATCCTCATTACCTTTCTGACATGTTGTATTGTTTCTTTGTCCTCGGAGGGAGATGTTGAGGGTTGATCATCTTCTTCTTCATCATCTTCTTCTTCTTCCTCTTCTTCACTTGAGTTTGGAGCCTTCTTCTTGCCTTTCATCTTTTTGTGTTCTTCATATGCAAAAGCATATGGCTTTGAAGAAGTTGGCTCCTCTTGTTGACCCATTTTACGTGACATTTCAAAAGCCACAGTCTTTCCAATCACAATTATCGATGTCATTGTGCTCAAGTCCTCCATGTTGTGAAGAATGGTGAAGATGCTCCCATATTTTTGTTATGGTAGCAGGGAGATAATCTTCCTCACAATGTCTGCATCACCTAAGTTATTAATTCCAATAGAATTGAGCTCATTGATGTTTAGATTCAAACGAGAATACATGTCTCTAACAAGCTCATTATCTTTCATGGCAAAGGAATTGTAATCATTTAATACTAGGCAATGTTTTTGCTCATGGACATTGGATGTGTCGTCATGGAGCTCATGCAATTTTAGCCAAATCTCATTAGCAGTTTTTAATGTGAATACTTGATTGAAAATTTCCATGCTAAGAGATTCATACAAGCAATTTTTGGCTCTAGCATTCAAATGAATTTCTTTTTCTTCACTCGTGGTGAGTTTCTTGATATTCTTAGGTGGTTTCATCCCATCACGAGTGACTCTCCAAACATCTAGATCAATGGCTTCTAGGTATCAAGTCATTCTAGCACTATAATATGGGAAGTTAGTGCCGTCGAAGTGTGGTGGTCTATGGGTATCCATCCCTGTAACACCTCAAAACCACCAACTAAAAATACTACATTTAGATTGTTAGTGGTAAATATAGTAATGAATTTTTTTCAAGTGTTTGAGTTTGTTTACCTTCAGAACAATTTTTGTTTGCTCATATTTGATTGATGGTGTTTTTGTGGAATTTCTTTTATATAAGAACCCAATTAATTTATTGTTGGTATAATTATTATGAATTTTTAGAAATATTTAAAAATATATTATTTATATTTTTCTGAAATAGGAATAAAAGAAAAAAACAAAATCCTAGCCGACGGTTGAACCGGCCCATCCCAAACCGGCCTTCCTCCCTCTCTCATCGCCAGATGGGGCCCACCCGCCCTCTCGTCTCCCTCCTAGAGCCAGAAACTACTGAGCTCTCCCCCTTCCTCTCCCCCACTCTCGCTCCCGTTGATGAAGCCACCATCAATGGCTTTGATGGAGCCTCCGGCGCCCTTTCCCTCCCCTGGCGTCCCTTCCCTTCCCCTTTCTCCCTATAAAAGGCCAAGCCGAACCCCTGCTCCTCCTTTCAACCGAGCAGCCCAAGTCTCTCCCTACCCACGCCTACGCTCTTCTCACTGGAAACTTGCCCACGCTGTAGTTCGCCGGAGTCCCTACGCACCTCGTCGTTCCCCTTCCAAGCTCGCCAGGCCTCGTCCGCAACCGTGCCCAAGCTATCCGGACCGTTCGCGCCCGCTCGCCATCGCCGGAGTCGTTCCATCCACCCTGCCCCTGCATGCTCGCCTGCCCTGCCCTCGCCAAACCCCTACGTGCGGTCAGCCCGAAGGTAGAAGATGGACAAATTTCATTTTGGTCCCTGACTTTTGTAAATATTGCGCTCATACTTATAACACTTTAAAAAGTTTGACTAGAAACCATTTTTTCTTATGTACTAGTCCCCTAAGTCTACCTTTAATTTGTTAACTAGCCCCTGCAACAATGTTTTAGAGATGGGTATTTTTATATATTTCGAAAATAAATAAGTTATGCCACGATTCGTTAATTTTATGATTTAGTACTAGAAACGTTTGCGATTAACTTCTCATTTTAGCACATAAAACAATATTACGTTAGTAATTATTTAAGTATAATTTTACTAATATAAGAAATTGAAATAGGTACTAGGCCGCATCTTTTGGTCAGGTTAAAAGTTAGATTTTTACTAATCATAATATAAGTATTCATACACATATCGCTTATTCACTAGGAATTAGTAAAATATCTATTTATATCAAAATAACCATGATTATGTTACTAAAGTCCAAAATTAGTAATTTACATTAATTCTTAGAATATTAACTTATGTGATTTATAAATAAACATTTTTAGCGATATGTATAATTTCTATTTAGAAAAGAAAGGATAAAACCAAAAGATTATTATTAATCATAAAGAAAATAATTAATTAGTAATTTATTTCCGTAGAATTTGTTAAGTCATTTCATCTAAGCTATGTTAGATAAAATACCTTCGTAGTCACATTCCCATATAATTTTCACCAATGATAATTCAAAGTGGAAAATTTAGTGGATTAATAAAATAATTATGATTTAGGCATTATTTATAAGTATAGTTTGTGTGGTATGTGATTGTATATGTAATGGTGAATGTTAACTATGTAATGGTGGATGTTTATTTATTTGGTGTATGGTTCCTTTTGTATGTACGATATGCAAATTGATATTAGAAGCTGATTTCGTGGTAGAAGAACCGAACTCATTCGAGGACGACCAGCAGGACACCTTTGTGCAAAGCAAGTGGATTCTCCCTCTGCATTTCTGTTTATACCCAAGTAATGCATATAATAATGTTTACTTTTTGGATATTTGCATAATTTGATGGGATTTGCCTAAATAGGATTTCCTAGAAATACCAACCCTATTCCTTGATTACCCTGGGATAAATGCTATGCTTAGCAATTTTTGCAACTATTCAACTTGATAATTATGATGTCACTCTTTAATGATACTATTGTTCTGAAAATGAAATTTGTATTATGATGTTAACCCGATGGTTAAACAAGACCATTTTTTATTAAATGGAACACGGAGTGACCACCCAGGATAATAGTGCAACCACGAGTGCTATCATGGCTCTGGCTTTGGTAATTTGCTTAATTTGCTTAGTACTTAGCAACCTTTCCTAAAATATGGGCAAGAGGGGGAGCGGTTGATGGTGGTAGCTCATGTTAACATGGGGACGTAGTCTTGGCTAAGCTGCCTCGCCCAAAGGGCCTCCACACCGACTTGGAAACCTTAGCAGGTCATTTTGTACTGAGTGTATTTTGTGAAAGCCTCATAATGAATCCCTAGCCATTCACCTCGGTAGTGTTTAAGGGTCCGTACAACCCAGGCTAGATGGGATACATGGCTTGTGGGTAAAGTTGTACCACCTCTGCAGAGTGTAAAACTGATATGTCAGCCGTGCTCACGGTTAAGAGCAACCTGGACCCTCACATGATAATTGAACTTAAAGATGGAAAATAAATTGTGATCCGATGATCCATAATTGGTTTGCTTAAGTGGTTTCACTTAAGTGTTTTTGATATAATCATATGCTTATGTTTAATTGGGATACTTTGGGATACACTTACAATTAGTAAGTCAGGCGTTGTTAATAAAATATTGACCAACTAAAATGCTTACCGCTTAACCATAGCCTACGTTGTTAAACTTGCATTATTCCTCCCACTTGCTGAGCCCTGACCATAACTAAGCTCACCCCTTGCTAATATTTTGATCAGAGGGTGATGAAGAAGACTTTGCAGATGATGTTGACGAATACTAAGTCTAACGATGTGCCAGTCACCTTCCTATGGAAGAGTGTCCATTCTGCTGTACTTTGATAATGATACTTTTAAGATACTATTGTCTGGATGGTGTAATAAAGTTACTCTACTCTCTTTACGCCTTTATTGCATTGTCTTTTGATATATTACACTTGTGACGTCAACATGTGTGGAAAATGGATCCTGGCACACATATGCCATACATTCAATTTTGCCCCCAGAACCGGGTGTGACAATCCCCTTCCTCTAAAAACCGTCAGCTCAATTAGCGGTGAAGCTAAAATGTTTCAAATGAGCCAAACCAGGCTCTGATACCAATTAAAGGGAATAGTGACGCCTAAGAGGGGGTGAATTAGGACTTATAAAAGCTCTCTCTAAACTAGGCCACAAATAAATCCCTAGAACAAAACCTATGCAAATAAACAATCTAGAATATGCAAACTAGGTTTTGTCTAAGTGTTGCTATTTCTACCGCAAATCCTAAGTTTCAATCCTAAATATTCTAATTAGAAAGAGGAGATTGAAACTTAATTACTCAATATAAATGTGGAAGGTAAAGATCAAGGTAGAGATGCAAACTCATCACGCCGGTATTTTTACCAAGTTATCCGGAACCACACACGGTCCCGACTAATCCTCGTTGGTGCCCCTATGTCACACACGGTTTTGGAAGGTAAACCAAATGCGAACAATGTACGTGCCAGGATCAGAAACTCACATACCAAGCGATTACATAGTTGGATATCATCACACATTGCTCGAAATAAATAGAGGATAGTACTTTATTACATCAAGATGTCCAAGACATCCACTGAGTCATTAACATAGCATTGTCATTAACGTGATCAAAGTGCGGAATACAAAATGTAGTAGATAAGGCCCTCACAGGCAGCTGACTAGGGGTTTGCCACTAACACAACTAGAACTCATCGTAGTGCTGGAACTGCTCAAAGTCCTCCATGTTGCCTGCATCTCCTCCTGAGCACTAATTGCAATGGGACAACCTAGGGTTGGGGGTTTTAAAGCAAGGAAGAGTACACATCAACGTACTCAACAATTGTCCCGTTTGGCTAAAGTGGACTAGTTATATGTAGTGTTAAGGTTAAAGCATTTTCTTTTAGTTGGTCAAGTATTTATTACTAGTAGTAAGCCAAGTTTTAGTAATAAACCCAGTTATTACCCAAGAGTACTCCCTCCAAGAGGCAATACCATAGACCATAGTTATAATCATCATCATTAACCATCATCATATAAGTATCCATAGTGGTTCTACTCAATGAGGATCCCAAGGCTGCTCTTAACCGTGAGCACGACTGATATACCAGTTTATAACACTCTGCTGAGGTTGCACACTTTACCCACGAGTCGTGATCCCTTTCTAGCCTAGGTTGTACAGACGCGATCTTCACTACCGAGGTGAATGGCTAGGGATACACTACGTAGCCTTTACAAAGACTCCCTGGTGCATAGCTGCTCATTAGGTTTCGCTAGTCGTACAAACACAGTACTCCTCCCTAAGGTGGGTGACCAACAAAACCAAAACAAATGAACCTCGGCACCCACCCTTAGTAGAGCGAGCACTATGCCCCGGCTAGGGATGTAATATGGTTCGGAAAATATCCGTCCGGATCTGGATTCGAAGATGGCGAACATTGGTTCGGATGGAATTTTCGGATATCCAGACTTTTTCGGATAATGGATACGAATACGGATATTTTGTTCGGATATCGAATTCGAATACAATATGTTTGATATCCGTTGGATATTGAATATCCGGATATTTTTTCGGATAAATCTTCTCGAATATCCGGATATCTTATCCGGATAGCTGTGTGCATTTTGTTGATTTTTTGTAGAAAGAAATTAATAATATACAAATAGCCTCAGAAATTCATGAAAATTTATGGAGGCATGCCATATGTCCACATATAATCCTCCAAAATATTTGGACCATAAAATCCACAATATGATAGTGTTTCTTTCATTTTACTTTCACTTGTTGTGTGAATTACACGTGAAATCACTCTAAGTATCCAAGTTCACTTTATCATTTTCATGTGGAGACTTGAGGTTATATTCTTATATAATGTTTATTAGTTTTGGTAACTTATTTGTATTTTGATGATTTTATGCAAAATACTAAAAATTCATGATTTTTTTAAAAAAGTGACATATGTACACATATAATACTAAAAAAATGTTTGGACTCAAGGAGTGGATACATGATTACAACCATGATATGTGTGGAATGATGTCTTACACGATATCCAACAAAAAAATTGTTACCGACAATATCCGTGTCTGACTAGTTCTGTATTCGACACATAGCTATCCGTATTTGTATCCGAGAACATCCGTATTCGTATCCGAGGCTATCCGTATTCGAATTTGAATCCGAATAAAAATATGAAAACAAATATGGTTTTAGTGATATCCGTTTGTATTCGATCCGATTACATCCCTAGCCCCGGCTCCCATTAACGGCCCTACGACAAAGTCAACTATACCCCCAGGTTCATCTAATTATTCAGCTAAGGGCGTCCCATTCCACCCTCATGGTTGCACTGTTATCCCGGGTGGTCACTCAACAAAGAGGTCCTTATGGAGAGGTACTCAGGAAAACAACCTGAGTCACCTAAAGTGCCATAAGAACATCATCATAATCATAATGACAACATCGTATCATAAATATTCGCATCATGTTCGTTGAATAAAGTAAAGAAATAGCATGAAGCTAACCATAATAACCCAAAAGGTAATTCAAGGACAGGATAAATACAGACTAGTCAACCCTTAGGTTTCAATTAAGTAATGCGAGACAGTGAATTATAAAGTAATTAGGACATAATAGGTCAGAGGACACTGCCTTCGACAAGTTGTTGCTCAGGAAGATCTTCGGCAACACACTCAGGAACCACGAGCTACTCATTGTCTACGCAAAGCGATCATGCATTCAACACATTTGGATAATGTTAAAGAAACAATACACCAAACATGTACAATCAAGTGAACACAAATTCCAAAAGAATAGTATAAACACAAGAGTGAAATCTAGATCCTAAGGTGGACAATTACACCTAGGTCCCATTTGTTTCCTTTCATTTTGAGGAATTGGAATCTTACTAATGGAATAGGCTATTTTTTAGAATGTGACATTCCACCACTTTCCAAAGTTATCATATAAGCCTATCTCAAATTCATGAGGTGAGAAATGGAAATTGATTATATAGAATTACATACTATTTTTCCGATGTACAACTTATAGCACACTCTTCTACTAGCTTCGCTATAACATAAATGTAGTATATAACTATCTCTCTCATATGATTTAGGATAATATACAAATATATTACATATATAAATATATAAATATATGAAATTAATTAGTTTTGTCTAAATTATAATTATTAAAATGGAATTGAATTCCAACAAAACAAACAGGGCCCTAGGGTTTTGTGGTTCTCTAAGTATAACTTAATTTCATTTATTTTAATGTGACACAAAAGTTATACCAGGGATAGTATATTACATATTATTAACCTCACAAAGTTAAACATCCAATTACCATTATGGTTTTCCTTTTATCTTTCTCATTAATAAAAATACCTCACTTACACTAACCTATAGTCTAAGCATAAAATTAGCACATGCAGACTGTAACACCCTGAATTTGGGGGTATAAAATTTCTTTCTAAATATCTACCAAATTCAGGTGTTATCTCTTGTCTCTCTCTCTCTTTAGTCTCTATCTTTCTTTTGATTAGAATTAAGCTAATTAGGAGAGGGATTAACTATTTATTTTGTCAAAACAATGTGAGTCATGAAATGTTGCATCATGCTGAGCCTAAATTATTCTTTTATTTGATGCACATGTTTGAAATGGTTTGAATTTGTATTTGATTTGAATTTGATTTGGACACCCTAGAAAAAATAAATAGAAAAGCAATTGGAAATTCCAAGAAAATAGAAAACCTCAATTTAGCCCAGCAGGCCCATCTCGGCCCAACCTCACGCGCATTCGCGCGCCAGCCCTCCCTGATAGGAGGCCCCCGCCTGTCAGCGCCTTCTCGCGCCCGCTCTCTTCCCCCTCTCCCTCTCGCTGCCTAGTGGGGCCGACTTGTCGGTGCCAACCCCCCTCACATGCGCATCCCCCTCTCTCTCTGTCCTGCGGGCCCCGCACGTTAGCCCTGCCGCCCGTTCGCTCGGCCGCTATCGCTGAACCGTGGGTCCCATCTGTCGGACCCTTCCCCTCTGAACTGCCCGCGCATGACCCACACGTCACCATGGACTCCGCGCCCACGACGCACGTCGAGGCCGCGCCCGTCCCCACCCTAGCCTTTCTCTAGCTGCCCAATACCCGCTCGCCCTCCTCTTCCCTCACTTGTGCACTCGCAGCCCTCAGCACTCGCCTCGCACCACGTGCACACCCAGGGAGCTCCGTCATCGCTCGTCGTGGTCTCACGCCCGTTCTACGGTTGCCGTCAAGCCCTCGCCATGTCCGTTGCCTCGGTAAGCTCCACCTAGTCACCCGCAACCCGGGACACCCTCGGTTCGCCCCCTCCCCCTCTAGTTCACCTGGTCCGCGCTCACCGATTCACTGCCGCAGCTCCGCTGCCATCGACCCGTGCCCACACCGTGCCCCGGACACCGTTCGTGTGTTCCTGAGTCTTCCCTCAAGGTAATTATGCTAACCCTGCCCCTAATTTTCCCTGTCTTGCATTTAGTCGCTCGTGATTGCTCGTCGGAGTGTTCCTCGGTCTGCCTTCCGGTTGCCTCACCCCTTTTCTTGCTATCCCGACCCCGCCATCGGATTCACCGAGTCCTCCCCAACCTTTCTAGCAACCTAGACCAACCCCTAGCACCCTAGGAGCACTAGTCTACTTAACCACGGCAGTTGCGCCGTCGTTGGCACGTATGGCGTCACCCTTGGTCGGCCGGAGAAGACAAAGCCCCTAGCGCCCGATACTAACCGTCTAGTCTTGATAGGATGGCCCGGATGCGCGGATAATGATTCGCGTGGTCCGTGGAACCAAAACCATTGATCGGAGATCCAACGGCCAGTGCGCCCCGTGACCTCAGCACACGCTGACCCGTGGGCCCCACGTTTCAGTGCCTCAACCCCCCCCCCTTGAGCCCACCTGTCGGGCGCTCGCAGGCCACGCGCCCGTGCCCTCGCTCGTTGTTCTAATTCGAGCCGTTGATTGGAGATCGGACGGCTAGCGCAACCCCGTACCCCTTCGCGTGTAAATTTGTTAAAGAGACCCTTGGCTTTTCAGTAATCAACCCGCAGTCTTGAAGTTTAGCACGCAGACCCCTGTAATCTTGCGGACAGACCCCTGACCCTTTTGTTAATAATAGAATTAGACCCAGTTTTGTATTTTAAACTTCAAAACTTGTTTAATTCATATCTTTTTCATATGAACTCCAAATTGAGTGATTCAAATTGCAAAATGTTCATAGGATTATTCCCTGTTCAAACAAATTATGACCATTCACTGTCTGTGCACCTTAGTTTTATGTCTAAGCTATAGGTTAGTGTATGTAATAATTTGTTTATGAAATAAGAAAATAAAAAGGAAAACCCTAATGATACTTAGGTGTTTAATTTAGTGAGATTAGTAATATGTCATGAATGAATTTATCCCTGGTATAATTTTGTGCCTCACTAAAATTAGTGGAACTAAATTATGTAATCCATAGTATTTAGGGAATCACTAATCTCTAAGTGCACTAATCCACCCTAGCACCTAGGTTTACCTTATTGTGTTATACTGCTCTGTCAAACTTGTGTTCACTTGATTGCATTTCTTTGGTGTATTGTTCTTTGTCTGTATCCAAATGTATTGAATGCATGATCGTTTTGTTTAGACAACGAGCAGCCCGTGGTTCCTGAGTGTGTTGCCGAAGATCTCCCTGAGCAACAACCTGGTGAAGGCAAGTGTCCTCTGACCCATTACGTCCTACATACTTTATAATTCACCGTCCCGTATTACTTTATTAAAACCTAAGGATTGACTAGTCTGTATTTACCTTATCCTTGTTTACCTTTTGGGTTATCATGGTTAGCTTTATGCTATTGCTTTAACTTAATCAATGAACATGATGTGAATATTTATGATACGATGATGTTATCCCGATGATGATCTTGTGGTACTTTAGGGGACTCAGGCTATTTCCTGAGTACCTCTTCGTAAGGACCTGTCCGGTGAGTGACAACCCGGGATAACAGTACAACCATGAGGGTGGAATGAGACGCCCTTAGTTGATTAATTAGAGGAACTTGAGGTGTAGTTGGCTTCGCCTTAGGACCGTCAATGGGGTCTGGGCACAGTACTTGCTCTGCCGAGGCTGGTTGCAAAGGTTCTTTGATTTGGTTTTGTTAGTCATCCTTCCTGTGGGGAGAAGTACTATGTTTATCAAACTGGAGAAACCTAACAGGTGGCTATGACGTCTAGGGAATCTTTGTAAAGGCTACATATTGAGACCCTACTAGGTCACCTTAGTAGTGATCAATGAGGAGGTTAGAACCCTAGGCAGAATGGGAATCACAACTTGTGGGTAAAGTGTGCAACCTCTGCAGAGTGTTAGAAACTGGTATATCAGCCGTGCTCACGGTTAAGAGCGGCCTTGGGATCCTCTTTGATTAGAAGAACTATGGATACTTTTATGATGATGGTTATAATTATGATCTCTGGTATTTCCCCTTGGAGGGAGTACATTTGGGTAATAACTGGGTTCATTACTAAAATTTAGCTCTACTATTAGTAATAAATGTTTGACCAACTAAAAGCAACTGCTTAACCTTAACTCCACATATAGCTAGTCCACTTTAGCCAAATGGGACATTTGCTAAGAACGTTGATGTGTACTCACCCTTGCTTTAAAGACCACCCCACCCTAGGTTGTCCCCATTGTACTCATTGCTCATGAGGAGATGCAGGCAACATGGAGGACTTTGAGGAGTTCTAGGACTATGACGAGTTCTAGTTATCTTAGTGGCAACCCCCCAGTCAGCTGCCTGTGCAGGCCTTATCTACTACGTTTTGTATTCCGCACTTTGATGATATTAAATGACTGCGCTATGTTATAGACTCTGTGGATGTCTTGGACATCTTGATGTAATAAAAGTACCTTTCCGCTATTTACTTTGAGCAATGTGTGATGATGTACAATTATGTAATCGTTGTGCACTTGAGTTTCAGATCCTGGCACGTACATGGTTCGCATTCGGTTTGCCTTCCAAAACCGGGTGTGACACATACAGTAAAAGGTTATAATTTAAACATGTAGAGAATAATCTTATGAAGATTTTGCAATTTGAATCACTCAATTTGGAGTTCATATACAAAATATATGAAATAAACAAGTTTTGGAATTTAAAACCCTAAATTAGACCTAATTCCGTGATTAAATAATAACCTAGGGTTCTTTCTACAAATTCTTAGGGGCCTGCGCGCGAAACTGAGGGACGTCGGGTTGATTCTCGGAAAACCGAGGGTCTCTAGCAAACCTACCATGCGAAGGGGTACGTGATTCTATCAGCCGTATGATCCCTGATCAACGGCTCAGATTAGAAACCACAGGGAAGAGCACGAGTGAGCGGGATGCGGCGCCTTATAGGTGGACCCAGGGCGAGACAGGACGCCGACGAACTGGGCCCACGAGCTAGTGGCTCGAGCGGTTGGCTTGGCCGTGGGGCGGGCTGACTGGGAGGCCCTAGTGGAACAGGCCCCGGTGGTTAGCGACGAAGCTTTTGTGGGGCTTGGTGAGACGCGGGATCGAGCGAGCAGGTGGGGTCCGCCTGTCAGCGTCCTAGTGAGGGGAATGAAGGGAGCGAAGCTGGGGCTAATGGGTGGACCCTAGGTGTCAGGGTTCCCGTTGCCCTGACCGAGCATGCACGGCGGCGCTTCGGGCATAGGCCCATGAGCTCGGAGGCGCGGGGCTTGCGAGAGTTCGGCCGAACGACTAGGCGGTTATGACCGGGAAGAATAGAGGAGGGGAAAAATGTGCGAGGGAAGGAGAGGGGAAAATGGGTGCTCACCCATGGGGTTGCAGGCGAGGACGGAGCTCGGCTCGACGGAGATCAATTCTGGTGGATGGGCGGCGAAAGGCGAGGCGTGATCGGTGGCGAAGCTCCGAGTGCGAGGTAACGCAGTGAGGCACAATGCAGCCACGGGCCTCGAGAAGGTGCACGGTCACGACGACGTCGAGCTCGGGGGGGGGGGGGGGGGGGTGGATCTCCGGTGGCGGTGCACGGCCGCGACAGGGCGAGAGAGAGCGAGGGGGAAGTTGAATGAGGCAAGGGAGTGCACGAAGAGGGAGAAAAAGGGGTGAGGTGCGTCGGACCAAGGAAGTGGGGGGAGTGGAGCCGGTTTTCCCAGCGACGTGGGCGAGCGTGGAGTCCCGCGAGGCAACCGAGCGGTTGAAGGGGAGGGATGACAAGCAGGCCCCGCTCGGCAATGACAACATGACGGGACGCCCACGGCGCATGAGCCAGCATGGGGGGAAACAAGATGAGCCGAGTGTCAAAGCCGGCCCAAGGCATGGGGGAAGAGAGGGAGATTAACCGTTGGGCCCGAGGTGTCAGGCGGACGCACCGCTGATGCGTGGGCCTGGGCGAGAGGGAGAGGGCGCGGGCTGGACAGGGCCGCGTGGGTCGAAAGGCCAAGCAGAGGAGGGGCTTGGGCTGCTTCTCTTTTTTCCTTTTTCTGGAATTTCTAATGGCTTTTCTATTTTATTTTTGCTATGGATTTCAAATAAAATTCAAACCAAATTCAAATTCAAACAATCTCAAACATGTGCATCAAGCAAAAGAATAATTTAGGCTCAGCATGGTGCAACATTTTATGACTCACATAGGTTTTGATATAATAAATAAATAGTTAATCCCCTACCTAATTGACATAACTCTAATAAAAAGAGAGAGGAAAGAATTCTAGAGAGAGAAACAAGAGGTAACACCTGAATCTGGTAGGCATTAGAGAAGAAATTTTATACCCCCAAATTTAAGGTGTTACACCCTACGCAAAGGGTAGCCCACACGAGGGCCAAGCACCACGGTCAAGTAACTCCGTAGAGAGCCACAAACCTTCTCCATGTGCAAGTGGTGCTCCATTTTCGGCTCCTCTTGGATGCTCCCCGCCGTCTCCACTATCGAGCTTCCAGACGAAACATCGTGGGCCTCGTTCCCTCCGGTACATGATGGTGACCGTGACACAAACTCGGTTGTCACGGTCTCGCAAGACTCGTGCCCCATTTGGTACAATTACAACGGCTCGCACAATAGCCGAGGGGTTTTGTAGGTTTTCTAAACTCACTCAACTAACTAGGATTTACCGAGAGCAAGCGCATAAGCGGTCTAACTAACCTAAGCACTTCGCAAAGCACCTACGCTAATCACCGAGTGATTCTATTAAGTACTTGGGTGTTTGAGCACAAGGAAATGTCTACAACATGTATTGGTATGTTGCTTGGGCTCCCACACCTTCAAATGGCCGGTTGGAGGGGTATATATAGCCTCCCCTCAATTATAGCCATTGGACAGAAAGTTGACTGCTCTGTTGTCGAGCGCACCGGACATGTCTGGTGCCCTGGCCACGTCAGCTGACCGTTGAGGTCTGTAGCAGTCGATAGTTGGATCCGACTGTTGCCTAGACAGTCTGGTGCTATAGCCCTCGAGAGTCCCTAGTTGCGAGCCTCTCTACTCAGACTATCTGGTTGCACACCGAACAGTACGGTGCACACCAGACATGTATTATTCACTGTCCGTTGCACCACCAGAGTGCTGGCTGACTGCCCTCTTCTTAGATTTCTTCGCTATTTCCTTGGGCTTTTTTGTTCTTGAGCCTTGGACTTCTACACATCTTTTAAGTCTTCTTTTGAGGTGTTGCATCCTCAGAGCCTCAGTCCAATCCTCTTTGCATCCTATGAACTACAAACACAATCACTAGCAAACACATTAGTCCATAGGTTATGTTGATCATCGAACACTAAAATCACTTAGCCTAATGGCCTAGGGTCCATTTTCTTTACACTACTAAAGCAGTATGTCACAATGTCTATGTGGTAGAATGTGACCAGAGTAGCTCGAACGATGAATCAAAAGAAGTGTACGCTGCAGAAGTGGTTTGGCCAAAGTAGGCCAAATCTCCAGTTTGTTCCTCTTTGCAGCCGGTTTACAAGAAACGACAAGAGGTTAAATTTGAATTTAATGTTAGCAAGTGTGATAAAATATTTGATGAGTTACTCAAAAGCGGCAACATTAAAATAAATCATACTATTCTAGCTGCTAACGAGCTTAAACGTCGTGCTTATTGCAAGTGGCATAATTCGTTCTCTCATGCCACTAATGATTGTAATTTATTTTGACGACAGGTCCAATCAGCCATCAACAAGGGCCAATCGGAGTTTCAAGAAATGCAGGTAGACACATAACCCTTTTCGATGAACATGATTAGTTTTGATGATAATAAAGTCTGGTTCGACCTTATGCGCCCGATAAGGGCAAAGGAAAAGAGATTGTCATTGGTGATCCATGAGAGGCCGATGAAATCACCAAAGTTTCTTACAGGAAAGTGGTTGCAGAAAAGACCCTGGATGGAGGGGAGACATTGAAGATCACCATCCCAGGCTCCAAAACTGGGGGCAAGCGCACATGGGCGGCCAAGTGCAGCGCCCTGTTCTACACATTGTGAATGGTCCGGCATATAGGAGTGAACGGTCCAAGACACCGTCGTACAGTCCGGACAAGTCTGGCGAATGGTCCGACAGTACCTAGGAGCAGCGACGACCACATACCTTCAAGCCACGATGACCAGAAATAGGTACGTGGAAGACTAATACATCTAAAGCATCAGGTCGGCTAGTCAAAGTCAGCCCAACCTTTGATCAATTACTATCCAAATATGTGAGAAATAAGGTTGGCTTCAACAATCGGCCAACAAAATGACCCCATTCACCTCCCAATGAGAGACACGTAGGATCTATTGAGCCACCTAAGAATAATGTCCAATTAGTACCCAATGTACCTACATGGACACCTCCGCCCCCATATCAACTTGTGTCGTATCAATATGCATACCTACCACCACCCTATGCCCCAAATAAAATGTGGGGCCTACCACCATATCAGTAACAGACACCATAGTATCCCATATGGGGAGCACCCAAACTTCTATATTTGATAGGTTAGCGCCACCAATACAAAACCGATTAGGGTCGTCTCAATCTGGTCACCAGGCATAGGTCCAACAAGAATGCCAGACTACTTGGCTACAAAGGCCGTCCAATCCGGTAGGGGGCATGGAGAGAAAATATCCATGAACGCAAAGAGAACAAGAAATGGAATATCATCAAAATTGGCACAACAGATATCGTCATACAAGGGAACAATGAAGGGCCGATAATTTTTGGTAAATCAACCAAAACAAACAAGGAAAGAAACACATGAACAAAAAGTAAAACAACTGACATGAAGTACTCCATGCCCCGATGCTGCCCATCGGGACTAACATGTTCTCAAAAGCGCAAATTGCATCACTTAAGAGCAAAAGAAAGCAAGGAAAAGGAGGTAGAAAAATATTTAATGACACACACCCATAGTACCCTGCCGCCACAAAAGAGGTCCAAAGGCTGCCGAACCAACTCAAGCGGCCAAAAAATAAAAGACAAAAAAATAGCTATGCAGGTCCCTCCAGGTACCTCGGACAGTCCAGCTTGAGAAGCCAGGCCATCCGAACCAGGAGCAGACCGTCTGACCCTCGAGTACGGATCGTCCACACCCTACCAGGAAGCCTCCAACAATGCGCCGACGCCCATGGATGAGAGGACAACATCGAGGAGGGTGATTTACTAGGAGAGGACCTGGTCGACTACAGAGCCTCGCCCGAGCACCCAGGTATGGATGTCAATGTGATTACATTTTAAGCCGATTACACTATTATCAGTGACGATGAACCTGTTATTGCTCAATTTGATTTTGGTCCTAAATAGATCGCCTTCACCAAGCCAAAAAATTGGTCAATCATTTAAAGCGGTCTTTGTGCGCGGGGCATATCGATGGGGTACCGATTGCTAAAATGTTGGTAGATGGTGGGGTGGCCATGAATTTAATGTCATACTCATTGTATAGAAAATTAGGGAAGCATGATGACAAACTAGTCAAAACTAATATGACACTCAGCGACATTGGAAGAGATAGTTCGATCAAGGCCAAGGGAGTCATGTATGTTGAATTAACCATCGGGACAAAGACTCATGTTGCTGCTTTCTGAAAGTCGCCTAGAGGGGGGTGAATAGGCGGAATCTGAAAATTATAAACTTAAGCACACACTACAAGCCGGGGTTAGCGTTTGGAAATAAAAGCGAGTCCGAAAAAGAGGGCGAAAACAAATCACAAGCAAATGAAGAGTGTGACACGGTGATTTATTTTACCGAGGTTTGGCCCTCGAAGGCCTAGTCCCCGTTGAGGTGGTCACAAAGACCGGGTCTCTTTCAACCCTTTCCCTCTCTCAAACGGTCACCTAGACCGAGTGAGCTTTTCTCCTTAATCAATGGGTCACTTAGACCCCTCACAAGGACCACCACAACTTGGTGTCTCTTGCGTTGATTACAAATGTCTTGGGAACAAGAAATGGGAGGAAGAAAAAGCGATCCAAGCGCAAGAGCTCAAAAGAACAAGGCAAAACTCTCTCTTCTAGTCACTAATTGCTTTGAGTGGAATTGGGACTTGGAGAGATTTTGATTCAATCTATTTGTGTCTTGTATTGAATGCACTAGCTCTTGTATTGAATGTGTTGGCTGAAAACTTGGATGCCTTGAAGTGTGGTGGTTGGGGGGTATTTATAGCCCAAACCACCAAAGTGGCTGTTGGGAATGGCTGCTGTCGACGGGCGCACCGGACAGTCCGGTGCGCCAGCCACGTCACCCAACCGTTAGGGTTCGACTGTTGGAGCTTCTGACAACTGGGCCACTGGACAGTCCGGTGGTGCACCGGACAGTCACTGTTCACTGTCCAGTGTGCCTTCTGGCGTTGCTCTGACTTCTGCGTGCGCTGTCCGCGCACTGTTCACTTTTGTAGACGACCGTTGGCGCTGTTAGCCGTTGCTTCGCTTGGCACACCGGACAGTCTGGTGCTACACCGGACAGTCCAGTGAATTATAGCGGAGGGCTCTCCCAGAAACCCGAAGCTGAGCAGTTCAGAGTTAATCTCCCTGGTGCACCGGACACTATCCGGTGGCACACCGGACAGTCTGGTGCGCCAGACCAAGACAGCCTTCAGTTGGTTTTGCTCCTTTCTATTTGAACCTTTTCTTGGACTTTTTATTGGTTTGTGTTGAACCTTTGGCACCTGTAGAACTTATAATCTAGAGCAAACTAGTTAGTCCAATTATTTGTGTTGGGCAATTCAACCACCAAAATCATTTAGGAAAAGGTTTGACCCTATTTCCCTTTCGATCTCCCCCTTTTTGGTGATTGATGCCAACACAACCAAAGCAAATATATAAGTGCAGAATTGAACTAGTTTGCATAAGGTAAGTGCAAAGGTTGCTTGGAATTAAATTGGTTTAATTTTCATAAGATATGCATGGATTGCTTTCTTTCTTTTAACATTTTGGACCACACTTGCACCACTCATTTTGTTTTGCAAATTCTTTTGGAAATTCTTTTCAAAGTGCTTTTTGCAAATAGTCAAAGGTAAATGAATAAGATTTTGAGAAGCATTTTCAAGATTTGAAATTTTCTCCCCCTGTTTCAAATGCTTTTCCTTTGACTAAACAAAACTCCCCCTCAATGAAATTCTCCTCTTAGTGTTCAAGAGGGTTTTACCAATTGAGATAGAATTTTCAAATACACCAATTGAAAAACATTTAAAACTTAAACTTATTTTGAAAAATTTTGAAATTGGCGTGGTAGTGCGGTCCTTTTGCTTTGGGCTAATACTTTCTCCCCCTTTGGCATGAATCGCCAAAAACTGATACTTCAAGTGAAATATGAGCCCTTTTGAAATTCTCTCCCCCTTTGGCAAATAATATATGAGTGAAAGATTATACTAAAGTGGAGAGCGGTGCAGAGTGATGGTGAAGGGTCGATAATACAATGGAGTGGAGCGGAAGCCTTGTCTTCGCCGAAGACTCCATTTCCCTTTCAATCTATGACTTAGCATGAAATACACTTGAAAAACCACATTAGTCATAGCACATGAAAGAGATATGATCGAAGGTATATAAATGAGCTATGTGTGCAAAGTATCAATCAAAATTCCGAGAATCAAGAATGTTTAGCTCATTCCTAAGTTTGGTAAAGGTTTTCTCATCTAGTGGTTTGGTAAAGATATCGGCTAATTGTTCTTTGGTGTTAAAATAGGCTATCTCGATATCCCCCTTTGTTGGTGATCCCTCAAAAAGTGATACCGAATGGCTATGTGCTTAGTGCGGCTGTGTTCAACGAGATTATCCGCCATGCGGATTGCACTCTCATTATCACATAGGAGAGGAACTTTGGTTAATTTGTAACCATAGTCCCTAAGGGTTTGCCTCATCCAAAGCAATTGCGCGCAACAATGGCCTGCGGCAATGTACTCGACTTCGGCAGTGGAAGGAGCTACTGAGTTTTGTTTCTTTGAAGCCCAAGACACCAGGGATCTTCCCAAGAACTGACAAGTCCCTGATGTGCTCTTCCTATCAATTTTACACCCTGCCCAATCAGCATCAGAAAATCCTAATAAATCAAAAGAGGATCCCTTGGGGTACCAAAGACCAAACTTAGGTGTATGAACTAAATATCTCAAGATTCGTTTCATGGCCCTAAGGTGAACTTCCTTAGGATCGGCTTGGAATCTTGCACACATGCATACAGAAAGCATAATATCCGGTTGAGATGCACATAAATAGAGTAGAGATCCTATCATCGACCGGTATACCTTTTGATCTACGGATTTACCTCCCGTGTCGAGGTCGAGTTGCCCATTGGTTCCCATGGGTGTCTTGATGGGCTTGGCATCCTTCATTCCAAACTTGTTAAGAATGTCTTGAATATACTTTGTTCAGCTAATGAAGGTGCCCTCTTGGAGTTGCTTCACTTGAAATCCTAAGAAATACTTCAACTCCCCCATCATAGACATCTCGAATTTTTGAATCATTATCCTACTAAACTCTTCACAAGTAGATTTGTTAGTAGACCCAAATATGATATCATCAACATAAATTTGGCATACAAACAAATCATTTGCAATAGTTTTAGTAAAGAGAGTAGGATCGGCTTTGCCGACTTTGAAGCCATTAGCGATAAGAAAATCTCTTAGGCATTCATACCTTGCTCTTGGGGCTTGCTTGAGCCCATAAAGCGCCTTAGAGAGTTTATAGACATGGTTAGGGTACTCACTATCTTCAAAGCCGGGAGGTTGCTTAACATAGACCTCCTCCTTGATTGGTCCATTGAGGAAGGCACTTTTCATGTCCATTTGATAGAGCTTAAAGCCATGGTAGGTAGCATAGGCAAGTAGTATACGAATTGACTCAAGCCTAGCTACGGGTGCATAGTGTTGGGGGCCTTCGTCCTCCGAAGGTCCTCAAAAACATGATTTGACAATGTTTTCCAAGTGGATTATATGAACAGGTATTTTCGGATTCAGAATTATGGATATGGAGCACGACCAGGACGAAGCCTGAACCAGACGAAGGTCGAGGGCGGCCGAAGCTGTGCGCAGGGAAGCTTCGGCGCGTTGGCATACGAGAGAACCGACTTAAAGATGAAAAGACTTCGGGGGCCTCGACAGATTTCCATAAACTGTTAACAAATGTAATGGACATGAATGTAATTTTACGTGGGTTGCGTCCCGCGTCTATAAATAGATGAACAGTACTCCCGTACTGTTCACGCTGACTTGGCATTCTGCTTTTGCGTCACACTTGTACTTTATACCTTCTTTCAGGACCGAAGGTACATTTGTAATTTGAAATCATTTCTATTTTTCCATGTTAATAAAATAGAAATGATTTTATGTTGTTTATATTATATTTCGTACTTTATGTGAGTCCTTCGTCATTACTCGTTATAGTTACGAAGGTATGTCCCATATGACCTTCGTCCGAAAATCATTATTTCCTGAAGGGGCATAATGTTTCGAAGGACGGAGGACTTTAACATTTAACACTTTTTATGTTGCCTTGTTCTTAACCCGAAGCATTTGAGAACAAGTCCCCAACATTGGCGCCCACCTCCGGTGAACTCACTTCCACTTCGAGCTTTTGTGAACACCTTCGGAAGCTATAGACCTTCGCTATGGCGCCGAAGAAAGCTTCAGCAATTGGGGCTTCAGCACTGCAACCGCTGGACCACAACCAGGAGACCGTCTCTCTTCGGGAGGCCCGAAGCCAGAAGAGAAAGGCCGTCAGCCCGACGCTCGAGGAAGAAGAGCTAGACCAAGAAATCAGAGACATGGAGATGCTACATCAGCAAGTGCAGAGGAAGAAGGAGAAGATGGCCCGCCTAGCTGAGTTGCAGAGACAAATAGACGAAGCCTCTGAGGAAGTTCGCCATCTTACCCACGATGAGCAGAACAGAAGACCTCATCAGAAAGACCTTCATCAGGAGGGCTTCGTCAACGAAGATGACTGGTATGACAATTTCCATCAGGGAAATTTTGTTTTTGATGACGCTTCTCCTCTGTCCGCTGAGCTGCAGGCTACACCTTGGCCTCCATCCTATAAGCCACCTCAGCTTCCCATGTTTGACGGCCACTCTGATCCGAAGCAGTTCTTGATGAGCTACGAAGCAACAGTGTCTTCGTACGGGGGCAATGCTGCAGTCATGGCGAAGTCTTTCGTTATGGCCGTCAGGAATGTAGCTCAGACCTGGTATTCCTCCCTTCGGCCAGGAACAATCACTTCATGGCAGAAGCTGAAGGACATGTTGCTGACCAGCTTTCAAGGATTTCAGACAAAGCCGGTCACAGCTCAAGCCTTGTTCCAGTGTGTTCAGGATCACGAAGAGTACCTTCAGGCGTATGTCCGAAGGTTCTTACGATTGAGGGCGCAGGCACCAACGGTGCCCAATGAAATCGTTATCGAAGCCATGATCAAGGGACTCCGTCCTGGACCTGCAGCTCAATACTTTGCTCGGAAGCCTCCTCAGACACTGGAGAAATTGCTCCAAAAGATGGATGAGTACATTCGTGCTGACAATGATTTCCGCCAAAGAAGGGAGGAGGCCTTCAGATTTTCTGAAATGACCAGGGGCTTCGGAGGAAGATACTACCCGAGGCACGTCCGTTCCATCCACAACACTCAGAATGATGATAAGGGGAGTCAGCAAAACAGGCCGCAAAGCTCCTCACAGGCTTCGGCGCAACAACAAACTTCCTTCCGGCCACCAGCTCCAAGGGGCAGAGGCGCCAGGGGCTTCGGCGGAAGATTCGGAGATCAGCCAAGGAGACTGTTTTGCTTGTTCTGTGGAGAAGGCAAGGGCCATACCACTAGGACGTGCCATGTTACAATCCAGAAACAAAAGGAAATAGCCGAAGCTGCATCTCAACAAGCTCAGCCGAAGCAGGTTATGCATACTGCTTCGTATCATCCGCCTTATATCCCACAATACATAGACAACCACCCTGCAGCCTCTGTAGCTTCGGCAAGTCAACCTCAAGCTTCCTGGCAACAGCTTCCGCCCCCACCTCCATTGCAGCAAGGCCAACAGCCAGAAGGGAGTCAATACACTCCACATCAGAGGGACTTCAGAGAGCAGTCCGAAGCTCGCACAGTTAACAGCACTGTGCCAGAGTCGAAGCACATATATTGACACATATCCTACCTTTGATAGCACTCTTTCCTATTCAGTTTTATTTTCTGTGAAGCAAAAAACATTGGTAGTTTTCATGTAATAATTTCGTTGTTTTCCGCGAGGAAGATCTATTTGTTCCACAAGCTTAAGTTGCTGAAGTTTAAAATTTTTTCCGTTACCAAGGAGGACCTTCGAATTAAAAATCCTTCGGAGTAACAGAAAGTCGTTCTAAGGAACGCAGCGTAAGTTTGCGAAGTCACAAAAAGTCGTTCCAAAGGGAGCGCAGTGTAAGTTTTCTGCTCAGAAGTCGTTCCTAAAGGAATGCAGAGCCTACAGCGAAAAGTCAACGCTGATACCGCCTAAGTAAAAGGCGAAGAAGCTCCTAAGGGAGGCTTACAGCGAAAAGTCAACGCTGATACCGCCTAAGTAAAGGGCGAAGAAGCTCCTAAGGGAGGCTTACAGCGAAAAGTCAACGCTGAGATCGTCTAAGTAAAAGACGAAGAAGCTCCAAAGACGTTCCTAAGGGAATGCAGAGCTTACGAATATATTTTATGAGTATCTTCGGAACAAATGTCACATGCATAGCATAACATCATCACATCATTTTGCATAACATAAGCATCATACATCATTTTGCATTTGGCAAAAGAAAGTGACACTCTCAACCTTCGAAAGGATGCTCTGAGAAAGTGATATCGAAATTGTATAGCTTCGGATTACAGCTTCGGAAGATATTTTTATGAAACATGGGTGAGCTTTTTCAGATCAATATTGAGATCGTATAACCTCGGAGTATAGCTTCGGATAATGATTTCACGAAGCATGGATGTCATTCATCAGAATAATTTTAACAAAGAATGTCTTCTTCACGAAGCATGAAAAGAAGGGAAGGTGTTTTTTCGCCGAAGGCTCAAAAAGGTATGTATATAGAGTTTCATGCATCGTGAAGAATTGAATAATGAAAAGAAACTTGTATATTACATCCAAATGTACAAAATATTACATAGATCACAATTTAAATGTTTTTCTAATAGCATCTAGTCCTCTCTTAATACTGCTTCGGCGACTTCATTTAAAAGTTGGTCAACAACTTTGTCCATGATAGCTTCGGCCATTTGTTTGATTTCTTCATCTCCTTTTGTGTGGGGGTCGGCAGTCAACCCAGCAGCTTCTGAGGGAAGAGAACATTTCTTCATCACTATTACAAACTAAGTGCAGAGTTTGAAACAAAAATTACAACACAATAAGAACAACTAATTAATACCTAATTGCCTTTCGGGCTCCGTACTTTTTTCAGTAGTTTCCGCCACTTTTCTAGCATCATGGATGCCTTTTTCACTCCTTTGGATAATCTCTTGCGCCATTCCTCGGCCGCCGTCGTTCCAGATATCCGTAAAAAATTTGCCGCCAACCACGCTTGCTTCGGCCGAGGGGTCCTTAATGTCTTCAGAAGATAAGGCAGCTTCGGACTGAGCAAGAAATTTTACATGATCGCAACCTCTCCTCTCTAAGACAGAGGCAATTCCTCTGGCGCCCGAAAAAGCGCAGATATCGCCACGACTGCTCAGGATCTCCTCGAAGGCCTCTGCTTCGTGACTAATCCATTCCAGTGGACCTTCGGGATTGCCTCGAGAGAAATTCTCTTCGCTGGAGAAGGCGCCCACGCTGGCAAAGCTGGTTTTAATTTTATTCACACATTCTATAGATTTGACATAACACTTTCCCTGAGATGTACGAAGCTCTTTAACTCTTAACTCCAATTTGTTGACCATATGATCACTGAGTTCTCGTTTTGTTTCCTCAAGAACGCGCTCCTCTCTAGCTCTAGTCAGCTGTTTCTGAAGATCTTTAATTTCACGCTTGTGGGCTTCGGCCTGGGTTTTTGAAGTAGCTTCATCCTTTTTTACTTTGTCTATCAGCGTAAGAAGAATTTTATCCTTTTCTAGAGCTTCGTTCCTCAATTTGATAACTTCGGAGCGCAAGTTGTTGAACGCAATCTCATAACTTTCATCTTCGGCGCTCTTTTGCGCTCTCAGCGCGTTGCTTAGGATCAGGCCCTATACGAAAAAGAATTCATATAAGAAAAAACGAATGTGTCGTGTAAAAAATATAATAATAATACAAGAGGGTTTTCTTTTCAAGCGTTAAATTCCCATACCTTCAGGCTGTTGTACGCAAGACTGTCTGCGAGATCTTCTTTTGTCATGGCGCTTAATCCAGATTCGAGCTTCGGGAAACCAATACTCCTGGCCATTTCTCGGCAGACAGAGAGCTCTTTGTTGTCAGGCAGGCAGTATAAAAAATCATCTTCATTTGTCCCATTGAATATTACTGCCCCCTTTGGATATTTTAGCTCCTTTGCATAATGGTTAGCTTCATGAGTTTCTTCTTCAGATAATTTTTTCCCCGAAGCATGTCGTATGATGTAATCACACATGCTGGCAGGCGCTTCGGGGATGGCAGTGTCAGTCTCTTCAATTGAAATTGGTTCTGGTACTTTTACTGCTTCGGCTTCCAAAGTTTGTTCCCTGAAGGGCTCTGAAGGCCCAGCTTCAGCTTCGGCTTGTTGCGTCGGAGCTTCAGAGGAAGCTTCAGCAATTTCAACACTCTTTTTTGGAGTTGTGCTTGAAGACTTAATTGTCTCCAAGACATCTAGTACATTTACCATTCTCTTCCTTTTTGGGGTCACCATTGGACCCTTTTGGATTTTTGCTGCTTCGACATTTACTACAGGACTTAAAATTTCTGATGTTTTTTCCTTAGACAGATTTTTCGCTTCTTCCATTTTTCCTGTCGATGGTGCTTTGGCCATCTCTGCAATTTCTGGCAGCAAGGTTGGCTGTTCAGCTTCGGCGGCCGAAGAAGTTTCTCCAGTGAACTCAGGCACCGAAGCTGGTTCAATATGGCGTGGTCGGTGTGTAAGGACCTTCAACCTTTTTCCTTTTGGTTCTGGCTCGCTAGGAGCGGTTCTAGCTTCTTCTTTTTCAGAGATTATGTTTTTCCTTTTTTGCCTTCGGATGGGATAACAATAATCAGGGTAGAAGAACCCGACTGCATCAAACACTCGGTTCAGTCTCTTCTTTTTTCGGCCTCCGAAGGCTGCTGATAGTGCAGTATTTTCAGCCTTCGAATATGCCCCAAGTAATTCATCACTTAACGTTTCAATGCTTTTCAGCCATTCATCATCAGGTTCAATAAATTTATCTGCATATTTGAATGTGTACTTTAGTCTGACTAGTCCGCCTTCGTCGGACTCTTTGATGGTTTCCTTCGGCATTTCCCACTTTTCTGCAAGTGGCCATACCCGGAAGGCGATGTGTTCTTGGACCAAATCCCTTGTCCCAATAAACGAGCAAACTACCCCGAAGGCTCTTTGGCATTCTTCGGCGGCTTCGTCCATTTCGATCTTCGGCCTTCGAAGACCGAAGCGTTGCCAGATTGGGTGCATAATAATACTCTTCACATTCTCTTGAGCTGTTAGATCATTCTTTACATAAAACCATTCAGTCATCCAGGCTCCGGGCCACCTCTTCCGAAAGGTCGGCACAGGGCAGCTTGACCCGGAGCGGGCGCCGAAGCTGTAGCACCCAAAGTTGTTGTGGTATTGCTCTTTTCCCCAGGGCTTCGTCTCGTATAATAACTCATGAATGTTGCAGAAGCTTTTAGCGTTCGGTTCCAAACCTTGGCTTCTTGCAGCCCAGACAAAAATCCCCATTCTTATAATAGCTTCGGGAGTGAGTTGATGAAGGTAAACTTGGAATGTTTTTAGTACCTCAACAACAAAATTGCTCAGGGGGAATCGAAGCCCAGCCCTGAGGAAGCTTCGGAAAATCACAACTTCATCCTCTTCGGGGGTGGGAGAAGTCTTCTCCCCGGCATCAGCTCTCACAATAGATATGTCTCGGAAATATCGCCCCCTCATATTATCAATGTGACTCTGCTTGATGGTCGTTTTCCCAAAAACTGTGTGACTTGGTCGCCACGGTCGATCTTCGGCCTCTTCCCCACCACTTTCCACATCATAGCTGTCGCTGTCATCAGAATCTTCAGATAAACCTTCGAGAATTTCCTTCGTAATTTTCTCTGTATTAGTCTCTGCCATCGCTATCAGGAACCCTAGATTCTTCTCCTCCTCGAGACTCAGCTTCGTCTCAGCAGGGATCTTCAGCTTCGTTTCAGCAGGGGTCTTCTTGCCTTCAGACATCTTCGGGAATGCTCAAAAATTCTTTCCGAGGCCGAAGCTTCGAAATCAAAAAGAACAGCAAATCTTAATGAACAAGCGCTAAAAATTTTAGTGGGCCGAAGCAAAAGGCAAGTGTGCGTATCAAATGAGTTCGCGATGTGATCTTATTTATACGCCTAGGGCGATGAAAATTAAAAGGCCCCGCTTGTCAGTGAATGTTGCTATTCTAGCAAAGGGAAGGTGTTTTTTCGGACCTTCGGCTCAAGGCCTTCGTCCATATCGCAATCTGAATTTATTATTTACAAATTAATATTGCGAGGGGCTACTGTTGGGGGCCTTCGTCCTCCGAAGGTCCTCAAAAACATGATTTGACAATGTTTTCCAAGTGGATTATATGAACAGGTATTTTCGGATTCAGAATTATGGATATGGAGCACGACCAGGACGAAGCCTGAACCAGACGAAGGTCGAGGGCGGCCGAAGCTGTGCGCAGGGAAGCTTCGGCGCGTTGGCATACGAGAGAACCGACTTAAAGATGAAAAGACTTCGGGGGCCTCGACAGATTTCCATAAACTGTTAACAAATGTAATGGACATGAATGTAATTTTACGTGGGCTGCGTCCCGCGTCTATAAATAGATGAACAGTACTCCCGTACTGTTCACGCTGACTTGACATTCTGCTTTTGCGTCACACTTGTACTTTATACCTTCTTTCAGGACCGAAGGTACATTTGTAATTTGAAATCATTTCTATTTTTCCATGTTAATAAAATAGAAATGATTTTATGTTGTTTATATTATATTTCGTACTTTATGTGAGTCCTTCGTCATTACTCGTTATAGTTACGAAGGTATGTCCCATATGACCTTCGTCCGAAAATCATTATTTCCTGAAGGGGCATAATGTTTCGAAGGACGAAGGACTTTAACATTTAACACTTTTTATGTTGCCTTGTTCTTAACCCGAAGCATTTGAGAACAAGTCCCCAACACATAGGTTTTCACCGAAATCCAAACCTTCGACTTGTGGATATCCCTTAGCCACAAGTCGGGCTTTGTTCCTTGTCACCACACCATGCTCATCTTGCTTGTTGCAGAAGTCCCACTTGGTTCCTACAACATTTTGATTAGGACGTATAACTAAATGCCATACCTCATTCCTTGTGAAGTTGTTGAGCTCCTCTTGCATCGCCAGCACCCAATCCAAATCTTTAAGTGCATCCTCTACCCTGTGTGGCTCAATAGAGGAAACAAAAGAGTAATGTTCACAAAAATGAGCGACTCGAGATCGAGTGGTTACCCCCTTATGAATATCGCCGAGGATGGTGTTCACGGGGTGATCTCTTTGAATCGCCTGGTGGACTCTTGGGTGTGGCGGTCTTGGACCCTCATCATCTTCCTTGTCTTGTTCATTAGCATCTCCCCCTTGATCATTGTCCTCCTCTTGAGGTGACTCCTCTTGATCTTCATTTTCATCATCTTGAGCTTGATCCTCATCTTGAGTTGGTGGAGATGCTTGCATGGAGGAAGATGGTTGATCTTGTGCTTGTGGAGGCTCTTCGGATTCCTTAGGACACACATCCCCAATGGACATGTTCCTTAGTGCGACGCATGGAGCCTCTTCATCATCTAGCTCATCAAGATCAACTTGCTCTATTTGAGAGCCATTAGTCTCTCAAACACAATGTCACAAGAAACTTCAACTAGTCCAGTGGACTTGTTAAAGACTCTATATGCCCTTGTGTTTGAGTCATAACCAAGTAAAAAACCTTCTACAGCCTTAGGAGCAAATTTAGATTTTCTACCTCTTTTAACAAGAATAAAACATTTGCTACCAAAGACTCTAAAATATGAAACATTGGGCTTTTTACGTGAGGAGTTCATAGGATGTCTTCTTGAGAATTTGGTGAAGGTAGAGACGGTTGATGGCGTAGCAAGCGGTGTTGATTGCTTCCGCCCAAAACCGGTCCAAAGTCTTGTACTCATCAAGCATGGTAGCAATTTATTGCCGGACTCTCCCGATGGAGCCTTCCCGTGGCTTGTGGCGGGCTTCTCGCCGGTCACCATCTCCTTCTTGGCGTGATCTCCCGACATCACTTCGAGCGGTTAGGCTCTAATGAAGTACCGGGCTCTGATACCAATTGAAAGTCGCCTAGAGGGGAGGTGAATATACGGAATCTGAAAATTATAAACTTAAGCACACACTACAAGCCGGGGTTAGCGTTTGGAAATAAAAGCGAGTCCGAAAAAGAGGGCGAAAACAAATCACAAGCAAATGAAGAGTGTGACACGGTGATTTGTTTTACCGAGGTTCGGCCCTCGAAGGCCTAGTCCCCATTGAGGTGGTTACAAAGACCGGGTCTCTTTCAACCCTTTCCCTCTCTCAAACGGTCACCTAGACCGAGTGAGCTTTTCTCCTTAATCAATGGGTCACTTAGACCCCTCACAAGGACCACCACAACTTGGTGTCTCTTGCATTGATTACAAATGTCTTGGGAACAAGAAATGGGAGGAAGAAAAAGTGATCCAAGCGCAAGAGTTCAAAAGAACACGACAAAACTCTCTCTTCTAGTCACTAATTGCTTTGAGTGGAATTGGGACTTGGAGAGATTTTGATTCAATCTATTTGTGTCTTGTATTGAATGCACTAGCTCTTGTATTGAATGTGTTGGCTGAAAACTTGGATGCCTTGAAGTGTGGTGGTTGGGGGTATTTATAGCCCCAACCATCAAAGTGGCCGTTGGGGATGGCTGCTGTCGACGGGCGCACTGGACAGTCCGGTGCGCCACCGGACACTGTCCGATGCGCCAGCCACGTCACCCAACCGTTAGGGTTCGACCGTTGGAGCTTCTGACAACTGGGCCACCGGACAGTCCGGTGGTGTACCGGACAGTCACTGTTCACTGTCCGGTGTGCCTTCTGGCGCTGCTCTGACTTCTGCGCGAGCTGTCCGCGCACGGTTCACGCACTGTTCACTTTTGCAGACAACCGTTGGCGCTGTTAGCCGTTGCTCCGCTTGGCACACCGGACAGTCCGGTGCTACACCGGACAGTTCGGTGAATTATAGCGGAGGGCTCTCCCAGAAACCCGAAGCTGAGCAGTTCAGAGTTGATCTTCCTGGTGCACCGGACACTGTCCGGTGGCACACCGAACAGTCCGGTGCGCCAGACCAGGGCATCCTTCGGTTGGTTTTGCTCCTTTCTATTTGAACCCTTTCTTAGACTTTTTATTGGTTTGTGTTGAACCTTTGGCACCTGTAGAACTTATAATATAGAGCAAACTAGTTAGTCCAATTATTTGTGTTGGGCAATTCAACCACCAAAAATCATTTAGGAAAAGGTTTGACCCTATTTTCCTTTCACTTTCTTCGTCGTTGATATAGAAGGAAATTATAGTCTAATCTTAGGTAGATATTGGATTCTTGCAAATCAATGTATACCTTCTACTTTATATCAAATGCTATTACAATGGATAGGAGATAAGGTAGAACAGGTACATGTCGATGCATCAGCTTGCATTGCCATAACCGATGCCCCTGTACTCTAGACCTATGAGACTGCCACCTATCTCACAGGAGTCGATTTTTTTGATTACCAGTTCTCAAGCATAGATAGAAGAGGGTTCATCCCTGTAATGCTAGAGTCGGATAAATCATAAATAAGGTTAAAATGATAAACACACTAATAAATAGTGACTGTCGGGACGCGGACGGTCCGAGCCCTAAGGCTGGACAGTCAAGGTGCACCAGAGAGTGGCGTAGAGCACATACCCTGTCACGGACTATCCGCCCCAACACCGGATAGTCTGGTGGCTACCAGAGAGGGCAGCAGAGAGAGTCCACTGTCCTGGATAGTCTAGCCCCTGAGGTCGGATAGTCTGCGGATGCGTAGAGAGCCTCAAACTATTTTGAGGTATGCACAAGAGAAGAATTTAGAGATCTCGACAAATTAGGACATGGGTTTACATTGGCCGATCCTTTAGAGGAGATTGATATAGGGGAAGGTAAAACTTCAAGGCCGACTTTTGTGAACAAGACCCTGAAGCCGATCCTAGAAATGAAATGATCGGCTTATTAAAAGAATACTCTGATTGCTTTGCTTGGAACTACACTGAGATGCCAGGATTAAGCCGAGAGCTAGTGGAGTATCGATGACCTATTAAGTCCGGCTTCAAGCCCTTCAAGCAGTGACCAAGATCATTTCGTCCAGACTTATTGCCTAGGATCAAAGACAAAATTCACAGGCTCTTGAAAGCTAACTTTATTAGGTCTTGCAGTTATACGAAATGCATCTATAATATTGTGCGAGTGGAGAAGAAGGATTCAGATAAGCTCAGAGTATGTATTGAATTCCGAAATCTAAATAGAGCGATTCCTAAAGATGAATATCCTATGCCCGTAGCCGACATGTTAATTAATAATGCATCAGGAAATATAGATATTAGCTTTCTTGATGGCAATGCGTTATATAATCAGACCTTTATGGTCGAGAAAGATATGTCTAAAACGATCTTTATATGTTCGCGCTTTATTGGGTTGTTTGAGTGAGTAGTTATGACATTCGGTTTAAAAAATGTTGGTGCCACTAATCAAAGGGCTATGTATTTGATCTTTTATGAGTTGTTGGGAAACACTATAAAGTTTATATTAATGATATAGTAGTTAAATCAGCTGAATTTGATTCTCATATAGTTTATTTGCGCAAAATTTTTGATAAGATATGTCAATATGGTTTAAAAATGAACCCTTATAAATATGCTTTTAGAGTATTCGATCGACAAATTCTTAAAATTCATCATAGCTCATCGACAGTAATGGCAGCCATGCGACTGGAGAGCCAAGCGTAAGCAGCGAAAAAAAAATCCTTTCCCTTTTTAGAGGCCAGCAGCGGCAACTGACGACGCAGTGGGTCAAGTGGGCTATCTTTTGTGCATGAGAGCCCATGTCCCTGCTCGAAACGAAGCCCATTTCTTGCGGTGACGGGTGGGCGTCTCGTCTTCTCCGACGAGGGAGCCCCAGCCACTAGCTACCAACCCGTGACCCTAAAGTCCAGAACAGAGGCAGCTCTCTTGGCGTGCTCACCTGCTTGCTCCAAGATTTACCCCTCCCTCGGTGCCTTGATACCTCTATCCTCCGCATCCGTCTCTAAAGACAAGGCAGTCGTCAAGAAAGGGAGTTTGACCAAGAGCCTGTGGTGTCCGTCGGCTGCCATCCATGGCAGGGGAGGCCAAGAAGCTCTTCGCCGCATCCGAGGTTGCTCTCCACGCCTCCAGGAAGGACTGCTGGGTCGTCATCGGCGGCAAGGTGAGTGAGAAGAAGATCTTCCTTGCTGTGCTTCTCTTGCATCTGTGGGGAAGAGAGAGATCCGACCTCTGATATGGTTTGGTCGGCCTCTGATTGTTTTTCTGGCTGGTTGGTTTCAGGTGTATGATGTGACCAAGTTCTTGGAAGACCACCCTGGGGGAGAGGATGTGCTTCTCCATGCATCAGGTAGTAAGCTCAGCTTTGATTTCCTCTCGTCTGCTTGTTCACAGAACCGTAACCTTATCGGTCCAATTTCGTGACAATTGCATATTTGGGACTTTAAACATAGCGCTTCGCAATATTGCCATCCAAAAGATTTATTTCGCAAAATAGGGACTACAAACATCTTCTAATTGATTATACTACCAGTTATTGTATAATCTTCTTTTTATTACTTGGTTCCCTGTATTTTGTATCTAAGGAGACCAAATTACCTTGTGCGTCCGTTTTGTCTCCATGCCGCCATGGACGACCGGCTACCGTCCTGCCCACAGTCGCCCCATGCCCCGTCCAGGCCCCCGGGCTCACCCCTGCTGCGCCATCTGCCGAGCTCGACCCTGCGCGCTGGCCGAGGCCGCTGCTGCCGACCACCGCGCTGGGCGAGATCGCGCTAGGTGAGGTAGTGCTGGGCGATGTCATGCTGGACGAGGCGCCTCATCTGCATCATAGCCCAGGGACACACCGACCATGGAAAAGCTGTATCGTTGTCCTGGTGTTTCATGAGCATTACGTGAGCAATAAGAGTTGTTTGCATCCTGCAACTTGCAAATACTAGCTTCATGCTGGCGAGTGCAGACAAGCTGCAAGTTGCAAATACTAGCTTCCTGCTGCTGACGAATCTACAAGTTGCAAATACTAGCTTCCTGTTGGCCAACTGTTCACTTGATCCTGGTGAGCGCGAGAGCGCAGGCGAGCTGCGTATAATTACATAGGGCTACAAGCGGCTAATCAGGGAAAAATACATGAAATTAGATTAGAAAAGCTAGACTATAGGCTAAATGGTAGTATAATCGAGTAGAAGATGTTTGTAGTCCCCTTTTTGCGAAGTAAATCTTTCGGATGGCAATATTACGGAACGTTATGTTTAGAGTCCCAAATATGCAATTGTCTCGTCCAATTTCCTCATTTGTAATTATGGTTTGAGACTTATGATAGACTTTGCTGGGCGAACTGAATGCAGAACTTGATCCAAGTTCCATAACCGCTAGAATGAGAAATTAAGTTAAAAACCATGAATTTACACTTAGAAGCGGCATTTGGGATGGTCCCAAAATCTGAAATATACTCTCGGATTCCTGATTCACGTTCTCATTTGTATGCCGAACCCTGGTGGCCACAGATCTTTCCTCGTTTGTCTAAATGATTTTAACCTGCCTGGTCATTTTGCTACTCTTTTTACAAATAGAAATCTTGCTAAGCTGTCCATAATAAAATATATGTGGTACTCTTGAAGCTTAAATATTTTTCGTTCTCACTAATACATCAGTATCATCATTTTATTGCCTCATTAGAAAGGTTGTATAGTTGGTTGAATTCAACAGACTAATCAAGCAAAAACTGCTTGCCAAAATTCTGGAACTCTTGATGGTGATTCTGGAAATATGTTGTGCTCAAGACAGACCAATGCATGGTAGTCAGCATATTCTTTACTTCGAATGTTGCTTTCATCTAGGTCAAAATTTCCAGGCCTTAATTTGCGCTAGCTTTGTCTTCCCAAATAAACCAGATCGCTAATGCCACTATGATTATTCCCTTAGATTTTAAAAAAATCTATCTTCATTTAAGTGAATAGCCAAAACTATAATGTTTACTATATTAGGCCATCTCTAGCAGATCCCTTATCCCTTATCTTAAACTTTACTTTGCAAACAGTGTAAACAATGTCATTTATAGTTTCGCGTCTTCTACTTTACTCTGCAAACAGTGTAGAGCTTTACATTGATTCCATCAAAATACTTTGTATAAATAGAATTTGCTAAGCTTGATTTTACCTGGCTGTAATAAATTCTTGAAGCCTCTGGGGATGCCACGGAAGCATTCGAAGAGGTGGGACACAGCACTTCAGCCGTCAGCATGATGAACAGCTACTTGATTGGAAGCATCAAGGACTATGTTCGTCCGAGTGCATCGAAGGCCACAGATCCTTGGAGCGCTGATGTTCTACCAAATTCCAGGACGATTCAAGGGAACAAAGTCACTCCTAATCCAAATACCTTCCTGGACTTTCTTCTCCCATTGTTTGTGCTTGGCCTGGCATTTGCAGCTTGGTATTACCTAACCTTCATCTCCAAGAACCATTAAATACAGTGAAAACCTTGTATTATGGTATTTTGCACTTGAAGGTTGCTAGCTAAAGTTTCCTTGGAAGTCCTTTCTTACATGTAACAGGCATGTCAGTACGCAGATGTATGAATGAAACAATTTATCCTTATTTTCCCAATTTGTTCTTCAGATTCATTTTCTTATATATATATATATATATATTGTATATTAGGAGCCCTGGGCTTCCAATAACTAAAGGAAGCCCGGACCAGACAGTGCAATCCGGTCGAGCCGGACCACATCCGGACGTCTATAAAATAGAACCCGGAGTGCTAGGGTTCAGTTTTTCATGCCCCATCTCGATTCATTAGCGACGGCGGTTGCCCGATAGCGCGCGCGGCGGCGGACCCCGGCTAGTGCCTGCGGTGGCCGTGGCTCCCCGACCTCGACATGCGGTGGCAGCGGTTTTCAGGCCGGTGGTGGCGGCCCCCGATCCAGAGGGCGAGCGGCGGCAGCGCCCTTGTGCGGCGACGGCGGATCCCAGGCCGGTGGCCGCAACTCCATTACCTCGACGCGCGGTGGCGGAGGTTCCTCGATCCACAGCGAGGCCCTTGTGCGGGCAAGCGGCGGCGTCCCCGAAGCCCCGAGGAGGCGGCACTTCCAAGGCCAACGAGCAAGCGACGCCCGTCGATGTGCGAGTAGCGACGACGACGCATGAGGCGCGATGTTCGAGCGAGCGACATCACAGAAGGGGCGAGATGCGCGCAGCGATGATCGCGCGTGACATCCTCCGATCCGGCGCATTTTTCTTTTCGTTTATTGTGTTTTATGCCTACCACATGTATTATTTACGCTAAAAACTGTATAATTTTATGCTTTAACACAGAGTTCGTATATCAGTTTACTGAATGCACATTGGAAAGGCAATTCCTTGATTTATGTTGTTCTTAATTTGCGCGCATGCAATGGAAACTCCCACGATTTTGCCATATTTTTTGGATCTGTATAAAAATAGAAACCACATGCATGCGGCTGCCATGTTTTTCGGATCTGTCATAAAAATAGGATCGTAATAACAACCTACTAAAGCTATCAACCTCTAATTGACTCGTATTTACGCTTATAATTGAGGGATTTTATGCTCAAAACTTAAGGTTTTTACGCTCCACCCGGAGATGCGTCCACCAGTGAACAACATGCCAGATTTTTTACGCAGTGTAAGGAATTGCATAAATACCTACACCGTGTAGTATATATTTGTTTCAGTATACATCATAAACTAGTTCTAATGCGTTTAGTTGCATGGCTGTTGGAGGGATCCTATATTTATGAAGCAAATAAAACATTAAATGTGATTTTTTGTTTCTATGCATGCAATTCATTTCCTTTCATTGCATATCCTTTCCATCATAAATTCGTGTGCATGCAGCCTGTAGCAGATTTTTACGCAGTATATCGAATTGCATAATTATCTACACAGTGTAGCATATTTAGTATCAGTATATAGCATAAAATGGTCATTACGAGTTTTAGTTGCATGTCTGTTGCAGCGATCCTAAATTTATGGAGGAAATAAAGCATTTAAAATAGAAACCGCCACACATATCTTTCCTAAATTTACGCGCATGCAAGGGAACGTGTTTGACTCATGCATGCATTTTGCCATAATTTTAGGATTTGTATAACCGCATGCAGGTGACTGCCATGTTTTTCGGATCTGCCATAAAAATAGGATCGTAATAACAACCTACTAGAGCTATCAACCTCTCACATTGGCTCGGTATATACGCTTATAATTAAGGGATTTTATGCTCAAAACTTAAAGTTATTACGCTCCAATCCGGAGGTGCGTCCACCAGTGAACAACATGCCAGATTTTTTACGCAGTGTAACGAATTGCATAAATACCTACACCATGTAGTATAATTTGTATCAGTATATGTCATAAACTAGATTTAATGTGTTTTAGCTGCATGGCTGTTGGAGGAATCTTATATTTATGAAGGAAATAAAACATTAAATACGATTTTTTGTTTCTATGCGTGTAATTCATTTCCTTTTATTGCACATTATTTTTATCATAAATTCGTGTGCATGCAGCTGGTAACAGATTTTTACGCAGTATATCGAATTGCATAATTATTAACACAGTGTAGCATATTTAGTCTCAGTATATATCATAAAATGGTCCTTACGCGTCTAGCTGCATGGCTGTTGCAGTGATCCTAAATTTATGGATGAAATAAAGGATTTTAAAAATAGAAACTGCCGCACATATCTTTCCTAAATTTATGCGCATGCATTGGATCGTGTTTGACTCATGCATGCATTCCTTTTTTTTGCACTAACAGACGTGGGGCAGGTGGCGCACCCGACAGCCTGTTTGGGCGCGCTGGTTGAACCAGTTTGCAGGGGTGGTTGGCCTGGGCTTCCTTTAACTATTGGAAGCCCAGGGCTCCCGTTATACCTGCCCTATATATATATATATATATATATATATATATATATATATATATATATATATATATATATATATATATATATATATATATATATATATATATATATTGCACTTAGTGAATCCCTAGGCAATCATGATATCATGTTTAGTACCTGTTGAACATGGTATAGTCTGGTATTCTTATAACCATTGTTGATGGGTACTAATATGGTAGCTCTTACTGGTCTGTATATGAAGTCAGAGAAACCATGACATTTGCATCTGAAAAGATAATATTCTTCATAGTTGGTGCCATCTGTAAATGACTGTAATGGTACATGCTGATGGTTATGTTGCTATTTAAGTTAGAGAATTAGACTATTCATGGTAATATGTAAATGACTGATGTTTTAATATATGGAGTATTATACAAGTGAAATGGCGTGCCGAGCAATCAGAAAGTTGCTAGCTATTGGTCTGTTTGGTTAGGCTGTGGCTGTGAAAAAAAGTTGTTGTGGGCTGTGAGCGTGAAAATCACTGAAAAAGCTAAAAATTATTTCACATATATTTTTAAGGTTCCATCTAAAAGCCGCTAAAATTGATCCAGATGTGCTTTTAATTTTACACTGTGAGAAAGTCGGCTTTTAGAAAAAGCTGGTTTCTATATTCAGTCCTTTCGTTTAGCTTTTGGCTTTTAGAGAACAAAAGACAAACCAAACCGTGCGAGGTAAAATGTTTACGCTGGGATATTGGTTTAACATAGCCCCTGTTTGGTTCAGCTTCTGGGCGCCAGAAGCTGAAGCTGGAACCAAACAGCAAAATTTTCGCGTGGCTTCTGCGCGAAGCGCTTGGGTAAGAAGCCGACCGCCCACGGTCCTCGCGAAGCCGCGCTCACTTGGCTTCGGATAGAAGCCCCTGCGCACTTCGCTAGGGTTCTACCCCCGCAACGCACCGCCGCCGCCAAGCCACCGGACCGCCGGTCCGCACCCAACGCACCACCGTCGGACCCTCTCCTCGCCGCATCTCGTCGTCTTCACAGGTACGGACTACCTCCTCCGCGAACTCGTCCATCCCCATCGTCTTCTCCTCCCACTGCCGCGTTTCCTTCACCGTTTCCTGTGTCGCTATGGTTGCCGCAGTGACACCAGCGCCCTTGGTCCGTCATGCAGGTTCCTCCGGTCCCCCACCATCGCGTTGGCATCTTCGCAGGTACGGACTACCTCGCCTCGATCCCGAGCCACCCCGCTCCCTCCTTTACTGTTGCTAGGGTTGGGCCTCGATCCCGACCCACGCCGCCCCCTCCTCTCCAGTTACTTCACTTCATCTTCAAGGGTATGGAACGTCGTAGTAACATAGAATTTTTGTGCATTGTCGCCTTCAGATTTCCGTATCAACTCGAGTTGTTCGTCTTCGGTTCCAAGATCAAGTGCAACCAAGGTAATTTCATACACAATTTGTTGCGCACTTTACTGTCCACATGGGCAGAACCAATTTATATATGTGCTGTCATTTGTGCATGTTACTTGGAGAGACGAGAGCTGGGATGGTCATATGTTTATTGTTACCTAGGGATACCATTGTTCTTTTGTATAAGTATTATATGTGCAGTGATTACTTCTACGTTTGTTTGTCACAACCTGTATGTTCACGGTTCAGTTCATTCTCTGTTTGTTACTACCTGTATGTTACTAGCTTCAACCAAAGTTTGTCCATGTTAGCACGCAATTCATGTCACTACATGGAACTTAGTAGATTGTCCACTTCTGTAGTAAACTAACCACCTAAATCCACATCAGATGGATTCAGCAGACTCCATAGCCGACAAGGCAATTGGAAGGATGCAAGAGATTGCGGACAAGCTATTTTCCGTAGCCCAGGAAACAATCCGTCCAGGATGCGGGTTGACCTCATTTGACGCCACCAAACTTTGTGTAGCATTGGAGGACATAACTTGCATGCTTGAGCAAGACTCTATGGTGTTGCAAGAGAATTTGGACAACGTGAACAACGTTAACAACCCGGGTGACAGCAGCTACGAACCGTCAGCCTTGTCCTCACCACCCCCAGCTGACGACTACCTTACTCTAGATTGGGACTTTGCGGAGCACTTTGAAAACTTCTGGGGTCTAGAATATGACTCGGACCAGATGCCTTCGTTTAGTAACAATGAGGTTTAACTTAGACCATGGTGAACCTTTGAATAAGATGGTAGTTTAACAGGGATAGATCAGCCTGTTGCTTAATGAGCAGTTATATAGTGTTCCCTGTGCTTTTGTGTCCAGCAGCACTTCAATTTCTTCAGTCTATATATGTAATTATGACAAACTTAATCTAACTCCTTATGCTACTACCTTATGTTATTATGGTCCCTTACTTGTTCATTTTGTTTTCTTAGTAAGTGCACTTCAATACGTATTTTCAATCGTCTACACTTGTTTTGCACTAGATGGACAAGTCTGGCAAAGTGATTGCAAAGTGGGATAGTAGAGCAACAAAAATTTACACAGAAATTTGTGTAGAAGAGGTCAATGCACGGAACATGCCACAACAATTTCTAAATGCCGAAGGGTATGCTAACCTCATAAGAAAGTTTAAGGAATGCACTGGCCGCACTTACACCAGGGATCAAATGAAGAATAGGTGGGGCACCTTAAAGAGAATGTTCACAGTGGAAAACTCTTAATGAAAGGGCTACAGGTCTTGGTTGAGACCCTCATACTGGTTCAATCAGTGCTCCAGATGAGTGGTGGGCTAAGCAAAATGAAGTAAGTAGACTTTTTTTTAATTTTTTAGATTAACAATAGTAATGGCCATCTCAAAGTAGGAAATACCATGTTGCTGCAGGCAATGCCAGGGTGTATTATGTTCAAAACAGCCCCCCTAGAGAATGAGGATGAGCTAAAGGTTATGTTTGGACCCATTGTCTGCACAAATCAAACAACCCTTGTTCCTGGCGTCGAGGATGCAAATTCATCATCTGATGATCATGTCGAAGCCACTTTAGGTGGGGGTGAAAACAGCACACATGACCCATGCTCAAATGCGACTGGGAAGCGTAAGGTGCGTCATGATTCTCCAAAACCAAAGAAGAAAAAAGATACGAGGGAAGAGTACATGAAACGCCTAGTCGAGGCTTTTGAGTCGCGTTCAATGACCACTAACAAGTCCATCACCTCTGCTGAGACCGACCCTGTCCGTGTTGAGGTTAATGCGCAGTTGCAACAAGTGATCGATGATGGTGCACCTGAAGGCAGCGACCTACATTTGTTTGCCACTCATCTGTTGATTGAGAAAAAGTTTAGAGATGTATTTGCAACAATGAAGACCAAAGAAGGAAGGAACGCTTGGCTGCGCAGTGCTTTCGAGATACATGTTAAAAAGTCGACTTAGTGGTGGTCGTCCGACAACAGAGGGTCATGTTCGCTATTATGTTGCTGTTCATGTTAGTCGTCTCACTATTATCAGTCTTGTCGTGTTACAAAATAAACATGTCGTACGCATAATTTTCCCTTTTGAACAATTTTGCAATTATTCGAGTTGAACATGTATTTGAATAATCAGAGTTGTATGTTTGTGAACAATGTCAATCTGTGAACTTTGTGTCACCTATGGTACATGAATGTGTCTTATATACTGTGCCTATACATGAATATGTGTCTGCTGTTTGTGTGCATGCAGATGGGTGACCCTGCTGCACACACATATGATCATGACACGGATGACGGAGATGCAGAATTTCTTGTTGTCCTATATGCTGTAGACATTTGGGGCAGGCCTTCCAGTGAGGTTTCTAGAAGAACAATGGTTGAAACAGGTATTCAATGGGTTGAGCGAACTTTGGAGAATAGTAACGATTGTTTTGACATGTTTCGCATGCGACGTACTGTTTTTAGACGATTGCATGATACTTTGGTCGAAAGTTATGGTCTTCTTCCAAGCCGTGGTGTCAGTACTATGGAAGCTCTAGGTATTTTCTTGTGGGCATGTGGGGGTCCACAATCATTTAGGTAGATAAGGAATAAGTTTGGTCACTCATTGGAAACTATTAGTCGCAAGTATAGTGAAGTACTTAATGCACTACATAAGATGTCAGCTGACGTAATCAAGCCCAAAGACCCAAATTTCATAGAGATTCATCCTCGTTTGCGAGAGGGGAGATTTTGGCCCCACTTCAAGGATTGCATAGGAGCAATTGATGGTACTCACTTTCCAGCGTCTGTCCCGGCCTCGGAGCAAGCCAAATATATTGGTCGCCACGGTTACGCATCACAGAATGTAATGGCCATTTGTGACTTCGATATGAGGTTCACATTTGTTGTCACAGGTTGGCCAGGTTCAGTACATGACACTAGATTATTACAAGATACTTTGATAACTTATGCGGATAGGTTCCCCCATCCACCGGAAGGTAAATAAGTATGTTGTACTTTTGTATCATACGATATTCATTTATGTCTTAAGTATTGAACTGTATAATTCTGTTTGTGCAGGTAAATACTATCTTGTGGATTCAGGTTATCCAAATAGAAAGGGGTACCTTGCACCTTATAAGGGTCAGAAGTATCACATTGCAGAATGGCAAAATGCGAGGCAACCTATTGGGAGCAAAGAAGTATTCAACTATGCACACTCGTCGCTACGCAATGTTATAGAGCGATCTTTTGGTGTGCTTAAAATAAAGTGGAGAATTCTGTTAAGTCTCCCTTCATTTTCGCTTAAGAAACAATCCAAGATAATTATTGCATGTATGACATTGCATAACTTCATTAGAGACAATGCTCTACACGATAGAGACTTTGATGAACTAGGACCTAATAGCCTTGGTCATGATGTATGTGTAGGTGAGAGTAGTAGTAGCACATCTGATGAGTTAGACATGAGTGCATTTCGAGATGGAATTGCTAATGCATTAGTGTCGTAGTTAAATATGTAAATGCAACGGTAGTTATGTTGTAATGAACTCCACTAATTCTATGTAATGACCTTTTGTTGGTTCGGTGTTAATGTGTATAGTTTGTTGAAACAGAATCTGCAATCTGAGAATCTATGTATCCAAACACCTAGATTCTAACGAACAACTTTTCTGCACAGCTGGCGAACCAAACACCTAAATTCTAACCACCAGCTTTTCCCATCAGCCAGCTTTTCCCCACAGCCAGCTTTTCAGAAAAACTATCCAGAAAAAAGCCGAACCAAACACGACCATATATTGCTGATTGATTTAGTTCAGAAATTCTCCTTTTCTCTGTGGATAAAGCTTACACACATAATGTTGGGACCAACTTCGTAATACCCATTTAAAGTTGATAAAGTAAAATATGCTTGGCTCTGAATGCAATATTAGCAATTTATAAAATTTCATGTTTAATTTATCTAAAAATACTACAATATATTGTGAATATAAATGTACACGTAAAATATTACTAATGAACTTAACAAACACATACATAAAAAAATGTAATGATCGTCGTAGGAAAAACAACGAATTTAACAAACTCAAAGAGAAGTTGGAGACAAAAGCTTTTCTCTATAGGTATAGTTTTGTAATGATCGTTTCCGGACGAAGGTGACCTTCGCCGGCCTTGTTACACCCAAAACAGACTTAGAATTGATTGAGAAATCCATGTTTTGAGAGCGTTCAATTGAGGAAGGTCTCTAACACTAGTCCCTTGCAGATTTATTTCGTTTTCCATAATAAGCTCAGACCGCACTAAACAATAAAGGCCTTGTCCTGAAGGTCCAAAAACACGTTCTTTGAGTACATTATTGAAAATGAAATAAATAACTCAGAACGGTCCACAAGGCAACAAACGAGAGTGCCATGATTCCTTGGCTTCCACGATCGTCAATATATATATATATATATATATATATATATGTCGGTCCCATGCGATGGTCATGATATTTACTGCTCAAGTGCTTGTACCAACCTGCTGCCACTAAATTCTCTGCATCCAAAGTTTTTTCACTCCAACTTTTTTGCGAACTTCGGTTCTTTGTCGCTTCGACTGTTTGTCAAATGGGCAGGATCTGCTCAACCGCTAAGATGAGGACCCTGATCTCATCCGAAGTAGCCCAGAGAGACGAAGATGCTCCTAATACCATGGAAAAAGGAGCTACAATGCCGATTTACGAAGCCATGAAAGTAACAGCTGAGACAGAGGTTGTCGAGGAAGAAGACATTCCAGAGGAAAATGCCTCAAAAGTTGAAGAACAGGACAATGACCTTCGGCCAACAAAGCCAAGTTACATTGATATGGGGAATCTTCTGTCAAGCCCAGTGATTTTGATGTTATGAAGAAGCTTGGTTATATTGGTGACAAGGATGGAATTCACTTTGTTGGTAACGAAATCACCCCACAGTCGAAGGATGATGAAATCGTAGTTTTCAAGAGTTTCTTCTGGACTGGGCTTCGGCTACCAATTTATATGCACTAGCTGACTCTAAATGCGATAGTCAAACTTAGTGTGTTCATATGGCCCATGTTTAGTCAAGGTGCTCATACTGATGCCGAACCTTTGTACAGAATACACGAGCTGCACTATCAGACGAAGGCTAGGCCTTCAAATAACCTTCTAAGGACCGGTGACGTGACTAGAGGGGGGATGGGAGCCACCAGAATTCTCTTGTGAGAACAACACCATGACTTGATTCCCAAACTTCACATGAGCCCCAAAAGATGAATGAAACTACGTAACATTGTAGTATTTAGTCTAGTGTCGACTAAATACACCAAACTTGTACACATGAACCAACCCAACTTCCTATCAAATCTTAGAGTAAAAACATAAGGAAGATGGCGCAACAGTGCTGGACTTCAGAGCAGTATTGCCAGGCAGTGGCAGTGCCAGGCATTAGAGCGGCAATGCCGGGCAACCTAAAATGCCTAAATTTGCCTCAAACTTTGGAGATAGTTTGCACAGAGGGAAATATATCTATTTGTGAAGTATGAACATCAGCAACTCAAAAATCCATGCGCACATGCAAAAACCCGAGAGGAATGGGGTTTTGTTGGGGTTTTCTCAAACGAACTCAAAACGTGATTAACTCGGATCACGACCATGAACTACACTGACTAGGCATACACAGTGATCCAAAGAGTTTATCTCCCAACAAATCAAACCCCAACAACACCCAAACAACAAGAACTCAAAGGTTCTCCACAAGTCCACAAGAGAAGGAAAGGGAAGAACACAAGGGCAAAGTGACTCAAAATTTCAGCACAGATGAAAATTGAGATTGAGAGCCAGCCAAAGCCGTGGTGGTGCCAGCCACACTTCCTCGGATTAATCAATGATGATTACAAATCATAGACGCGAAGGTTCAAAGCATTGTGGATCTCCTGGCTAAACTGGTGGAAACCTAGAGAGGAAAACTAGGAGTTCTAAACAAGTGTTTAATGAAACAAAGCCCAAAGAGATGCCAAGAAATAGCTGAGCCATCAGCCCTACCACTCTACTTATATAGGGTCATTTCTATTTCCAAAACTACCCCTATTTACATAGAGCCTATCCACTTAACCGAGGGCAAAGTGGACCAACTCTAAGGCTTTTTATCTGACAACCACATGCTCCACACAAAGTTGCCTCGCCTCGATGCACCCTTCGCTATGACGCCACGTGCCGCCACTAGTTCCCATCGGAACCGCCACCACCGAGTTTTGAGGCTCGAACTTAGCAAAACCTGCCATTCGTAGCACAGGGTGGTTTTTCGAGGATCAACCACCAAACCTTGTGAGTATCGCACCACGTGCGCGTCCCCCACGTCCTGGACATGTGTCCCACTAGTCCTCAACCATGTTGGCAACACGACCCGCTCCACCATGCCCTCGTGCGAGTGCGTGTCCCAGATGCCAGCTACTGTGGCTAGTCACTTGGCGACTGTGGTCCCTCACTCAAGTCCCATCGCTCGTCCTTCATCGCTCCCGATCTATCGGCACGAACCCGCATGACCTTCACCTTCGTCATAGACTACTGTCCCTCTGCTCCACACCATTACCCCACAAGCTGACATACATGGTTGCACACACATAACTCACGCCTCAGTTAATCCACGACTCAACATGAGATGCTACCCATTGACAATCACTCATCATCAACCCAAACTATAAGGAACAAATCAACCTTGTGTTCACAATCTCTCCCTTAATGAGTGCATTGTCAACACCACCACATGAACATATATAGCAGAAAGAAAGAAGAAGAGAAGCTCACCCAAATGACAAAAGCCAGATAAAAGCCAAAATAAGTCATTTAGATCAAGCAAAGTTTGGTTATCAAGAAATAGGAAACGATAACTTAGGATTCCTTTTGAGATGGATACTAGTATGCTAGGTCGAGTAGCTGCTATGCTAATAAGGATCTCGGTAGAAGCCGAGTGATTTTTCTAGCACTCGCGCGAGGTCAGGAATTGGTTGTATCCATTTTGATAATGGAATGAAGATGGTCTGTGGACACATATCCATGGGGATGCGTTGTCTAAAAGACGAAATTGGAATAAGGATTAACGTGCGGATACCTTTGTCAAGCGTTTGAACGTACTAAACACATGTCGGGAAATATGGTAACTGATAAGCCTAGTACTTGATTGAACCCACTCGCAGACTTTATCCCTCATTGGACCTGAGACAGAGTCTCCCATTCTAGATATGGTGGGTACAAGTGCGGTCACTGCACGGCGACGGCTGGGGTCATTGGAGCATTATATGCCAAGGCTGTGAGCCATGTTCTGTTGCCAGGGGATCAATAGGGACGATTGATGTGTGTGGGGATGGAGTGCCCTGACATGTCATGTGTTTAGGTTTACCTTGCAAGGTTAAAACTCGATTCAAATCATCTACTTCTTGTAGCTAATGAGGCTGCTTGATCCATTGTACGACATTGAGTAATAATTGGAAATGAGGATACTAGCAAAAGATGTTGATTGACATAATGTTTGATACCATGTATGGATAGTTAGGTGCTCATCTAGTCTAAAAGTATTATTCTAGAACCTGAAAAGCTAAAACTTGTTTTAGACTCAGCTAGTGCTTTTGGCAAACCAAACCCCTCAGCCAAACAACTTCATGGTCTAGAGGTAGAGGAGTAGACTCCTCACACCGGGTAAGTTTAGCTGAGTATTAGTATACTCAACCTTGTTTGTGGAATAATTTTTATAGGTACCTCCTTTGGATCATTGGTTGTTGGTGTGACTTGGCCTTTATCCCTGCCACCGGGATAGACGGTCGAGTGGGTTACTGCTTCCGCGGGAGAGGACTAGGAGGAGTAGTGTGGCCAGGCTTCGCCATGTTACTCGGTTTTCTCTGTTAGTTATTTTCGCTGCATTAAAAACTATGTTTACTGCTTTTGAAACTCCGATAATGTAATCAATATTGATACTTCTTAAATTTGTGGCATTATGCTTTATTGTATTTTTCTGTGCCTCACCTTCGAGTGAGAAAGTGGTATTCGATCCTTGGTAAGTGGCTTTATCAGACTAGATCCGAGGGATTGACAATTTATTACGATTTAAGTGTGTCGTTGCCTCTAAAGCGAGACTTAGACACTTAAGATGGAATAGTCTGGGAGGTTCCACCACGGGCCAGTTAAAAGGTCCTCGATCAGTAAGCCTACATCGACTCGGTCCTTAAACGACTCAGATGGAGACACTACACCAAGACCTCCTTCTCGTGCAAGTCACCTGCCTAGTCTCATCTTATCATTTATTACCCAAAATTTGGTACCTAACAGAGGTACTCTTTTCTGATGTTGAATCCATCACGGCCATGATGTATTCACCATCATAAGTCTTTCATTTGTAAAAATTCCCATTCCAATGTGAAACATCACTTTTTAAAAACAAATCATTTTGTTTTCTAAGCAAGGCCAAGCATCATTAAGACTTGTTTGCATAAATCAGGTAACAAGGAATGATATTCAATTACTCAAGGAAGGAAATGTATCAATAGATTATCACACAATTCCTATTACTTAATGCAACATTCAAAGTTGATAAACCTTTAAAATACAAGGAAAGGTAAATGCACCGGGGCTTGCCTTGTGTTGTAGTAGCTGCTTCCTCACCACAGATGTCGAAATAAAAGTTATTCTCCACTAGAGGATTCTCAGTCGGAGGAATGACTTCTTCTTCTATTACAGACTCTTCTTCGTGTTCTACACGTAATAATGAATATATGAATGCTTATGCTATGCCATGGATATGCAAGTTTATAATAAGCAGATAGAGAGCAGTGTTTTGAATACAACTTTCCTTCATGAAGTCTATCAACCATCAAGACTTCTAGCTAGACAATCTTTTAGGATTAGTTCAACTAATCTTCATAAGCTACCAAGTTGTAGCAAATTTATGATTTGCATGTTTTACTTGCAAACTACTCCTAGACTCACTTGGTATTAAAGAGTTTAATTCTTTGGGCTTATTATTGGTTTCCTAGTCAAACAGTGTCCAAATAGGTTCAAACTTCACTCAAGGTTCAAAACAAATGTTTTGAGTCTACTGTAAGGAAAATGGACCCCGAGCCATTTGGCTAATTGAGTTTTGGTGTTTGATGATTAACACAACCTGTGGACTAATATGTTTGCTAGTGTTTATAATTATAGTTCACAGGATGCGAAGAGAATTGGACCAAGGCAATGAGGATGCAACACCTCAAAAGAAGACATAAAAAGATGCATAGGAGTCCAATACTCAAGAACAAAAGAAGCCCAAAGAAATCAGCGAAGAAATCCAAGAAGTGGGCTGTCAGCCAGCGCCTGGTGGTGCACCGGACACTGATGTCCGGTGTGCACCGGACTGTCCGGTGAGGCACCGGACAGTCTGCGCAGAGAGGCCACAGACAGGCGCTCTCTGGCTGTAGCACCGGACTGTCCGGTGTGCACCGGACTGTCCGGTGTGCACTGGGCAGACGGCAACGGTCGGATCCAACGGTCGACTGCTATAGGCGCCAACGGTTGGCTGACGTGGCGTGCACCGGACACTGCACAGTAGATGTCCGGTGGTGCACCGGACTGTCCGGTGCACCCGACGACAGAAAGTTGCTGCTTTCTGTCCAACGGCTAGTTTGGGGTGTGGAGGCTATAAATACCACCCCAACCAGCCATTCTCTAGTGTGAGAGCCCAAGCAACATACCAAGACACATAGTGCATATTTCCAAGAGCTCAAACACCCAAGTGCTTAATAGAATCACTCGGTGATTAGCGTAGGTGCTTTGCGAAGTACTTAGGTTAGTTAGACCGCTTTAGCGCTTGCTCTAGGTGAACCCTAGTTAGTTGAGTGAGTTTTGTAAAACCACACAACCCCTCGGCTCTTGCGTGAGTCGTTGTAATTGTACCGAGTGGGGCGAGAGTCTTGCGAGACCGTGACAACCACGTTTGTGTCACGGCCGCCACCATGTACCGGAGGGAACGAGGCCCGCGGCGTTTCAGCCGGAAGCTCGATAGTGGAGACGGCGGGGAGCGTCCGAGAGGAGCCGGAAGCGGAGCACCACTTGCGTGTGGAGAAGGCCCGCGGCTCTCTATGGAGTTACTCGACCGTGGTGCTTGGCCCTCGCGTGGGCTTCCCTTTGCGTAGGGGCACCAACGAGGATTAGTCGGGACCTTGCGCGGTTCCGGATACCTCGGTAAAAATACCGGCGTCATCCACGAGAGTTTGCTTCTCTACTTAGCTCTTTACATTCTGCATTTATATTAAGCAATTAAGTTTCAATCTTGTAGTCATACTTATTTAGTGTAGATTGAAACTTAGCCTTTGCGGTAGAGATAGCAACACTTAGACAAAACCTAGATTGCACACTCTAGTTTGATTACTTGCATAGGTGTTGCTCTAGGGATTTAATTGTGGCCTAGTTCAGTAAAAGTTTTAGAAGTCCTAATTCACCCCCCCTCTTAGGCGTCACCCGTTTCCTACAAGTGGTATCAGAGCCCAGTTTGGCTCATTTGAAACGTTTTTAGCATCACCGCTAAAAGAGCCGACGCTTTTTAGAGAAAGGGATGGATACCCATAGGCCACCACACTTCGACGACACTAACTTCCCATATTATAGTGCTAGAATGGCCTGTTACCTAGAGACCGTTGATCTAGGTGTTTGGAGAGTCACTCGTGACGGGATGAAACCCCTCAAGAATCTCGAGAAACCCACCACGAGTGAGAAAAAAGAAATTCATTTAAATGCTAGAGCCAAAAATTGTTTGTATGAATCTCTTAGCATGGATATTTTTAATCAAGTATTTACCTTGAAAACTGCTAATGAGATTTGGCTAAAATTGCATGAGCTCCATGACGGCACATCCAATGTTCGTGAGCAAAAACATTGCCTAGTCCTAAATGAGTATAATTCTTTTGCTATGAAAGATGATGAGCTTGTTAGAGACATGTATTCTCGTTTAAATCTAATAATCAATGAGCTCAATTCTATTGGCATTAATAAGCTAGGTGATGCGGACATTGTGAGGAAGATTATCTCCCTGCTACCACAACAAAGATATGGGAGCATCATCACCATCCTTCACAACATGGAGGACTTAAGCAACATGACCCCGACCATTGTGATTGAGAAAATTGCGGCTTTTGAGATGTCGCAAAAAATGAGTCGGGGAGAGGAGCAAACTTCCTCAAGACCATATGCTTTTGCATGTGATGAAAGGAAGGGCAAAAAGAAGGCTCCCACTCCAAGTTCCTCAAGTGAAGAAGAGGAAGAAGAAGAAAGTGATGATGATGAAGATAATCAACCATGCACATCATCCTCAGAGGACAAAGAAATAATCCGACGCGTCGGAAAGGTAATGAGGATGATCCGCAAGATTAATCTAATGGGTGTGCCCCTGCAGGTCGAGGATCTTCTCTTTAACATTGACAGGAAAAAGCAAAGAAAGAGAGGATGCTTCGCATGTGGGGAGAAGGGCCACTTCAGGGACAGCTGTCGAACTTTGGCCGAACCCAAAAAGGAGAGGAGCAAAGGCAAGGCGCTAACAAGTGTTAGAACTTGGGATGACTCTTCAAGTGAAGACGAACCTCCAAGAATGCGCAGCCACCGGTCCTCATCACGCTCATCACACAATTGCCTTATGGCAAGAGGTAACACAAGCACTCCATCCTCTAGTGATGAAAGTAGTAGTGATGATGAAGGTGAGGGAAAGCCCTCTCTAGATGAGCTTGCGGAAGCCGTAGATTTTTTCCAGGATGTTTGCACTAAGCAAAAAGCTCAACTTAAAACTTTGAAAAAGAAGTTGGTTAGCTCTCAAAATGATTACAAAGGTTTGCTAAAAAATTTTGAAACTTTTGCAAACTTAAATAGTGAACTGTCAACTAAAATTGAGCTATTAGAATCTAGTGCTCCATCCACTGCTACCGATGATAGCCTTAGTAAAAAGAATGAAAAACTTAAGGCTAAGTTAGCTAGCTCCCAAGAAGCTATTGAAAATTTGCTAGAGAAAATGGAAATTCTTAGCATACACAATAATGAGCTAACTGCTAAGCTAGAAAACATTGGTAGCACCCCAGCAACATCTTTAATTGAAATGCCTGAAATAATTAAGAAAGATGCTTCTACTTCCTGCTTTGATTTAATTGATGATTCTAACCCCTGCAACCAAGTCGTTGTTGAGAATATTGTTGTAGAGACATGTTCGGATGAGGTTGCAAAGGAAAATGAACAATTAAAGCAAGAAGTGGCTCGCCTTGGCAAGGCTTTGTATGACAAAAAAGGCAAAGCCAAACAAATCCAACCTCCACAGGATAACACCACTACGGGAGTGAACAAGCCTATGGAGGGAGAAACTGTGATTTGTAGGTTATGCCACAAGGAAGGCCACAAGTCTTTCCAATGCAAGGCGATGACCGGGGATAAACAAAGGCAAAAGCTCAAGCAAAAGCCATCAAGCAAAATCTCCAACACCTACATCAAAAAGGTGGATAAAAAGACTGCTACACCATACTTAATCAAAAAGAAGAAGAATGGAAAGGTGATAGCAATCAAGGCCAACAAGCAAGCCAACAAAGGAAAGGGGGCCAAACGCATCTGGGTGCCAAAGGAAATAATTTCAACCATGAAAAGCACCAAGAAGGTTTGGATCCCGAAAAGGAAGTGAGTGGACCAAAGGTCCCCGGGAAATTTGGATACTTGGCAAATTCGGGATGTATATCATGGGATACATCATATTGGATCAAGTTTATTGCCAAGTGGGTTAGCAAAAATTTGGACCCAAATTTCCCACCCATGACTAAGGTAACTAGTTTTATTGTATTTTTGTTTTTAGATATGCTTATCTATTTACCTTTTATCTAGTTTACCTTTCTTGCCTAGTATTACATTTGTTATGTACTTTTGTTTAAAATCATGCATACTAGGTAAATCATATGGTAGGACTGCTTGTTTTTAAATTCATATACTTAAGCAAACCTACATAGCTTAAAATGTTTATTTAAGCACGGCACATAGCTTTTATATCACTCCATAGTAAATGATGCATCAATTGAAAATTTTGATTTCTACAAGTTGTATCATTTAACTTATATGTGCTAAAGTTAGGATTGTAGATAATTTGCCCCTCTTGATATCAAATCAAAGTGCATGTCTCCTACAAGTATTCAAAACTTGTATGCACATCTTTAGGGGGAGATTACTCTATAATCTAACACTTTGAGACTAACACCTTTTCAAGTCTATTTTATGTGATAGTCTCATTGTAAGGAAAATAAGGTCCCCGGAGAAAGACAACAATCTTCCACTGCAAAATCTCCAAGAACTCTCATGTCTCTCAAGCTCACCATTGACTTTCAATTGGTATCTTTTGAGACTACTTTCAGTATCATTTACATGTCTTCTCCAAAATTTGATTAGACTATATTTCATATCATATGCTTCCATGTTGCAAAAATGCATAAGTAGTTAACTCATATTCTGTTACCTATGCATAAGGGAAGTTAGTCTTTTCAAATCTTGTCTTGCACCTCTAATTTTCACATGCTTTTTCCTAAGTAGAGGATCTCTGTCAGGGGGAGTATTTCTTCATCTCTAAAAAGGGGGAGAAACTTCTTTCTAAAAGAGAACACTCATTTAGGGGGAGTTCCTTTCAACTGGTATCATTCATATGGTTTAATTTAATATCCTTCTAGTGATATCTTTTGCTACAATTCTTGTTGAGGGCAAGCTTTTATTTACTTCCTACATGCTTTTAATGTCTTCCTTTTCGGTGGTTGATGCCAAAGGGGGAGAAGTTTAGGGACCAAAGCAATGAAAACTATATCAAACACCAAACACCACCAATTTAAAATTTTAAATCTACAAATGGTCTTTCCAGTGGCTTTGGTTATTTGGTCCAAAAATAGGAAGTAAGTGAATTATGGAGTTAGGGGGAGGCTTAATTCCATAATATCACATTGTGGGGACATTCATGCATCTTAGCAAGTAGATTGCATATTTTAATTCAAATACTTGTATTATTTGCTTGCTTTGGTTGTGTTGTCATCAATCACCAAAAAGGGGGAGATTGTAAGGAAAATGGACCCCGGGCCATTTGGCTAATTGAGTTTTGGTGTTTGATGATTAACACAACCTGTGGACTAATATGTTTGCTAGTGTTTATAATTATAGTTCACAGGATGCGAAGAGAATTGGACCAAGGCAATGAGGATGTAACACCTCAAAAGAAGACATAAAAAGATGCATAGGAGTCCAATACTCAAGAACAAAAGAAGCCCGAAGAAATCAGCGAAGAAATCCAAGAAGTGGGCTGTCAGCCAGCGCCTGGTGGCGCACCGGACACTGATGTCCGGTGTGCACCGTACTGTCCGGTGAGGCACCGGATAGTCTGCGCAGAGAGGCCACAGACAGGCGCTCTCTGGCTGTAGCACCGGACTGTCCGGTGTGCACCGGACTGTCCGGTGTGCACAGGGCAGACAGCAACGGTCGGATCCAACGGTCGACTGCTATAGGCGCCAACGGTCGGCTGATGTGGCGTGCACCGGACACTGCACAGTAGATGTCCGGTGGTGCACCGGACTGTCCGGTGCACCCGACGACAGAAAGCTGCTGCTTTCTGTCCAACAGCTAGTTTGGGGTGTGGAGGCTATAAATACCACCCCAACCAGCCATTCTCTAGTGTGAGAGCCCAAGCAACATACCAAGACACATAGTGCATATTTCCAAGAGCTCAAACACCCAAGTGCTTAATAGAATCACTCGGTGATTAGCGTAGGTGCTTTGCGAAGTACTTAGGTTAGTTAGACCGCTTTAGCGCTTGCTCTAGGTGAACCCTAGTTAGTTGAGTGAGTTTTGTAAAACCACACAACCCCTCGGCTCTTGCGTGAGTCGTTGTAATTGTACCGAGTGGGGCGAGAGTCTTGCGAGACCGTGACAACCGCGTTTGTGTCACGGCCGCCACCGTGTACCGGAGGGAACGAGGCCCGCGGCGTTTCGGCCGGAAGCTCGATAGTGGAGACGGCGGGGAGCGTCCGAGAGGAGCCGGAAGCGGAGCACCACTTGCGTGTGGAGAAGGCCCGCGGCTCTCTACGGAGTTACTCGACCGTGGTGCTTGGCCCTCGCGTGGGCTTCCCTTTGCGTAGGGGCACCAACGAGGATTAGTCGAGACCTTGCGCGGTTCCGGATACCTCGGTAAAAATACCGGCGTCATCCATGAGAGTTTGCTTCTCTACTTAGCTCTTTACATTCTGCATTTATATTAAGCAATTAAGTTTCAATCTTGTAGTCATACTTATTTAGTGTAGATTGAAACTTAGCCTTTGCGGTAGAGATAGCAACACTTAGACAAAACCTAGATTTCACACTCTAGTTTGATTACTTGCATAGGTGTTGCTCTAGGGATTTAATTGTGGCCTAGTTCAGTAAAAGTTTTAGAAGTCCTAATTCACCCCCCTCTTAGGCGTCACCCGTTTCCTACAGGTTCTACAATTCTAAGAGGCTCTACTTAAGTACCTTTAAATGCTACATAATTTATGGTTTGAAATAAAAATATTGGAATTATTTTTGTTAAATACTACCTGATTTTAGGAGTCTAGTGAAATTGGACCCATGTTTTATCATTTTTCTACTATTTTTGATAGGTTTCACAAGCTGCCAGGAAAAAGAAAAGAGAAAATAATGAATAGGACTAGGCCGAGTTCAGCCCAAATCGGCCCATAGATAGGGAAATGTGCCTGAGCCTGCGCTCATGCTGATGACTTTGCATAAAGGCTCCTGATGTTTTAAACAACCAATAAAGAGCCAGTGGCACTGTTCCAATGTGTTGCTGGCAATTTCACATAAACCCTCCCCTTCTCTAGTCTTTACAACTCTAGGTCCACAACCATGCGCCGGTCGAGCACCTGGCCGGAGCCGTGCATTCTTGTCGCCGGTGACCCTCCCTTGCGGTAGCAAGTACACGGACATCCTCCCAGAGGCTACCCGAGTACATTCCCTAGGTTATTTCAACCGGTAGGTCCCTAGTTCATGTTTGTTCATGATGATGGTGGATCCAAAGCTTCGGTGAGCCCGTTCTGAGCTATACAATGCAGTAGAGTTCAGTTAACTGACTTGGGAAGTACCAGTGGCTCACTAGGGTTACGGTGCTTGCACAAATTTGGACGGAGAAGGCACGGAAGAGCCGGTCGACATGAGGGGTGTCCACGACGGCGTTCTACGACGGTGATGTGGTGTTCTCGATGGTTTACTACGGTAGCATTCAATCGGTCGACTTGGTGAGCAACCAGAGGATCAAAAGAGGCCAGAATGAGGACCAAGGAGGTATGAACTAACCAGAGACGGTCTGGCCATGACGAGACGTACCATGACGGCGCAAACGACTAGTTTTGGGGGAATTCCAATGACCGTGGGCTATGGTGGACGGGAAGGACTAGCTAAGGGTGGGTTAGGCACATAACAGAGAGGTGGAGCAGGGAGAGTCTTCAATTTAAAGGGATCGGGCAAGCTACTTGCGAATTTCAGATGAAAGTGTGGACGCCGCCGCCGAGATATTTCATTGGGACCTGATCATCGTGGCACGCGTTGGTATAACAACTCAAGGGCAGTAACTGACTACCCCACCATGACCATAACGACATGGTAAAATCAATAATCACGTGGCATGGCAGAAGAGAACGATGGCCTCCGGCGATGATAGCTCGGTCGACCGTGGAGCTAGTGGTACGGCAGGGCTAGCGCATGAATTCATCCCATGCATGATATTTTCACCCCTCCGGTAATATCCACTTAGAGCCGTGCATGAATTTTCATGGAGAGCTCGAATCCCCGTGCCCGATTGCCGACGACAAGGTTCTCTTAACCTGGGATCTTCTTCAGTTACTGTACAATGCCACACTCCCTTAAGGGCGCCTGATAGAGCAACTTTGGGGCCCTTTTACTTTGATTTTTATGCATTAGCCTACCATCCCGATTATAGCAAAGTTGTTCTCCTATATAATATCTTCAACTTTGTCACAGGGATCTTGGGCGTAATTGTGGCGGAACTGCCCGAATTTTTCCAGCTTAAGTGCCCAAGTCACGCCTTAGAGGCAGCAACACACTTAAATCGGAATAACCCGTCAGTCCCTCAGATCTAGTCTGATAAAGCCACTTATCCAGGATCAAATACCACAAGCTCACTCGAAGGTGAGTCACAGAAGAAATACAATAAAACAGGAAACCTCAAATTAAAGTACTGGAGTTATTACATAAATCGGAGTTTTTCAAGTAACTGAAATAAGTTCATAAGATAAACTGCAGCGGATAATCGATATCGTCGAAAGCGAGGAATAGGACAAGGCCTAGCCCACTACTCCTCCTGCTCCTCTCCTGCTGGAGCAGCATCCCACTCGACCGTCCAACCCGGTGGCAGGGTGGTAGGCCAAGTCACACCATCAACCATATCCTGAAGCGTACCTGCAAAAATTGTGCCATAAGCAAGGCTGAGTATACTAATACTCAGTTAGACTTACCCGGTGTGAGGAATCTACTCCTCTACCTCTAGACTATGCAGCTGTTTGGCTGAAGGGTTTGGCTTGCCAAAAGCACTAGCTGAGTCTAATATCAATTTTTAACTTTTCCAATTCTAGCATAAACAATTTAGCTAGGTTTGCTCCTTTCTAAACATACATGGTAACAATCATTTAATACAATCAACATGTTATCTCATGTAAATCCCCGTTTCACTTCTTACTCAATGTAGTACAAGGGGTCAAGCAGTCTCATAGCTGCGAGAAGCAGACGATTCGAATCGAGTTTTAACCTTGTAAGGTAAACCTAAACACACGACATGTCAGGGCACTCCGTCCCTACACATGTCAACCATCCCCATTGATTCCTCGTTCGTGGCCAGGCCTCACCGCCTTGGCATACAATGCTCCACTGACCCCGGCTGCTACCGTGCAGTGACCACACTTGTACCCACCATAGCTAGCATGGGAGACTCAGTCTTAGGACGCGTGAGGGGTAAAGTCCGTGCCCGGCTTCACTCAGGTACTAGGTTTACCGGTTACCATATTTCCCGACATGTGCTTAGTACATTCAAACGCTTGACTCAGGTATCCATACATTAATCCTTAATTCCTTTTCCCATCTCATGGACAAGGCATCCTCCCTGGATCCAAGTCTATAGACCATCATAGATCTCGTTATCAAGATGAATACAATCAATTCCTGACCTAGCGCGAGTGCTAGAAAAATCACTCGACTTCTACCGAGATCCTGATTTAGCAAAGCACCTACTCGACCTAGCATACTAGTATCAATCTCAAAAAGAATCCTGAATTCATGCAACTAAGGGTTTCAAGCAACTCCTACACTTAAGTGCACATTACAAGCCTACAAACATTAAGTGTAGTAAAGTAGCATATATATAAATTGGTTATGCATAAAACTGGGACTTGCCTTCAATTGCTGGGGATACAGGGAGATCCTCAATGGCAGGCTCGGGAGCTGGCTCCTGATCTTCCTCGTGGACAGCTCCTTGCTCAGGGATGAGCACGTACTCTCCGTCAGCGAGGTTGCAATCTAATGAATCCAATGAGTAAGATATATGCTTGGCATGATATGCAACTTAGCAACTAAAATTGTAGGGTGAAAGATTAATTAATAGGGAATAGAGCTAAGCCTTACTATTAGAGATTTCTGGGGTATACTTAGTAAGTTTGGGTCAAGTTTGATTACTGAATGGTTAGACCATTTTTAGTGTTCTACTGATTTTCTTTTTTATATCTTAGTGATATTTTTAACAAGATTCTTAGCTACAATTATTGGGGTGATACTGATTAATCTCTCTAATCCATCTTTTTATTTCTATTTCTTTTATGCCTTTAAGGTGGATTGAACTACAAGATAGTTTTACAAATTTTCAAAAATTATGTAAAATTACAGTGGCTTCTCACTGGTGTATAACTCTCTGTCTCAAAATTTGAGGCTTAAAAAGTGAGGGGTTCTTTCTGTACAAAATTATTAAATATTAGGGTAGAGGGGGTGTTTTGAACTACAACTCCCTTTTTACAGTGGGTTATTCTCTAATGCTTATTTTTGCTGAAATTTAGGTGTAATAACATGGTCTTGTACAAATTCTCAGCCACTAATACTTAATGGTTATTTTACTCTGATTTTCTAAAGTTTCTAGCCAAAGGGGTGCTTTCTACTACCACTATACTTGAAAAATATCAAACAACAGATTTCTAAATTTTCTTATCTTCTTCTTTGTGCAAGAGCAATCATTCTAGAATTTGGTAACCTTTTGCTTAAGGGAAAGGTGGTAGGAATTTCTTGAATTAAATGGCCTTTTTCATAAGGTAGGGGCAATGAGTGTTAGTTTGTAGTTTTGAATAGGTTTTTGCATTTTTCTCTGGTGGTCTATTCCACTAATAATCTGGTAAAAATTTATTTGCCCATTGTTGCACACTTTTTGGCTTACTTATGATTTAATTGGAATATGGCTAAATACCAAGTTTATTTGTTCAACCCACTTAAGATGATGGGCTGGGGTGTTTATCATTTTTGTAGGGAGGTTCCAGTAGTTAGGAGTCCACTGAATTTTTCTTACCAATTTTAAAATGGTCCCCATATTTTTAATTAGGGCTTTTCTGGTTCTATTAGTGCCTAATAAAACATTCCACCTTGGATTTATTCTGGATTAGGGTTCTTTATATTTTTCTTAGGTTCTTCATTACTTACTAGTTACATGCCCGTGCGTTGCGACGAGAGTAAAAAAATAGATACAGATCAACATACATCACTATGATATATAAAATCCAGACAAGTACATAGCTTCTGTTCATAATCATTTGTGATGGACGTCAAATACCAAAATCGACTATAGGAAATGTTGGGTCCATTTCCCTTTCACAAACTATGTCCTAACAAAGTTTCAAGTCACATACACTGCATGAGAAAAAATAAGTTATCATAGAAAAAGACAGTACAAGCATTATGTCATTGTAGACCTTATACTCGGACAAGAACAGCACAAGAGAAGCAGAACAAAGCTACACGGCCTAGATCCAGAAGTAGACAATCCTCGTCAGGCTTCCACCAGAAAGCTGATCACTATACCAAACTTTTAATTCTCTGTATCATCATTCTCCTCTTCCACTTGATCGACAACGCGAGCATCCAACTTAACGCTCGCTGCCCTGACCAGCAGCTTTGCACCTTCTTGAATCAAGCCCTACAGGCTGCAGCTCCCTTTTGCTCAAACTTGTCCACGAAATCATCAGAGCGCTCGCATGGCAGATAATTTCATTAGGTGATTTATTTAGAATATTCTCAAAGCACATTCTATTCCTTGATTTCTAGATGGCCCAACATATGGCCAAAACGACCACGATATGAACATGTTTGGTTTGTGGCACAAGCTTCTCCAACCACAAGCTTCGTTTGGTAGTGCACCCTGCAAAGGCCAAATCATTTTCGTGAGCAAGGAATATGAGCAGCAGAGTTCAGCTGTGGGCTTGCGGCCATAATAGCTTTTTATTACTTCTGGCCGTCAAGCCACATCTCAGTGGACAACGTTTCCCCGGGGTAGACGTGCAGAAGGAAACGGCCGAAGATGCTCTTCACCGCCGTCGGTTCGTCGTTGTAGAAAGATTTTATGATGGCGCGAGCAACAAATCCTAGGGTGCAGAGGCCGTGCAGGATTGAACGGGTGAACCTGCAAAAGCTCCCATCAGACAGAATCTCCAGTAAAGAACCATGCATGGAAAGTCGAGTCCAGACAAAGGAGGGATCTTGTGGCTTTTGTCAGATCATGTAAAAAATAAACAGAACACAAACATTTCACTGGGAGCGTCGAAACATGTAAACTAAACAGAACACAAAGTTATGAGAAATTTCACTTGGATTCTAGTTCGTATCAGAATGAAGGAAAAGGACTCAAAACCTAAATTTCATGCTAGCATGCTGGCATCAACGAATCCTTCAGTTTTTTTATTGAAAGCTCCAAACGAATCTCACTGTGTCCGATAAGTGCTAAACCATGGACTATCGTAGAACACTGGTTGCCGAGATTCAAGAAATCACTCGGAACCTAAATTTCATGGCATCAAGGAATCCTTCATTTTCGTCTAAAATATCTAAACCAATTTCAGTGCATGTGCGTATGATAAGTGCTAGCCATGAACTACAATGTGCATCACTTGTTTCTTTATTAAAGAAAAGAAAATAAAAAAGATGGAAATTGGTTGCCCCTTTTTATTCAGAGGTAAGGATGTGAGTTAATACAGCGAGTGAGAGCTGGAATCCTGCTATTAATAGTCCATGTAATACTTTTAGGTAATTAGTTACCTGGTTCTGAGATTATCTACATTCCTACAAATGCTTAACTTGGACAAGTGCTAAGAAATAAGAGGCTGAAAGCTTGAAACTGAGAGGCTTCTCAGTCCAACATCTACCCCAAATACTTCCTCCATGTCAAATATGACTATAAATACAATGATAGAATAGCATTCTGATGAGGCATACCCAGCAAGCTGTGCAATATCTGGGTCTGAATGCAAAGGATTGTAATCCCCAGATGGCCTGTATAACAATGCCTGATTAAAAAAAGCGAGATAAAGAATTAAGCTTTGCATAACAACATTCATGTTTACAAACTGAGAAACTGATTTCGTTTGCGAAAAAATAGAACTTGTTCTCTTGGGTCTTGGTTAAATAATTCAGAATTTAGAACACTTGAAAGCAGACACTGAATTGTACTATGAATGATGCCAGTAGGAAGGACACATTAATTAATCAAAACGGGCTATAAAAAGTTGTAATCACATTGGCACAGTGCGAAACATGAGTTATGCCTTATTAGCAACAAATACCAGATATTGCAGCACTGTACAAGCAAATAAAGTAACATGCCTGGGATTGCTTTGTCTGGTCGTCGCATACTGTAGAAGGTGCCGAATTTGGAATAGAAATGCGAGAAACTTGATTAGCAGGATAGGTAGCATATGAGTATGGTCGTGAAGAGTCTGAAAACCCTCCAGCACCATGCAAGTAGATAGTACTCCTGCATTACACACTAAGATAACTGCATTGCTCTTTTTTGTAGGATAGTGTTTGATTGGGAGTCTGAAATAAAATGGGCACCATACTGACCTGTTCATGCATAAAATTTCCCCCAACTCTTTGAGCTAGAGAAATTATTGACAACAAATAATGTAAAGGAAAGAAATTATTAGACAGTGCTTTGTTAGCTTACAATTAATTGATACATCTTTTCTAGTCAGCTAGAAGGGTGTTCTCTAGCTCATATTGAAGAGAAAGCAAGTCCGATTGAAGTGTTGATATCTGCTGAACCAATGCATGTGGTGACATGTATGTTGGCATGTTGCTTGGACATCTACAGAAAGAATAAGTGATGTTAGGAATATGAGAATAAAATACTCATATAGATAAGTAGAGTTGCCCACTTACTTGAGTGAAAACATAGGAGATCTCACACTGCATGGAGGAAAGTGTCACGATCATCTATAGCTCCTTGTTCTCGCACATGCTTGATGTCTCGGAAGAACTTGAGCACAAAGGGCAGCCTGCAACATCACTAAAAATGGCATAAAGTTTCTGGTCTCCAAACGAAACATATGAAAATCCAGGCGCATCTAGCACCACCACTAAACAAAATTCCACAGCAATGGTGTGTCTCCATGGCCTAAACTGAAACACCAGAATTTCTTATCTTGGAATTATAAACTGCTTTTACTGTGGTACCCATCACCATACATCAACCAAGCTCAGTAACAATAAAAGATGGGTGCAATTATTAAGAACCACAAAAACACAAAAAACCAATGTGCAATGTATACCTTCTTGAATAGTATTAGTTGATTGCTACTTTTGCAGAGAAAAACAACGACCAAAACCACAAGAAAAAGATGAATACAGACCAAGGAAATTTATGAAACATTGAATCATTTGCTCGTGATTTTATTTACATATATAAATAATAGTGATTAGAGACTAAATATTGCAACATATTTGAAACAAGTAAACTGATTCAAACATCAATTATAGCCATTCAAAATTTAGTTTATTTCATCATACCATATCTTGAGTGCATAATCACTTAATCTCACTATGATGGAGTTACGAATGCCTTCTTCTCCCGATCTCAGATGTCAGAAATCTGCCAGAATTGCTAGTGCACATCCAGAAAAAGATGTGGTATGAACTTAAGTCCTTATTTTTGAATGTGTATGAACTTAAGTCCGAAGATTCATAGAAGTAGCAAAGCAACCTTCTTTGCGGCAGCAAGCTCTCGGTTAATTCCTCCTTGAGGATGTCAAAAACAAAATCCAATGGTTTCAGTTGTGATCACAAACCATCATTCGACTCTTAACGACAATATTAATGTGGTCGAGCACATTATGTACCTGCAAATGTGGTACACTGTGAAACTAATCTCGGTTAATTCCTCCTTCGAGATGCAGTAAATAGACCGCCAACCATGGCAGTGCATCTTAAATCCAGTCAAGATATCCTCTATAACTGATCCATAATTCCAGCCAATCTGCAAGATACATTGATCTACTTAGTACAATACATCTTTTTTAGAGTAATCAAAAGTCTCTAAATCAGGTTATATGGTATATATGCCTCTATTCCCCAATCAGTCATGTTTTCATAGCCGCAATTGACAACATGTATAGCTTCCTTCAGAAGAGAAGCTAGATCCCACCATTCCCAAGAAGTGTTGATGCTTGCAACCAAAACAGAAGGCTGCCCAAATTTAATTTTCTAGTTGCTATTGCATTGTCATTTATCGGGTGCTCCAAGTGCAACCAAAACAGACCCGATAACTAAGTTTGCAATCTAAACAGGAAGAGAATGATTGAAGCTCATACGTACCCAACCAGGACATGGAGGCTTTGACCATAGCAAGTCACGAACGGTGCCAACTCCTGCGGGATCTGCAACGCCTCGTCCAGGGCCACGACGCACACGCGCCTTTTAGGGCCTAAGGTCTGCACCAGCGTACCCTCTAGGAAGATGAGTTTGGGGACGGGTGATGGGGGCTGGCGGCGTCGCCGGAGTCGAAGAAGGCCAGCTTGTGCTGGCCACGAGGTGCTCCACTGCACAAAAAACCCTCTTCTAGTGGACTGTAACCTACAATTCCAATTCCAACTTGAATACCTCTCACCGACACTACCAGCTTCCACTTGCATGTTCACATCGACCACCCGCAGGTGTAGGGTTGTAAACGGACGGAAAAATTCCCGTCCCGACCCGACCCATTTTCTACATTCAACCCGCCCATTTCTAGATTTCCGGAAAAATGCGGGTTCGGGACGGGTTACGGGTTAGGAGTCAGCGGGATCGGGACGGAAACGGGAAAGGCTATTTTCCGTTCGGATTATCGGGATCCCGTATTTGATCGGGATATTTCCGGATTAAACCCGGATTTAACCCGAGGATTAAGGCCCACCACCACTCACTCGTCGGGCCCAAAGCGGCCAAGCCCACCACTCCACGTCCAGTTCTCCACACACACGTGAACGCTAACCCTAAGCCCATTCCCTCGGTGGCTGCCTGGCTGGACGCCTGGACACCTCCAATCCCCAGACCCCAGGCTTCACCGCTTCAGCCCCGCCGGCGCCGAGCGGCCGACTCGCCGACGGCCAACTCGCACGTGCTTCCGCCGGCAGCCTGGCACAGCAAGCAGGAAGCAGCAAGCAAGAATCAGCGGTCGGTCGGGCATACGACAGCAAGCAGGAAGCAGCACAGGCGTCTCCATCCTACAGGTAATTACTAATACGTACTAGTACTAGCAGCAAGGTATTTGGTTCCTGCTTCCTGCTTGCTAGGTACTACGTACTAGTACTAGCAGCAAGCTATTTGGCGCTTGGCGTTGCTGCTTCTTGCAGCCAGCAGCCCACATGGCCACATGTTTGATTGTTTGATTATTTTTTATTGTTTACTCAATTATTCAATTGTTCATACAGTGACGTTTGATTGTTTGCAACAGTTGAGACTCGATATGTCTCACTCTGGAACAGGACCCAGAGGAGGAGCACACCATTTAGGCTCCATGCCTACGGAGTCAAAGACCGGGAACAACAACCTAGGTTTAGGAAGCATGTTGCCACAGCCTCCATCACAGCCGCAACGACCACCACTACCTCCTTCTGTGAGAGGCAGCAGCAGCAGCTCTGTTTCAGCAGGTGTGTGTATTTTTTTCTTGCAGAATTGGAGTGTATTATTGATTTCAGAGTAGGAACATGTCTAACAGTGTATTGTTGATTCTTTGAAAGGAAACAAGAGAAAAGCAAGTGGCCAGTCGTCATCTTCAGCACAAGCAGCTGAAAATAAAGAAGCAAATGAATTGGTTGTCGCAGGCACAAGTAATACTGGTACTAGAGTTATAGCTTCTGTTGATATGGCGGGCCTTGATGATGATGATGACATACAAGAGCATATTGGAAGAACCAAACAGATAAGTATCCAATTCTTTCCCAAATAGCTCGTGACTTAATGTCTGTTCAAGTGTCAACAGTAGCATCTGAGTCGGCATTTAGTGCTGGTGGCCGAGTCATTGATCCATATCGTAATAGACTTGACCCTGAGGTGGTGGAAGCTCTAATATGCACCAAGGATTGGATCAATGCAGTAAGAAAAGGTATATGTTTGTCCAATTATTCTTAAGTATTTATTATATGTCTATCTTTAACTTTGTATATTGAATTACATATGTATATATTCTTAATTTTCAGATTCTAAAAGTGTTATTTCAATTGTGGCTGAACTAAAACCCTCAGAGACAAATCCTCTATCCCCTAATGCGAGCCACTTGATGGATGATGAGGTAATTTGCTGCTACCTTGCTACAAGCCTAGAACTTATTGATTGCTGCTACATTGTTGCTTGCTACCTTACTGTCAATGTCATGTTCCTACTTTCTTTGCTGCTTGATGCTTTTCAGCCCACAAGCATACATGCTTGCTTGCTGCTAGTGCTTTTGCTTCCTGCTTGCTGGCTTGCTGCAGCCCCATACATACATTTCTTGTTGCAGGTTGCTTGCTACTTGATGCTTCATGCGAGGCTGCTACCTATCATTTGCAAATACTTATACATATGTATTCTAAAATGTAGGAACATGACCGGGATAGTGATTCCTAATTCATGAATGAAGATGGCGAGCTGTGAAGAAATCTTACAAATGTGTGTTTGATGTCATGAAGACATTGAAGAATGAAGACCTTATATTGTGTCCATATGTGTGTGTCGGTGTGTGAGTGTGACTATAAGTCTATTACTCTATTAATTGTTATTGTGTATGGACTGAATTTATGTGGGCAGAGTGAGTGTAAGTTTACTTGTTGGATACTTGGATTTGGAATTGTGTTATGTGCTCATGTACTATTGTGGACTTATTTTCATGTTGTTCAATGGCTATGTGGTCAACTGGTCATGTAATCATGTGGTGATGTGGACTTATTTTCCGGTTAATTTTTCCGTTGAGGTAATTTCCGTTCGTTTTCGGTTAATTTTCGGCCGTTTTGGTTCGTTTCCGTAAACCCGTATAACCCGGACCCGTTTCCGCCCGTGGTTGTTCCGCTCCCGCTCCCATTTCCGATGAAGAATTGCGGGAGCGGAAACGGGAGAAGGGTTTTTCCGTCCATTTCCGTCCGTTTTCATCGCTACGTAGGTGATAGCCACAACTACCAAACAAAGGAAAAACGCCTCATTTTTATCAATTTGTCTTTAACAACCTAAATATATCTGGAAATTCGGATAGCCACTCTTCATACTCTCTAGCGAAATCCAAATCAAACAAAGAGGTCGATCCTATACATACACAAGACTGCAACCACTGAAACCTTTGCCTACTACTGTTGACAAAACCCAAATTTCGCCAAAAATATGCTCCAAATATAGTGCCCTCCTACATCCCCAAGAACATGAACAACAAAGGCGAGAATCACACCAGTTTGTCCATCTCCTTTAGCCCCTGCCCATACGAGAGTCCATTCGAAATCCCCTTGAGAATTGCTCATTACCATCACAATGAAACACATGAGCAAGATATGAGTAAGTAACGAAAGGAAGCAACGAGGGATTGGGAGGCATTTTTCTTGCCAGGAAGAAGCTGCACCTCAGAGGCGGTCAATGGCGGAGAGGCATTTTCCCAGCAGGAAGAAGCCACAGCTCGGAGGCAGCCGATGGCAAAGAGCTTGAACCAACCAGTCATTGTCTGACAAACTAACTTCACACAAGATTACACACAATAGGTTGGCATTTTGACGTATCACCTTTGATTTGAATTAACATTACTGTATCTTGTCTGGCATACTTGATCTGAAACGGCTGTGTGTGGAAGCTATTGTCGACGTCATCTATTTTCCAAATGCCTAATGCATCATCCGCACCAACATCAGAAGCTGCACAATCCACCTACCATGTCATTATCTATTAGCTAAAAGATTGACAGCTACAGAGGACTTAAAAAAGAATCCCATGATCAGCAGCAACCAAAATTCCTTGAGATACTTATTTAATTTACAACAAAGCAATATATATAAACACATCTGGGGAGGGCAGAAAGATAAACACTACAACATTGTCATAGAAGTTAACAAGATGATCCAGTGCAAATATGTTCACATTCACCATAAGCACCATAACAAAAGGTTTGACAGGAGCTCCCTCATGATCATACTTTAGTTGTGTTTTCACTTTTTCGTAGTTCATCATCACCACTTTATCACAGAATGGAAATGTATCCTTGGGCTTGCACATTTTGACTACTATTGAGGTGACATTGAAAGGAATACAGACAATTATACATGCATTGTTAGATATGCTCTAAGTAACACATGGCAAGTATAGGAACAAGGAGATATTATTCATGACACGCTTGCATAGTTATGTTCCATATCCAGCTACACAACAAATTTCTTGATGTTAATGTTATCAAAGTAGAATTAGACGGAAACAACAAAGATGGTACAGTAGTCTCTGGACACAAGGTACTTCTGAAACCTGAAAAGTGAAAAATCATAACGTTTCCTCCCATATAAATATGTAAGTTTCTGTTTTCAATATCCTATAGTCCTGATAGGATCTGGTACTACTACAGACAACAATCAAGCAGTTATCGGCTGAATGCTAGCACATGTACAAAACTAAATATTCGCTTTCAATGTAAGCACATCTTGAAATGATGAATATGGGACCAGAAGACTGGATCACGCTATTCAGTGCCCATAGAGATGCACACCTTCATATTGCACAACCCTGGCAGGTGAAGCCGGTGTTTTGTTGCCACCTTCCTCCCACATTGCACTAATCTTCATCTGACCTCCCATCTCTCGTTGCTTTGCCCCGCTGTCGTCGTCGCTCGGCTTCGGCGGCGGCGCCCATGCCGTCGTCCCCTTCGACGGTGTTCCTGCACGAGCCACCAGCAATAGTCAGACGTCGGTCCAAGTCGAACCATCACGGCTCATCACATCGGCACCTTAAAATAGGGGAGAGCACACGAACAACAATACCTACACAATGCACAAGCGACAGGGAAGCCCACCATGCCTCCACCAACGATAGCAACGTCTAGCACATCGGGCGGATCCTTCAGGGCAGCAACCTTCTCGGTGTGATCCTACACGTTAATTGAGAGAAAGTGAGTAGTAGGGCATGCACTGGAACCGTAAATCCACGCAGAGCAATCACAGGTGGGCACCCCAAATGACGCTATTCCCCTAGAGGCCTAAACCCTACACGGCAACGGGAGGCAGAGTGTTCGGGGTGAGTACCTGCGGGCTGGGCGTCCCGCTGAACCAAAAAGTATGGCGATGAAGGAGCGCCCGAGATCCTGGGAAGGTAGCTGCGCGAAGGGGGACGTGGGCGTTGATGGCCGCCTCGCAGCGGGTCATGGCAGCGGATCGAAGGCGCGAGGGGGAGCTGAGCGAAGGGGGAGGAGGGCATTGATGGCAGCTTCATAGCAGATCACGGGATCTGGGAGGGGAGTAGGGCGTTGATGGCGGCAGCAGATCACGGCGGACATCACCGGGTCGCGCAGATCCGCGGCGGAGAGGGTTTGGCAAGGCCAGGACGCGAGCAACGCGCGAGTGAGCCATGACAAAAACCAATCATGGATTGGATCTGAGCAGACACATCACGCATTTAGGGTGGTAGAGGCGTAGTGTACCCTGGCGTTGATGAACTCCTCGACGCGACCATTGGCGAAGCGGCCCAGGAGGCGGGGCCCTGGCTGTGGCGCGACATGCACTTGAAGGTGCGGACCTCGTTGGCACGGTCGAAGAAGACCTCGATGCCCCGGCCGTAGATGCGCACGAGCACCTTGCACGGGCCATTGCCCTCGGCCTGGCCGTTGAGCCAGGTGATCTGGAAGACCTCGTTGGTCATGGCGCCCCTGAGCTGGGACACGGCCAGCGCGCCGGGGTCCATGTCGCCGCCCTAGAGGTCCTTGGCGAGGCGGTGCAGGATGCGGCACGCGTCCATCGGTATCCAGTCGATGCTGGCGCTCCGCTTCAGCGCGGGCGCAGCCTCCCCGCGCGGTGGCGGGTCCGCGGCGGCCATCGACGCATGGAGGGGCGCGAGTAGGCGACGGCGATCTGCGGAGGCGGAGAAGCCGCGTGAGTCGCGTGTCGGTTTGAGTTTGATTTGATCGGACAGGGAAATGCGATTTTGGGGGGCTTGGAATGCGGCCTGTCGCTGCCGGCTGCCGCGGGATCGGATCCGATTCTTCCGTGGAGGGGGAGCTGAGCGGAGGAGAGCGCTGATGGCGGAGAGGATGTCGGGGGAGGGCAGAATCGTGGTGGATGTGGACGCATACGCTGTATGCTTAAGAGTAGTAGAGAAGTGGACTAGGAAAAATATGTTCATCCACTGTTCATTATTTTCTAGTGTTTTTCTCATTTTCCTAAGTTTTAGGCAGATATAGTTCTTAATAGATAACTTTGTGTTAATCTTTTATACTAGGATGCTTAGTATTTTTAAACAGTGCCTAAGTTGGGTTTGGACTTCTACAATTTTTCTTAAGTCCAGCATAGAAACATAACTATTTTTCCATTTTAATAATTTTTGGGCAGTTTCCTTATTTAATTTCAAACTCTAAAAGTTAACACAGAAAGTATAAGGTTGAGTATTTTTATTTGATAGCTCATAATCTTCTGAATCTAGTAAAATTAGTTTGACTAAATTTGGTTAAGTATTTCTCAAGATATAAATTTCTTAGCTCATAATCTTCTGATAGCTCATAATCTTCTGCCTATTGTAAAAGAATAAACAGAATAGATTAAAGGAAAAAGGTTTTGCATTGTGGTCCCTGGTGAAAGTTTCTAAGTTCATTACAGATAGGTCCTCGGTTTACTATTCACATGAGTCTATGACTATGCAGAAAACCCCCCTAGGTGTCTGCTAAATCAAACCCGCGACCCTTCCCCTAATGGAACAGTGACCGCGGCGGAGGAAAAGGGCGGAGGGGCTTACCAGCGGCAAGATTGCTCCGGTGAAGCGGTCGAGGGTGTAGGGGAGGTCTTGACGGTCACGCCGATGTGCGGATCGTCTCCAGCGATGGTCGGAGTAGGTCGGTCCACGTGCGTAGACGGGCGAACTCATCGGCGGCGAGGACTTCGGCCTATCCAGGGCGGTTTAGTTCAATTGAACGGGTCAGAGAGCTTCACTGGATGCTAGGGAAGATGTAGGCATAAGGAATTTGAAAATGGCTTACCGGTTAGCCGTGGCCACGTGCGCCGGCGGGGATTACAACTCCGGCGAGGGTGGAACAGCTTCTCGGTGAAGTAGCGCCCGGTTTCTTGCTTCGGGGAGCTCTACGGGGCTCTGGGGAAGCTAACCGAGGCACGGGATTGAGTGGGGATGGCTTGGAGGGGTCTGGCCACGGTGGTCGAGCGCTCGGGTTGCTTGGCGGGCGGCGCAGAGCTCGCCGGAGCAAAGTGCTGGGCTTGAGACGTTAAGTGAGGCGCAGAGGGAGTATGGCCAAGGCTTGCCTGCTCTTATAGATGCGGCGCGGTGCACGAGTGGGCGTGGACCAGCGTGGGCGTGCAGGCGTGCACGGCTAGGCGCGGGTGCGTGAACTGGCGTGAACCGGGCGTGTCAGCCGCGATCGAACACGTGGCTCCATTGTTTCTACCCGAGTTCTAACGCCGATAGGGCGCAGATCTTTGCGAATTTGGGCAAGATCGCTATGTAGGATTTGTTCTCCCGACTACACTCTGTCGTTTGCGTGTGGAGCCAAGCGATTTTGGGTCAAGGGCAGAGAGTTGTCGCCTCGGCAATGTGGCAGTGTCACAGTGTGGAGTCCCGAGGCAAATCCCTGCCGAGATCATGTCAAACGGCCGAGTTTTGCTCCCAAATTTCTCCAGGGTGTGTTCAAGGTAATTTGGCGCCTCTTTCAATTTGGGTTTTGTAGATTTGAGTTTTGGAAAATAGAGAACACGACTTAACTTTACAAAGGGCTGAAAATTCAGTTCTGAATTTTCTGAATTTCCTTTTTGAAGCTTAGCTTGAAGGGTCTTTTTGAGAATTTTGCAAAGCTTTGCTGATCCAACTTTCTTACTATATTTTGTAGTTTATTTAGTGCACTTGAACTTTGTTATTTGGTTCTCATCATGGTTTTGTGTTTTTCAAAATCTTTTTACAAGTTTTTCCCTCTTTGCACTAAAATGGCCTATTTAGGGTTATTTAGGGTTTGTGAATTCTTCTCACCCTGAGGTACTTGACATGGTTAAGGCATAATTCTTAAGATGAAAAAGACTTAATTAAACCTTTGTTCCTAATTTTTGAAGTCCTTTACTCAATTTGGTTCACATGTGATAATGTTTATGAGTTAGCTCTGAGAAGAAACCCTAGGTGACACTAGGGTGTCACAGTAACCTCACTGGATCATCCTGAATTTGGCTCCAAAGTTAGACCAATGCCAATGTCAGTCTAGGTTCAGAATCTCCCCTCGACTGATAGCTTCACTTCCAGGGCATTTTTCTCCAAGTTTCATGTGGTTTTGGGACTAGATCACTTAATCAATTTTGTACTACTATAGTAGCTCTACAACTTTGCCATAATGACTTATAGCAAATCCCTTATGGATTAAGAGATGCAAGAGCCCAAAGTTGACTCAATAGCACTGTAAAGTTACTCCAAATTTTTCAACAAAACATGGAAATCTCCAAATGTAAAAGTTGCTTAGTTTTTGTTACTCAACCACTTTGATATACATACTTTTGGCAAAAAGTGATTAGAATTTAAAATCACCCAATAAGGCACTAATTAGGGTTTCTGGATCCCAAACTAGGGTTTTGGGTGTCTTAAGGTACTTTGAAGCACTTAACGTATCCAAATAATTGTTTCTTAACATGTCTACAAAACTTAGCAAGATTACTCCTTTTTGCTTAAACATAAGGTCACCTGCTACTAGTCCTTGGAGAGATTTTTGCTAACTAGAGTTAAGGATTCCCTTATCAGATCATATCCTCAATCAAGCATTATATCACAAGTTTTTGTTTTGAAATTTTAGTGTAATGAATGCATTGTAAGAGTATCATACACAATGTAATGCCAGTGCATATGATGTCATGCCAAAGTTTTAGTTCTCGTAACACCAGAGGTGTTACAGCTGTGGTAGCCATAGTGGTAGTAGTAGCAGCAGCAACAATAGCAGTCTTCTTTTGCAAGGGTTAGTTCATAATGGACTGACCCTTTCCTTTGTAGCAATGCTTGCTAATAAATAAAGTTTGGTAGTTCTATCTTTTCTGTTTTTTGAAATCATGGTTCGTAGTTCTATTTTTCAATTATGTTCAACTTTTAGTGTCATCACGACTTACCCCAGACGACTAATCCTTGCCGACTGATTCCGTGGCCTGGCATGCCCTCCGTCCGACTTAACTTGGTGACTTAACCTGGCTTTGCACATTTTTTGATTTTGGGAAAACATATCCATTATTCTGAGGCACTGATAGGCTAGGAGTACTTATATATATTTTCCTACTGTCTGACGGTTCTTGACAGAAAACCCTAGCACTGTTCTCATCGCAACAAACTCCTATGAAATTCTCCTGCCCCGGTGACTCCACGCTTGATTCCACGCTTGTGAGAGGTCTCATGGCACCTAAGAAGAAGAAGCAGGGGGCACGACAGCTGTCACCCCCCTATTGATCCCAATAGCTAACTCCCTAATTGGGGTAATTATGCCTCCATTATTTGAGTCTGATTTGCCACGTCTTATGAGGATTGGCATTCTCCCTCCCCAAGAGTTGAGTTCATGGCGGGTCTAGAAGGGGATTATCATCCCAATAGAGGACACTCATGAGTCTATGGTCTTTGCTACATTACTAATTCGCGATCTAGGTCTGCCTATTTCCCCTTCTTTCAAGGCCTCCTTGATTATTCTCTTAATTTGACCCATCTAAATCCCAATTTTATCATTCAAATTGCTATTTTCATGCATCTTTGTGAAGCATTTCTTAAATCAGGCCACATTTTGGATTATGGAAATACCTCTACCATTGCAAACCGAGTATGGTGGGCGACCAACATCAGGTAGTCAGGGGGTGGGGGCTAGCCTAGAACTCTGTCGAGGCCAAAAAGTCGAGTACTTGGATATTCCACTGAAAGGCAGCATCAAGGGGTGCCGTTATGAATGGTTTACACATGAGAATCACAATAACTCCCTTCCCTCTGTTCTGGAAGGTAGCCAGATGTTAGGGTGCCCATCTGGATAGAGGGCCCAACTGATGCTGAAGTTAGTGAAGCAAGGATTCTACTAACATAGATCGTCGGGTTGAAAGTGTCACACCCGGGTTTTAGGGGCACCAAACCCGGGAGCGAAATTCACCAAGTGTGCTAGGATCAAGTCTCACACATATGATGACTCGTGGTACAGAAACGAATGTCACATCATTAATAAATAATGGAGTTCTGTACAAAATAGTTAAATAATTACATCATACGAAGACAACGATCCAGCAACCCAAAATTGATTGGGAGACGACGGCCTAGACCACTCACAAAATCATCACAGCATCCTTCATGTGCCTCATCCTGCGGTACCTGTTCTTGACCTAGGGGGATGTGAGTACAACAAGGGTAAGCTCACATACGTTCATCGCTCAACAAGTTGTGGGGAATAATGCGCATGAACTCACCAAAGGTGGGAGCACATGTGAAGTGTAAGGCTTACCAAAGGAGATGGTTGAAGCTGAGCATTGCTTTTAAAGTTGGTCAAATTTTTATTAGCAGTTACTAAGCATAAGTAGATACCAACCCAAATAAGTAGGAGATCAAAATTAATAACAACACCCGCGATGCAATGCATATGACAGATTATGTTTAATTCCATAGATTAATCATGTGAGCGTCCGAGCTGCTAATGACTATGAGCACGACTGATATACCAGTTTTACACTCTGCAGAGGTTGCACATCTTTACCCACAAATTGTGTTACTCATTTACCAAGGGATCACGACTTCCCATTCATCTCTGTCGAGGAGACGAGGCAGGGTACCACTACGAGGCCTTTACAAAGTTCCACTAGCTTCCGAAAATCCGCTACGGTTTCTGAGAAGGGCAATATAGGAATCCCTCGTCCGAAAAGCCATCACAGCATGATCGACCAGAGAACCTCCCTATACATAGCTCCTCTACCGCCCTTGCCCCTTTCGGGTAAGGTAGTCTTCCACTAGCTTTCCTAATTAGTCAGCTAAGAGCGTCCCATACCACCCTTGTGGTAGCACTGTTTTCTCGGGTGGTCGCTCCCTGTTCCAATTAACAAAATGACCTTGTCATGAACAATAATTAAGACAACAACATAACTGGAACATGATCATAATATAACATTAATTTCCCAAAACCAGGTAGAGCAATAGCAAAACTACCCAATAGTTCATTTGTCTGCAAGGTGTGAGATAAACAATGCTAGGGAAGCCTATTAGGTCCTATCAAATTAACCTGAGCATGTCATAGTGATTAACATGAACATTATTAGGTAAAGAAGAGTGATCAAGGGCACAACTTGACTTAACTCGAGATTCCCAGGTACCAACTTGGTCTTCAAGTGACTCGTAACCTCGCCGCTAATCGTAGCAATACAAACAAACAAGGTATATGCAAAATTAACATCACACCAAACATAAGAACCAGATGTATAAAAATGTTCTACGTGTCATAACTAGATCCTGTGTTCGAGAACTACTAAATTCGGAGTTACGGTTATAATGTTATGATTTTCCGAAGGTTTAGGTGTTTACTACAAAACAAAGGAGGTGTAAGATTTTAATCATAGGTTTCATGGTAATACAAGGTTACTAGATGATAAACAATATTAATGTGAGGTTAATGCAACTGGAATGGATCAAAAAGGGTTAAAATGAATTAACTATGAATTAAACAAGTTTCTAGAATTGTTTTTATACTCAAAATCATTTTGTAATTTAATTATGAATATTCCTAATAATTCTAGACTGCGGACATAATTACCAGAGAGGTCAGGGTTGTTTTCATTAATTCCAAGGCCTCTGCGTAATACTCTTTCAATACTAGGGACAGCGAGTTTATTTATAAAAAACTTGGGGTCTCTTTCGGAAAAGTGTCGCGACTAGCAACGCGTGTAAGCTCCAGGCCATCCGATCACGGATCTAAGGCCCAGATTACTTCAAGCCCCTCATCGAACAGGTATCCTATCCTAGCCATCCGATTTGGATTATATAGTCATGATCTTATTAAAGTGCAATCTGATCCACACTCTCCATCTAGGATCCAACAGTCCCAACACCACCCCGACCGAAATGGCATGCTAATCTAATTGTGACCCTCTCCTATCTGATCAACGGTCCGAGGACCGTTCTATGTTCCACACTGCCCAATCCACGATCTATGATCCACGTTTAATGAGACACGGTCCAAGATCTGACACGTTGGTGATCCGATCAATGGACTGGATTGATTCACCGAAAAGGTACCCTACGATCTAATAACGACCGTCAAACACCGGATCAACGATGGACATGACTCCTCCCCAACCCCAGCCGCATGCAGCGGCGCCGCCCACGCCGAACGGCAGTGTCCCGCCGGCATACAGAGCCCAAGTGATTTAGCGCACCAAATACCAATCCTACCGATGCCAGATGATGAAGGGACGAAGACGAACAACATGGGGATGCTCTCACCTTGGACCGGTTGGCAGTGAGACCTGGCGACGGGTATGGCGGCTCCACGATGGACTGTGGCTCCGACGAGCAATTCGGCGTTCCAGGTACTACCCTGAGCCTGGGTGTTCCGTGCGCTAGCAACAAAAGAAACTCCAAATGTGAACTCGGACACTCGTTAGGGCAAGTCGATGGTGTGCAGAGGATGGCGCGTGGCGGACCCATGCGAGTGCTACAGTCTAGTGAAAGGGGCGCGACGGTGATAGGGGCCTCTGCTTTAGGCGCCATGCGAGTGCTACAGTCTAGTGAACTTGGGACGCGAGGGCACGGTGCTTTATACCCAAACCCGAGAAGATAGAGAGCAACGACCGGCGAGACTTGCGCGAACAGAGCATGCCGTTCCGAGCTCGCCGCCGCGCGATGGGGAGGGAAGAGTCCAACTGGCCATCTGGCCCACATGACAGCGAGACGACACGCACGAGCTGAGACTGCTAGCCGAGTCCCACAGGTCAGCGTGCGGACGAGGAGGGCAAGTGGCGCGCGAGGTATTGGGCAAGGGGAGAGGATGTGAGTGGGCCGACCAAGGTAATACGGCCCATGCAACAGTTATTCATCTTTTTTCATTTTTATTTTCTAATTTCCTTTCTACTTTAGTTCTCTACTTTCCATTCAAAATAAATTTGAGTAAAATTTAAAATACAGACAAGGGAAGACCAGCATGGGATGCAAATATATAATTTTTATTGAGTTATTTATTATCTTAGTTAAGCAAATGTTTCTAACACATAAATAGTTTATTTAGAAGACTAATTTCCATTGTATAATAGTTTTTTTCTTTTTTATTGAGATATGATTTAACTTAAATTTCTTTAAAGAGTACCTATCAATGTATAGGTCAACAAAGGGATGATCATAATTCACCTAGTGTTGTTTTCATTTGATCTTTTATTAGAAAAGATTTTCATTTTGGGAAATATGCATTTGAAAATGAGAAAAATTCTTATAAAAGGTATTTTAGTTCTAATCCTCTAGAGAGTTGTACTAGATTATAACAATAGGGTTTTGAGGTGTTACAGAAAGACAGAGGCGTGACCACCGAGGTGGTTGTGATTGATTTTGTGTTTATGAATATCCGGCCTCTAAAGGATAGAGTGCATCCTGCATATCTATATACTGAGGCTAGAGATCCCTCCTAGGTTACATATAGGCGGATCTCAGTGGAGGACATCCTGAGCCAGGTCGAACTGATGCTAAGGAGAGCCGTTGTCAATGATAGTGCTCCTAGATCTTACTATATGTGGAATCTGCCTCTGGCTATAAGTTTTTTGATTGTTTAGTTTTTACTTGTCATCTGTCAAGTTAAGCCTATGCCTTATGCTATTAGTATCGTTTTTGCTTTTTGCAGAGTCTTTTTCCCGAGTTTGTGTCAAACCCTCCCATTCGTGGAGAATGCGGAGGTGCTGGCCATATAGCTCAGCCATCTACTGTAAAATTGAAGCCATGATCGCTATGCACCGGGGTCTGCCTGAAGAGGACAAGCAGACCCACTTTTCCATACAACACCCAGCTGAGGACTCTAAAATTGAAGCTGTTCTGGGGATGCTTGCTGGGGAGTCATCTGAGTTGGCGGACCTTGAGTCAGATGATGCGACCTTTGGTCAAACGAGCGCCCTAGGAAGAAAGCAGGTGGTCTAGTGAGTCCCCGGCGCAAGCAACCTGCCCGACCGGATGCCCAGGCTGATGTCTTGGAGACTAAGAAAAGGAAACTCCCGTGTATATCAGATATGTAGCCAGTATCCACTCAAGCCGAGGTAGTTGTTGTTGATGAGGCTATGGATGATATCTGGTTAACGAGGTGAGCGGTGGTGGTGTGGCTAGATTGGCTCGATATATTGTGGAGGAGGATAAGGAGGATGATCCAAAGTTCGGAGTGATACTTCGAGTCTTGCTGCCCCAACGAGGATGGTGAGAGTCCAGGCTCTAGCAATGTCCGTTGTGGAGTGTGGCCTTGAAGGAGCCATTCCAAAGGTGTTGTTGTGCGAACTTCCTAAGATTAATGCTGTCGATGTTCATATTGTTCGTTTGGATGAGGTACCCTCTATTGGTTTGTTGTCCAGGCCAGAGGTAAGCCTGCTAATACCTCAGGAAGTTGCTACATTAGTCGGTCGTCCTGCCAATCCAACTGTAGCCCCGGAGGGGGGCCCAGCCCCAGATGGTGCTCCAGCTCCTGAGGGTGCAATAGTTGTCTCCTCTCCTGCTGTTTCAATGGAAGTCTAGGTTGGGTCGCCATTGCCTCGGGTTGATGACGTTGTGGCGACGAGCACCATCCTACCTATTGAATCAGAACAAGACGGCCCGATCACCTTGGAGGTTAGTGGCAAGAACGTTGGTAAAGTCTTGCCAACAAATGGTTGCGGTTGGAGATGCTATCCCAGATCAGGCTTTTGAAGGTGCTGTGGTAACTTCATCTGACGTTGGGATCCCAATGGGTGTTGCGCTTCATATGAGAGATTTGGAGTCTTCCCCTCTTATCCCTGCTTCCCTTATGGCTTCTATGAATGCTGCTGTTTCTGGGAGGGACTTGCCTGTGCAAGCTTTGCCTCTTCCTACGTTGCTGACAACTTACAAGGTAGATGTTGTGCAGTTGCATTTCTTTATATCTTTTCTGATGGGTATTTCATTGGATGATTTTTGCTCTACAGAGTGTTATAGACCATGTAACCATTCAGCTGAAGGCACAAGCAACTCAATTTTTTAGCAGATATCTTCTTTATCGTGGTGGGATTCAACTACTCTATAGAAATAGATTGACGACCTGAGGAAAACAAATGTTGGTAGGTCATTTTATCTTTCCCTGCTTAGTCTTCTCTTGCTTATTCATATACTTGATTTTCATGTGTTGCTTTCTTAGCTGTGGCTCGGCGATGCTCTGATGCCGAAGAGAGGCTTACTCGAAGCCAAATAGAACTTGACCAGGTCACAAGATTCCTTGATGGAGCACACGTAATGAACTCCTCCTTGCAGTCGAGACTGGACATGGAAATGAAAGATCATGAGGTAACTCGTCGAGAGCTACAAGTCGCTTATTCTATGTTGTCGACCTATTATCAAGAATTCTCCCATTCGCAGGAGGAAATCCTGAGGCTAAAGGATGAGAATCAGGTGCTCACCTCTTCTCATGATAACTTGGACTGACTTTATAGAGATGCTTCAATTTTCCTCACCACTCTCAAGAGGAGCCACCAGTTCACCATGGAAGAGCTCCAGAAGAAGAGGGATGAGTTGAAAGAGTTTCAAGACGAGATATCAAAACTTAGCAGTTCACTATCTTCCAAGGAAACCATGATTAAGGATTTGCATCCTTTGAGAAAATCCATGTCCTAGGAGCTAGATATAGCAAAACATAATATTGAAGCTTTGCAGAGCAATCACGTGGTCCTGCAAATTGCCTATGATAAGGTGATGGATAAGGTAGTTCGCGTGAGTCGCATCCTAATGAAGAGGCCTGGAGTGGTGGTTCCTGATGATATTGTTGCGGATGTTCTCGTTGTGTTAGGGGCTGCAGCTAAGGCTCCCGCGCCTAGTAGGCCTAAGGATGATTCTGCTTCCGAAGGTGCTCCCGCCTGAGCATGTGATGTATTGCGAACTTGAGAAGACCCACAAAACAGTTGTTGCTTGTGTGGAGGATGCTCCTCCTCTTCTAGTATATGTGTGAATGCACAATTTACTTAGCATTTTATTTGAGTTTTGAGACCATTTCCTTTCTCATGTGTAAATTGCACGTCAAGATGGCTTGTGCGTGTAGTACTTAGTGGGCACCCCCCTTTTTGTTTATCTTGGAGCAAGATATATGAAAAGGTCAGGTTGGTGATGCTAAGATTCAAGAAATCAAAGACCTGATGGCTAAAGGTAGAGGTCCAGACTTCACGAAAGATGAGCAGGGCACAATCTGGTTCAAGAACAGGATATGTGTTCCTGAGATAGACAAGTCTTCAAGAAATCATACTGAAAGAAGCCCATGACTCAGCCTATTCTATTCACCAAGGCAGTACAAAGATGTATCAGGATTTGAAATAGAAGTATTGGTGGTGTGGCATGAAAAGAGATGTAGCCTTGTATGTAGCAGTGTGTGATGTTTGCCAGAGGGTAAAGCTGAACATTAGAGACTAGCCGAATTACTTCAATCGTTAAAGATACCTGAATGGAAGTGTGAAGAGATCGATATGGATTTCATCGTTGGTCTACCCCGCACTCCTGCTAGGTATGACTCTATTTGGGTAATTGTGGACATGCTAACCAAATTAGCCCACTTTATCCCAGTGAAGACCACTTATTCGTGAGCCCGATTGGCAGAGTTGTACATGTCATGGATTGTGTGTCTGCATGGCATGCCAAAGAAGATCATATTAGACAGAGGGTCCTAGTTCACCTCCTGGTTTGGCAAAAGTTACATGAGAGTATGGACACAAAGCTAAACTTCTACTCGGCCTACCATCCCCAAACAGATGGCCAAACCAAAAGGACCAATCAGGTGTTAGAAGATATGTTAAGAGCTTGTGCTCTTAAACATGGTGGAAGTTGGGACAATAGTCTACCGTACGCAGAGTTTTCATATAATAACAGTTACCAAACCAGTTTGAAGATGTCCCTGTTCGAGGCATTATACGGAGAAATTGTAGAACCCCTTTGTATTGGGATCAGATAGGTGAAAGGCAGTTCTTTGGGCCACAAATTATCCATGAAGCAGAAAAACATGTTCGGATAATCAGAGAGAACCTGAGGACAAGCACAGCCAAAGCAGAAAAGTTATGCTGACACCCAAAGAAGACAATTAGAGTTTGAGGAAGGTGATCATGTGTACCTGAAAGTGTCACCAATTATGTATCACCCCAAAATACAATTTTGGGATTTATGAAAAAATTCTCTAAAAGTTTAAAATTTAAAATGTCCTTCTAATAAAGTTAGGAATTGAAGCTAAGTTTCCTAAAGCTAAAAAAGAGGAATATAAAATTTTAGCGGTATTTAACTATTTTCTTAAATTAATAATATGGTAAAATAGTTTGCAAAGATTTATTCCTTTCATGAATTATAGTGGGTGTATAGGTAGTTTAAGAGAGAAGGATTTAATTGAAATTTTGGTTTTCTTATGTGAACGATTCTTTGTTTTGGAGCGTTTACTTAAAAGAATTTAATAATAAATAAATGATCCAAAAATATATTTGCATTCCTGCTGGTTTTTGATTGTGCATTTAGTTTGTATTTGAAGTTTAAATTGGATTTGAAATCCTGAAAATAGAAAACAAAAAAAAAGAAAACAAAAAAATGGTGCCTGGGCCGATTCTCTCTCTCGGCCAGGCCCAGCCCACTCCACCCACGCGCGCGCCAGCCCACCTCCTATGCTCCTGCCACTTCCACGCGGGACCCGTTTGTCAGCCATCTGCTCCTCCGCGTCGCGTGCTTTCCTCACTGCAGCCGGGCCCCTGTGTCAGCCGCGCGCTCCTCGCTGTCGCGCGCGCGTGCCTCTGCCATGGGGACCGCACCGGCCTGGTTCTTCCCCTCCTCTCCGCATCCCATGCCCAGCTAACAAAATCCGGCCACCGCGCAACAGCCCATAGATCCCGGGATTGCTCTCTAGCCTCCCCTTGAGCCCTCGGGTATAAGAATCGTAGCCTCCGGGCCCCCGTAAACCATAGGCTGTGCACCGAAAGCATCCCATCGAGGTCAGGACACGAAGGAGAGTGAGCGTGTGATGCAGTCGGCGGGGAACTTGGCATGTGGCAACATGGCGCCCCCATGCGAGCTGCCCGAGACGACCGCCAGGTTCCGTGGTACCCTGTGGTGGGATCTGCGTGCATTAGTGCCCTCGGTGCTCTACGAAATTCCTCGCCGGTGGTTGATTTTGTCTCTGTGCCGTCATTCGACATGGGAAGTACATGGGAGGCTTCACGACACGGTAAGTTGGCCACCATCAGGATCGCTGAGCTCTCGGCTATGCATTTATTTTGTTCGCGCTAAGAATAGGGCTTCAGGGGCGGTGTTTGGCATGCTCGGTGTGAGCGCCGCCGTGCGCGCAGTGCGCCGCCTGGGCTGGCACCGGAGGGAGAGAGGAAGAAGGGTAGAAGAGATGGGTGCTGGACCGTTGGATCAATCAGCGACAGTTGCGATGAGATATAAAGACAGTGTTGTGTAGAGCCGTGGATCTATCGGCGGATGGTCCTGATTAGAACCCATCCTACCTGTTCGAATAAATCATCCGCACCCCGTTTGTTTCTGTGTTGAACGGTGCGGATCGAATTCCGTTTATTTTAAATCACAGCCGTCGATCACTTATCCACTGGTCCGCATTTAATACCGCTTCAAGGGAACCTAGGTCTAATCCTAGCCCTCGAGGCACGATCCAACGGCTGTGATCAGCCCGTACACATTCAACCGATGGACTTTGCTAAAGAGACCCTAGGAGTTTATAAAACCAACCCACCGTCCTCGGCCGTGGAGAGTTCTTACACCTGGGTCCCTGGAAATTGCATAAACACCCTTGCAAGCAATTGTAAGTATAAAATAAATATAAAATGACTCTTAAAACTTGTTTCGTCCATAATTTATACGTTTTAAACTCTGTTTTGGCTCGTTCAAATTACGCTAGCCTCATAATAATATTACTTACATTTTAGTAAACTTACTTTACCACATAACATGTCTTCAAAAATAAATATTTATTTTCCCCATGTTTGTTTATGAGATCAACTCTCCCAATCATAGTTAAATGTGACACTTTAAATTGTCTATAATTAAAAACCAACTACAAGATAACCTCTAATCATGTGATAACCTAAATTAAAGATAAATTAGTTATTCACTTGTCATAACCTTTCTGATTTATATTAATCAAACCTAGATTATAGTTCTTCTGGTTGATCACCTAAAACATAGAAAGCCCATAACTTTCTCATTTTAACCCCGATTCTAGTGATTCTCGAACCCACGATCTTGTAGCGACACGTAAAATATTCTTACATTGTTTGTTCTCATGTTTGGTGTACTGCTATTTTATGTATTCCTTATCTATGTGTATGTATTGCTACGAATAGCGGTGAGGTCACGAGAGTCTGAAGATCGACTTGGTACCTGGAATCTCGAGTCTAAGGCAAGTTGTGCCCTTGAGTTCACTCCTTTTTACCTACTAATGTTTCTATTAATCACTGTGACATGCTCAAGTTAATTTGATGGGACCTAATAGGTTTCCCTAGCATTGTTTATCCCCCACCTTGCAACCAGATGAATTATTGGGTAGATTTGCTATTATTCTACCTGATTTTGGGAAACTAATGTTTTATTATGATCATGTTCCAATTATGTTGTTGTTTAATTATTATTCATGATAAGATCATATTGTTAATTGGAACATGGAGAACCACCCGGGAAAATAGTGCTACCACAAGGGTGGTATGGGATGCCCTTGGTTGACTAATTAGGAAAGCTAGTGGAGGACTACCTTACTCGAAAGGGGCAATGACAGTAGGGGAGTGGTCGGTATAGGGAGATTCCTGGTTTGATTTTGCTGCGATGGCTTTTTAGACGGGGGATTCCTATACTGCACTCCCTAGAAACTGTAGCGGGTTTTCTGAAGCTAGTGGAACTTTATAAAGGCCTCGTAGTGGTACTCTGTCTCGCTTCCTTGGTAGAGGTGTATGGGGTCCGATCAACCCCGTGGCAAATGGGTAACACGACTTGTGGGTAAAGATGCGCACCTTCTGCAGAGTGTAAAACTGGTATATCAGCCGTGCTCACGTTCATGAGCGGCTCGGACCCTCACATGTTTAATCTATGAAATTAAACTTAATTTGTCATATGAATTGCATTGTGGGTGTTGTTACTAATCTTGATCTCTTATTTAATTGGGTTGGTATCTACTTATACCTAGTAACTGCTAATAAAATTTTGACCAACTTTAAAAGCAATGCTCAGCTTTAACCATCCTTTTTGGTATGCCTTACACTTCACATGGGCTCCCACCTTTGGTGAGTTCATGCACATTATTCCCCACAACTTGTTGAGCGATGAACGTATGTGAGCTCACCCTTGCTGTACTCACATCCCCCAGGTCAAGAACAGGTACCGCAGGATGAGACACATGAAAGATGATGTGATGAATTTGTGAGTGGTCTAGGCCGTCGTCTCCCAGTCAACTTTGGTTGCTGGATCGTTGTCTTCATACGATGTAATTATTTAACTATTTTGTACAGAAATCTGTTATATATTAATGTTATGACATTCGTTTCTGCACCATGAGTCATCATATGTGTAAGACTTGTTCCCAACACACTTGGTGATTATTTTGCACCCGGGTTTTGGTGCCCCTAAAATCCGAGTGTGACAAACTCGGGGTATGAGAAGATTTAAAGTCAAAGGGAAGTTGTCCCCTAGCTTTATTGGACCCTTCAAAATCCTAAAGCTGGTTGGGCAAGTGGCCTACCAACTAGAGTTACCTAGTCACCTGGTAGATGTGCATGATGTGTTCCATGTATCCTAGTTGAAGAAGTGTCTTAGAGTCCCAGAAGAGCAACTACCAATGGAAGAACTCAGTGTGCAGGGTGATCTAACCTATACAGAGTATCCTACCAAGATCATCGATACCCTGACCCGAGTTATGAGGAACAAAGTAATCAAGATGTGCAAGGTGCAGTGGAGTCATCTTGCGAAAGACGAAGCTACATGGGAGCAGAAAGATGAGTTGCGACTAGAATTTCCCCACCTTTTTACTAGTTCGCCTTAATCTCGAGGTCAAGACTCTTTTAAGGGGGTAGGATTGTAATACCCAAAATATAGGATGAGTGAATTAGTTCTTTAAATTATAAAGATCTATGTGATTTTTCTCTTTCATGGTGCATATCAGTAGTAAAGACTTAATTAAAACAACTAATAACCAAGTGAATGAAATAGTGATGCATCATGCTGGTATTTATGTTTGGGGGCATTCGATTGACTTAGAACACAAATGTAAAATTAAAACTTAAAGTGGGTTTTGTGAATAAAATAGAAAACATGAAAATGAAATAGAAAAAAGAAAAAGAAAATAGAAAGCCTCCCCATGGGCCGAATCTCCCACTTCTCAGTCCAAATACATCCCCACACAGCCCACATCCCCCTTCATGCTTATATTTTCTCGTTTAGCTGCTATTGTCGATGGCGCGGGCCAATTCCTGCGAGGCCGGTCCAGCTCCAAGGCGCGCATTGTATACCTCTGTCGCATGGACATGCCTTGGATGCACGCTTGTTGCGCATCGCTGGTTTATCTGCGACTGACGGGTGGGGACTACTAGCTAGCATTTCCTTCCTCCCAAACATCTTCTCGGGACAATGAATGACTTCACAACCGAACGTCGCGAGATGTTAGCAGGTTTGGACGTGGACTCGGGCGTCTCCTAGGGGTTTAAATAAGGACGCCCTTGACCCTTTCGCATCTCGAACCATCGCTAACCGAGGTCCTTGAAGCCACCCTAGCCGAAGAACCCAAGCAGTGAGGAGTTGCGAGAGCCCGACGTAGGATGAAGGAGCTATCAGTGGATTTTGTCTCGGCCTGTGGCTACTATGGGTCGCCGGGGCACGCCTAGACGTGTTCGTGGCCTCACCATTGGAGATCGGTGTCATTGGTGCCGAGGAAATCCTCCTCAAAGAGTTTTCGTTGCCTTGAAGTCGTTGTGCGGCATGGAGAGCGTCCATGTTGCCTTAAACTCCGAAAACAATGCCTCTCTCGAGTTATGTATTGCCTCCACATACTATTTTGACCAACTTACTAAAAGCAATGCTCAACCTTAACCTTTATTTGTTGATAAGCCTTACACTACACATGAGCCCCCACCGTAAGTGAGCTCATGCACATTATTCCCCACACTTGCAGAGCGATGAATGTCTGTGAGCTCACTCTTGCTATAACACCCCATTGGTGAAGAGGAGGTACCACCGGAGGAGGACTACTACGATGAGATCTAGGCGTCGTCTCCGAGTCAGCTGTTGGCGCCGAGGAAATAATTATATTAGTTTGATTTATTTATTATTAGTGATTTTGTAAGACATTTTAGTTATGTAATAAAGATTATGACATTCGTCTAAATGCAGTGAGTCATTGTATGTGTGGATCTTTATTTGATGCATATATGAGACGCACCTGGGTTTGCCCTTAAATCCGGGTGTGATAATGACTTTAGCTCTACATTCACTTAGGAACGACTTTAGAGCTTTTTCACCTTTACTTGGTGACAAGATTTACCATTGTATTGGAGGCTTGGGAATTGGTCTCTTTTCTGACTTTGATTTTCTGTACTAAAGGATACCACTTCGGTAGAATTACTTTTTTCGGGGGGATTGTACCCTTATTGACTTTAGGTACTCTTTGTACGAATATTAAATTCTCGTCCCCATTAGAAAACCTTATCCCTTATAAGGAAAAAGGGCATCGAAGCTTAGGCATTAGATGTAATATCTTTGAAGCTCATCGGCATTCCATGATCTTGGGATGTCATTTCATTAGTCTTTCAATCTGTACGAGCCTGGTCTGTTCGAAGCTAAGACCAAGAAGGGGCCTTCCCACTTTGCTTGTAACTTTCCCACTATATCTTGGTTAGCTACCCTTCGGAGCACAAGATGACCTGGTGCTATGTTCTTGAGTTTCACTTTTCTGTCTCTCCATCTTATGGTTTTGGCTTAATACATTTTATGTGCTCAATTACATCAAGCCTCGACTCTTCTATTGAATCCTTCAAAATTTTCTCATTGTCCTGATCTTGAGTTGAAGCTATGACTCTTGTTGAACCCAACTTGACTTCTTCGGGTGTAACTGCTTCGTTCCTGAAGAGGAGCTTGAACGGTGTAAAACTAGTGGATCTTGATATAGATGTGTTGTGATTCCACACAACTTTGATAAGCTCTTCTGTTCACTTCCCCTTGGGCAATCCAACTAGAGACTTTGTGATTCCCTGCAATATTATGATGTTTGCTCTTTCAACCAACCCATTGGACTCTGGGTGCCTAACTGAAGCAAAATGTATATTTGTTCCCACTTGGTTGCAGAATGCTCTGAATGCTTCAGAGTTAAACTGAGTACTGTTGTCTACAGTTATAAACTTGGAGACTCCCAAGCAACCTCAATCCGTCTTGAAACCCTAGGGTTTTGAGTACACAAAATTGCACAAGAGGTGTTTGCAACAAGCTCAAGAGGTTAGAGTGAGATGGGAGAGGAAAACCAAATCCGTGAGCACAAGCACAAACCTCACACCAAAGAGCTCCTTCAATCGAGTTGAATCGAGAGCAAGTTTGGGTGAGAAAGGAAGAAGTGTGCCTTTGTCTCAAGTTAGGTGTGCAATGAATGTGTGGGTGACCAGTAGTTATGAACAGAGAGGAGATGGGGCTATATATAGGTTCTCTTCAAATGTAGCCATTTGACTAGATTTTTTGAGGGGATTCAAAAGGTCCTGGTCTGACTGTCACCCTATCTACCAGTCGAACTGGCAGACTGGTAGACAGTCTGGTCTAACAGGTCTAAGACCGGTTGAACCTGCCCTAAGGGGCGGTTCAACCGCCCCTGTCTGACTTGTTAGCCTGTCTACCAGTCTAACTGGTAGACTGCTGGACAGTCTGAGCAGATGTCCCAGATACCATTGTTGATGAGGATATCACTTCTATACATACAATGAATGAATCGATAACACGATCGCGTGCACGACAGCTAAATCTCCAAGTACGTTCTACCCTAGCCAATTATGTTTCAGAGCTTACGCTTGGAGCCATGGATGTTTTGATGATTAGGAACCTTGGAGAGGACCAACAAGGATTTGGGAAAGGCCTAGGTGTTGAGGAGGAGCAGCAAGGGTGCCCACAACAGGAAGGAGATCAAGTCCGACTCGGCTACGACTCCATCTCAGGTTCCATGATTAGTCTACACTAAAATGGACGCCCAAGATGCATCCAGACTCCGATTGCGACGGACTTGATATGGTTGGAAAGATAAAGAGATTATATAACCAACCCAACTGGTTCCACCCTAAAATTCATCTGGATTCAATGGGAATCGTCGAAACAAGTCATCGTTCAGATTCTGTTTTGGTGCTGCAACACTGTCTGTTGGGCCGTTGGGCCGTGTATCGCGTCGGAGCCCATTAGGGGCGAGTCCAAGGGTCACGCATGCCCTAATACTCTATTTATTCAGTAGCCGCCGCCACATTTAGGTTTGGGTTTTGCTTAGATCAATTCTGTCATCGAACAGTGTCGCTGTCATCGATTTGTGAGACCCCATCCCGTAATTAATACAATTTTGGTTGCGTTTCTTTCCTGTTCTTGCTTGTGTTCTTGATTGTGCTTGCAGGGATAAGCCTTCGTGGTGAGGTCACTCGTGTGTCACGGGTGATAACCAACGGAGCCGTGGTGTAGTGATTGCGAGGAATCGTTCGCTCGGAGCCTTGGATCATCAACGTTGTGATCTCCACTCAATCAAGTTATCGTATCTCACGGAAGATCGGGCCGCGTCTTCTATCAATTGGTATTAGATTTCTAGGTTGCCCGTGAGGTATAATCCTACCTTTAGATTAGTTTTGTTTCGTCCCATAGTCCACAAAAAGCCAAAAAAATAATAATTACGATCCAGTTTTTTCCGACCTAAAACCATCGCCTTAGCCTTTGCACAATTCAGTTATAGAGTCCGCAGTTCTGAGTTCGTGTTCTAGGTTGAGTTTGGTTGCTGGTTTAGATTTGTTTTGGTTCAGTTTGATTCTGTCCATCCGCTTCCATCCTACAAAACCGACCCTATCCATAAAACAGATCCTATCCACAAAACAGATCCTATCTCTAAACCGACCCTATCCACAAAACAGATCCTGTATCTAAACCGACCATATCCACAAAACAAATCTTATCTCTAAAACCGACCCTATCCACAAAATAGAGCCTATCTCTACAACCGACCCTATCCACAAATAGATCCTATCTCTAAAACCGACCCTATCCACAAAATAGATCCTATCTCTAAAACCGACCCTATCCACAAAACAGATCCTGTATCTAAACCGACCATATCCACAAAATAAATTCTATTTCTGAAACCAACCCTATCCACAAAATAGATCCTATCTCTACAACCGACCCTATCCACAAAATAGATCCTATCTCTAAAACCGACTCTATCCACAAAACCGAACCCCCCACTCTTCCAACACCTTGCTAGAAACCCTGATTAGGAGTCCAAACTTAAAACGGCCATAACTTTCGCCTCGGAACTCGAATCGGGCCCATTTTTTTTCAAATCGCACATAATTAAATTTTGCATCTGATTCTTTCCGTCTTAGCCAGATTCACTGCTCTTAAAATTTCCAAATTTGGCTTGAAAATAGGACTTCTCATTTTCCAAACATTTATTCCGATTTTAGGGCAAACTTGCAGAAATTCCAGAGGACGCGTCATTGCACAAAAAAATCTGAAACTTGGTGTGCTATCTTCTTATGTGCTGCTGCAAAATAGAAAAATATAAAAAAATATTTGAAAAAAAAATCGCAAAAAAGGGTAGCACATAACCAGAAACGCTAGTGTTTTGTGCACCTCTGTGATTATTTTGCCCCAAGCCTGTTTTCTTGCTGTACCATATACTTGTACCTCCTTTCTTGTGCCTTTGTCCAACTGTTCTATTACATTTTCTAGGCCAACAACTAGGACGAGTACTTGGAACACTTATTTAGCATTGCTATCTGTTACTGACTTATGTGCCACATATATATATTTAGTCAGCCTTCCCAAAACTCCAGCTTTCTCTCGAGCAGAACAGGTACTCCTTTACAATCACACCCACGCTCGTTGGACAGTCACACCGGTCACCGTTTGCCACCTGCAGTGCTGGTAAGAACCTTATAAGAGCGGGGTAAGACACTTCATAATTTGTATTCTACCACCACCACCACTCTGAGAGATAGTTGTAGAATTCACATTGTTTGTTGCCTTTTTGTCTTTGCTTTGTGCTAACAATGATAGGACCAAAGAATCAAATGGACAAGGACAAGGAGCCTAAGCTTAATGACGATGAGTGTGTCTCTCAGCTGGAATTGAAGGAGATGATGCGTGCGATGACTGAAGCTTTTAAAAAATACCAGGACTCTACGACGACATCCTATGAGCACCTTGATCGACGAGTTGCTGAACTTGTTACACGCATTGACGTACTGGAGGCTCGTCCTCCACCACCAACTCCAGCCCCAACTCACTCTCCTGTGGACGACGACGACGATGACGACGATGTTTATGCACCGCTATGACAATGCCTCGCACATAATCGACAAGGTATGAGAGGTAATGGTAGACGTCGTCATCATAATCCTGAACCAGACCATGATCCATTTGCTAATATTAAGTTCTCTATTCCACCGTTCATGGGTTCTTATGATGCTGAAGCTTACTGAGACTGGGAGATGACGGTAGAACAAAAAATTAATTCCCATCTTGTTCCTGAGCAGCATAGGGTTAGACAAGCCACTAGTGAATTTAGAGATTTTGCTATCGTTTGGTGGAATGAACTTGTTAACACACGTGCCGCACCACAAATATGGAATGTGTTAAAAGAGGAGATGCGAGCTTGCTTTATTCCCCTTCTTATAGACGTGATCTTCGAAAAAAATTGCAACGCTTAGATCAGGGAGACATGTCGGTACAGGAATACTACCAAGAGCTTCAGAAAGGTATGCTACTATGTGGGGTAGTTAAGGATCCAGAGGATCAAATGGTTAGGTTTTATGGGGATTGAGGCGGAAGATTTAGGATATTGTTGATTATAAAGAATATCATTCTATACAACGCTTGCTCCATCTTTCTATGTTGGTAGAAAAAGAATTGCAGGATCGTCAACAGCGGAGGAGCAGCACTTTCGCGCCACGCCAGCCACCGGCGCCAGCCAAGGCGTCATCCTCTTCGAGCGTACAGACGTCCACATCTTCCTCCACCAGCGGCACACGCAGCACCGCACCTTCGGCATCACAGGGACATGACAACAGCAAGTCCTTGGTGCCTTCGAGTGTTGCAGCAAAACCTGCTACGACCACCTCTTCCATAGGCCGCTCCTCCGACATCAAGTGCCACCGCTGCCAGGGACTTGGCCATATTTAGCGAGATTGCCCCAGCAAACGGGCATACATTGCTACTGGTGTTAGTGCTTCTGATGTTGAAGATGAAGATAATGTTGGAGCTAACATTGCAAAGACTTATGATGGTGATGAAGAGGTTCTTAGTACAACAATGACCGATACCTATAAGGCCTTGATTGTGCAACGAGCTTTGAGTGCCACGGCTAGTGACGACGACAACAGACAGTGCCACAACCTCTTCAACATGTTCCTCATCGTCAAGGACTACCGTGTACATACCATCATTGACTGGTGGTAGCTGCAACAACTTGGTGAATGTTGAGGTAGGTCAAGAAGCTTGGCTTGACCACACGAGAGCATCCCCACCCTTATCACATTCAATGGTTTAACAACAGCGGTAAGTTCAAGGTAACAAAAACAGCAAGGGTGCATTTTTCTATTGGCTCTTACCATGACTTTGCTGATTTCGATGTGGTGACTATGGATGCTTGCTCTCTTTTACTGGGACATCCTTGGGAGTTTGATACTGATGCTATTCACCATGGTAGATCTAATAGATATACTTTCATGCAGAAGGAAAGAAAATTGTGTTGCTTCCTATGACTCCCACTGAAAATTGTCCACTTTGAACATGAGAAAAAGACTAATGCTAAGCATAAAGATGTTTTGAACTATGAAAATCAGCAACCTATTAAGTTAAAAACTCCTACTTTGCTAGCCACTAAATCTGATCTTGATGAGTTACATGCCTCTGTTGGACTTTGCTATGCCTTAGTGTGCAAAAATGCTTTCTATTCCATTGATGATACATCTATTGCTTTGCCACCGGCTATTGCTAACCTTTTGCAAGAGTATATGGATGTGTTTCCCTCTGAGATACCCCCTGGATTACCACCTGTGCGAGGCATTGAGCACAAGATTGATTTAATTCCAGGGGCGAGCTTGCCCAACCGTGCTGCCTACAGGACCAACCCCGAGAAGACTAAGGAGATTCAGTGCTAGGTCCTAGGACCTCCTGGACCGCGGGTACATTCATGAGAGCCTTAGTCCTTGTTCTGTTCCTGTTCTTTTGGTTTCTAAGAAAGATGGCACTTGGCGCATCTGTGTTGATTGTAGAGCCATTAATAACATCACAATTTGGTACAGATATCCTATTCCTAGATTGGATGACATGCTTGATGAATTAAGTGGTTCTATTGTTTTCTCTAAAATTGACTTGCGTAGTGGATACCACTAGATTCGTATGTCTTTAGTTGATGAATGGAAAACTGCATTTAAAACTAAGTTCGGTCTTTATGAGTGGTTAGTCATGCCTTTTGGGTTAACTAATGCAGCCTAGCACTTTCATGAGATTGATGAAAGAGGTTTTACGTGCTTTCATTGGTAAATTTATGGTGGTATATTTTGATGATATTCTTATCTGTAGTAAGTCTCATGATGGTCATATTGAACATTTACGTGATGTTTTTGATGTTTTGTGTGATGCACGTTTATTTGGTAACCTTGAGAAGTGCACCTTCAGCACCGATCAGTGTGTCTTTTCTTGGATATGTTGTGACATCGCAGGGCATTGAGATGGATGAGGCAAAAATTGTTGCCATCACGAGCTGGCCACTTCCAACCACGGTCACGCAGGTTCGAAGTTTTCTTGGTCTTGCAGGATTCTACATGCGATTTGTGCGGGATTTTAGCACCATTGCAGCACCTCTCCACGAGTTGACAAAGAATGGAGTGCCGTTTTGTTGGGGACCATCACAACAACAAGCATTTGATGCCCTCAAGTCGAAGCTCACACAAGCACCACTGCTGCAACTTCCTGATTTTGACAAGACATTTGAGCTCGAGTGTGATGCGAGCGGCATTGGTATTGGAGGAGTGCTCATTCAAGGAGATTTGAAGCCATATATGGGTGACAAAGATGAGATCAAGTCGAGGATGAATCCAATTCAAGAGGAGGAGGATGATGAGGACATCACTTCTATACATACAATGAATGGACCGATAACACGATCGCGTGCACGACTGCTAAATCTCCAGGTACGTTCTACCCTAGTCAATTGTGTTTCAGAGCTTACGCTTGGGGCCATAGATGTTTTGATGTTTAGGAACCTTGGAGAGGACCAGCAAGGACTTGTGAAAGGCCTAGGTGTTGAGGAGGAGCAGCAAGGGTGCCCACAACAGGAAGGAGATCAAGTCTGACTCAGGCTGCGACTCCATTTCGGGTTCCAGGACCAGTCTGCACTAAAATGGACGCCCAAGATGTATCCAAACTCCGATTGCGATGAACTTGATATAGTTGGAAAGGTAAAGAGATTATCTAACCAACCCAACTGGTTCCACCCTAAAATTCATCTGGAGTCAATAGGAATCATCGAAACAAGTCAGCATTCAGATTCTGTTTTGGTGCTGCGACACCGTCTATTGGGCCGTTGGGCCATGTATCACGTCGGAGCCCATTAGGGGCGAGTCCAGGGGTCACACACGCCCTAATACTCTATTTATTCAGTAGCCACCACCAAATTTAGGTTTAGGTTTTGCTTAGATCAATTCTGTCATCGAACAGTGTCGCTGTCATCGGTTTGTGAGACCCCATCCCGTAATCAATACAATTTTGGCTGCGTTTCTTTCCTGTTCTTGCTTGTGTTCTTGATTGCGCTTGCAGGGATAAGCCTTCGTGGCGAGGTCACTCGTGTGTCACGGGTGATAACCAACGGAGCCGTGGTGTAGTGATTGTGAGGAACCTTTCGCTCAGGAGCCTTGGATCATCAACGTCGAGATCTCCACTCAATCAAATTATCGTATCTCACTGGAAGATGGGGCCACGTCTTCTATCAATTGCAACTGCCCCTAGGGACCAGTTCAACTGGTCTTGACCAAAAAGTTTAGGAGGGAAAACCAGTTCAACTGGCCCAGAGGCAAGTTCAACTGGTGTATGGTTAGAGAGGTTCACAGTTGAAGTTGAAGTTCAACTCAACTGAGAAAGCTCAACTACAGCTGAAAATGCTCAACTGCATCTAAAGAAGTTCAACTCAGCTAAAAAGCTCACCTCAGCTGAAGAAGTTCAATTCAGCTGAAAAAGCTTAACTACAGCTGAAGAAGTTCAACTCAGCTGAAAAAGCTCAACTATAGCTGAAGAAGCTCAAGTGTAGCTGAAGAAGCTTCCTCACAGCTAGGGCTGCAGACACATTGCGAAGACCTTGACGACCCCTTAGCTAGGCGCACAAACAGGCCCCTACCCTGACCCCTTCCCTGACCCTGACCTCTACCTCTACCGCTACGGTCCATCGGATGTGAGGCAGCGGACAACACGAGATGATGTCTCATGAAGTGAAGGCTGAGGAGCTGGCTCATTAGAAGAAGTAGAGCCTCCTGACCCTGCTGGAGCCTGCTTGGAACATGCAGCTAGGTTGTTTGAGTCAACCCAGTAGGGCACATAGTGGGAGTGTTTGACAGGCTTGTCGAAACGGATCTGGGTAACTGCTTCGATCATCTTCATAATATAGGGTGCATGGAGACACCCTTTCAGAGGAGACCAAGATGCTCAAACAATTTCCTCCCAGATCATGTCAAACACATTAATGCGGGCGGTGTTGTTGAGAGTAAGGAGAAGAAGGAGAACTCAGCTCTCCCCAAGGACATTCATTTGATTTCCGCCCTTGGGAAGAACGGTCATCCTAGAAAGTGAATTAAGGTATCGATAGTACCTATACATGTTGGAGGTTACCCAAAACTCACTTTCTTTGGAAATATGAACAATTTCTTGATCTTCCCACCTAGGCAGTCTTATGTCATGAACTTTAAGATTACTGCCTATAATATCCTCATATGAGAAACCCAAGATGTGAGCAAAACGACATTAGCTAACCTTATGCCACACTCCCGAGATATAGAAGTACATGACTGGGTAGGCATAGCCATCATCCTCTTCATCAACCGCCTTTATCCAGAGAGTGGCATAGAATTGGGCCACTACCTCGTCGTTCCAGGGGTACTCTAAAGTCATGATATTCTTTAGCCCCTTACTCTCATAGATCATGAGAGCCGTTGTGATATTCTGGCCCCTGGGATGGTGATATCCTGGGCCAAGGATTAATAGAATTAATAGAGTATCCATACCAACAAGGTGCATCTTCTTTTTAGGAAGCCTATCTCGAAAGAACCTCCAAGTTAAGCGTGCTTGGCTTGGAGCAATTTCGGACGGGTGACCGACTGGGAAGTTTTTCTCGGGTGCGCATGAGTGAGGACAAAGTGTGCACAAAAGACCTGTGTTGGTCTGTGGGGACAATATATGATCTTAGAGAACTGCCAGGAGTAAGTACCGTCGGTCCAGGGATTAGACGGGGTGTTACAAGTGGTATCAGAGCTGACCCTCGCGGTTTCACGGGCGTGTGTGGGTTAGGGGTTTGAGTATATGGCGCATGGCACATGTGGGCCCTGAGTGGTCACATGGCATGGCATATGATGACACTAGACAAACAGGCGTGGCTAAGAGGGGAGGTTCCTGGATTGGGGTTAACCGACGAGGACATCAGTCTTCTAAGGGGGTGGATTGTGATATCCTAGGCCCCTAGGATGGTGATATCCTGGCCAAAGGCTTAATAGAATTAATAGAGTATCCATACCAACAGGGCGCATCTTCTTTTTCGGAAGCCTATCTCGAAAGAACCTCGAAGTTAAGCATGCTTGGCCTTGGAGCAATTTAGGATGGGTGACCAACCGGGAAGTTTTTCTCGGGTGCACATAAGTGAGGACAAAGTGTGCACAAAAGACCTGTGTTGGTCTATGGGGACAATATATGATCCTAGAGAGCTGCCAGGAGTAAGTACCACCGGTCCAGGGATTGGACTGGGTGTTACAGCCGTAGTCATGTCATCATCACCCATCCTCTCACAACCTTCCCAGTCAATCACTTTGTGACAGACGACTAGGTGCTTCTTGGAGATGCTGACAGAGTTATAAAAATCGACATGAAAAAGATTCCAGAACCTTGGGTCATGGACACCTAGGGTGTCTATGAATATGATGGGATTAGTGAACCTAATTTTCTGAAGGGAGTCCACTCCCTTCAAGGAGAAGTCAGCCATAGTGTCAAGGGGCCCCGAGACACTGTGGCCCGATGCATGCTGAGGCCCCTGACGAAAGGAGCGTCGGACGGAGGCGGCTCAACAGTCATCGTCTTGAGCATCGTCTTCTTCTTGACAGGGAAAGTTCCCTGTCGAAGAGCTGCTACGGCGAGAGCGAGAGGAGGCCACCTTTTGCCTCCACCCACGAGGGGCTGAGTGGGCATGGAGGGCTCCTCCCCCTCAATCCTTCCTGAGCCTCGTCCCCTCTTAGAGAGGGAACGACGAGGCAGAAAAGAAAGAATAGGAGATTCCTCCTGAATCTCATCCTCGTCACTGCTGAACTCCACCACCGAGGGATTCCTACGTCGAACCATCTTGAAAAAAAGGAATGGATAAAATGAGATGGTCTCACACAAGGAAGTAGATAAGAAGTGCTAGGAGAGGGTGTGTGTGGTACGGGCAGTTCAACTGTTCATATGAATGGTTCAACTATACATGAACACCCAACACACTCTACCACAGCAAATGTGAAGAACAAGGCTAAACTTTTGAAGGGAAATGTTCAATATGTATAGCTTAGCATATACCTCGAATAGATTTACAAAAATGACGGGTATAATTGTAGATCAGGGAAAAAGGTGAAAACAAGGAAATACCTCGATCTGAAGATCCACCTGAAGAACTTGCACAAAACTTTTGGAAAGTGGAGGAGAAACCCTTGAGGAACAATTCCTCAAAGTTTGGACAATTTTGGATGGATGGATTTGCGGGTATCTAGATTTGAAAAATGTGATGTGGGAGAGTTTCTGTGCACAACCGAGAGGCAAGGCTGCTGAGATTGCGAGGTGAAGAGAAGAGTTGGAAGGGGTGCGGTTAAATAGACCTAGAAGAAAATATAGAAAACTAGTTCAACCGGTCTCTAACACCGGTTCAGCCGATCCCCCAACACCGGTCAGCAGATCAAAACGGTCAGGTTTGACCATTTGACCAGACCGGTTCAACCGCCCTCCTACACAGGTTCAAGCAGTCTTGACCAGTGGAAACTGGAAAAGAACAGTTGAGTTGAGAAAGTTCAGCTGGTCTTCACCAGTTGAACTTTTAAGAAGGTTGAGAATTTTTAAGAAACCGACGCCGGAATCCTCTCCTCTCCCCCATTCCTCTCCATTGAAGCCATGGGAAGAAACCGCCGCCATTAATGGCCGTAAATGGCCGCTGGCGCTCCTCCCTCTCCCCTGATGACCTCTCCTCTTCTCTCCCACTCTCTATAAATAGGCTGGCCGAGCCATGGAGCTTTCCCTCCGTACACGAGTGTAACACCCCAGGTGTTACTTAGAGTTTTCCACTCAAGGCCACACAAGTAAACTTATCATCACATGTGTTTTAGTTTGAGCAAAGTACCCCAAACTTAGAGCTCAAAACCCTAAGTAAGTGCACCCCATCTTAGAAGTCATACCTTGGTTTGTCATGCACATATTAGGGGGAGAATTGCCCAAACCCTAATTCAAACCCCTTTGGACAAGTGGAGCACTAGACGTAAGTATGATCAAAAGGCTACGAAAACCCCATGATCATGTCTTGGGCCAATTATAAAAGTTGTAGTACACTTAATACCCTACAAATAATAGTAAGAAAGTGACCTCAAAAAGATTTCAGAAAAACCCCAAAAGGTTCACAAAAGGGTTGAGCACAAAAGAAAAATCAGAATTTTTCTAAGTCTAAAACCAACCCTTTTTCAAAGATCAAACATGTTCACCCTCATTCAAACTTCAAAACCATTTGACCCAATTGACAAAGTGGCGCCAAAATACCTCTAGAATACCCTGGAAAAGTTTGAACCCAACCCTAGGTCGTTTGACACTGAGTTGGCACAAGTTTTGTCTCGGTTTGGACAGCTAGGACAGAGGCAACTTCCCACCCCTATCTCTCCCTACCCCGACCGTATCTTGGCTTGGGACACACATCAAAAAGGTAGGATATGGTGCAGGGAAGAGATCGTCCACAGTGGTTTTGCCAAGATCTTCACGCTAAGGTGCTCCAATCGGCCGTTGAACCATGGCAGAAGCAAACACACACGTGTTCGACGCGCTCTGAGCTCGCCAGGGCACGCCCGACGCGCGCCCCCGCGTGCCCCGCGTCGTGCCGAAGCCGAGCCGGAGCCGCTGCCCGCGCCCGCGCACGCGCCTATAAAACCCCCAGGGACTTCGACCGTACTCCTCCGTGCCCGCTCGACCTCACCGGAGCACCAGATCACCGGCATTGCCCCGCACACGGCGAGCCCGCGGCCACCCGATCCCCCACCACCGCAGACCGGACAACAGAGCCTCTCCCAGCCGCATCCGACCCTCGGAATAGACCGTGCATGCCTCAGGTGAAGCTCCCCGAGCAAGGAATCGAACTTTGCCTCGCCGGAGAAGCCAGTCCACGGTCGCCAAACTTCACCCGACCGTTGGTGAACATAGACCGAGCTCCACGGTGAGTTGTTCTTCAATTCCTTGCACGTGTCGACTCATCAACACCCCGTGAAGCTTCCTGTGCCCTTGGATTGACCTATGTCGCCGTGGTTAGGCTGGAGCACTCGCCGCCGACGAGTTCACCCGCCTGCGCACGTGGACCGGTCGATTCCGGCCACCACCGCCGTCGAGCCGTACCTCGCTGTGACCGCCAGAACCTCCTGAAGCCAACCCCGCCCCTCGCCGGACCTCTCTCGCTACCTGGTAAGCCGCGCCATCCTTTTCCTTTCCGCGGTTACTGTTTACATAAGGGGAGGGACCGTGGAGAAGAAGAAGAAAAGGGCAGGGGGTTTTGTGCGCTGTCAGTGACTCAAAGGAATAGTGGCACAGGGGTATAACTGAAAGGATTAGTTTAGAAAGAACCTAGAGTCTTCGGTGCAAAGTGGTTTTCCAGGAAAACTTTTTAATAATCTGATTTAAATCCAAATAGAACTTGAAAAATTCATAACTTCAGTTTGGTTTACCCAAATCGAGTCAAACCAATTTTGCCAGATCCTAAACGAGGTAAACTACTTAGGAAAAATATAAAACCACTAAGTGTTACAGAAAACTTTAAAGTTTTGAATTAAAGGATTAACTGGTCAAAAGCTAAAAGAAATAAGGAAAAATGGCTACACTATTAGACTGGGATTAAGAAAATTTAGAGAAGTACTTAATCACTTCCTAACCTGTTTAAAAATAATAAACCCCTCTGTACACCCCATTAAGGTAGAGTTTCCCATTTAAATCACTTTTTGCTTAAGTCAAAGAAAATATAAAAGGTAGTTTAAATAAAGAACCTAGGGAGCACCCACATTTTTGTTAGCTCTCTTATTCAGTGTAGTTCACTAGAAAAATTTATTATACCTTTGCCTAGTATAAAAATAAAGAGATACCTTTTGTTTTAGGAAAACAAGGAAAACTTAGAAAAACCCTAGAAAAATAATCCTGAGGAGAAAACACCCCAAACCATGGGATAACTAATGTTTTGTTATTATAAGCATAGAAAAATTATGAGTTCTATTGTTTGATATTTTTCATATAACAAGTTAGTTGTAAGTGTCTTTTTAGCATTAAACTTTAGAAAATCATAACTAAATAACCACTAAGTAGCCCTCTGTGATTTTTTGGCACAGAAGCATGTTATTACCTATAGATACCAGTAAAAATGACTCTTAGTACAGAACCCACCCCTAGATAAGAGTTGTAGTATAAAGTGACCCTTTTTCCCCAGCCTTTGTTATTTTTGTCCAGGGCATATTCTAATTTTTCTGGACCTCAAACTCATAGGACAAACTACAGTGACCAATAGTAAACCACTGTAATTTTTACAAAATTTTTGGGCAAAGTTAAAACACTGTTGTAGTTCAAACCCACACTAAAATTCATAATGGAAGAATGAAAAGAGAAATTAACTAGTGGAGACTAATGTGACACTAACCAAACCAGCAAAACCCCTTGACTACCTACTAAAACATGTAAGGGGCATTCTAAATCTTAATCCATTATGCTTAGGCAAGCACCTCAAACCTAAATTGATAAGCTTTAAACCCTAAGAGCCTCTTATAACCAGGAAACCCTAAGTTATCCATTAACTTAATTTTCTTCACTTATCATGATGATTTCTAAATTCTAAATGATCATAGCATACATGTTCTTACTCATTGCATTCGATAGATTGCAACCTAACTGACGGAAGAGTACATCCTTGTGCCGGAGCAAGGAGTTGCTCAGGAGGTAGCCCCGGATCCAGCACTAGAGCCTGCCCAGAGGATCTGCCTGCCCCAGCCTTGGAAGGCAAGCCCCGGTTTTATGCATAACCGTTTATATATGCTATTTTACTACACTTAATGGTTGTAAGCTTGTACTGTGCACTTAAGTGTAGGAGTTGTCTGAAACCCTAGATGCATTAACTCAGGATTCCCTTTTGAGATGGATACTAGTATGCTAGGTCGAGTAGCTGCTTTACTAATTAGGGTCTCGGTAGAAGTCGAGTGATTTTTCTAGCACTCGGGCGAGGTCAGGAAATTAGTTGTATCCACTTTCATATCATACTGATGTTGGTTTGTGGACACGGATCCATGGGGGATGCGTGGTCTATGAGATAAAATTGAATAAGGATTAACGTGCGGATACCTGTGTCAAGCGTTTGAACGTACTAAGCACATGCCGAGAAATATGGTAAATCGGTAAGCCTAGTACCTAAGTGAACCTGCCCGCAGATTGCCCTCCTCACGCGACCTGAGACGTGGTCTCTCATTCCAGTTATGGTGGGTACAAGTGCGATCACTGCATGACAGCAGTCGGGGTCAGTGAGGCATTGTACGCCAAGGCGGTGAGCCCCTTTCTGTTGCCAGGGAATCGATGGGGACGGTTGATGTGTGTGGGGACAGGAGTGCCTCGCCACGTCATGTGTTTAGGTTTACCTTGCAAGGATAAAGACTCGATTCGAATCGTCTACTTCTCGTAGCTAATGAGACTGCTTGATCCATTGTACTGCATTGAGTAAAAAGTGGAAATGTGATGAATTGGCAAAAGTTGTTGATTGCTAAATGTTTGATACCACATATGATTAGATAGGTATACATTTAGTCTTAAGAGAGTCACACTAAAACTTGACAAAGCGAAAACTCGATTTATAGATTCAGCTAGTGCTTTTTGGCAACCAAACCCCTCAGCCAAACACCTGCATGTCTAGAGGTAGAGGAGTAGACTCCTCACACCGGGTAAGTCTAGCTGAGTATTAGTATACTCAGCCTTGCTTGTGGCAAAATTTTTACAGGTTCCCTGGAGGACATGGTTGCTGGAGTGACTTGGCCGTCCACCTTGCCACCAGGTTGGACAGTCGAGTGGGACCCTGCCTCGGCAGAGGAGGAGCATGAGGAGTGATGGGACAGGCTTCCCCATCTCTGTTTAGTTATCGCTAGTTTTATTCCGCTGCATTCCTGAACATTGATGACTACTTTTGCTAAACTCCGATGATGATGTAATAAATTTAATACTCCTCAATGTATGGTTTTATGCTTTATTTTATTTGCTCTGTGCCTCACCATCGAGTGAGTATGTGGTACTTGATCCTGTTAGTGGCCTCGTCGGACTATATCCGAGGGACTGACGTGTTATTCCTATTTAAGTGTGGTCTAGCCTCTAAGGCGGGACTTAGGCACTTAAGTTGGAATAATTCGGGCGGTTCCGCCACAGCTGGTATCAGAGCTCGTACCACCACAGAGGAATCAATAAACTATAAATACCATCCTTTTCCAAAGTAAAACTTGGTAGAAACAACTGTTGGATAGATCGTACGACGAACAGGATAGACCTAGGACTTGAAGCCTTAGGATGATAGAGGGGTAGCTAGGTGGCTAATTGAGTAAGCCCTACAGGCTACTATAAGGGATGGGAGTTCCTTCCTATTCCCTCTAAGTTGATGTGAGGTCGTTTAGGACGAGCATGCATGCATCCTTAATTAAACTATTTAATAATTGGGTAAGAACTTTAATAAATAATGATGACAAATTAAATACCCAAGTACCATTGTCGTAGTTATAGAGAGGCTGAGTTACGATCCCTTTTTATTTTATAATTCTTTTTCTTTTACTTACGCTTAACCGTACACAGATGACTTCTCACGGATCCTCGGACGAAGGCAATGCACAGTCCCACACTGACGGGCTAGCACGAGAGGGCTTCCCCCGTATTTTATGGGAGGTACTTCAGGGAGCTGGTTACACGACACCTCCCCAGTACGTGGTGCGGCTATTCGAGAAGCACCGAGTGCCCCACTGTAGGGTGAGGATGACCCTGGAGCCTCATCCCCTGCAGCCAGGCTAGCGTTTGCTGGACTCTGAGTCTTTTGGATATCGGGCTGAGGATTCCATCGAGGCGATTGCTCTCCACGGCCTGACCACCTTTTGCGGATTCCACCCCTCGGAGCTGTCCACTCACCCCATTGGTTTGTTCCCTGTGGAAAAGGAGGACGACCCAATGTGGAAGGATCGAGTGGAGCATGCCAAGGATATTTGGGCTATCTACCCAGGCCAGACTGCTCACTTGATGGTGCGGTGCACGAATGCCCTGTATCGTCTGCAAGTGATGCAAGGAGAGGCCATGTCTCATCTGATGGCACTATTGGAGGCTACCAAGATCACTTTGGATAACAAAGAGGAACTTGTGATTGACTTGTCCACTGAGATGGTGGAAAACGATCTACAAGTGGAGCAGTTGTCAGATGAGATTCACGAGCTTGAGGAGCTAGTGGGAACCAGGGAGAACACCATCGAGGTTCTCGAGGATCAGCTTATCAATACTCAGCAGCAGCTTGCGGAGGCTAACCAGCATCTGGATATGCACCACCAGGAGATCCAGGACATGGATGCCAACGAGAACGTCGACATCGAGGGAGGAGAGGAGCCTGCCTCCAGCTTGGACACTGCTGGCTCAGGGAGACCACCTTCTCCAGAGTCGAGCGTTGCCTCGTTTGCTCACTAGGTCGCAGAGATAGAGTTAGAAGTCTGTGACGGTAGAACTCCTCGAGACTAGCTTAGCTTTTGCACCCTTGGGGTACTAGGCTAGTTAGAGTTGAGTCTTTTGAGTTATTGATGTAATCGGCAAACTCTTTTGGAAATCTGGGTGATGAATGATGTCAGCTTTAATTTAAGAAGAAAAGTTTATGCCATGTGGAATCTTTTATAATTATGTAGGAATATATTGGTTTTACCCTTTTGACTCTTTCACCATGATTGAACCTTGAACCTCGGGAATGTGATATTGAGAATGTACATGGTTTTTCAGATGGCAGGAAGAGCGTGTCAGTGGACAGAATGAGCACATTCCTCCACCACCGCCACCACCTCCTACTCTGCAGGAGCTGATGGCTCAACAGAACGAGATCTTGCGACAGCTAGCTCAGCGTCAGCCACCACCTCAGCACTATTGGTGGTGATCATCAGTGTCACCCCGCGGCAGCCACTTATCAGGTGTTCCTCAGTACCCAGCCACCGTTGTTCACCAGGGCAGAGGATCCCCTTGATGCTGATGTATGGCTGAGGGTAGTGGAATCCAAATTTCCGCTACTCCATGGAGTTTGTTCAGAGGTGACTAAGGTCAGGTTCGCCACCCAGCAGCTTCGCGAACCTGCGCGGACATGGTGGGACCACTACCTTGCTATGCAACCAGTTGACCATGAAGTGGATTGGAGAGAGTTCAAGGCAGCTTTCAGGGGACACCATATTCCAGCAGGCATTATGGACCGCAAGCTCAATGAGTTCCTGGCACTCACTCAGGGGAACCGGACAGTGCTACAGTATGCTTAGGCCTTCAATGACCTGTGCCAGTATACCGGATACCATGCAGACACTGACGAGAAGAAGAGGGACAGGTTCAGGAGGGGGCTCAGCACTAAGCTCCGTGACCGTCTCAACACAGTCAGGGCCAACAGCTATAATGAATTAGTCAACATGGCCATTTCCCAGGAGGACTATATCACTGGCTCGTCAGGCAGAGAAGAAGAGGAAGACCCCTGTGGTAGGACCTTCAGCTCAGCCACAAGTGCTTCAGGATCGTGTCTGACACTCAGAACAGAGGACCTCAGCAGTAGCAAGGGCGTTGGGTGATCTGACCACAGCAGCCGCAGCAGGCACCCAGCCGCACCCAGTTTCCAGTTCAGAGGAACAATCAGCCTCAGCAGCAGCAGTACCGTCAGGCCAATTACAATAGGTGTTTCACTTGTGGTAACACCAGACATTATGCTAAGAATTGCCCCAGAAACCAGTAGAGGCAAGGACAGAATGCCAACCAGAATCAAGGCAAGAGGCAGAAGGTGCAAGTGAGGCAAGGCAGACTGAACTTCACCACCATGGCTGACATTCCAGAGGGAGCACCCGTCATGACTGATATCTTTACAGTTTTGAATTATCCTGCAATTATTCTTTTTGATTCTGGTGCATCACACAGTTTTATCAGTGCCAAATTTAGTGCCAAGTGCCAATTACCTTTTCACCACACCAATGGGGGTATTACGATTTCAACACCAGGAGGCAGGGTTGCCACCTATCAAATCAATCGGCAGGTACCTATAAAACTTGGTAGTCTTGTGATTAGGACCACCCTTCTCATCTTAGGTTTGGATAGTGTGGACATTATATTGGGAACTGATTGGCTATCCCGGCATCAAGCAGTACTTGACATTGCAGCAAGGGCCATTGAGATTCATTCCCCTACTTATGGCGAGACTACTTTATATTTGCCTGATCAGGGATGTACCCGTTCTTGTGCATTCACCATGATAGGGTCACTGGTTGAAAGAATCCCTGTGGTCTGTGACTACCCAGATGTCTTTCCTGACGAATTGCCAGGAATGCCACCTGACAGAGACATCGAGTTTGCGATTGAATTGCAACCCGGAACTGCACCTATATCCAAGAGACCATATAAGATGCCTCCAGCAGAGTTAGCAGAGTTGAAAAAGCAGCTGCAGGATTTGTTGGACAAGGGATTTATTCGCCCAAGTACTTCACCCTGGGGATGTCCAGCCTTATTTGTGAAGAAGAAAGACGAGAGTTTGAGAATGTGTGTCGATTACCGCCCTCTCAATGCGGTGACCATCAAGAACAAATACCCACTGCCTCGCATCGATGTTTTGTTTGATCAGTTGGTAGGAGTCAAAGTGTTCTCCAAGATAGACCTTCGCTCGGGCTACCATCAGATCAAGATCCGGGGCAACGACATTCCCAAGACGGCTTTCTCTACCAGATATGGGCTCTATGAATTTTTGGTGATGTCTTTTGGGCTAACCAATGCCTCGGCTTATTTCATGTACCTGATGAACTCAGTGTTCATGCTAGAGCTAGACAAATTTGTGGTGGTTTTCATTGATGACATTCTGGTGTATTCCAAGAACGAAGCCGAGCACACTAAGCATTTGCATACCGTACTTCAGAGACTGTGGGACCATCAGTTGTATGCTAAATTGTCCAAGTGTGAATTCTGGCTGAAGGAAATAAATTTTTGGGTCACATAATTTCTCAGAATGGGATATCAGTTGATCCTGAGAAGGTATAAGAGGTAATGAATTGGAAACCTCCTACTACCGTACGGTAGATCCATAGTTTTCTGGGTTTGGCAGGGTATTATCCACGATTTATTCCGAATTTCTCCAGGATTGCCAAGCCAATGACTGAATTGCTAAAGAAAGAAGTCAAGTATGAATGGAGCCAGAAATGTGAGGATGCTTTTCATACACTAAGGCAGCATTTGACAACAGCACCTGTGCTAGCTCAGCCCGACAACACCAAGCCCTTTGAGGTTTATTGTGATGCTTCCAATACTGGATTGGGATGTGTCTTAATGCAAGACAACAGAGTCATTGCTTATGCCTCCCGAGCACTCAGACCCCATGAGCAGAACTACCCCACACATGATCTGGAGTTAGCAGCTGTGGTTCATGCTCTCAAGATTTGGAGACATTACTTGATGGGAGCTCACTGTAACATTTACACTGATCATAAGAGTCTCAAATATATCTTCACCTAGGCTGATCTTAATATGAGGCAGAGAAGATGGTTAGAGCTAATCAAGGACTATGATTTGGAGGTGCATTACCATCCTGGCAAGGCCAATGTTGTGGCAGATGCCTTGAGCAGGAAAGCCCAGTGTAATTGTATGAGCATGGATGCAAGAATCACCATTCTATGTGATGAGTTGTGTAAGCTGAACCTACAAGTCGTTTCCTCCGGAGCTTTAAGTTATATTTCAGTGGAGCCCACTTTACAAGAACAAATAGTCATGGCACAGATTGGTGACAAGGGTGTTCGGGTTATCAAGGAAATGATCGAACAGAAAGCAGGAAAATACAAATGCTTCCGTCAGGACAGCAAAGGAATTCTATGGTTTGGAGACCGACTGGTTGTCCCTAAGAACCCCGAGCTCAGAAAGAAGATATTGGATGAAGCTCACCTATCCAAATTTTCCATGCACCCCGGTAGTAACAAGATGTATCATGATCTCAGATCCTTATACTGGTGGACCAGAATGAAGAGGGAAATTGCGAAGTATATATTAGAATGTGACACCTGCCAGAGAATCAAGGCCAGTCATTTGAAGGTAGCAGGCCCTTTGCAACCCCTCCCCACGCCATCTTGGAAATGGGAGGATATTTGCATGGATTTTATCGTGGGATTGCCCAATACCTCCTGACACCATGATTCCATCTGGGTCATTGTGGATTGGTTGACCAAGACAGCTCACTTCTTGCTAGTGCATACCACCCACAAGACAGAGAAATATGCAGAAATCTATGTTGTTCAAATAGTGCGTTTGCATGGAATTCCGAAGACCATTGTGTTTGACAGGGGAGCACTTATGTGGCACACTTTTGGGAGCAGCTCCAAAAATCACTTGGGACCCATGTAATAAGAAGTTCAGCATACCATCCTCAAACAGATGGTCAAACTGAAAGGGTGAATCAGATTTTGGAAGACATGTTGAGGGCATGTGTGCTACACTATGGAAAGGATTGGGACAAGTGTCTTTCGTTGGCAGAGTTCTCTTATAATAACAGCTACCATTCCAGCTTGAAGATGGCACCTTTTGAGGCCTTATATGGGAGAAGGTGTAGGACACCGCTAAATTGGTCACAAGCTAGAGAGAGAGAAATATTTGGACCAGACTTGGTACTCGAGGCAGAGGAAAAGGTCAGGGTTATTAAGAAAAACCTAGAAGCTGCTCAGGCCAGGCAAAGGAGTTATCATGACAAAAGGAGGAAGCCTCTACAGTTTGGAGTGGGAGACCATGTTTATCTTAAGGTGTCACCCACCAAAGGTGTTTAGAGGTTTGGAATCAAGGGCAAGTTAGCTCCTCGCTACATTGGACCTTATGAGATCAAGGAAACTTGTGGACCCGTAGCATATTAGTTGAAGTTGCCACCCCACCTGTCAGCAATTCATGATGTGTTCCATGTATCTCAGCTTCGGAAGTGTGTCCGCTTACCCACTGAAGTACTACCTGAACCAGAAATTGAGATAGAACCAGACTTGTCTTATGAAGAGCACCCCATCAAGGTATTAGATCAAAAGGAGAGATCAACGCGGGCAAAGTCGATCAGAATGTATAAGGTTCAGTGGAGTCACCACTCAGTGGAAGAGGCTACATGGGAGACTGAGGATTTTCTACATTCTCGCTTCCCCGACTTTCTGCCCAAAGGAGTCGGTACGTAATCCAAAACCCCACCCCACCTGCCCTTTGAATCTAAATATAAGAAAAACTAAGATGTTAAGGGTGTTGTAAGCTTTAGAAATGACTCAAAAAGGACTTCCTTCTGAAGTTGCAAAGAGGATGACATTCGAAGAGCAGTTAACTAGAGAAACTTGGACACAGGAAGAAGCAACACACCAGCACACCTTCATGGCACCCCTCCAAGGGACTCTACCTAAATCTCGAGACGAGATTCCTTTAAGGGGGGAGGGCTGTAACACCCAGGTGTTACTTAGAGTTTTCCACTCAAGGCCACACAAGTAAACTTATCATCACATGTGGTTTAGTTTGAGCAAAGTACCCCAAACTTAGAGCTCAAAACCCTAAGTAAGTGCACCCCATCTTAGAAGTCATACCTTGGTTTGTCATGCACATATTAGGGGGAGAATTGCCCAAACCCTAATTCAAACCCCTTTGGACAAGTGGAGCACTAGAGGTAAGTATGATCAAAAGGCTATGAAAACCCCATGATCATGTCTTGGGCCAATTATAAAAGTTGTAGTACACTTAATATCCTACAAATAATAGTAAGAAAGTGACCCCAAAAAGATTTCAGAAAAACCCCAAAAGGTTCACAAAAGGGTTGAGCACAAAAGAAAAATCAGAATTTTTCTAAGTCTAAAACCAACCCTTTTTCAAAGATCAAACATGTTCACCCTCATTCAAACTTCAAAACCATTTGACCCAATTGACAAAGTGGCACCAAAATACCTCTAGAATACCCTGGAAAAGTTTGAACCCAACTCTAGGTCGTTTGACACGACTTGGCACAAGTTTTGTCTCGGTTTGGACAGCTAGGACAGAGGCAACTTCCCACCCCTATCTCTCCCTACCCCAACCGTATCATGGCTTGGGACACACATCAAAAAGGTAGGATATGGTGCAGGGAAGAGATCGTCCATAGTGGTTTTGCCAAGATCTTCACTGCTAAGGTGCTCCAATCGGCCGTTGAACCATGGCAGAAGCAAACACACACGTGTTCGACGCGCTCTGAGCTCGCCAGGGCATGCCCGACGTGCGCCCCCGCGTGCCCCGCGTCGCGCCAAAGCCGAGCCGGCACCGCTAGCCCGCTGCCCGCGCCTAGAAAACCCCCAGGGACTTCGACCGTACTCCTCCATGCCCGCTCGACCTCACCGGAGCACCAGATCACCGGCATTGCCCCACGCACGGCGTGCCCGCAGCCACCCGATCCCCCACCACCGCAGACCGGACAACAGAGCCTCTCCCAGCCGCGTCCGACCCTCGGAATAGACCGTGCATGCCTCGGTGAAGCTCCCCGAGCAAGGAATCGAACTTTGCCTCATTGGAGAAGCTAGTCCACGGTCGCCGGACTTCACCCGACCGCCGGTGAACGTAGACCGAGCTCCACGGTGAGTTGTTCTTCAATTCCTTGCACGTGTCGACTCATCAACACCCCGTGAAGCTTCTTATGCCCTTGGATTGACCTATGTCGCCGTGGTTAGGCCGGAGCACTCGCCGCCGACGAGTTCACCTGCCTGCGCACGTGGACCGGTCGATTCCGGCCACCATCGCCATCGAGCCGTACCTTGCTGTGACCGCCAGAACCTCCCGAAGCCAACCCCGCCCCTCGCCGGACCTCTCTCACCACCGGTAAGCCGCGCCGTCCTTTTTCTTTCCGCGGTTACTGTTTACATAAGGGGAGGGACCGCGGGGAAGAAGAAGAAAAGGGTAGGGGGTTTTGTGCGCTGTCAGTGACTCAAAGGAATAGTGGCGCAGGGTATAACTGAAAGGATTAGTTTAGAAAGAACCCAGGGTCTTCAGTGCAAAGTGGTTTTCCAGGAAAACTTTTTAATAATCTGATTTAAATCCAAATAGAACTTGAAAAATTCATAACTTCAGTTTGGTTTACCCAAATCGAGTCAAACCAATTTTGCCAGATCCTAAATGAGGTAAACTACTTAGGAAAAATATAAAACCACTAAGTGTTACAGAAAACTTTAATGTTTTGAATTAAAGGATTAACTGGTCAAAAGCTAAAAGGAATAAGGAAAAATGGCTACAATATTAGACTAGGATTAAGAAAATTTAGAGAAGTACTTAATCACTTCCCAACCTGTTTAAAAATAATAAACCCCTCTGTACACCCCATTAAGGTAGAGTTTGCCATTTAAATCACTTTTTGCTTAAGTCAAAGAAAATATAAAAGGTAGTTTAAATAAAGAACCAGGGAGCACCCACATTTTTGTTAGCTCTCTTATTCAGTGTAGTTCACTAGAAAAATTTATTATACCTTTGCCTAGTATAAAAATAAAGAGATACCTTTTGTTTTAGGAAAACAAGGAAAACTTAGAAAACCCTAGAAAAATAATCCTGAGGAGAAAACACCCCAAACCTTGGGTAACTAATGTTTTGTTATTATAAGCATAGAAAAATTATGAGTTCTGTTGTTTGATATTTTTCAAATAACAAGTTAGTTGTAAGTGTCTTTTTAGCATTAAACTTTAGAAAATCATAACTAAATAACCACTAAGTAGCCCTCTGTGATTTTTGGCACAAAAGCATGTTATTACCTATAGATACCAGTAAAAATGACTCTTAGTACAGAACCCACACCTAGATAAGAGTTGTAGTATAAAGTGACCCTTTTTCCCCAGCCTTTGTTATTTTTGTCCAGGGCATATTCTAATTTTTCTGGACCTCAAACTCATAGGACAAACTACAGTGACCAATAGTAAACCACTGTAATTTTTACAAAATTTTTGGGCAAAGTTAAAACACTGTTGTAGTTCAAACCCACACTAAAATTCATAAGGGAAGAATGAAAAGAGAAATTAATAGTGGAGACTAATGTGACACTAACCAAACTAGCAAAACCCCCTGACTACCTACTAAAACATGTAAGGGGCATTCCAAATCTTAATCCATTATGCTTAGGCAAGCACCTCAAACCTAAATTGATAAGCTTTAAACCCTAAGAGCCTTTTATAACCAGGAAACCCTAAGTTATCCATTAACTTAATTTTCTTCACTTATCATGATGATTTCTAAATTCTGCATGATCATAGCATACATGTTCTTACTCATTGCATTCGATAGATTGCAACCTAGCTGACGGAGAGTACATCCTCATGCCGGAGCAAGGAGTTGCTCAGGAGGTAGCCCCGGATCCAGCACCAGAGCCTGCCCTAGAGGATCTGCCTGCCCCAGCCTTGGAAGGCAAGCCCCGGTTTTATGCATAACCGTTTATATATGCTATTTTACTACACTTAATGGTTGTAGGCTTGTACTGTGCACTTAAGTGTAGGAGTTGTCTGAAACCCTAGATGCATTAACTCAGGATTCCCTTTTGAGATGGATACTAGTATGCTAGGTCGAGTAGCTGCTTTACTAATTAGGGATCTCCGTAGAAGTCGAGTGATTTTTCTAGCACTCGCGCGAGGTCAGGAAATTGGTTGTATCCACTTTCATATCATACTGATGTTGGTTTGTGGACACGGATCCATGGGGGATGCGTGGTCTATGAGATAAAATTGAATAAGGATTTACGTGCGGATACCTGTGTCAAGCGTTTGAACGTACTAAGCACATGCCGAGAAATATGGTAAATCGGTAAGCCTAGTACCTGAGTGAACCTGCCCGCAGATTGCCCTCCTCACGCAACCTAAGACGTGGTCTCCCATTCCGGTTATGGTGGGTACAAGTGCGGTCACTGCACGACGGCAGTCGGGGTCAGTGAGGCATTGTACGCCAAGGCGGTGAGCCCCTTTCTGTTGCCAGGGAATCGATGGGGACGGTTGATGTGTGTGGGGATGGAGTGCCTCGCCATGTCATGTGTTTAGGTTTACCTTGCAAGGATAAAAACTCGATTCGAATCGTCTGCTTCTCGCATCTAATGAGACTGCTTGATCCATTGTACTGCATTGAGTAAAAAGTGGAAATGTGATGAATTGGCAAAAGTTGTTGATTGCTAAATGTTTGATACCATGTATGATTAGATAGGTATACATTTAGTCTTAAGAGAGTCACACTAAAACTTGACAAAGCGAAAACTCGATTTATAGATTCAGCTAGTGCTTTTTGGCAACCAAACCCCTCAGCCAAACAGCTGCATGTCTAGAGGTAGAGGAGTAGACTCCTGACACCCGGTAAGTCTAGCTGAGTATTAGTATACTCAGCCTTGCTTGTGGCAAAATTTTTACAGGTTCCCTAGAGGACATGGTTGCTGGAGTGACTTGGCCGTCCACCTTGCCACCGGGTTGGACAGTCGAGTGGGACCCTGCCTCGGCAGAGGAGGAGCATGAGGAGTGATGGGACAGGCTTCCCCATCTCTCTGTTTAGTTATCGCTAGTTTTATTCCGCTGCATTCCGAACAATGATGACTACTTTTGCTGAACTCCGATGATGATGTAATAAATTTAATACTCCTCAATGTATGGTTTTATGCTTTATTGTATTTGCTCTGTGCCTCACCATCGAGTGAGTACGTGGTACTTGATCCTGTTAGTGGCCTCATCGGACTAGATCCGAGGGACTGACGTGTTATTCCTATTTAAGTGTGGTCTAGCCTCTAAGGCGGGACTTAGGCACTTAAGTTGGAATAGTTCGGGCAGTTCCGCCACACCGAGCTCGCCCCCTCTCTCTCACTCTCCTCGGTCTCGCCGCCGCGCCGTGCACGACCGTCCACCGAAGCTCGCCCACGCCATCGCCGGAGCTTTGTTGACCGCGTAGCACCCTGCCAGAGCCCTGCCCAACGTCAAGGACCCCTGCCCCTTCCCCACTCGACCGACCCCCCCCGGTGAGCTTTCCCCTTCACACGAGCAAGCCCAAGGTGGAAGACAACCCGAAATAATTTAATGTAGTTTCGAAATCACTTTTTGATATAGTTTATGAATTTTATAATTATTGTGTTGTAATATGAGAATGTTGTGATTCGGAATTCATGCGTATGTGCACTATTGATTTTTGGTAGATATATGCGATGAATTAGTGGATTATTATTATTAGACTTGATATTGGTTTGTGATTCATTTAGAATTTGGTGATTTGAAATAAAGTATGACAAATGTGGTAGATGCATGTTAGTAGTAAGAACACTAGAAAAGTAATGTCATAGTTAATTTTGTTCACAATGAATTTTGGAATTTATTTGGAAGATTATAATCATAAGTTTATTTTAATAGATAATAGAAGCTTTTCTTAACATGGAATTAGTAAATGGTATAGAATTCATGGCAATATAAATATTATAGGTTATTAGATTATTTATCGCCGATTATTAATAATGATACTTTCTTTTAGAAAGAAAATATAAAACTAAAAGAATATCACTAGTCGAAACAAAAATAGGTTTTTACTAGCCAAAATAAAGGTGTCCATAAGTATAACACTTAACTTCTTAGAATTAGTAAAATACTTGTTTATGTCAAAATAACCATGTTTATGTTATAAAAAGCCCAATTAGTGAGTTATATTGATTCTTAGAATATTAATGTTAGTAGAGTCATGAATTAACCATTTTTAGCTATACACATAAATTCTACTTAGAAATAAAAGGAATAAAATCTATTAGTCTATTATTAGTAATAAAGAAAATAATTAGCCTTTATTTTCATAATGAATTTTAATACATATTAATACTAGATAAAAATATTATTATAACCATCTATTCATAGTTTCATCAATAATGACTCGCAGTAATAGCCATAATGAATTAATAAGTATTTACGCTTTAAGACGTATTTATGAGTGTGATAAGTGTGATGTATGAATGTGAATGTAATGGTGAATGATTACCCATGTACTGGTGTATGTTTATTTATTTGGCGTACATATTCTTTTGTATGTGTGATACACAAATCGATGCTAGAAGTGGATTGTGAGGTAGATGAGCCAAACGCGTTCGAGGACGACCCGCAGGACACGTTCGAACAAGGCAAGTGGATTCTCCCTCTGTATATTTTATTTGTACCCAATTAATGCATATAATAATGTTTACTTTTTGGATATATTGCATAATTTGATGGGATCTGCCTAATTAAGGATTTCCTAGATTTACCAACTGTATTTCCTTGATTACGTTGAGAAAATATTATGCTTTGCAAATTTGGCTACCGCACAACTTGATAATTTTGATGTCACTCATTATTTGATATTAATGTTTCGGAAATGAAATTGGTATTATGGTGTTAACCTGATGGTTAAACAAGATTATTTCATATTAATTGGAACATGGAGTGACCACTCAGGATAACAGTGCAACCACGAGTGCTATCAAGGCTCTGGCTTTGGTAATTAGCTTTATATGCTTAGTACCTAGCAACCCTACCTGAAATATGGGCAAGAGGGGGAGCGGCAGTGGTGGCAGCTCATGTTAACATAGGGACATATTCTTGGCTAAGGTACCTCGCCCAGAGTGCCTCCACACCGACTTGCAAAACCTTAGCGGGTTGCTTTGTATTAAGTGTATCTTATGAAAGCATCATAATGGATCCTTAGCCATTCACCTCGACAGTGTTTACGGGTCCGATCAACCCAGGCTAGATGGGATACATGGCTTATGGGTAAAGTTGTACCATCTCTGCAGAGTGTAAAACTGATATGTCAGCCGTGCTCACGGTTAAGAGCAACCTAGACCCTCACATGATAATTGAACTTAAAGATGGACAATAAATCGAGATCTGATGATCTGCCAATGGTTTGTTTAAGTGGTTTCAATTAAGTGTTTTGTTATACTCTTATACCTTTGTTTAAATGGGATACTTGGGATACACACTTATTAGTAAGACAAGTGTTGCTAATAAAATATTGACTAACTAAAATGCTTATCGCTTAACCTTAGCCTTACCTTGTTAAACTTGCATTAATTTTCCCCCACTTGCTGAGCCTCGACCATAAGTGAGCTCAACCTTGCTAATATTTTGATCAGAGGGTGATGAAGAAGACCTTGATGGAGATTTCGATGAAAACTGAGTCTAACGATGAGGGTCATCTTCCTGTGGGAGATTACCCATGTTATTTCCACTTTACTTCGATGATACTGTTTAATATACTATTGTCTGGATGTTGTAATAAAGACTACTATACTCTCTTTACGCCTTTATTGCATTGTCTTTTGATATACTACACTTGTGATGTCAACATATGTGTGGAAAATGGATCTTGGCACACATATGCTATGCATTCGGTTTTGCCCCCAGAACCAGGTGTGACAGAATTGGTATCAAAGCTATGCTGACCCTAGGTCATTAGACTAGTTAGAAATGGAAAGCCTAGTTTGTTCAAAACTTGCTAATTTCATTCTTATAAAATTATTTTATCAGTCTTACCTCTTTAAAATTCAACTGAGTTGACATTTCTCTTGTAGATGGTTCGTACTCTCCAAACCACCCGAGTCAACACCAACTACGCCCCTCCACAACAGCAAGTTCCTGTCTACCTAGTGGTAGTTGAGGAAGTTCTGGTGGATCTCCCTCGCATTCGAGTGGAGCATGGAGTCATCCTGGAGGATAGCTCGCAGGAACTTCTGCCGACGCCCACCCTATTAGCAGAGTCACTGGCCTTCGTAGCTAGGTCATCGACCTTAGCACCGCCTGCACCAGCAGTTCAAGCTCCTGCACCTGGAGGCGATGACCCAGATGACTCTGGGGACGATGATGAAGATGACGATAACAACGAAGATGACAAGGAAAACGTTAACGAGGAGGCCAATGATGCACAGCAGGACTACTTCATGGTATTTGGGCCTGTCACCGAACATTACACATCAATGTTCGAGACAGGGCACTTCCCAACCTGCTGCAAGACGTGCTGCACGCGTTGGGAACCTACGTTCAACCCTTGTACGAGACAAGGCGAGTGTGTGAGCCTCCCCGGGTATGCTACTACATCACTCGCATCCACGTCAGGGTGATGGATGCAGGGGATATGGGGTTCAGGACTCTATCAGCTCATGAGTCCCTAACACCGCTATCCAGCTACGCTGCTTTGGTCAGCGATGCTGCCAGACGGACTTTGTGGTCTCTCAGCCACACCTACCAGCAGCTGCTGCATGACACGAGGTTTAGGCATCTTCCTCTGTGTCTGAGTGGAGGAAGCCAGACCAGCATCGTTCCAGGTGGATCTGGTGAGGATCGCCTCAACACCCTAGCTGGTGTAGTGGCCGGTCTTAACACTGACCTGGACAGTGCCACCCTGGATCTCTCTAGGGTACACTTGGAGCTGGAGGATGCCCATGCTAGGATTGCAGCCCTGGAAGCATAGCTTCAAGGACAGGATCCGCCTGAAGCCCAGGTCCCCAGGCTGCTTTGAAATTTTAAGTTATAAGTTGTAATAAGATAGTTCTCGTGTCAGACGATGAATACTCTTTTATAAGTTATCTTTATAATAATAACAACCATGTGATGGTGTTGGTTGCAATGTTTGATTTGGATTTTTGTTTGAGTGCAATGGTCTTATGGAATGATTGCCATAAGAGCATATAAATATATATATATATATAAACTTAAGCTATTCCTCTCCAGAATCTTTATTACTGCTCACTCCTCTAAGAAGTTCACTTTCTAACCAATCAGATGGTGAATGCTCGTTCAGGACCCAACAACAACAGGAACCAGCGTGGTCAACAGATACCACCACCGCCACCGAACCCTAACATGGAGCAGTATATCGCAGCTCAGATGCAGCTTCTGCAGGGACTCACTGCATCTATGCAACAGATTTAGCAAAACTAGCAGAATCAACAGCACCAGCAGCAACAGCAGAATGTACCCTCGGCTAGGGATAAGCATCGAGATTTTATGAGCCATCACCCGCCTACTTTCTCTCATGCGGTTGATCCATTGGATGCCGATGACTAGCTCAAGGTTATTAGAAAGAAGTTGGATATCACCCAGTGCAATGACCGGGAGAAGGTCTTGTACGCCTTGGGAAGACTTGAGGGAGTCACGTCTAACTGGTGGGATGCCTTCACAGCGGCACACGCCAATGCAGACACTATAACCTGACAGGAGTTCCAAGTGAACTTCCACGCTCATCATATTCCCTCAGGGATTATGAAACTAAAGAAGAAGTAGTTCCTTTCCCTCACTCAAGGGAATATGACCGTCAGTAAGTACCATGATCGCTTCACCCAGCTTTCACGCTACGCACCGGAAGAAGTGGATACTGACGAGAAGCGCCAAGAGCGTTTCTTAGAAGGATTGATTGGACCACTGAACTATCAACTGCAGAGTCATACCTTCCCCAATTTCCAGACTCTACTAAACAAGGCAATTGGCCTTGAAAGCAAAAGAAGGGAACTGTCTGACCACAAAAGAAAGTTTCAAGGTCAATCTAGCAGGAACACATGCCCGAACAACTCGCAAGGTTCTCAGTTTTGCTCTGGAAATCAGGGTGGAAACAATTATCAAGTGCAACGCTCTGGACAACAAGGCCAGAGAAGCAATGAAAGTCAGAATCAGTAGAGGAACAACTCTCAGACCAACCAAAGGTCTGGTGGTAGTTCGCAGACTCATCAAGGTGGCGCCGTGAACACGCAGGCCAAAAGCAACAACGCACCAGTCCAACCCAATGGCTGTTTCAAGTGCGGTGAGCTTGGCTATTATGCTAACAACTACCCAAGGCGCAACCAATAGACACCTCCGAACAATAGCGGTCAGAGAACGGACTAGAACACCCCCGCTTGTGGATCTGTGCAGAACAAAACGCCGCAGAACCAGAATAGAGGAAAGGTCAATCACGTCATAGCTGAATCAGTGCCTGAGGATGCCAACGTGGTGTATGGTATGTTTCTTATCAACTCCATACCTGCTTCAGTTTTATTTGACTCTAGAGCATCGCATTCATTTATAATTGAGTCATTCGTGGAAAAACATAACATACCAAAGTTCCCTCTTAAGAAGATGTTACATATTAGTTCACCAGGAGGTGACATGAAGGCCACACACTCATGCCTCCATGTTAATCTCAATATTCAAGGAATAGATTTTCTAGTCAACCTAGTGGTCTTAGGATCCAACAGTATTGATGTGATTCTTGGATGCGACTGGTTGAAAAGTTGTGATGGAGTGATACAATGTGCTAAGGGAACAATTATGTTGACAAGTCCTCAAGGTGAAAGAATACAAGTTAGCACAGATATGTCAATAGATACAAAAGGAAAGACAGTGGTGAATCACTTGGAAGAAAAGCCCCTAGAAAATATCAAGGTAGTGTGTGAATACCTAGACGTATTTCTGGAGGAATTACCAGGTATGCCACCTGATCATGATATAGAGTTTTCTATTGAATTATTACCCGGAACTGCACCTATCTCAAAAAGACCTTATAGAATGGATGTCAAAGATTTAGTTGAACTGAAGAAACAAATAGAAGAATTACCAGAAAAAAGGTTTCATTCGCCCAAGTTGGGAGCCATAGTTCTATTTGTGAGCAAGAAAGATGGTTCGAGGAGAATGTGTGTTGATTATAGAAGTTTGAATGAAGTAACCATCAAGAATAAATACCCATTACCTCGGATTGAACACTTATTTGATTATATGAAGGGAGCTAAGATATTCTCAAAGATAGATCTAAGGTCGGGATATCATCAGTTAAAAATTTGAGCAGAAGATGTACCCAAGACAACCTTCACTATGGGATATGGATTATATGAGTTTTTGGTCATGTTGTTTGGACTGACTAATGCACCGGCGTACTTCATGGAATATCTGGATCAGTTTGTGGTTGTATTCGTTGACAACATACTGATATACTCTCCGAATGAGGAAACACACGAAGATCATCTAAGACTAGTCCTACAAAAGCTTCATGACAACCAATTATATGCAAAGTTCTCAAAGTGTGATTTTTGGCTGAAGGAAGTTGCTTTCTTAGGACATATTGTTACTGATGGTGGAATTAAAGTAGACCTAGGAAAGATAAGCGAAATACTAAATTGGAAGCAACCAAAGGATGCGTCCAAGATCAGAAGTTTTCTTGGATTGGCAGGATACTACAGAAGATTTATTAAAGGTTTTTCCAAGTTAGTGAAACCTCTTACCTCACTACTGGAGAAAGGTAAAGAGTTCAAGTGGGATGAAGCATGCCAGAATTGTTTTGAGGAACTCAAGAAAAGGTTAACCACTACACCAATACTGGTAATGCCAGACATTCACAAAGGATTTGATGTGTATTGCGATGCATCACACCTAGGACTTGGATGTGTGCTAATGCAAGAAGGAAAAGTAATAGCCTATGCCTCAAGACAGTTGAGGAAACATGAGAAAAATTATCCTACGCATGATTTGGAACTAGCTGCCGTAGTGCATGCTTTGAAGATTTGGAGACACTATATGATTGGAAACAAGTGCAAAATCTTCACAGATCACAAAAGCTTGAAATATATATTCACTCAGAAAGAACTCAACCTAAGACAGAGAAGATAGCTTGAGTTGATCAAAGACTATGATTTGGCAATATAATATCACCCAGGAAAAGCAAATGTATTGGCTGATGCTTTGAGCCATAAGGGTCAAGTGAACCACATCACTACTCATTTGATGTCACGGGAATTGTGCTGGGAAATGGAGCAACTCAACCTTGGTATGCTCCATAATATGGAAGAAACAGTTATGGAAGTTGAATCTACATTGGAACAAGAGATTCGTAAAGGACAGGAATCCGATGAGAAAATTAAGGAAATTAAAACTTTGATTGGGTTGGGTAAAGCCCTAGATTTCACAGAAGATGATCAAGGCACATTATGGTTTAAAAAGAGAATCTATGTACCCGAAATCGAACACATACGCCAACTTATTTTGAGAGAAGCTCATGATTCGACTTATTCTATTCACCCTGTGAAAGGGAAATAGGCTTACACCTTTTCCTAAATAGATTTTGGTGGTTGAATTGCCCAACACAAATAATTGGACTAACTAGTTTGCTCTAGTCTATAAGTTTTACAGGTGCCAAAGGTTCACAATAAAAAGACCAAGAAAGGGTTCAAACAAAAAGAGCTCAAGAATTCCTAAAGGCACCCTGGTCTGGTGCACCGGACTGTCCGGTGTGCCACCGGACAGTGTCCGGTGCACCACAGGACAGTGTCCTGATGCACCAGGGAACTCGACGCTGAACTCCTCACCTCCGGGAAAATCAGAGGGTGCTCCGCTATAATTCACCGGACCGTCCGGTGAGGCACCGGACAGTGTCCGGTGGCACACCGGACTGTCCGGTGTGCCAGCGGAGCAACGGCCTACTTCAAGCGCAACGGTCGACTGCAACGCATTTAATGCGCGCCAGCGCGCGCAGAGGGCAGAGCACACGCAGCAGGCGCACCAGACAGTCTACAGGACCTGTCCGGTGCACCACCGGACAGCCCAGAGGCCCCACAAGTCAGAGCTCCAACGGTCGAATCCCCAACGGCTGGCTGACGTGGCTGGCGCACCGGACAGTGTCCGGTGGCGCACCGGACTGTCCGGTGGCGCACCGGACTGTCCGGTGGCGCACCGGACTGTCCGGTGCGCCATGCGACAGCACACTTCCAACGACCATATTTTGGTGGTTGGGGCTATAAATATCCCCAACCACCCCACATTCAATGGCATCCAAGTTTCTACACTTCTACACCTTACAAGAGCTATAGCATTCAATACAAGACACACCAAAGAGATCAAATCCTCTCCCAACTCCACACAAAGCTCTAGTGATTAGAGAGAGAGATTTGTTGTGTTCATTTGAGCTCTTGCGCTTGGATTGCTTCTTTTCTTTCTCATTCTTCTTGTGATCAAGCTCAATTGTAATCAAGACAAGAGACACCAATTGTGTGGTGGTCCTTGCGGGGACTTTGTGTCCCGTGTGATTGAGAAGAGAAGCTCACTCGGTCTAAGTGACCGTTTGAGAGAGGGAAAGGTTTGAAAGACCCGGTCTTTGTGACCACCTCAACGGGGAGTAGGTTCGCAAGAACCGAACCTCGGTAAAACAAATCCTTGTGTCTCATTCCTTATTTGCTTGCGATTTGTTTTTCACCCTCTCTCTCGGACTCGATTATATTTCTAACGCTAACCCGGCTTGTAGTTGTGATTAACTTTGTAAATTTCAGTTTCGCCCTATTCACCCCCCTCTAGGCGACTTTCAATTAGTATCAGAGCCTGGTGCTTCATTAGAGCCTAACCACTCGAAGTGATGTCGGGAGATCACGCCAAGAAGGAGATGGAGACCGGCGACAAGCCCACTACAAGCCACGGGAAGGCTTCATTGGAAGAGTCCCGCAACAAGGGGAAGGGGAAGGAAAAGAAATCCTCTTCCCACAAGTCGCATCGAAGTGGCGACAAGAAAAAGAAGATGAGGAAAGTGGTCTACTACGAGACCGATTCTTCATCGCCTTCCACCTCCGGCTCCGACGCACCGTCCATTACTTCTAAGCGCCATGAGCGCAAGAAGTATAGTAAGATTCCTCTATGCTACCCCCATATTTCAAAGCATACTCCTTTACTCTCTGTTCCTTTAGGCAAACCACCGTTTTTTGACGGTGAAGATTATAGTATGTGGAGTGACAAAATGAGGCATCATCTAACCTCACTCCACACAAGCATTTGGAATGTTGTTGAGTTTGGTGTACAGGTACCATCCGTAGGGGATGAAGACTACGACTCCGATGAAGTAGCCCAAATACACCACTTTAACTCCCAAGCCACCACTATACTCCTCGCCTCTCTAAGTCGAGAGGAGTATAATAAGGTGCAAGGGTTAAAGAGTGCGAAGGAAATTTGGGACGTACTCAAGACCGCGCACGAAGGAGACGAGGTGACCAAAATCACCAAGCGGGAAACGATCGAGGGGGAGCTCGGTCGGTTCCGACTCAACCAAGGCGAGGACCCTCAAGCCATGTACAACCGCTTGAAGACCTTGGTGAACCAAGTACGCAAACTCGGGAGCACAAAATGGGATGACCATGAGATGGTCAAGGTTATTCTAAGATCCCTCGTTTTTCTTAACCCTACGCAAGTTCAATTAATTCGAGGAAATCCTAGATATACACAAATGACTCCCGAGGAAGTAATAGGTAATTTTGTGAGCTTTGAGTTGATGATCAAAGGCTTAAAGAAAATTATCGAGCTAGATGGCCCCTCCACGTCCGAAGCACAACTGGTCGCATTCAAGGCAACGGAGGAGAAAAAGGAGGAGTCTACATCAAGTAGACAACCCATCGACGCCTCCAAGCTCGACAACGAGGAAATGGCGCTCATCATCAAGAGTTTCTGCCAAATCCTCAAGCAAAGGAGGGGGAAGGATTACAAGCCCCGCTCCAAGAAGGTTTGCTACAAGTGTGGTAAGCCCGGTCACTTTATAGCTAAATGTCCATTATCGAGTGATAGTGACAGGGGCGACGATAAGAAGGGGAGAAGAAAGGAAAAGAAGAGGTACCACAAGAAGGGCGGCGATGCCCATGTGTGCCGCGAGTGGGACTCCGACGAGAGCTCCACCGACTCCTCCTCCGACGAGGACGCCGCCAACATCGCCATCAACAAAGGACTTCTCTTCCCCAACGTCGACCACAAGTGCCTTATGGCAAAGGACGGCAAAAGAAAGAAGGTTAAATCTAAATCCTCCACTAAATATGCATCCTCTAGTGATGAAGATAATTCTAGTAATGAGGAGGATAATTTGCTTACTCTTTTTGCCAACCTTAACATGGAACAAAAAGAAAAGTTAAATGATTAGCGCTATTCATGATAATGATGAACTCTTGGATAGCCAAGAGGATTTCCTAATTAAGGAAAATAAGAAACATGTTAAGGTTAAGAATGCTTATGCTCTAGAAAAAGAAAAATGTGAAAAATTATCTAGTGAGCTAAGCACTTGCCATGATTTGATTGCTAACCTTAGAAATGAAAATACTAGATTAATTGCTAAGGTTGATTCAAATGTTTGTGATGATTCATATGTCAATCTTAGAAATGATCATGATATTTCTATTGCTAAGATTGAAAAATTGAATGCCTCTCTTGCTAGCCTTAGATGTGAAAATGAAAAATTGATTTCTAAGGCTAAAGAGTTAGATGTTTGCAATGCTTCCATTTCCGATCTTAGATGTGAAAATGATATTTTACATGCTAAGATTGTTGAACTAAAAACTTGCAAACCCTCTACATCTACCGTTGAGCATGTGTCTATTTGTACTAGATGTAGAGATGTTGATATTGATGCTATTCATGATCATATGACTTTAATTAAACAACAAAATGATCATATAGCAAAATTAGATGCTAAAATTGCCGAGCATGAACTTGAAAATGAAAAATTTAAATTTGCTCGTAGTATGCTTTATAGTGGGAGACGCCCTGGCATCAAGGATGGCATTGGCTTCCAAAAGGGAGACAATGACAAACTTAATGCCCCTCCTAAGAAATTATCTAACTTTGTTAAGGGCAAGGCTCCCATGCCTCAGGATAACGAGGGTTACATTTTGTACCCTGCCGGTTATCCCAAGCACAAAATTAGGAGAATTCACTCTAGGAAGTCTCACTCTGGCCCTAATCATGCTTTTATGTATAAGGGTGAGACATCTAGCTCTAGGCAATCAACCCGTGCTAAATTGCCTAAGAGGAAAGCTCCTATTGCATCAAATGATCACAATGTTTCATTTAAAACTTTTGATGCATCTTATGTTTTAACTAACAAATCTGGCAAAGTGGTTGCCAAGTATGTTGGGGGCAAACACAAGGGATCAAAGACTTGTGTTTGGGTACCCAAAGTTCTTTTGTCTAATGTCAAAGGACCCAAAACTGTTTGGGTACCTAAAGTCAAGAACTAAACTTGTTTTGTAGGTTTATGCATCTAGGGGCTCAAGTTGGATCATTGATAGCGGGTGCACAAACCACATGACAGGGGAGAAGAAGATGTTTTCCTCTTATGAGAAAAACCAAGATCCCCAACGAGCTATCACATTCGGGGATGGAAACCAAGGTTTGGTCAAAGGTTTGGGTAAAATAGCTATATCTCCTGATCATTCCATTTCCAATGTTTTTCTTGTTGATTCTTTAGATTACAATTTGCTTTCCGTTTCTCAACTATGCAAAATGGGCTACAACTGTCTGTTTACTGATGTAGGTGTCACTGTCTTTAGAAGAAGTGATGACTCAGTAGCATTTAAGGGAGTGTTAGAGGGTCAGCTATACTTAGTTGATTTCAATAGAGCTGAACTCGACACTTGCTTAATTGCTAAGACTAACATGGGCTGGCTCTAGCATCGCCGACTAGCACATGTTGGAATGAAGAATGTTCACAAGCTTCTAAAGGGAGAACACATTTTAGGACTAACCAATGTTCATTTTGAGAAAGACAGGATTTGTAGCGCATGCCAAGCCGGGAAGCAAGTTGGCGCTCATCATCCACATAAGAACATCTTAACGACCAACAGACCACTAGAGCTCCTCCATATGGACCTATTCGGCCCGATCGCTTACATAAGCATCGGCAGGAGTAAGTACTGTCTTGTTATTGTGGATGACTATTCTCGCTTCACTTGGGTGTTCTTTTTGCAGGAAAAATCACAAACCCAAGAGACCTTAAAGGGATTCTTGAGACGGGCTCAAAATGAGTTCGGCTTAAGGATCAAGAAAATTAGAAGCGATAATGGGACGGAGTTCAAGAATTCTCAAATTGAACGCTTCCTTGAGGAGGAGGGCATCAAGCATGAGTTCTCTTCTCCCTACACACCACAACAAAATGGTGTAGTGGAGAGGAAGAATAGAACTCTATTGGACATGGCGAGGACCATGCTTGATGAATACAAGACATCAGATCGGTTTTGGGCCGAGGCGGTCAACACCGCTTGCTACGCCATCAACCGGTTGTATCTACACCGAATCCTCAAGAAGACATCATATGAACTCCTAACCGTTAAAAAGCCCAATGTTTCATATTTTAGAGTCTTTGGTAGCAAATGTTTTATACTTGTTGAAAGAGGAAGAAAGTCCAAATTTGCTCCTAAGGCTGTAGAAGGCTTTTTACTAGGATATGATTCAAACACAAGGGCATATAGAGTCTTTAACAAGTCCGCTGGACTAGTTGAAGTTTCTTGTGACATTGTGTTTGATGAGACTAACGGCTCTCAAGTAGAGCAAGTTGATCTTGATGAATTAGATGATGAAGAGGCTCCGTGTGTCGCGCTAAGGAACATGTCCATAGGGGATGTGTGTCCTAAAGAAATCGAAGAGCCCATTCAAGCACAAGATCAACCATCCTCCTCCATGCAAGCATCTCCACCAACTCAAGATGAGGATGAGGCTCAAGATGATAAAGAAGAAGATCAAGAAGATGAGCCACCTCAAGACGATGACAATGATCAAGGGGGAGATACAAATGATCAAGACAAGGAGGATGAGCAAGTTGCAAGACCGCCACATCCAAGAGTCCACCAAGCAATCCAACGAGATCACCCCGTGAACACCATCCTCGGCGACATTCATAAGGGGGTAACCACTAGATCTCGTGTTGCACATTTTTGTGAGCATTACTCTTTTGTTTCCTCTATTGAGCCACATAGGGTAGAGGAAGCACTTCAAGATTCGGATTGGGTGATGGCGATGCAAGAGGAGCTCAACAACTTCACAAGGAATGAGGTATGACATTTAGTTCCACGTCCTAACCAAAATGTTGTAGGAACCAAGTGGGTCTTCCGCAACAAACAAGATGAGCATGGTGTGGTGACAAGGAACAAAGCTCGACTTGTGGCCAAGGGATATTCACAAGTCGAAGGTTTGGATTTCGGTGAAACCTATGCACCCGTAGCTAGGCTTGAGTCCATTCGTATATTATTAGCCTATGCTACTTACCATGGCTTCAAGCTTTATCAAATGGACGTGAAGAGTGCCTTCCTCAACGGACCAATCAAGGAGGAGGTCTATGTTGAGCAATCTCCCGGCTTTGAAGATAGTGAGTACCCTAACCATGTCTATAGGCTCTCTAAGGCGCTTTATGGGCTCAAGCAAGCCCCAAGAGCATGGTATGAATGCATAAGAGATTTCCTTATTGCTAATGGCTTCAAAGTCGGCAAGGCCGATCCTACTTTATTCACTAAAACTCTTGCAAATGATTTGTTCATATGCCAAATTTATGTTGATGATATTATATTTGGGTCTACTAACGAATCTACATGTGAGGAATTTAGTAGGATCATGACACAAAAATTCGAGATGTCAATGATGGGGGAGTTGAAGTACTTTTTAGGATTTCAAGTGAAGCAACTCCAAGAGGGCACCTTCATTAGCCAAACAAAGTACATTCAAGACATTCTAAACAAGTTTGGGATGAAGGATGCCAAGCCCATCAAGACACCCATGGGAACAAATGGGCATCTCGACCTCGACACGGGAGCTAAATCCGTAGATCAAAAGGTATACCGGTCGATGATAAGTTCTTTACTCTATTTATGTGCTTCACAACTGGATATTATGCTTTCCGTATGCATGTGTGCAAGATTCCAAGCCGATCCTAAGGAAGCTCACCTTAGGGCCATAAAACGAATCTTGAGATATTTAGTTTATACTCCTAAGTTTGGCCTTTGGTACCCTAGGGGATCTACATTTGATTTAATTGGTTATTCCGATGCCGATTGGGCAGGGTGCAAAATTAATAGAAAGAGCACATCAGGGACTTGCTAGTTCTTGGGAAGATCCTTGGTGTCTTGGGCTTCAAAGAAGCAAAATTCTGTGGCTCTTTCAACCGCCGAAGCCGAGTATATTGCCGCAGGCCATTGTTGCGCGCAATTGCTTTGGATGAGGCAAACTCTCAGGGACTATGGTTACAAATTAACCAAAGTCCCTCTTCTATGTGATAATGAGAGTGCAATCCGCATGGCGGATAATCCTGTTGAGCATAGCCGCACTAAACACATAGCCATTCGGTATCATTTTCTAAGGGATCACCAACAAAAGGGGGATAACGAGATTGCATATGTTAGCACCAAAGAACAATTAGCCGATATCTTTACCAAGCCATTAGATGAACAAACTTTTACCAGACTTAGGCATGAGGTAAATATTCTTGATTCTAGGAATTTTTATTGATGTTTTGCACACATAGCTCATATGCATACCTTTGATCATCTCTTTCATGTGCTATGACTAATGTGTTCTTTCAAGTCAATTTCATGCTAAGTCATAGATTGAAAGGGAAAAGGAGTCTTCGGCGAAGACAAGGCTTCCACTCCGCTCCATCAAATCATTCATCCTTCGCTGTCGCTCCGCACAACTCTCCAACTTTGGTATAATCTTCACTCCTTTATTTTTGTCCAAAAGGGGAGAGAGTAGTTTACAAGGGCTTATATTTCACTCAAATATCCGTTTTTGGCGATTCATGCCAAAGGGGGAGAGAGTATTAGCCCAAAGCAAAAGGATCGCACCACCACCAATTTCAAAATTTTATTTGGTATGGAGTCTATTAATTGGTGAAGTTTTTTCAAATTAGTATCTTATTTTGATACAATTTCAAATTGGTATACCCTCTTCAAAATTAATATTTAAAACCCTCTTGAACACTAAGAGGAGGATTTCATTAAGGGGGAGTTTTGTTTAGTCAAAGGAAAAGCATTTGAAATAGGGGAGAAAATTTCAAAACTTGAGAATGCTTCTCAAATATCTTATTCATTTACCTTTGACTATTTGCAAAAGAACTTTGAAAAGAATTTCTAAAACTTTTTGCAAAAACAAAACATGTGGTGCAAGCGTGGTCCAAAATGTTAATAAAAAGAAAAGACATCCATGCGCATCTAGTAAGTATTATTAGTTTCATTCCAAGCAACCTTTGCACTTACATTATGCAAACTAGTTCAATTCTGCACTTCTATATCTGCTTTGGTTTGCGTTGGCATCAATCACCAAAAAGGGGGGGATTGAAAGGGAAATAGGCTTACACCTTTTCCTAAATAGATTTTGGTGGTTGAATTGCCCAACACAAATAATTGGACTAACTAGTTTGCTCTAGTCTATAAGTTTTACAGGTGCCAAAGGTTCACAATAAAAAGACCAAGAAAGGGTTCAAACAAAAAGAGCTTAAGAATTCCCAAAGGCACCCTCGTCTGGCGCACCGGACTGTCCGGTGTGCCACCGGACAGTGTCCGGTGCACCACAGGACAGTGTCCGGTGCACCAGGGAACTCGACGCTGAACTCCTCACCTTCGGGAAAATCAGAGGGCGCTCCGCTATAATTCACCGGACCGTTCGGTGAGGCACCGGACAGTGTCTGGTGGCACACCGGACTGTCCGGTGTGCCAGCGGAGCAATGGCTACTTCAAGCGCAACGGTCGACTGCAACGCATTTAATGCGCGCCAGCGCGCGCAGAGGGCAGAGCACGCGCAGCAGGCGCACCGGACAGTCTACAGGACCTGTCCAGTGCACCACCGGACAGCCCAGAGGCCCCATAAGTCAGAGCTCCAACGGTCGAACCCCAACGGCTGGCTGACGTGGCTGGCACACCGGACAGTGTCCGGTGGCACACCGGACTGTCCGATGTGCCATGAAAGAGCACACTTCCAACGACCACATTTTGGTGGTTGGGGCTATAAATACCGCAACCACCCCACATTCAATGGAATCCAAGTTTCTACACTTCTACACCTTACAAGAGCTATAGCATTCAATACAAGACACACCAAAGAGATCAAATCCTCTCCCAACTCCACACAAAGCTCTAGTGATTAGAGAGATAGATTTGTTGTGTTCATTTGAGCTCTTGCGCTTGGATTGCTTCTTTTCTTTCTCATTCTTCTTGTGATCAAGCTCAATTGTAATCAAGACAAGAGACACCATTTGTGTGGTGGTCATTGCGGGGACTTTGTGTCCCGTGTGATTGAGAAGAGAAGCTCACTCGGTCTAAGTGACCGTTTGAGAGAGGGAAAGGGTTGAAAGAGACCCGGTCTTTGTGACCACCTCAACAGGGAGTAGGTTCGCAAGAACCGAACCTCGGTAAAACAAATCCTTGTGTCTCATTCCTTATTTGCTTGCGATTTGTTTTTTCACCATCTCTCTCGGACTCGATTATATTTCTAATGCTAACCCGGCTTGTAGTTGTGATTAACTTTGTAAATTTTAGTTTCGCCCTATTCACCCCCCTCAAGGCGACTTTCACCCTGGAAGCACAAAGATGTACCAGGATCTAAAGGAAAAGTATTGGTGGTACGGTTTGAAAAGAGATGTTGCTACTCATGTTGCATTGTGTGACATGTGTCAGCGAGTTAAAGCCGAACACCAAAGACCAGCAGGATTACTACAACCTCTCAAGGTACCAGATTGGAAATGGGAAGAAATCGGTATGGATTTCATAGCAATATAAATATTATAGGTTATTAGATGATTTATCTCCGATTATTATTAATGATACTTTCTTTTAGGAAGAAAATATAAAACTAAAAGCACTAGTCGTAACAAAAATAGGTTTTTACTGGCCAAAATAAAGGTGTCCATAAGTATAGCACTTAACTTCTTAGAATTAGTAAAATACTTGTTTATGTCAAAATAACCATGTTTATGTTATAAAAAGCCCAATTAGTGATTTATATTGATTCTTAGAATATTAATGTTAGTAGAGTCATGAATGAACCATTTTTAGCTATACGCATAAATTCTGTTTAGAAATAAAAGGAATAAAATCTATTAGTCTATTATTAGTAATAAAGAAAATAATTAGCCTTTATTTTCATAATGAATGTTAATACATATTAATACTAGATAAAACTATTATTATAACCACCTACTCGTAATTTCATCAATAATGACTCGCAGTAATAGTCATAAGGAAATAATAAGTATTTACGCTTTGAGACGTATTTATGAGTGTGGTAAGTGTGATGTATGAATGTGAATGTGATGGTGAATGATTACCTATGTACTGGTGTATGTTTATTTATTTGGCGTACATATTCTTTTGTATGTGCGATACACAAATCGATGCTAGAAGTGGACTGTGAGGTAGACAAGCCAAACGCGTTCGAGGACGACCCACAGGACACGTTCGAACAGGGCAAGTGGATTCCCCCTTTGCATATTCTATTTGTACCCAATTAATGCATATAATAATGTTTACTTTTTGGATTTATTGCATAATTTGATGGGATCTGCCTAATTAAGGATTTCCTAGATTTACCAGCTGTATTTCCTTGATTACCCTAGGAAAATATTATGCTTTGCAAATTTGGCTACCGCTCAACTTGATAATTTTGATGTCACTCATTATTTGATATTAATGTTCTAGAAATGAAATTGGTATTATGGTGTTAATCCGATGGTTAAACAAGATTATTTCATATTAATTGGAACATGGAGTGACCACCTAGGATAACAGTGCAACCACGAGTGCTATCATGGCTCTGGCTTTGGTAATTAGCTTTTATATGCTTAGTACCTAGCAACCTTACCTGAAATATGGGCAAGAGGGGGAGCGGTAGTGGTGGCAGCTCATGTTAACATGGGGACATATTCTTGGCTAAGGTATCTCGCCCAGAGGGCCTCCACACCGACTTAGAAACCTTAGCGGGTTGCTTTGTATTAAGTGTATCTTGTGAAAGCCTCATAATGGATCCCTAGCCATTCACCTCGGCAGTGTTTATGGGTCCGATCAACCTAGGCTAGATGGGATACATGGCTTGTGCGTAAAGTTGTACCACCTCTGCAAAGTGTAAAACTGATATGTTAGCTGTGCTCACGGTTAAGAGCAACCTGGACCCTCACATGATAGTTGAACTTAAAGATGGACAATAAATCGAGATCTGATGATCTACCAATGGTTTGCTTAAGTGGTTTCACTTAAGTATTTTTGTTATACTCTTATACCTTTGTTTAAATGGGTTACTTGGGATACACACTTATTAGTAAGACAGGTGTTGCTAATAAAATATTGACTAACTAAAATGCTTACCGCTTAACCTTAGCCTTACCTTGTTAAACTTGCATTAATTTTTCCCCCACTTGCTGAGCCCCGACCATAAGTGAGCTCACCCTTGCTAATATTTTGATCAGAGGGTGATGAAGAAGACCCTGATGGAGATTTCGATGAATACTGAGTCTAACAATGCGCCAATCATCTTCCTGTGGGAGATTACCCATGTTATTTCCGCTTTACTTTGATGATACTATTTAAGATACTATCGTCTGGATGTTGTAATAAAGACTACTCTACTCTCTTTACGCTTTTATTGCATTGTCTTTTGATATACTACACTTGTGACATCAACATATGTGTGGAAAATGGATCTTGGCACACATATGCTATGCATTCGGTTTTGCCCCCAGAACCGGGTGTGACATCTTGGTGGAAGATTCATTGGTGTTGTGACTTACCTTACTCATCATCTTAGACACCATGAGTTCAACCAAGGCATCGTTGTACTCTATTTTTCCCTTTCCTTTATCTTCGTCGCCCTTTTTCCTTGATTCTTGTTCTTCGGCTCTTTTTCTTGATTCTTCTTCTTTGGCCTTTTTCTTTCATCTTGAGGAACATCCTTTTGGCAATCTTCATGGCAAGGTCGAGGACTTTGGGGTCCATTTCCTTGCCAGTGGATGTGGTTGGGATTTCTTCAAGAAGAGGATCCACATGGTCCCTTTGAGTAGACATGACCGTTTCCTCACACGGTTAAGAGTAAAACGAAGCACAAAGCTCTTATACCAATTAAAGTAGCATAGAGGGGGTGAATAGGCTAAACCTGAAAATTATCACCACAAACTTCGAGATAATGTTAAATCTACAGTTCAACTGGTGCAAGCCAGTTCAACTGCTATAAAGGCAAGTTGAACTACTCTGAACCAGTCCAACTGCTAGAATAAATCTAGACTATGAACTATGCAGAAAATAGAAGATGGATCTCTTAGTGGAAAACGCGAGAGATAAGCTAAGTGTGGATGGTGAAAATATGGGAGTTAATTCACCACAAGATCCACACGGTGAGTAAACCTATGTCTATCTTGCCAAATAAAATCACAATCACAGATCGAGCAAGAACACAAGAAACAGGATTTATCCCAAGGTTCAGCCACACCACAAAGGTGTCCTACTCCCCATTGAGGAGCCCACAAAGGGCCGGGTCTTTTTCAACCCTAATCCTCCACAACCCGACCACCAAGGTCAAGGGATTCTTTTCTCAAACTTGCTCACAAGAGCGGGGAATACAAACTTCTTAGGGTCGTCCACAAATTTGGAGACTCATAAGCAACCTCAATCTGTTTTGAAACCCTAGGGTTTCAAGAACACAAAATCACACAAGAGGTGTTTGCAACAAGCTCAAGAGATTAGAGTGAGAAAGGAGAGGAAAACCAAATCAGTGAGCACAAGCACAAACCTCACACCAAAGGGCTCCTTCAATCGAGTTGCATCGAGAGCAAGTTAGGGTGAGAAAGGAAGAAGTGTGCCTTTGTCTCAAGTTAGGTGTGCAATGAATGTGTTGGTGACCAACAGTTATGAAGAGAGAGGATAGGGGGACTATATATAGGCTCTCTTCAAAAGTAGTCATTTGACTGGATTTTTTGAGGGAAGACCGGTTGAATTGCCCCTAGGGCTGGTTCAACCGCCCCTGGTATGACTGTCAGCTAGTATGACTAGCAGACTAGTGGACAGTCTGGTCAAACGGGTCTGAGGCCGGTTGAACCGGCCCTAGGGGGCCGTTGAACCGCCCCTGTCTGACTTGTTAGCCTGTCTGCCAGTCTGACTGGCAAACTGCTGGACAGTTATCACACCCGGGTTTTAGGGGCACCAAAACGTGGGCGCGAAATGATGACCATGTGTGCTGGGATCAAGTCTCACACATATGATGACCCATGGTACAGAAACAAATGTCACAACATGATTATATAACCGAGTTCTATACAAAATAGATAAATAATTACATCATACGAAGACAACGATCCAACAACCCAATGTTGACTGGGAGACGACGACCTAGACCTCTCACGAACTCATCACATCATCCTTCATGCGCCTCATCATGTGGTACCTAGTCTTGACCTAGGGGGAGGTGAGTACACAAGGGTGAGCTCACATACGTTCATCGCTCAACAAGTTGTGGGAATATTGTGCATGAACTCACCAAAGGTGGGAGCTCATGTGAAGTGTAAGGCTTACCAAAGGAGATGGTTGAAGCTGAGCATTGCTTTTAAAGTTGGTAAAAATTTTATTAGTTTTTACTAAGTATAAGTAAATATCGACCCAAATAAATAACACCCACAATGTAATGCATATGACAAATTAAGTTTAATTCCATAGATTAATCATGTGAGTGTCCGAGCTGCTCATGATTGTGAGCATGGCTGATATACCAGTTTTACACTCTGCAGAGGTTGCACATCTTTACCCACAAGTCGTGTTACTCATTTGCCAAGGGATCATGACTTCCCATTCATCTCTACCGAGGAGACGAGGCAGGGTACCACTACAAGGCCTTTACAAAGTTCCACTAGCTTCCGAAAACCCGCTACGGTTTCTGAGAAGGGCAATATAGGAATCCCTCATTCGAAAAGCCATCGCAGCATGATCGACCTGAGAACCTCCCTATACGCAGCTCTCCTACCGCCCTTGCCCCTTTCGGGTAAGGTAGTCTTCCACTAGCTTTCCTAATTAGTCATCCAAGGGCGTCCCATACCACCCTTGTGGTAGCACTGTTTTCCCGGGTGGTTCTCCATGTTACAATTAACATAATGATCTTATCATGAACAGTATATAAATCCATAATATAATTGGAACATGATCATAGTAAAACATTAATTTCCCAAAGCCAGGTAGAGCAATAGCAAATCTACCCAATAGTTAATCTGTTTGCAAGGTGGGGGATAACAATGCTAGGGAAACCTATTAGGTCCCATCAAATTAACCTGAGCATGTCATAGTGATTAACATGAACATTATTAGGTAAATAAAAGTGATCAAGGGCACAACTTGCCTGAGACTCAAGATTCCTAGGTACCACCTTGGTCTTCAGATTCTTGTGACCTGACAGCTATTCATAGCAATACATACAAATAGACAAGAAGTACATAAAAATAACAGTACACCAAACATGAGAACAACACATCGTAAGAATATTCTACGCGATGCTACGAGAGCGTAGGTTCGAGAATCACTAAAACCGGAGTTATGGTTGAAAGAATATAGTTTTTTGAAGTTTTAGGTGATCAAACATTAAAACCATATTCTTTATTGATTGATATAAGTCAGGAAAAATATGACAAATAAATAACCAAGTTATCCTTAATCTTAGATTATAACTTGACTCGAGGTTACATTTAGTCAAACTATAGTTATTGTTGGGGACTTGTTCTCAAATGCTATGAATTAAGAACAAGGCAACACACAAGAAAAATGTTAAATGTTAATGTCCTTCATCCTTCGAAGCATTATTTCCCTTAGGATATAATGATCTTCGGACGAAGGTTATGAAGGACATACCTTCATAAATGTGACATATGTAATCAGAAGATGAAGGGTATGAAACATAAGACAACATAAATAATTACATAGCACCAAATTATAAATATTTACTGTCAAATAATCATGAATACATAAAAGTTAAATTAAATCACATTTGTACCTTGAGCTCGATTGAATACAAAGTACAGATGCGATGCCAAAGCGTGAACAGTACGGGGGTACTATTCACCTATTTATAGGCACAGGGCGCAGCCTGTGTGAATTTACATTCTTGTCCTCTACAAATGATTACAATCATTACACAGTCTATCATGGGCCGATTGGTCATTTCATCTTTAAGTCGGTGCCCTTTGAAATATACTACGAAGCTCCCTGACTGGTAGCTTCGGCATTGTTCTTGTTCTGACCTTCCGAAGGTGCTTCATCTGATAGGACCTTCGGCGACGAAGCAGACCCCCAACAGTTATGGATGTTGTTGGGGGCCTTCCTCTTTCGAAGGTCCTCAAAAACATGACTAATCATATATTTTTAGTATGGCATAGACTGTTACAGGAGGCTTCGGATTTGGGATGAAGGTTTTCTCTCATGATAAAGGCATGTGCGATATGAAGATACAACCCGAAGGAGATATGGATGAACGCCGAAGCTATGGCAGAAGAAGCTTCGGCTCGGTATATTGACAAAGATCAAGGACAAAACCGACCTAAGGAGGAAAGGACTACTTAGTCCTTGATAACCCGCATTATGATTTAAAGTAAACATCATGGACATGAACGTAGTTTTGTTCAGGCTGCATCCTGTGCCTATAAATACATGAACAGTACCCCCGTACTGTTCACGCTGGATTGAAATCGCTCCTACGTCACTCTCACATCTTCACCTTCTGGCAAGCCGAAGGTATCAATGTAATATAAATATTGTTAATGTTTATTCATGTTTATGAAATGAGAATATAAATAACTTACTGATTCGTAATCATTATTTATATTCTTTTGTATTTCATGTACCCTTATTTATATTTGTTCGTTGAGATGATGAAGGTATGCCCTTCATGACCATCGTTTGGAGGCCATTATATCTAAAAGGAGATAATGCTTCGAAGGACGAAGTTCTCTAATTATTGACAATTGTGTTTTCTTATTCTTGATGTATAACATTTGAGAACAAGGACCAACATTGGCGCCCACCTCCAGTGAACTCGATCGACCACCTTCGGCAAGCATCGACTTTCGTAATGCCGCCGAAGAAGACAATAGTGCCAGGGGCTGCCCTGCAGCCACTAGACACTAATCAGGAGACACTGCGAGAAGCTAGGAGCCAGAAGAGGAAGGCTACTAGCCCAACACCTGAGGAGGAGGAGCTAGATCAGGAGATCAGGGATTTAGAGGCTATCCACCAACAGGTATAAGGAAAAAGAGAAAAGATGCTTTGGCACACCGACCTTGAGAGAAAGATCGACGAAGCTGCTGAAGAAATGCGTCACCTTACCTAGGATGACCAAGACCGAAGGCCCTAATACAGGGAGCTTGGTCAAGAAAGCCCAATTAATGATGATGAGTGGTATGGTGACTTTCATCATGGCAATTTTGCTTTTGATGATGCTTCTCCCTGTAATACCCAATTTGTAAGAGATAATATAAAAGGAAAAAAATTATTTCCTTTATTTATATGTGTGTGTTGTATCTATTTACCATCACATGTGAACACCATATTTAAAAAACAAATAATTAATAAAAGACATACCACTAAATTGTGCATCATGATGGAGTTTTGCTTGTTTGTGCACTTGATAATAAAATAATAATAAGAGAAATATAATAATGAGAGGGAAATTTGGATTTGAACCAAAGGTGCACTTTAGTGAATTGAGAACAATATAAATAAAGTAGGAGATAAATATTATATAGCACAAAATAAATTTATAAATAAATAAATTTATCACCATTTGGGTATGTCCAAATGGTACTTTTAATCCGAGGATAATTTACCGCAGGATTTGAAGTTGAAATTTAAATTCAAAAGGAGAAGGAAAAACAAAATAGAAAAGAAAAGAAAGAGAAAAAGAAAATAAAAAAAAAACCGCCTGGTGGGCTGATTCCACCGGCCGGCCCAACTCGCGTTTCACCTGTGCTGCTCTCCTCCTAGTGCCACTGTGGCGCGGGGCCCTTCTATCAGTTGGACTAAATGCACGCGCCCGCGCCTGCTTGCGTCCTTGCCACTAATTCATTGGACCCACTCGTCAGCTGACCCCAGTGCACGAATCTTGTTATTCCACTGCTCGTGGACCCCACATGACAGTCCCTCTTCAACGGGAGCTCCGACATCCCCATGTGCCGACTAGCTCCCATCTTTCCCCTTCGCTCGGGATCTCTAGTTACATGCGCCATCTTCGCCGATAAAAGGGAACGTACCCCCTCGACCGTGCGCACTGGACCTAGAATTTGAGGACAACCACCGCCGAGAGGGAGAACCAGGAGCCGCCGGAGGCCCCCATCGTTGCCCCGCGTATACTGCATGAATTGGTGCCCTGTGCATGCTTGGAAGTGTTTGTTCGAGCCTCGGTATCGTGTCGGAGGTGGTGGCCGAGAGGGAGTGCGACCTGGGCACCGTCAATTTGACGCCGGGGCCGCAAAGCTGGAGCGTGTCCTTAGCAGGAAATGACGCTGCGTGTGCACCGTAAGACCTCCCCTTACCAAACTCGCCATCATGTCAATTTCAGTTTGCGATCATTGGAACTAGTGGTTGTGCACCGTGGGGTGAGATGGGTGTTCCGATTAGATAGGAAATACCCCTTTGCGCGATTGAATACGGGTCGTGGATCTGAGATCGCGCGAATAGGATTCGAGGGTAGTAGTTTTAGATCTGGATCGTTGGATCAGAATCCGACGACTATCGTAGCGCACCGATTCACATGATGTGTAGATCTAATCCTATGCGTCGATCTCTAATCGGATGATCCCAGGTGCTCCATATCCCTTCGCGAACACACTTTCATATGAACCCCTTGGAAGATAGAAAATAGAACCCGCCGTCCCTCGCTATTGTGCTCTGTGTCTCTGGTTTCTTGCGCCGAGGCCCCTGCCTTTCTCTGTTATAATGCGCCCAGTCCAGAGAGTTATAAAATTAGGGAAAATAATGGGAAAAGGATTTTTAATGTAAAAATAAATCCCTAGAACTTGTTTAATTCATATAAAATTCATACTTAGTCCAAATTAATCCATTCCAATTTCTATAATTTTGTAATATTGTTGTTTATCAAATAGTGCCACTGTTTTGACATGAAAGACACATTAAAATTTATCTCTTACTTAATCTTGTATTAAATACATAAAACCTTTGGAAATTCATAACTTAAAATCCATAACTCCAAAATTAATGATTCATGTTCCTATGATCTTATTTTAATGTGTAGATTAATGTCATGTATTTTGTTTACATGTTTGGTGTGATGTTAATTTTCCCTATATACTATGCTTGTTTGTATTGTGGCGAGTAGAAGAGCCAGTGGCTGAGGATCCCGGTGTTCAGCACATAGAAGTTGCTGAGCAGGAGCTCATTGAAGGCAAGTTGTGCCCTTGATCACCTTCATTTACCCAATAATGTTCTTTATAATCATTTAATCATGCATAGGCTTAATTTAGATGGGACCCAATAGGTCACCCTAGTATGTTTATCCTTTTTACCTTGTTACCCCTGAATCATTTGGGTAGTTATGTTATTGCTTTACATGGTTTTGGGTTAATATTTCATTATATCCATATTCCAATTATTCTGTCATTTTATTTATGTTCATGTCAAGATCATCATTATCTATGATTGGAACATGGAGCTTAACTTGAGAAACACGTGCCACCATAAGGGTGGAGTGGGATGCCCTTAGCTGACTAATTAGGAAAGCTAGTGGAAGACTACCTTAACCGAAAGGGGCAAGGGCGGTAGGGGAGTTGCATGCAGGGAGGTTCTCGAGTTGATTTTGCTGCAATGGCAGTCAGACGGTGGATTCTTGCAAGTGCTGTTCCCATAAACTGTAGCGGGTTTTTGGAAGCTAGTGGAACTTTGTAAAAGCCTCGTAGTGGATCCCTAGCCATTCACCTCGGTAGTGTCTAAGGGCCTTGCAAACTCTGGCAACATGGGATACACGACTTGTGGGTACAGGGTACAACCTCTGTAGAGTGTAAAACTGGTGTACTAGCCGAGCTCACGGTCAAGAGCAGCTCAGGACTCTCGCATGATTAAACTACGGAACTAATTTCAATTTGTCATTTGCATTGCATGGGATTATTTATTAATTTTGTTCTATTATTTTTATTATGGTTTGGTATTCACTTACACTTAGTAACTGCTAATAAAATTTGACCAACTTATTAAAAGCAATGCTCAGCTTTAACCCCTATTGTTGATCAGCTTTAGACATCACATGAACTCCCACCTTTGGTGAGTTCATGCCACATTATTCCCCACAACTTGTTGAGCGATGAACATGTGTGAGCTCACCCTTGCTGTCTCACACCCCCCACAGGAGAAGAACAGGTGGTGAGAGCACCTAGAGGGGGGTGAATAGGTGATCCTGTAAAAACTTGAAACTTAATCCACAAAACTTGATTAAGAGTTAGCACAATAAGGTCAAGTGGCTAGAGAAGAGTTCTTGCACAACACGATAACCACAAGAAGATCAACACAGAGATTGCACAGTGGTTTATCCCGTGGTTCGGCCAAGTCCAACACTTGCCTACTCCACGTTGTGGCATCCCAACGGACGAGGGTTGCACTCAACCCCTTTCAAGCGGTCGAAAGACCCACTTGAATACCACGGTGTTTTGCTTTCACTTTACTATATCCCGCTTGCGAGGAATCTCCACAACTTGGAGCCTCTCGCCCTTACACTTTGATTATCACAAAGAAGCACAGAAGTAAGGATGGGATGAGCAACGCACACAAGACACAAAATCAGAGCAACACACGCACACAAGTCACAAATCGAGCTCTCAACACAACTCAAAGAGTTCTCTACTCAAATGGAGCTCTAATTGCTATCACAACGAATCGAATGCGCGGAATTGAAGTCTTGGTGCTTAGGAATGCTTAGAGAATGCTTGGTGTACTCCTCCATGCGCCTAGGGGTCCCTTTTATAGCCCCAAGGCAGCTAGGAGCCGTTGAGAGTATTCCAGGAAGGCAATTCTTGCCTTCTGTTGCCTGGCGCACCGGACAGTCCGGTGCACCACCGGACACTGTCTAGTGCGGATTTCTTTCCTTCTGTGGCGCAGCCGACCGTTGAAGATCCAGAGCCGTTGGCGCACCAGACACTGTCCGGTGCACACCGGACAGTATGGTGCCCCCTTCTGACCATTGGCTCGGCCACGCGTCGCGCGCGGATTACGCGGCCGACTGTTGGACCGGTCAACCGTTGGCTCACCGGACAGTTCGGTGCACCACCGGACAGTCCGGTGATTTATAGCCGTACGCCGTTAATCGCTTCCCGAGAGTGACGACTTCTCCTGTGAATGGCTCACCGGACAGTCCGATGAACCACCGGACAGTCCGGTGATTTATAGCCGTACGCCGTTGATCGCTTCCCGAGAGCAGCCAGTTGATAGTCGCCAGCCTGGCGCACCAGACACTGTCCGGTGCACCACCGGACAGTCCGGTGCACCCAAACTGTGCAGAGTCTTGGCTGCATAGCCAAGTCTTTTCCAAATTGGTCTTTTCCTGTTTGTAGCACTTAGACACAATACATTAGTCTCCAAAACAATGTACTAAGTCTTAGAAACATACCTTTACTCTTGATTTGCATTTTGTCCATCAATTGGCATAGATTAGCACTTAAGCATTTGTGTTGGCACTTAATCACCAAAATACTTAGAAATGGCCCAAGGGCACATTTCCCTTTCAATCTCCCCCTTTTTGGTGATTTATGCCAACACAACAAAAAGCAACTAAAGAAGTGCAACATCAATGCAAATGAAAACACAAATTTGTTTTGATTCAAATTTGGCATATTTGGATCATTCTTTACCACCCCTTGGTTTTGTTTTTGCAAATCAACGTCAATTTCCTATCTCTAAGTCAAACACACTTGTTGAGACATAAAGAGAGTTGTTCCAAGAGAAATTGATCAAAGATTTCAAAAACTCCCCCTTTTCCCATAATCAACTATTCTCCCCACAAGAAGCCAACTTTTGACAGAAGAGACAACAAGAGAGTTTTGACAAACCAAAAGCTCTATTCTACTATTTTCAAAATTCTCAAGTGGTAGCTGATCCATTTATTGCTTTGGCCTTATTTTCTCCCCCTTTGGCATCAAGCACCAAAACGGGATCAATCTTGGCCCTAGAACCCCATTGCCTCACCAAAATCTTCAAATAAGAGTACAAAGGCAATAAGGATATTGAGATGGACTTGGAGTAAATTACCCTTCTCATCGGAGTGCAGTGGAAGTCTTGCATGGTCCAAGTCCACCTTTCCCTTTCAATCCACCTTTGAGGCTAAATCAAGCAAGCTCAAAACACATGGTTAGTCTCAAAGGGTCAAGTTGTAGTACATCTCCCCCTAAATATGTGCATCAATCACACATGGCCTTTTGAGGTCCCGAGAATGTTTGTACAACTTGAGCACCATAAATAAACAACAAAATGCGTAAGGAACATGATCAAAGGCATAAACACATGTATGCTATAAATCAATCCAAGTTCCGCGAATCTAAGATATTTAGCTCACTACGCAGCCTGCAAAAGGTCTTCTCATCTAAAGGCATGGTAAAGATATCGGCTAGCTGGTTCTCGGTGCTAATATAAAACACTTCGATATCTCCCTTTTGCTGGTGGTCTCTCAAAAAGTGATGCCGGATGTCAATGTGCTTTGTGCGGCTGTGCTCAATAGGATTGTCCGCTATGCGGATAGCACTCTCATTGTCACATAGGAGTGGGACTTTGCTCAGATTGTACCCAAAGTCTCAGAGGGTTTGCCTCATCTAAAGTAGTTGCGCGCAACACTGTTCTGCGGCAACATACTCGGCCTCAGTGGTGGATAGGGCAACGGAGGTTTGTTTCTTAGAGCTCCACGACACCAGGGACCTTCCTAAGAATTGGCACGTCCCTGATGTACTCTTCCTATCGACCTTACATCCAGCATAATCGGAGTTTGAATATCCAATTAAGTCAAAGGTAGACCCCTTTGGATACCAGATCCCGAAGCAAGGCATAGCGACTAAATATCTAAGAATTCGCTTCACAGCCACTAAGTGACACTCCCTTGGATCGGATTGAAATCTAGCACACATGCATACACTAAGCATAATATCCGGTCTACTAGCGCATAATAAAGCAAAGAACCTATCATGGACCGGTATGCTCTTTGATCAACGGACTTACCTCCTTTGTTGAGGTCGACGTGTCCGTCAGTTCCCATCGGAGTCTATGCGGGCTTGGCGTCCTTCATCCCAAACCGCTTTAGCAAGTGTTGCGTGTACTTTGTTTGGGAGATGGAGGTGCCGTCCTTGAGTTGCTTCACTTGGAACCCAAGGAAGTAGTTCAACTCGCCCATCATCGACATCTCAAACTTTTGAGTCATCACCCTACTAAACTCTTCACAAGACTTTTGGTTAGTAGAACCAAATATTATGTCATCGACATAAATTTGGCACACAAATAAGTCACCATCACAAGTCTTAGTGAATAAAGTTGGATCGGCTTTCCCAACCTTGAAAGCATTAGCAATTAAAAAGTCTCTAAGGCATTCATACCATGCTCTTGGGGCTTGCTTAAGTCCATAGAGCGCCTTAGAGAGCTTACATACGTGGTCGGGGTACCGTTCATCCTCGAAGTCAGGGGGTTGCTCCACGTACACCTCCTCCTTGATTGGTGTTGGGGGCCTTCGGCTTCCGAAGGTCCTCAAAAACATGATTTGACAATATTTTCCGAGTGAAACATGTGAACAGGTACCTTCGGAGTCAGGTTGCAGGTGTACAAAAGCATGGTCAAGACGAAGCTTGACTGGGGCGGAAAGCGACCACAACGAAGGATAAGACGATCACGAAGCTACGTGTAGAAAAGCTTCGGCATGACGGCAAAAAAGAGGAACCGACTTAAAGATGAAAAGTCAAGTTAAACCCCGAAGGATTGCTATAAAGTTATTGTCAAATGTGAAGGGCGTCAATGTAATTTTACACGGGCTGCGTCCCGTGCCTATAAATAGATGAACAGTACTCCCGTACTGTTCACGCTGACCTGGCATACGCTGTTTCACATCATGTCTGCATCCTTACTTTCCATCAATCCGAAGGTACACTTGTAATTTGTTTTCATGAATTTGGCAATAAAGATAAGTTGATAATAATTCTCAAACCGTTATTTGTATTTTATATATGTGTTCTTTTTTACCGTTAATCAGTCTTATGAAAATCTTTTCCTTTGTAACCTTCGTCCAAGATTCATTATATCCGAAGGGATATAATGTTTTTAAGGACGAAGGAGCTTAACATTTAACACTTTCTATGTTGCCTTGTTCTTAATTCCTAGCATTTGAGAACAAGTCCCCAACAATTGGCCCGTTGAGGAAAGCGCTCTTCACATCCATTTGGAACAACCTGAAAGAATGGTGAGCGGCATATGCTAGCAAAATACGAATGGACTCTAGCCTAGCCACAGGAGCAAAAGTCTCCTCAAAGTCCAAACCTGCGACTTGGGCATACCCTTTTGCCATAAGTCGAGCCTTGTTCCTCGTCACCACCCCGTGCTCGTCCTGTTTGTTGCGGAACACCCACTTTGTTCCCACAACATTTTGCTTGGGACACGGCACTAGTGTCCAAACTTCATTACGCTTGAAGTTGTTGAGCTCTTCTTGCATGGCCAACACCCAGTCCGGATCTAGCAAGGCCTCTTCTACCCTGAAAGGCTCAATAGAAGAGACAAAGGAGTAATGCTCACAAAAAATAACTAATCTAGAACGAGTAGTTACTCCCTTGCTAATGTCACCCAAAATTTGTTTGACGGGATGATTCCTTTGAATCGTCGCTCGAACTTGAGTTGGAGGTGCCGGTTGTGCTTCTTCCTCTTCAACTTGGACATCCTATGCTCCCCCTTGATCACACGCCTCCACTTGAGGTACCTGTTCATCATCTTGGGTTGGGGGGTGCACCATTGTTGAGGAAGAGGGTTGATCTTGCTCCTTTTGTTCCTGTGGCCATACTTCTCCAATCGCCGGTGCGTATTGCGGCCGTTGGAACGTCTTCTTCATCTACATCATCAAGATCAACAACTTGCTCTCTTGGAGAGCCATTAGTCTCATCAAATACAACGTCGCTAGAGACTTCAACCAAACCCGATGATTTGTTGAAGACCTTATACGCCTTTGTATTTGAGTCATAACCTAACAAAAACCCTTCTAAAACTTTGGGAGCAAACTTAGAATTTCTACCTTTCTTTACTTGAATGTAACATTTGCTCCCAAATACACGAAAGTAAGACACATTGGGTTTGTTACCGGTTAGAAGCTCATACGAAGTCTTCTTGAGGAGGCGATGAAGGTACACCCGGTTTATGGCGTGACAAGCCGTGTTCACGGCTTCCGACCAAAATCGCTCGGGCGTCTTGAATTCTCCAAGCATTGTCCTCGCCATGTCAATGAGCGTCCTGTTCTTCCTCTCTACCACACCGTTTTGCTGTGGTGTGTAGGGAGCGGAGAACTCGTGCTTGATCCCTTCCTCCTCAAGGTACTCCTCTACTTGAAGGTTCTTGAACTCGGACCCGTTGTCGCTCCTTATCTTCTTCACCTTGAGCTCAAACTCATTTTGAGCTCTCCTTAGGAAGCGCTTGAGGGTCCCTTGGGTTTCAGATTTATCCTGCAAAAAGAATACCCAAGTGAAGCGGGAAAAATCATCAACAATTACTAAACCATACTTACTTCCCCCGATGCTGAGGTAGGCGACGGGTCCGAAGAGGTCCATATGCAGCAGCTCCAGGGGTCTTGATGTAGTCATCACGTTCTTGATGTGATGAGCACTTCCCACTTGTTTACCTGCTTGACAAGCTGCACAAGGTCTATCTTTTTCGAAATGCACATTTGTTAGACCTAACACATGTTCTCCCTTTAGAAGTTTGTGAAGGTTCTTCATCCCAACATGTGCTAAGCGGCGATGCCACAGCCAGCCTATGCTAGTCTTAGCAATTAAGCATGCATCTAGACCGGCCTCCTCTTTTGCAAAATCAACTAAATAGAGTTTGCAGTCTAATACACCCTTAAAGGCTAATGAACCATCACTCCTTCTAAAGACAGACACATCTACATTTGTGAATAAGCAATTATATCCCATATTACAAAGCTGACTCACAGACAACAAGTTATAAACAAGCGACTCAACTAAGAACACATTAGAAATAGAGTGCTCGGATGAAATAGCAATCTTCCCTAGTCCTTTGACCTTGCCTTGATTCCCGTCACTAAATATGATTGAGTCTTGGGAATCTTTGTTCTTGACGTAGGAGGTGAACATCTTCTTCTCCCCCGTCATGTGGTTTGTGCATCCGCTGTCGATAATCCAGCTTGATCCCCCGGATGCATAAACCTGCAAGGCAAATTAGGCTTGGGTCTTAGGTACCCAACTCTTGTTGGGTCCTACAAGGTTAGTAACAATGGTCTTAGGGACCCAAATGCAAGTTTTGTTTCCCTTGCATTTTGTCCCTAATTTCCTAGCAATCACCTTCTTATCCTTTCTACAAATTTCAAAAGAAGCATTGCAAGCATGATAAGTTGTAGAAGGTCCATTAATTTTCCTAGGAACATGAGCAACATTTCTCCTAGGCATATGATGAATGACATTTCTCCTAGGCATATCTCTACCATGCACATAGGAAGAACTTGAAGCAAACATTGCATTTGAATCATAAGCATTACAACTCCTATCATGATGAACATTTCTAGAAAATTTTCTATCATAAATAAATGCATGATTCTTTTGAGCACTATTAGCCATAGGGGCCTTCCCTTTCTCCTTGGTGGAGATGGGAGCCTTATGACTTGTTAAGTTCTTGGCTTCCTTCTTAAAGCCAAGTCCATCCTTAATTGAGGGGTGTCTACCAATAGTGTAGGCATCCCTTGCAAATTTTAGTTTGTCAAATTCACTCTTGCTAGTCTTAAGTTGGGCATTAAGACTAGCCACTTCATCACTTAATTTTGCAATAGAAACTAGGTGTTCACTACAAGCATCAACATTAAAATCTTTACACCTATTGCAAATTACAACATGTTCTATACAAGAGTTAGATCTATTTGCTACTTCTAGTTTAGCGTTTAAATCATCATTAACACTTTTTAAACTAGAAATTGTCTCATGGCAAGTAGATAGTTCACAAGAAAGCATTTCATTCCTTTTAACCTCTAAAGCAAGAGATTTTTGTGCCTCTACAAATTTGTCATGTTCTTCATACAAAAGATCCTCTTGCTTTTCTAACAATCTATTTTTATCATTCAAAGCATCAATCAATTCATTAATCTTATCAATTTTAGATCTATCTAAGCCCTTGAACAAACTAGAGTAATCTATTTCATCATCGCTAGATTCATCATCACTAGGAGAAGCATAAGTAGACTTTCGAGTACATACCTTCTTCTCCTTCGCCATGAGGCACGTGTGACGCTCGTTGGGGAAGAGGGATGATTTGTTGAAGGCTAATGTGGCGAGTCCTTCGTTGTCGGAGTCGGACAAGGAGCAATCCGAATCCCACTCCTTTCCAAGATGTGCCTCGCCCTTTGCCTTCTTGTAGTTCTTCTTCTTTTCCCACTTTCCACTCTTCTTTTCCTGGTCACTCTCATTATCGGGACAATTAGCGATAAAGTGACCAATCTTACCACATTTGAAGCAGGAGCGCTTCCCCTTCATCTTGTTCTTGTTGGGGTGCTCCTTGCGACCCTTTAGCACCGTCTTGAACCGTTTGATGATGAGGGACATTTCTTCCTCATTAAGCCCGGCCGCCTCAACTTGCGCCACCTTGCTAGGTAGCGCCTCCTTGCTCCCTGTTGCTTTGAGAGCCATGGTTTGAGGCTCGTGGATTGGGCCATTCAATGCATCGTCGACGTATCTTGCCTCCTTGATCATCATCTGCCCGCTTACAAACTTCCCAAGTACTTCTTCGGGCGACATCTTGGTGTACCTAGGATTCTCACGAATATTGTTTACAAGATGTGGATCAAGGACAGTAAAAGACCTTAGCATTAGATGGACGACGTCGTGGTCCGTCCATCGTGTGCTTCCATAGCTCCTTATTTTGTTGATGAGGGTCTTGAGCCAGTTGTACGTTTGGGTTGGCTCCTCTCCCCTGATCATTGTGAATCTCCCAAGTTCGCCCTCCACCAACTCCATCTTGGTGAGCATGGTGACGTCATTTCCCTCATGTGATATCTTGAGGGTGTCCCATATCTGCTTGGCATTGTCCAAGCCGCTCACCTTATTGTATTCTTCCCTGCACAGAGATGCTAAAAGGACAGTAGTAGCTTGTGCATTTTTATGGATTTGTTCATTGATAAACAAAGGACTATCCGTGCTATCAAATTGCATTCCATTTTCTACTATCTCCCATATACTCGGATGGAGAGAGAACAAGTGACTACGCATTTTGTGACTCCAAAATCCGTAGTCCTCCCCATCAAAGTGTGGAGGTTTGCCAAGAGGAATGGAAAGCAAATGTGCATTTGAACTATGCGGAATATGAGAATAATCGAAAGAGAAGTTTGAATTAACCGTCTTCTTTTTCTCGTAGTCGTTGTCGTCGTCCTTTTAGGAAGAGGAAGATTTGTCGCTGTCGTAGTAGACTATCTCCTAAATGCGCCTTGTTTTCTTCTTCTTCCCGTCTTTTCTTTTGTGGCCCGAGCCCGAGTCAGTAGGCTTGTCATCTTTCGGCTCGTTGACGAAGGACTCCTTCTCCTTATCATTGATCACAATCCCCTTGCCCTTAGGATCCATCTCTTCGGGCGATTAGTCCCTTCGTGAAGAGAACGGCTCCGATACCAATTGAGAGCACCTAGGGGGGTGAATAGGTGATCCTGTAAAAACTTGAAACTTAATCCACAAAACTTGATTAAGAGTTAGCACAATAAGGCCAAGTGGCTAGAGAAGAGTTCTTGCACAACACAATAACCACAAGAAGATCAACACAGAGATTGCACAGTGGTTTATCCCGTGGTTCGGCCAAGTCCAACACTTGTCTACTCCACGTTGTGGCGTCCCAACGGACGAGGGTTGCACTCAACCCCTTTCAAGCGGTCGAAAGACCCACTTGAATACCACGGTGTTTTGCTTTCACTTTACTATATCCCGCTTGCGAGGAATCTCCACAACTTGGAGCCTCTCGCCCTTACACTTTGATTATCACAAAGAAGCACAGAAGTAAGGATGGGATGAGCAACACACACAAGACACAAAATCAGAGCAACACACGCACACAAGTCACAAATCGAGCTCTCAACACAACTCAAAGAGTTCTCTACTCAAATGGAGCTCTAATTGCTATCACAAAGAATCGAATGCGCGGAATTGAAGTCTTGGTGCTTAGGAATGCTTAGAGAATGCTTGGTGTACTCCTCCATGCGCCTAGGGGTCCCTTTTATAGCCCCAAGGCAGCTAGGCGCCGTTGAGAGCATTCCAGGAAGGCAATTCTTGCCTTCTGTCGCCTGGCGCACCAGACACTATCTGGTGCGGATTTCTTTCCTTCTTTGGCGCAGCCGACCGTTGAAGATCCAGAGCCGTTGGCGCACCGGACACAGTCCGGTGCACACCGGACAGTCCGGTGCACACCAGACAGTCCGGTGCCCCCTTCTGACCGTTGGCTCGGCCATGCGTCGCGTGCGGATTACGCGGCCGACCGTTGGACCAGTCGACGGTTGGCTCACCGGACAGTCCGGTGCACCACCGGACAGTCCGGTGATTTATAGCCGTACGCCGTTAATCGCTTCCCGAGAGCGACGACTTCGCCTGTGAATGGCTCACCGGACAGTCCGGTGAACCACTGGACAGTCTGGTGATTTATAGCCATACGCCGTTGATCGCTTCCCGAGAGGAGCCAGTTGACAGTCGCCAGCCTGGCGCACTGGACACTGTCTGATGCTCCACCGGACACTGTCCGGTGCACCACCGGACAGTCCGGTGCACCCAGACTGTGCAGAGTTTTGGCTGCATAGCCAAGTCTTTTCCAAATTGATCTTTTCCTGTTTCTAGCACTTAGACACAATACATTAGTCTCCAAAACAATGTACTAAGTCTTAGAAACATACCTTTACTCTTGATTTGCACTTTGTCCATCAATTGGCATAGATTAGCACTTAAGCCTTTGTGTTGGCACTCAATCACCAAAATACTTAGAAATGGCCCAAGGGCACATTTCCCTTTCAGGTGGTTTAAGAGGAGCCACACAACGAGGAGTTTGATCTGATCTAGGTGGCGTCTCCCAGTTGACTTATTGGCGCCAAGGATGGACCTTAGTTCATTTTATATTTATCTTTTATTTTGTAAGACTTCCGCAATGTAATAATTACTCTGATGTTATTGTGACATTTATCTCTATACACTCTGTTATTGTGTATGTTGTCTTCTTTGGCGCATGTAAGAGATGTACCCAGCTTTGTCCCTTAAATCCAGGTGTGACAGAAGTGTTATCATAGGAAATGTTGACTGTAGGACGAAACATAGATAGAAATGGACAAAACACTTACCTACTTACCTTACTCTGATTCTTTCTATACTTATCTTATCTTGATCCTGTCTAACCTTTTGTTGTTCTACTCTGATTACTCTTATCTCTTCTACTCTAAGACAAGATGGATTTCACACCTTGGAATCCTACATTTATGACCTTTTTATGAGATAGGAGACCTAAGACAAAATTAAAACTATTTTCTCTATTTAAAAATGTTGGTTGAATTGTTCTGATGATAAATGCCTGATTTGCTTCTTTGATTGATTGAAACATTATAGATGGACATCTTAGCATGTACCACCATAAGGTAATGTATTAGCTTTAGAAAGTAACTCACTAATCTACTTAGCTAATAAATCCCCCAAATTAACCTGATTCGTAATTACTTGCCTTGTCTATAATTCTTTCTTACCATATGTTTCTAACTCAAATGGTCAATACCAGGAAGGGTGGTAGAATTAATCTACCTCCCAATCGACACAGTCGGAGGATATTTAGACAACCACAACAAAAGCTGAGATGGATCCTCCAAATCCTCCACCGGCCGGAGCTAATCTCGCAGTTGCAGCCCAGATGCGGATAATGCAACAGATGGTTGATACTATGGCGGATATGCACGCGCAGATGCGGCTGGAACGCCAAGAGATGCGCTAAGAGCGAGAGATGCGCCAGGAGCGAAGGGCGCAACAGCAGCAAGCACCACTGCCACCACCACCACCACCAGTTCCACCTAGGACAAGCACCGGGAGTTCATGAGCCATAAGCCACAGACGTTCGCCAGTTCTCTAGATCCTCTACACACTGATGATTGGCTGAAGTCTATGGAGAAGATGTTGAATATTGCACAATGCTCTGACCTGGAGAAGGTTCTATATGCTTCTGGTTGTATGACAGGTCCTGCTGCTGATTGGTGGGATTCTTACACTGCTACCCACGATGCTGCTGATACTATCACATGGACAGAGTTCACTACGTAGTTCAGGAACTATCATATACCAGCTAGACTGATGAAGGTTAAGAAGAAAGAATTTCTGTCGCTGAAGCAGGGGAGCATGTCAGTCAGTGAGTACCGCGACAGGTTTATCCAGCTATCCAGATATGCACCTGATAAAGTTGCTGAAGATGAGAGGAAGCAAGAGCACTTTATTGAAGGACTCAATGGACCTCTGCAGTATGCTCTAGTGGCTCATACATTTCCATCATTCTAGGGGCTGCTTGACAAGGCCCTAGCTATTGAACACAAGCGTGTTCAGCTGGGAGATCTAAAGAGGAAGGCTATATCCCAAGGTCAGGGAAGCAGCAACATTCGTCCTCGCTACGTTCCACCCTAGGGAACACCAGTTCACACTAGAGGAGGCCAGCGCCCAGCTCAGCACACACCTCAGGGGACTCCACCGACTCGTCAGGCTGCCCCCACTGACACCCCGGCGAAATTCTTAGGACAGAGTGCTGGTACCACATGTATAAGTGTGGTAAGACTTGTCATTATGCTAATGTTTGTCCTCAGAGGAGTGCTACTACACCTGTGCAGAACAAGCAGCAGACTCTGGGATCTGGCAAGGGATTCTCTATTGCCAGGGTTAATCAAGTCGGCGCTGATGCTACTGCTGAAGGAGCTCGCACTTGATATGTTTTATATTAATGCAATTTCTGCAACAATATTATTTGATTCTGGTGCTACACATTCATTTATGTCTGCTCAATATGCCAACACAAATGAGTTACCACTGCGAAATATGAAAACACCAATGATAGTAATTACACCAAAAGGGCCTGTTGAGGCAAATCATATGACACATAAATTGACATTGACAATTATGGGAAGAGAATTCTGGGCTACCCCTATAATACTAGAGGAAAGCAGTATAGATCTGATCCTTGGTATGTCATGGTTAAGAAAGGCAAAGGTCATTATACAATGTGGTAGGGGTACTGTAGAACTCACCAGCCCTAAGGGAGAAAGATTTAAAGTTGAAATTGCAGTAACTACCGCTACCAGACTTGCAGCATTCTTAGTAGATGGGAAGTTTGTTGGTGACAACATTCATGTGGTTAGAGATTTTTCGGATGTCTTTCCATAGGAGTTACTAGGGATGCCACCAGATAGGGAAGTTGAGTTTGTCATCGATCTCTTACCTGGGACTGCTCCTATTTCTAAACGGCCATACAGGATGTTTGTACAAAAGAAAGATGGATCGCAAAGGATGTGTGTGGATTATAGATCTCTTAATGATGTTATTGTGAAGAATAAGTATCTGTTGCCCCGCATTGAGGATTTATTTGATCAGATGAGAGGTACTAGGGTATTCTCGAAGATTGATCTCCGATCGGGTTACCATCAAATGAAGATTAGGCCATCTGATATTCCCAAGACGGCTTTCTTGACCCGATATGGTTTATATGAGTTCACAGTTATGTCATTTGAACTAACTAATGCACTAGCCTATTTTATGAATCTGATGAATAAGGTGTTTATGGAGTATCTTGATAGATTCGTCGTGGTATTCATAGACGATATTCTTATTTATTCCAAGAGTGATAGTGATCATGAGGAACATCTAAGATTGGTGCTACAAAAGCTAAGGGATAATCAACTCTACGCCAAGTATAGTAAATGCGAGTTCTAGATTGACGAGGTGCCATTCCTTGGACATATCATTTCTAATGGTGGAATATCAGTGGATCCTGATAAAGTCAAGGAGATAATGGCGTGGAGCATACCCACTACAGTTTCGGAGATCCAGAGTTTCTTGGGACTTGCAGGCTATTATCGAAGATTTATTGAAGGATTCTCTAAGATTGCTAAGCCTATGACCTCGCTTCCGGAGAAGGGAAGAGAGTTCAAGTGGGACTCGAAGTGCCAAGATAGCTTTGATCAATTAAAGATGAGATTGATGTCACCCCCAGTGTTGGTTATGCCAGATCTACAGAAGGGATTTGACATCTATTGTGATGCATGTGGCCAAGGCTTGGAATGTGTGCTCATGCAAGAAGGACATGTGATTGCCTACGCATCTCATTAGTTGCGGAAACATGAGTTGAACTACCCCACTCATGACTTAGAACTGATAGCTGTAGTGCATGCGCTAAAGATATGGAGACATTATATTATGGGAACCAAGTGCCAAGTGTACACCGATAATAAGAGTTTGAAGTATATATTCACTCAGAAGGATCTCGACCTTAGGCAACGCCGATGGTTGGAACTCATAAAAGATTATGACTTGGAGATTCACTATCACCCGAGTAAGGCGAATCTGGTTGCAGATGCCTTGAGTCGGAAGGAACACGTCCATGCAGCTATTGTGGCCCAGATACCTGATGAGATTGTTGAGGATTTCAGGAGACTCAACCTGGGGATAGTTGCTCACACTGAAGGAGTTACTATTGATGTGGAACCCACCTTGGAGCAAGAAATCCGCAAAGGTCAGATTGGTGATGCTAAAATACAAGAGATAAAGGATCTTATTACTGAAGGTAGAGGTCCAGAATGCACGGAGGATGAGCAAGGCACAGTATGGTTCAAGAATCAGATATGTGTTCCTAAGATTGATAGCCTTCATGAGACTATATTGAAGGAAGCCAATGATTCTGATTACTCTGTTCACCCTGGTAGCACTAAGATGTATCAGGATTTGAAGCAGAAATACTGGTGGTATGGATTGAAGAGAGATGTGGCTACACATGTGGCTATGTGTGATGTGTGTCAAAGAGTCAAAGCTGAACATCAAAGACCAGCTAGATTATTGCACCCGTTGAAGATACCCGAATGGAAGTGGGAAGAAATTGGCATGGATTTCATTACTGGATTGCCTCGCACCTCGAAAGGATATGATTCTATATGGGTGATTATGGATAGACTAAGCAAAGTGGCACATTTCATTCCGGTCAAGACTACTTATAAAGGCTCTCAACTAGCAGAGATATATATGGCTCGGATTGTGTGTTTACACGGAGTACCAAAGAAGATCGTTTCTGATCGAGGTTCACAGTTTACCTCAAGATTTTGGAGAAGCTTTCATGAGAATATGAATACAAAGTTGAACTTTAGTACGTCCTATCACCCTCAGATAGATGGACAGACTGAAAGGACTAATCAAGTACTGGAGGATATGTTGAGAGCTTGTGCCCTTCAGCATGGCAGTAGTTGGGATAGAAGTCTACCATATGCCGAGTTCTCATATAATAATAGTTACCAGGCTAGTCTGAAGATGTCACCATTTGAAGCTCTATATGGCAGGAAATGCAAGACTCCTCTATATTGGGATCAGACTGGAGAAAGATAGTTCTTTGGGCCTAAACTTATTCAAGAGGCAGAAGAACAAGTCCGTATAATCCGGGATAATTTGAGGGTAGCTCAAACCAGGCAATAGAGCTATGCTGATAATAGAAGAAGACCACTCGAGTTTGAGAAGGTGACCATGTGTACCTCAAGGTGTCACCACTTCGTGGAGTGAGGAGATTCAAAGTCAAAGGCAAATTGTCCCCTCGCTTTATTGGACCATTCAGAATCTTTAGAGGAGTTGGGGAGATGGCATACCAACTCGAGCTACTTGATAATCTATCTTATGTGCATAATGTATTCCATGTGTCTCAACTTAAGAAGTGTCTCCGTGTTCCTGAGGAACAATTACCAATGGAAGAGCTCAGTGTTCAGGGTGATTTGACTTATACGGAATATCCTATCAAGATTCTTGATACTTTGACTCGAGTTACAAGAAATAAAGTGATAAAGATGTGCAAAGTACAATGGAGTCACCATGGAGAAGAGCTTCACATAGATTTTCCCCATCTTTTCCCTAGTCCTTCTTAAATCTCGAGGACGAGATTCTTGTTAAGGGGTAGGATTTGTAATACCCAATTTGTAAGAGATAATATAAAAGGAGAAAAGTTATTTCCTTTATTTATATGTGTGTGTTGTATCTATTTACCATCACAAGTGAACACCATATTTAAAAAACAAATAATTAATAAAAGACATACCACTAAATTGTGCATCATGATGGAGTTTTGCTTGTTTGTGCACTTGATAATAAAATAATAATAAGAGAAATATAATAATGAGAGGGAAATTTGAATTTGAACCAAAGGTGCACTTTAGGGAATTGAGAACAATATAAATAAAGTAGGATATAAAAATTATATAGCACAAAATAAATTTATAAATAAATAAATTCATCATCCTTTGGGTATGTCCAAATGGTACTTTTAATCCAAGGATAATTTATCGCAAGATTTGAAGTTGAAATTTTGTCGGGTACCGTAATTAGGGGTACCCCCAACACTCCTAAACACGGCTGGAAAACGTCTTCAGAACGAACATGAAGACTGATAAGCATGGTTCAAATCAAGGCCTCGTCTGCCAAGGGACGCGATCTCACCTCGCCCGAGCCCGGCCTCGGGCGGGCACAGTAGTCCCGGGCGGATTCATGCCTCGCCCGAGGGCCTCCACAGGCAGTGGGCGCACCCTCGGCTCGCCCGAAGCCAAGCTCAGGCAAACTTTGTCGTGCAGCGACCTCGGCCAAATCGCCTTAACAACCGACCGTATCGCATGCGCATTTAATGCGGGGATCGCCTGGCACCTTATCCTGACACGTGCGCCTCAGTCCGCAAGGTCGAAGTGACCGCAGTCACTTCGCCCTTTCACTGACTGTTCTGACAGGAAAACAGCACTGTTCACCCTGCTCCGGCTACTGTGCCAACCACTAGGGTAAGACTAACAACAGTAAGTCATGGCCTCTCCCCAGTTCAGCCTCGGGCACAATAGGGAGCTCCACCTCGCCCGACCCCAGGCCTCGGTCTCAGCCTCGGCCTCGGGGGAAGTTCTCCACCTCGCCCAACCTCGGCCTTGGGAGGAGTCGCCGCCTCGCCCGACCTTGGCCTCGGACCGACTACGCTATAGGGGATACATCATTACCCTGCCTCTAGCTAGCCGCCTCAGGCTACAAAGGAACAAGACCGGAGTCACATCTAGATTACTCCGGCAACAGGTAATGATGGTTCCCCGCATGCGTCCATGATGTCAATAGTCCACAAGCTCTCTACGAAGGCAAAGAAACGTCAGCAGGACCCAGGGCAATGATGGTTCCCCGCATGCGTCCATGATGTCAATAGTCCACAAGCTCTCTACGAAGGCAAAGAAACGTCAGCATGTGACCAAATAGTTTCTAGAATTTATTGTGACCAAATAGTTTCTCCAAATAGTTTCTAGAATTTATTGTGACCAAAATTGACTATAATTTCTTATCTAGTATTTTTATCACCAACGTGTGACCAAAATAGTTGTACCCCCTCTGCAGAGTGTAAAACTGATATATCAGCCGTGCTCCCGGTTATGAGCGACCTGGACTCCTCACATGATAATTGAACTTAAAGATGGACATAAATTGAGATCCGATGATCTGTCAATAATTTGCTTAAGTGGTTTCACTTAAGTGTTTTTGTTATATTCATATTCCTTTGTTTAATTGAGATATTTGGGATTCACTCTTATTAGTAAGACAGGTGTTGTTAATAAAATGTTGACCAACTAAAATGCTTACTGCTCAACCTTAGCCTCACCTTGTTATACCTGCATTAATTTTTCCCTCACTTGCTGAGCCCCGACCATAAGTGAGCTCACCCTTGCTAATATTTTGATCAGAGGGTGATGCTGGAGACTTTGATGGAGAATTTATCGACGAGGAATTCTAAGTCTAACGATGCGCCGGTCAACTTCCTGTGGAAGATTGCCCAGTTGTTTATTTCCGCTTTACTTTGATATGATACTTGTTTAAGACACAATGTTTCAGATGATGTAATAAAGTTTTATACTCTCTTTACGCCTTTATTGCATTGTCTTTTGATATATTACACTTGTGACGTCAACATATGTGTGGAAATGGATCCTGGCACACATATGGTATGCGCTCGGTTCTACCCCCCTGGAACCGGGTGTGACAGACGTCTAGCGCCGCATTATTGACGATGCCAGGGCAATGCTGCCCCCAGCCATCAACGGGGCCGGCCAGGACCTGGCTGCAGCGGCGGTATTGCTTCGAACGATGCCGGAGCCATCCACCACCGAAGGGCGATGTATCCAGGGCAAACTCAAGAACCTCCTGGAAAACGCCGCAGCCCGACGAGCCGAGAGCTCCGCCTCCCGAAGGCGAGGGTGCCCCTCGGTGCATCACGTAGCGTCCTCCTGACACACGCACGAGGCCTCGGTCCACACCGAGCCTACAAGAGACGAGACACCTACAGCCAGGGATCGCCTCAGCGACAATCAACGCCGTCGCGACCGTTGAGCCCGCCTCGAGGAAAAGGTGCACCGAGGCTACCACCCCAGGCACGGGGGACGCTACGACAGTCAGGAGGATCAGAGCCCCTCACCCGAACCACCAGGCCCGCGGGTCTTTAGCCGAGCCATACGACGAGCGCCGTTCCCGGCCCGGTTCCGGGCCCCGACTACCATCACCAAGTACTCGGGGGAGACGAGGCCAGAGTTGTGGCTCACGGATTACCGGCTGGCGTGCCAGTTGGGAGGGACGGACGACGACAACCTCATCATCCACAACCTCCCCCTTTTCCTCTCTGACGCTGCCCAGGCCTGGCTGGAGCATCCGGCCCCTGCGTAGATCTTCGGCTGGGACGACCTAGTCAAGGCCTTCGCTGGAAATTTCCAAGGTACGTACGTGCGCCCTGGGAACTCATGGGACCTCCGGAGTTGCTGCTAGCAGCCCGGGGAATCCCTGCGAGAGTACATCTGACGGTTTTCAAAGCAGTGCACCGAGTTGCCTAACATCACTGACTCGGACGTCATCGGGGCATTCCTCGCCGGCACCACTTGCCGGGACCTGGTAAGCAAACTGGGGCGCAAGACACCCACCAAGGCAAGCGAATTGATGGACATAGCCACCAAGTTCGCCTCTGTCCAGGAGGCGGTCGAAGCCATCTTCCGGAAGGACAAGCAGCCTCAGGGAAGGCAGAAGGAAGACGACCCCGAGGCGTCCATCCAGCGTGGCACGAAGAAGAAGAAGACCAGGAAGAAGGCGCAAGCGAAGCGCAACGCCGTCAAAGCGGACCTCGTCGCCACTGCCGAGCACAGGAATCCTTGGAAGCCTCCCGGAGGGTCCAACGTGTTCGACAAAATGCTCAAGGAGTCATGCCCCTATCACAGGGGTCCCGTCAAGCACACCCTGGAAGAGTGCGACATGCTCCGGCGTTACTTCAATAAGGCTGGACCCTCGACGGAGGACGGCAAGGACCATGGCAAAAACAAGAAAGGAGGTGACGGGGAAGAAGAGTTCCCAGAGGTCCACAACTGCTTCATGATCTACGGTGGGCAAATGGTGGATGCCTCGGCTCGACACCGCAAGCAGGAGCGCCGGAGGTCTGCTCGGTGAAGGTAGCAACACCAGTCTACCTAGACTGGTCCGACAAGCCCATCACCTTCGACCAAGGCGACCACCCCGACTACGTGCCGAGCCCAGGAAGATACCCGCTCGTCGTCGACCCAATCATCGGCAATGTTAGGCACTCCAAGGTCCTCATGGACGGAGGCAGCAGCCTCAACATCATCTACGCCGAGACCCTAGAGCTCTTGGGGGTTGATCGGTCCGAGATCCGAGCTGGTGCAGCACCCTTCCACGGGATTGCACCCGAAAAGCGTATCCTGCCCCTCGGACAGATTGACTTGCCCGTCTGCTTCGGAACTCCCTCCAACTTCCGAAAGGAAACCCTCACCTTTGAGGTAGTCGGGTTCCGAGGGACCTATCACGCGGTGCTAGGAAGACCGTGCTACGCCAAGTTCATGGTCATCCCCAACTACACTTACCTCAAGCTCAAGATGCCTGGCCCCAAGGGAGTCATCACCGTTGGACCCACGTACCGCCATGCTTACGAGTGCGACGTGGAATGCGTGGAGTACGCCGAAGCCCTCGCTGAGTCTGAAGCCCTCATCGCCGACCTAGATTGCCTCTCCAAAGAGGCGCCCGACACAAAGCGACACGTCGGCAACTTCGAGCCATCCGAAGCAGTCAAATCTGTCTCTCTCGACCCCAGCAACGACGCCAGCAAGAAAGTTAGGATCGGCTCCAAGCTCGACCCCAAATAGGAAGCATTGCTCGTCGACTTTCTCCGCGCAAACGCCGAAGTTTTTGCGTGGAGTCCCTCGGACATGCCGGGCATACCGAGGGATGTCGCCGAGCACTCACTGGACATCCGAGCCGGAACCCGACCCGTGAAACAGTACCTGCGCCGTTTTGATGAAGAAAAGCGCAGAGCCATAGGCGAGGAGGTCCACAAGCTAATGGCTGCAGGGTTCATCAAAGAGGTATTCCATCCAGAATGGTTAGCTAACCCTATACTTGTAAAGAAAAAAGGTGGGAGGTGGAAGATGTGTGTAGACTACACTGGGCTAAATAAAGCATGCCCCAAGGTTCCCTACCCTCTGCCTTGCATCGATCAAATTGTGGACTCCACCGCTGGGTGCGAAACCCTGTCTTTCCTCGATGCCTACTCAGGCTATCACCAAATCAAGATGAAAGAATCTAACCAGCTCGCGACTTCTTTTATCACACCTTTTGGCATGTATTGCTACACTACTATGCCATTTGGTTTGAGGAATACGGGCGCAACATACCAGAGGTGCATGAACCATGTGTTCGAAGAGCACATCGGCAGAACGGTCGAGGCTTACGTTAATGACATCGTTGTCAAAACAAGGAAAGCCTCCGACCTCCTCTCTGACCTTGAGGTAACATTCAGGTGCCTAAAAGCAAAGAGCGTAAAACTCAATCTTGAGAAGTGTGTCTTCGGAGTCCCCCGAGGCATGCTCCTAGGGTTCATCGTCTCCGAACGAGGCATCGAGGCCAACCTGGAGAAAATCGTGGCCATCACCAACATGGGACCCATCAAAGATTTGAGAGGAGTACAAAGGGTCATGGGATGCCTTGCGGCTCTGAGCCGCTTCATCTCACGCCTTGGCGAGAAAGGATTGCCCTTGTACCGCCTCTTAAGGAAGGCCGAGCGCTTCACTTGGACTCCCGAGGCCGAAGAAGCCCTCAGAAACTTAAAGGCACTCCTTACCAATGCGACCATCTTGGTGCCCCCCGTTGCAGAAGAAGCTCTCTTGATTTACGTCGCCGCAACCACTCAGGTGGCCAGCGCTGCGGTCGTAGTCGAGAGACGAGAAGAAGGGCATGAACTGCTCATCCAGAGGCCAGTCTACTTCATCAGCGAAGTGCTATCCGAGACCAAAATCTGCTACCCGCAAATCCAGAAGCTGCTGTACGCAGTGATTCTGACACGGTGGAAGCTGCGACACTACTTCGAGTCTCATCCGGTTACTGTGGTGTCATCTTTCCCCCTGGGAGAGATCATCCAGTGCCGAGAGGCCTCGGGTAGGATAGCAAAATGGGCAGTGGAACTCATGGGCGAAACACTTTCATTTGCACCTCGGAAGGCCATAAAATCCCAAGTCTTGGCCGACTTCCTGGCTGAATGGACAGACACCCAGTTGCCAATGGCCCCAATCCAGGCCGAACTTTGGACCATGTACTTCGATGGGTCGTTGATGAAAACTAGAGCAGGCACGGGCTTGCTCTTCATCTCACCCCTCGGAGAACATGTGCGTTACGTAATACGCCTCCATTTTTCAGCGTCAAACAACGTGGCCGAATACGAGGCCTTGGTTAATGGGTTGCGCATCGCCATTGAGCTAGGGGTTCGGTGCCTCGATGCTCGTGGTGACTCGTAGCTCGTTATTGACCAAGTCATGAAGAACTCACACTGCCGCGACCAAAAAATGGAGGCCACTGTGACGAAGTTCGGCACTTGGAAGATAAGTTCTACGGGCTAGAACTCAACCATGTTGCTCAACGGTACTACGAGACTGCAGATGAGCTGGCTAAGATAGCCTCGGGACGAACAACGGTTCCCCTGAATGTCTTCTCCAGGGACATATATCAGCCATCCATCAAACTCAACGACGCGCCCGAACCCGAGGAGACCTCGGCCGACCCGAGGTACCCTCGGCCGGCGAAGATGAGGTCCTGCGTGTCGAGGTGGAGCGGAATGGGGTCACACCAGTCCCAAACTGGCAGACCCCGTACCTGGAATATCTCCTCCGGGGAGAGCTGCCCCTCGACAAGGCCGAAGCTCGGCGACTGGCTCGGTGCGCCAAGTCGTTCGTTTTGCTGGGTGATGAAAAGGAGTTGTACCATTGCAGCCCCTCAGGCATTCTCCAACGATGCATATCGGTCGCCCAAGGACAGGAGCTGTTGCAAGAAATACACTCGGGGGCTTGCGGTCACCATGCGGCGCCTCGAACCCTCGTGGGAAACGCTTTCCGACAAGGTTTCTACTGGCCGACCGCAGTGGCAGACGCCACTAGGATTGTACGCTCCTACCGAGGGTGTTAATTCTACGCGAGACAAACACACCTGCCTACTCAGGCTCTACAAACAATACCTATCACTTGGCCATTTGCTGTGTGGGGTCTGGACCTCGTTGGTCCCTTGTAGAAGGCACCCGGGGGCTTCACGCACCTGCTGGTTGCCATCGACAAATTCTCCAAGTGGATCGAAGTCCGACCCTTGACCAGCATCAGGTCCGAGCAGGCTATGGCATTCTTTACAAATATCATCCACTGCTTTGGGATCCCAAACTCTATCATCACCGACAACGGCACGCAGTTCACTGGGAAAAAGTTCCTAGACTTCTGCGAAGACCACCACATCCGTGTGGACTGGGCCGCCGTAGCTCACCCAATGACAAATGGGCAAGTGGAGCGCGCCAATGGCATGATTTTGCAGGGGCTAAAACCAAGGATCTACAATGACCTGAACAAGTTTGGCAAGCGGTGGATAAAAGAGCTACCCTCGGTGCTTTGGAGTCTGAGGACGACGTCGAGCCGGGCCACGGGTTTCTCACCATTTTTCCTAGTCTATGGGGCCGAGGCCATCCTACCCACGGACATAGAATACGGCTCCCCAAGGACAAAGGCATACGATGACCAAAACAACCAAACCAGCTGAGAAGATTCATTGGACCAGCTAGAAGAGGCTCGGGACGTAGCCTTGCTACACTCAGCGTGGTATCAGCAGTCCCTACGACGCTACCACGCCCGAAGGATTCGGCCCCGAGGTTTCCAGGTGGGAGATCTGGTGCTTCGGCTACGACAAGACGCCCGAGGGCGCCACAAGCTTACTCCTCCCTGGGAAGGGCCATTCATCATCGCCAAAATTTTGAAGCCCGGGACATACAAGCTGGCCAACGATCAAGGCAAGGTCTACAACAACACTTGGAACATCAAACAGCTACGTCGTTTTTACCCTTAAAATGTTTCAAGTCGTTTATGTACCTCGGTCCCTTTACATGTACAAATAAAAAGTCTAGATGTCAAGGGAGGATCGGCCTTGCCTCAGCAAAAACCGACCCTCCCTCGGGGGCTAGAAGGGGGGAACCCCCTCTGCGTCAAAATTTTCCTCGAAAAAGTTTTCTACCAAAACGTCTTTCATGCCTTTCGACTATGTCGATAGCGGAATCCCAAAAACGAGCGAGTGAGACCTTGAACAGCAAGGCCGACCGAGCCGAGGGACTCCTACGCCTCCAGGATACGGATACCTCACTCATCACCTTCCGCGAAAGGCAGCTCACGATCGGATAAGTGATTCTACTACCGAACAAGTCCTAACGCTCGGGTAGAAAACGACTTTTGTACCATTTCAACTATATCGATAACAGAATCCTAAAAACGAGCGAGAGAGACCTTGAACGGCAAGGCCGACCGAGCCGAGGGACTCCTATGCCTCCGGGATACGGATACCTCACTCGTCACCTTCAACGAAGGGTAGCTCACGCTCGGATAAGTGACTCTGCTACCGAACAAGTCCTAATGCTCGAAACAAGAGGAAAGGAAATGCAGCTTTAAACTCCAACATTGAAAATGTTTAGGCCTCAGTGGCCGCAAGAAACATACGCATACTTAAAACAAACTGTTCCTATAGGCTTGCATCCTCTCCTAAAGCGGATGGGGAGCCCTCTCCCACGGCATAAAGATGACGCACCCGTGTTCCGTTCCTCGAACGACTCGTGCACGCGCAACAGATGCCCCGCGAATCGCCCGTCCCGTCGCATTAACTCCCTGGCAGGGCAAGCGACACCTCTGGCAGGTGAAGCGGGCGCCGTTTCACCTCCGTCATGATGACCGCGTCAAAAAAGGTGTGCCGCATTATTTAAATTCATATCCTTTTCCTTTTCCTCTCTCTCTCTTGCCACAGGGATCGGGAAAGGGGATATTTCGAAAAAGGATCCTTCTCAGCGAAGGAAACGGGCCCCGAGCCCTCCTACTGATCAGGGGTTCAAAGGTTGTGCCCTGCGGGGTTCGGCAACCGCCCCAGAGCACTCGGGCTCTGAGCCCTTTACTGATCAGGGGTTCGAAGGCTGGCCCCTCGGAAGAGTTCGACAGCCGCCCCAGAGCACGCAGAGTTAGGGATGACCCTAGGTACGTCCGTTACATGGCCGAGGCTCGGGCTATGCTCCTGAGGTACCCTAGGACATTTCCGAGACCAGTGGGAACGATTTGTAATGGAATCCCACCGGAGGGAGGCACCGAGCCCTCGGACCCTATCAAATGGGTCTGGGTCCAGCAAATCACCTGCAGGTACTTTTGGAGCACGCCTCTGGGCCACTAGCCGACCCTTATCGAACTAGGCTGGGCGTCCACTCGGATCACCCGATAGCAACTCACTGGAAACACCGTGTTCGGTGCCCTCCGAAGGTAACATGACGCTTCCCCCCTTCCTCCTTGCAGAAAGGCGACGAAGGGGCATACAACAAAAGTCGAGACGATCCTTGATCATCCTCTCGCTCCGTGCAGAGGCTCGGAGGATGCTCTCGCACCAGGCTACGACCAAATTGTCGACCACGTCGACAAAACAGCTTGAAAACTCGGAGCCTGACCATGCACCCAGGCTACGGCCAGGCCGCATGAGGAAACAACAAGGCCGACCGAGGCATCACAAAAAGAATTAAGACCTCAGAGGAGTCAAACCACTCCTCCGAGGCCTCGGGGGCTACACCCGACGGGTGCGCTCGCGCGCACCCATCGGAACAAAATATAACCAAGAAAGGCTGGTCCCCTTGCAAAAAATCCGGCAGAACCTCCAAGCGAGTACTACACTCCCTTCGAGGCTCGGGGGCTACTGTCGGGTACCGTAATTAGGGGTACCCCCAACACTCCTAAACACGGCTAGAAAACGTCTTCAGAACAAACCATGAAGACTGATAAGCACGGTTCAAGTCAAGGCCTTGTCTACCAAGGGACACGATCTTGCCTCGCCCGAGCCCGGCCTCGAGCGGGAACAGTAGTCCCGGGAGGATTCACGCCTCGCCCGAGGGCCTCCACAGGCAGTGGGCGCACCCTCGGCTCGCCCGAAGCCAAGCTCAGGCAAACTTTGCTGTGCAGCGACCTCGGCCAAATCGCCTTAACAACCGACCGTATCGCATGCGCATTTAATGCGGGGATCGCCTGACACCTTATCCTGACACGTGCGCCTCAGTCCGCAAGGTCGAAGTGACCGCAGTCACTTCGCCCTTTCACTGACTGTTCTGACAGGAAAACAGCACTATTCGCCCCGCTCCGGCTACTGTGCCAACCACCAGGGTAAGACTAACAACAGTAAGTCACGGCCTCTCCCGAGTTCAGCCTCGGGCACAATAGGGAGCTCCGCCTCGCCTGACCCCAGGCCTCGGTCTCAGCCTCAGCCTCGGGGGAAGTTCTCCGCCTCGCCCGACCTCGGCCTCGGGCGGAGTCGCCGCCTCGCCCGACCTTGGCCTCGGACCGACTACGCTATAGGGGATACATCATTACCCTACCTCTAGCTAGCCGCCTTAGGCTACGAAGGAATAAGACCGGAGTCACATCTAGATTACTCCGGCAACAGGTAATGATGGTTCCCCGCATGCGTCCATGATGTCAATAGTCCACAAGCTCTCTACGAAGGCAAAGAAACGTGAGCAGGACCCAGGGCCGCACCGCCAGCTACGCTTCATACAGGGCTCAAGCACCTCTTCGCTGGACACGTTAGCACATTGCTACACCCCCATATGTATAGCTGGACGATCCCCTTGTGTCTATAAAAGGGGATGCCCAGGGCCTTCGAAAGGAAAAGAGAAAAGAAGAGAAGAAGGGGGGCAACACGGGCAGCAAGAGCAACGGAGACGGACTCACCCAAACATCGAGCTCCATTCTGCAACACTAGACTCCCCTAGGAGGCCTAGGGCTCGTTCCCTCTCTCGCAAAGCTTGTAGCCCCTACTGCAAGCACCCTCGGTGCAAGATAATATAAGCCTCATCCCTCCTCTTGTGTTTCATCTTGCATCAACCCATCTGGACAGGGGCATGCGGCACAAAATTCACTAGTCGGTCCGGTTGAGGGTCCCCCGGGTCCGAAACGCCGACAAATTTAAATTCAAAAGGAGAAGGAAAAATGAAATAGAAAAGAAAAGAAAGAGAAAAAGAAAATAAAAAGAAAACCGCCTGGTGGGCCGATTCCACCGGCCGGCCCAACTCGCACTTCACCTGTGTTGCTCTCCTCCTAGTGCCACTGTGGCGCGGGGCCCTTCTGTCAGTCGGACTAGATGCACGCGCCCGCGCACACAACCACGCCTGCTTGCGCCCCTGCCACTGATTCATTGGGCCCACTCATCAGCTGACCCCAGTGCACGAATCTGGTTATTCCACTACTCGTGGACCCCACATGATAGTCCCTCTTCAACGGGAGCTCCGACATCCCTGTACATCGACTAGCTCCCACCTTTCCCCTTCGCTCGGGATCTCTAGTTACGTGCGCCATCTTTGCTGATAAAAGGGAACATACCCCCTCGACGGTGCGCACTGGACCTACAATTTGGGGACAACCACCGCCCAAAGGGAGAAGCAGGAGCCGCCGGAGACCCTCATCGTTGCCCCACGTATACTGCGTGAATTGGTGCCCTATGCATGCTCGGAAGTGTTCGTTCAAACCTCGGGATCGTGTCGGAGGTGGTGGCTGGGAGGGAGTGTGACCTAGGCACAGTCAATTGGACGCCGGGGTCGCAAAGCTAGAGCGCGTCGTTGGCAAGAAACGGCGCTGCGTGTGCATCGTAAGACCTCCCCTTACCAAACTCGCCATCGTGTCAATTTCAGTTTGCGATCATCGGAACTAGTGGTTGTGCACCGTGGGGTGAGATGGGTGTTTCGATTATGGCATCCCCGCCGGGGCGTCACTGTATGTCTCCGATGTTGGTCGGGAGGGGGGAAGAGGTGGCCTGGCCGTTGATCTGCCGCCGAACGGCCTTGATTAGATAAGAAATACCCCTTCGCTCGATTGAATACGGGCCATGGATCTGAGATCGTGCGAATAGGATTCGAGGGTAGTCGTTATAGATCTGGATCGTTGGATCAGAATCGGATGACTATCGTAGCGTACCGATTCACATGATGTGTAGATCTAATCCTATGCATCAATCTCTAATAGGACGATCCCAGGCGCTCCATATCCCTTTGCGAACACACTTTCATATGAACCCCCTGGAAATTAGAAAATAGAACCCGCCATCCCTCGCTACTGCGCTCTGTGTCTCGGGTTTCTTGCGCCGAGGCCCCTGCCTTTCTCTGTTATAATGCGCCCAGTCCAGAGAGTTATAAAATCAGGGAAAATTAATGGGAAAAGGATTTTTAATGTAAAAATAAATCCCTAGAACTTGTTTAATTCATATAAAGTTCATACTTAGTCCAAATTAATCCATTCCAATTTCTATAATTTTTTAATATTGTTGTTTATCAAATAGTGCCACTGTTTTGACATGAAAGACACATTAAAATTTATCTCTTAGTTAATCTTGTATTAAATACATAAAACCTTTGGAAATTCATAACTTAAAATCCATAACTCAAAATTAATGTTTCATGTTCCCATGATCTTATTTTAATGTGTAGATTAATATCATGTATTTTGTTTACATGTTTGGTGTGATGTTAATTTTCCCTATATACTGTGCTTGTTTGTATTGTGGCGAGTAAAAGAGCCAGTGGATGAGGATCCCGGTGTTCAGTAGATAGAAGTTGCTGAGCAGGAGCTCATCGAAGGCAAGTTGTGCCCTTGATCACCTTTATTTACCCAATAATGTTCTTTATAATCATTTATTCATGCATAGGCTTAATTTTGATGGGACCCAACAAGTCACGCTAGTCTGTTTATCCTTTTTACCTTGTTTACCCCTGAATCATTTGGGTAGTTATGCTATTGCTTTACATGGTTTTGGGTTAATATTTCATTATATCCATGTTCCAATTATTCTATCATTTTATTTATGTTCATGTCAAGATCATCATTATCTTTAATTGGAACATGGAGCTTAACTTGAGAAACATGTGCCACCATAAGGGTGGAATGGGATGCCCTTGGCTGACTGATTAGGAAAGCTAGTGGAAGACTACCTTACCCGAAAGGGGTAAGGGCAGTAGGGGAGTTGCATGCAGGGAGGTTCTCGGGTTGATTTTGTTGTGATGGCGGTCAGGCGGGGGATTCTTGCAAGTGCTCTTCCCATAAACTGTAACGAGTTTTCGGAAGCTAGTGGGACTTTGTAAAGGCCTCGTAGTGGATCCCTAGTCATTCACCTCGGTAGTGTCTAAGGGCCTTGTGAACCCTAGCGACATGGGATACACGACTTGTGGGTACAGGGTACAACCTCTGCAGTGTATAAAACTGGTATACTAGCTAAGCTCACGGTCAAGAGTAGCTCAGGACTCTCGCATGATTAAACTATGGAACTAAATTCAATTTGTCATTTGCATTGCATGGGATTATTTATTAATTTTGTTCTATTATTTTTATTATGGATTGGTATTCACTTACACTTAGTAACTGCTAATAAAATTTGACCAACTTATTAAAAGCAATGCTCAGCTTTAACCCCTATTGTTGCTCAGCTTTACACATTACATGAACTCCCACCTTTGGTGAGTTCATGCCACATTATTCCCCACGACTTGTTGAGTGATGAACATGTGTGAGCTCACCCTTACTGTCTCAGCCCCCCCCACAGGAGAAGAACAAGTGGTTCAAGAGGAGCACAACGAGGAGTTTGATCTGATCTAGGTGGCATCTCCCAGTTGACTTATTGGCGCCAAGGATGGACCTTAGTTCATTTTATATTTACCTTTTATTTTGTAAGACTTCCACAATGTAATAAGTACTCTTATGTTAATGTGACATTTATCTCTATACACTCTGTTATTATATATGTTGTCTTCTTTGGCGCATGTATGAGATACACCCGACTTTGTCCCTTAAATCCGGGTGTGACACTCCCTTAGCAGCAGAATTGCAGGCTACCCCGTGGCCGCCGTCAGACAAACCACCTCAGCTCCCCATGTATGATAGGCAGTCAGACCCGAAGCAATTTTTGATGAGCTACGAAGCAATCATATCCTCATATGGGGGCAATACTGCAGTCATGGCGAAGTCCTTCGTCATGGCAGTCAGAAGCGTGGCTCAAACATGGTACTCTTCTCTTCAGTCAGGGACAATTACGTCATGGCAGAAGCTAAAAGACATGCTGGTCACTAGCTTCCAGGGTTTCCAAACGAAACCAGTTACTGCCCAAGCTCTGTTCCAGTGCACACAGGACCAGGAAGAATACCTCCAAGCGTATGTCCGAAGGTTTCTGTGGTTGAGAGCTCAGGCGCCTATAGTGCCCAATGAGATTGTCATCGAGGCCATGATCAAGGGGCTCAGACTAGGACCAACGGCGCAATACTTTGCAAGGAAGCCACCGCAAACCTTGGAGAAGCTTTTCTAGAAAATGGATGAGTACATCAGAGCCGACAATGACTTTCGGCAAAGAAAGGAAGAAGCCTACAGATACTCTAAGATGGCCAGGGGCTTCGGAGGAAGATTTCACCCTAGGCATGTCAGGTCAATCCATAATGCCAGCTCAAGTGACAATAGGGGAAACCATACCCAAAGGCAGCAACACAGCTCTCAGTCGTCAGGAGCACAACAAAGCTCTTTCAGGCCACTGGTTCCTAGAGGCAGAGGGGGGAGAAACTTCGGACGAAGATATGGAGATCAGCCCAGGAAACTATTTTGTTTGTTCTGCGGTGAAGATAAGGGGCATACCACAAGAATGTGCCAAGTTACGATTCAGAAGCAGAAAGAAATTGCCGAAGCTGAAGCACGGCAGAATCAGCCGAAGTAGGTTCTGCATACCGCTTCGTGCTACTCTCCTTACGTCCCGGAGTATGTAGGCAATCAACAGCCTACGACCTTGGTCGCTTCGGCAAGCCATTCTCAAGCTTCTTGGGTCCAGTTGCCACCACCACCACCACTAGCACCTGCCCTGGTCCGCAGTCAACAGCCAAAAGGGCACCACCACGCTTAGCAACATCGCGACCTTCAGGAGGAGTCCGAAGCTCGCATAGTCAACAGCACTGTGCCCGAGTCGAAGCACATCTATTAAAGGTGCCACGCTGATTCGATTAAAGAATATCCTACCCTGATGTATCTTAGTTTTTTCCACCATTTTATTTTCTAGCATGAAAAACAATTCATGAAGGATTAATTTCCAATTTGATGTAATAATATCGTGGTCGCACCATCGAGTGTGGAGCGCATCGCCTTAACAATACTTCTGAAGCTACAAAGTCGCTCCTAAGGGAGCGCAGCATAACTTCTGAAGCTACAGAGTCGTTCCTAAGGGAGCGCAAAGTAAGTTTTGAAGCTCAAAAGTTGTTCCTATGTGAATGCAGAGCCAAGATGCCACCGAAATAAAAGGTGAAGAAGCTCCAAAGTTATTCCTAAGGGGATGCAGAGCTTAAATGCCACCGAAATAGAAGGTGAAGAAGCTCCAAAGTCGTTCCTAAGGGGATGTAGAGCTTAGCTTCAAAGTCGTTCCTAAGGGGATGCAGAGCTGAAATATCACCTAAGTAAAAGGTGAAGAGACTCAAAAGTCGTTCCTATAGGGATGAAGAGTCTGGGTGCATTTTCGACTGGGTCTGTGTCTTCGGCATAAACATCATGCTGCATCATATCATCGCATCATTTCGCATAGCATTACATCATACATCATATCGCATCAGCAACAGAACTATGGAGAAGCAAAGAGGCTTCTTTCAAAATATTTGATGAATGGAACAATGTGCTGAAGCACAAAGTGTACCTTCGACAGCTATAATTTTATATACCAAGAAAATCTTCGTCAACAACAATATTATATAACAGCTACGACATAAGAAGGGGTGATTTTTTCTTTGCGAAGCATGAAAAGAAGGGAAGGTGTTTTTCACCGAATGCTCAAAACAGGTAAGTACATAGATTTCATGCATCGGAAAGAAATATATTACATTAATATACATACAAATGTTCGATGTTTGACTCATACACGAATATTACATTTCTTAGTACATAAGAATTCAGTCTTCTTTCGATATCTTCTCGGTAGCTTCGTTTAGGAGTCTGTTGACAGCTTCATCAACGGCTTCTTCGGCAATCCTTATCGTTTCTAATGCTTCCCTGGTGGTCGGATCGGCCTCAGGATCATATGGCTCAGGCGGCAGTGAAAGCTCAGCTGTAGTAAAGAACAAGTTGTTAATCTGAAGCCAAAAACAAACACCAAAGCTAAAATTCAGTAATAATACCTATATGCCTTGCACGCTCAGCAGCCTCTTCGGCTTGCTTAGCTTCTTCTTGGGCATGGGATTCTTTTTCATTTTTCTTTATAGCTTCGTCGGCTATCTCGCGGACGCCCTTCATCCAAACATTGGAATAGAATTTCCCACCCATCAAAGTAGCTTCGGCCGAAGGCTCCTTTGTGTCGTCTATGGAGAAGATGGCTTCTGCCAGGGCTGCAGTTTTAACATGTTCACAGCTAGTTTTCTCCAAAATTGCTTCAACCCCTCGGGCACCGGCGAAGGCACAAAAATCCCCGCGATCGCTAAGTATTTCCTCAAAAGCTTCGACTTCTTCGCCGATCCATTGAATGACTCCTTCGGGATCATCTCGAATAATTTTTTGCTCTGATGAGTATGCACCTAGCTTTGCAAAACTGTCTTTCAGTTTCTTTGCATAGTCCATGGATACTTTGTAGCATTTCTCTATGGAACCTCAATGTTCTTCAACATTCTTTTCCAGCCTGGAGCTTGTCCATTCACTTATCTCTTGTTTTGCCTTTGCAAGTTCAAAATTTTCACTCATTTCGGCAAGTTTTTTCCAAAGGTCTTCGACTTCAGCTTGGTGAGCTTCGGATTGTGCATTAAGTTTTGCTTCGTTGCTCTTCAGCTTATCCACTAAGGAAAACAATATTTTATCTTTTTCAAGTGCCTCGTTCCTTAGTGTAATAACTTCTGCCCGAAGGTTCCCAAGGGCTATTTGGTAGCTTTCGTCTTCCGCTTTCTTTTGTGCCCTTAAATCCTTGCTTAGGATTAAGCCCTACAAAAAATAAAGGATCAGCACACAATAATAAGAAAAGATACAAAAAGTAATCTGCTTATAAGCTAAAACATCCTCACCTTCAGACTGTTATAGGCAAGGCTGCCTGCAAGGTCATCCTTCGACATGGCAGACAGGCCAAGCTCTAGCTTCGGGAATCCTATATTTTCTGCCATCTCCCGGCAAACAGATATCTCCTTGTTGTCCGGAAGGCAGTACAATAAATCATCTTCGTCAGTGCCATTAAACACCAGGGATCCTAGGGGATACTTCAAATCCTTAGCATATTGCCTAGCTTCGGCAACTTGCTTCTCTGATAGCTTTTTCCCTGCCATGTGACGCACTATAAATTCCAATCCCTCAGTACAAGCTTCGGCGGCAGGGAGTTCAGATTCTTTGTTGGTTCTCTCTTCTTCTAACTGTAATGGAGCTTTTGCAACATCCGAAGGCCCTTGTTCAGTATCCTTTTCAACATGCTCTATAGGCCCTGTTTCTGCGGGAACTGAGGGCCTAGTTTCAGCTTCAACCCGAGTTACAATAGCTTCGACAGTTTCCTTTATATTTTTATCACTCATGCTAGGTACTTCTGTAGAGGCAAGAGTTAGTACCTTTGTCGACTCCATGACATCGTCTAGTATGCTGGCCATTCTCCTCCCATTTGGAGTTACTGCAGGAATTTTTGATGGCTTCGACAGCTCTGTCTCTTATGGCGGGCTCAAAGTTTTCGGTTGCTCTACCGATTTCTTCAATTCTGGCTCTTCGACCGTTTTTGCCCTCGCTTAGGCAAGACACTTCGGCACATCGGCTATCTTGGCTTTCGGCTTCTCTGCTGCTGACTTCGAAATCGGCTCTTCGGCTGATCCCACTATGGCTTCGACAGTAGCGGGATGATTTGGTCAGCGACAGAAGAAGACCCTTCGGTAGGCTTCGGCACTTTGGCCATCTTAGAGTGCATGGGCCGGTGTGTCAAGACTTTGACCTTTTTCTCCTTTGGTGTGGCAGAGATTATCGAAGTAGCAGCCTTTCTTTTCTTTCCCTGCTTTCGGGAGGGATAACAATAGTCTGGATACATAAAACTAATTACATCAAAAACCCTGTTTAATCTCTTCTTGCCTCGTCCTCCGAAGGCCAATGTCATGGCATCATCTTCGGCCCTTGTGTAGGCCCCAAGCAATTCATCACTAGTTGCCTTAATGCAATCCAACCAGTCATCGTTCAGCTCATCGAACTGATCTCTGTATCTAAAGGTGTATTTTAGATAAACTAAACTACCTTGACTAGACCCGGCAGCAGCTTCCTTCGGCATCTCCCAGCCACTTCCAAGAGGCTACACTATGTAAGCAATATGCTCCTGGACTAAGTCCCTAGTGCCAATATAAGTACATACAGTGTTAAAGGCTGCCTGGCATGCTTGAATATCATTTCCAAGGGCAGTGGCCGGCCTCCTAATGTCGAAGCGAGACCAGATAGGGTGTTGAATGATCCTCTTTATATCTTCTCTTTCAACTAAGTTGTTCTTCACATAAAACCACTCTTGCATCTAGGCTCCTGGCCATCTCTTCTGAAATGTTGGGACAGGATAGCTCACATCAGAGCGAGGCACGAAGCCATAACAGCCAAAATTATTATGATATTGTTCTTTGCCAGTAGCCTTCATCTCATAGGACAGCTCATGCATGTTGCAGAAGCATTTTGCATTCGGCTCTAAACCCTGGCTTCTCATGGCCCAAATGAAAACCCCCATTCTGATGATAGCTTCGGGGGTAATCTGATGAAGGTAAATTTCAAAAGTCTTCAAAACTTCAACTAAAAATTTGTTCAGGGGGAATTGAAGCCCTGCTTTCATAAAACTCCTGTAGACAACAACTTCGTCTGCTTCGGGCACAGGGTCACTGCTATCTCCTTCAGCCCTCACAATAGAAATATCGCGGAAGTATATTCCTTTCATTGCATCAATTTGATTCTGTTTGATGGTTGATTTCCCAAAGATGGTATGACTCGGCCGTTAGGGCCGATCTTCGGCACCTTCGTTTCCACTTTCTAAGTCAAAACTATCAATATCGTTAGAACCTTCAGATAACCCAGCTAGCATCTCATTGGTAATCTTCTCTGTATTTGTCTTCTCCATAGCTTCATAAAACCCGGCCAATGCAGGGTCAGCAATCTTCTTCTCTTCAGCCATTTAAACAACGGTTGCACGATTACCGAAGCTTAAAACTCAATCAAAACTCGGCAGAGCAAGAGAATTCAGAATATCTAAAATAATGCAAGCAATTGAAATGGCACAACAAATGTTGTCAATGCGAGTTCCTATTTATATGCCTAGCGCCTCACGATCTGGTGGGTCATACATGTCAGTGTCTCTCGCTATTCTAGCGAAGGGAAGGTGTTTTTTTGGACCTTCGGCTAAAGGCCTTCGTTCACGTCACAGTCTAAATTTGTTACAAAGAAACAAATTAATATTGCGAGGGGCTATTGTTGGGGGCCTTCCTCTTCCAAAGGTCCTAAAAAACGTGACTAATCATATATTTTCATTATGGCATAGACTGTTACAGGAGGCTTCGGCTTTGGGATGAAGGTTTTCTCTCATGTTAAAGGCACGTGCGATATGAAGATACAACCCGAAGGAGATATGGATGAACGCCGAAGTTATGGCTAAAGAAGCTTTGGCTTGGTATATTGACGAAGATCAAGGACGAAACCGACCTAAGGAGGAAAGGACTACTTAGTTCTTGATAACTCACATTATGATTTAAAGTAAACATCAAGGACATGAATGTAATTTTGTCCGGGCTGCGTCCCGTGCCTATAAATAGATGAACAGTACCCCCATACTGTTCACGCTGGATTGTAATCGCTCCTACATCACTCTCACATCTTCACCTTCTGGCAAGCCGAAGGTATCAATGTAATATAAATATTGTTAATGTTTATTCATGTTTATGAAATGAGAATATAAATAACTTACTGATTCGTAATCATTATTTATATTCTTTTGTATTTCATGTACCCTTATTTATATTTGTTTATTGAAATGATGAAGGTATGCGCTTCATGAGCTTCGTCTGGAAGCCATTATATCCAAAAGGAGATAATGCTTCGAATGATGAAGGTCTCTAATTATTGACAATTGTGTTGTCTTGTTCTTGATGTATAGCATTTGAGAACAAGGACCAATAGGTGTATTAATTTTTATTAGAAGGAATAATCCACTAAAGTAGATTAAATAAATATTTATTTTTGGAAACATGTTATTTGCTAAAATAATGTTATGGTAGCTTAGGCAATATTATTATGAAACTAACACAACTTGAACGAGTCAAATCGGAGTTAAAATGCACCGGTTATGAATTATATAAGTTTATAGATTTATTTTATATTTTAAAATTGATTTTCCATTTTTATTTTCTATATTATGAAATCTCTGAATCGCGCACACCATTTGTACAAAGATCAGGGTTATTTTGTAAATACTAGGGGCCCTCACGTAATTATTTTTAGACACCCGCGGATGGCGTGTTGTTTCCTTAAAATATAGGGTCCTTTTAGCAAAGTATCAAGGCCGAAGAGATATCTCTGTATCTTGGCCGCTCGATTCAAATCTGATGGACTCGGATATAACACAAAAGGGTATATTATGAGGTGCGCTGGATCGATGATCAACGGTCTTAATTCAAATAACCAAAGGAGTATCCACTCATCTGATACGCAACGACAGTGGCCGATCCAACGCCCGACCACACCACCACACCACAACCCCTCATCAAGGATCCAGTTGTCACCGGTCTTCTTCCCCACGAGCAGCGCCGTACCTAGCCCATGGCGGCGTTCACCTTACCGTGACAGCAACGCCAGCGAGGAGGCGACCTAGTACCCAACTGTAGCACGGGTAAGACCCACATGAAGAGGAAAATAGAGTTGATCTAGGGGACTCTTACCGCTAATCGGCCTCGCGACAACCACTGTCCACGTGTAGCGGTGGAAGACAGACCATGGCGAGTAATTGCTAGTGCTCGAGCCAAAAATCCTCCTAGGTGCGGCCACCAAAATCTTCCTGGGGACGCAACGCCGTGCCTAGGACTGATTCTGAGGACCTGATGGCTTCGATATCCCACCTTCTACAGCGACGACACTTTCTTTCTCTCTTTGCTCTCTCCATTTTCCTATCTGCGTGTGATCCATTACTGTGGTCGAGGGCCAAGCCGATGGGACGAGTGCGTGAGGCTCTTGTTTATGTACCCGGTCTATAAAATCTGTTGCCGAGAAGCACAGAGTTTGTTTCCCTAACTGATAGCTACAGATCCGCGAGCAGTAATCAGGAGATCCCTACAGACCACACGGACTCAAAATCATCAGCCATAGCTGGAAGAAGGTTATGACTGAAGGGACCCGCAAGGAAGTGACCAGGTTAGAGTGATGGGCCACGCGAAAGGAAAATTGTGAAGTGGGCCGCCCGAGCGAGACATGGGCTGATAGGGGAGATGGGAGTTTGGGTTGAGACAAGGGATTTCGACCCGAGAAGAGGTTTTCTTTCTTTTATGTTTTTCTTTTCTTATTTCTATTTTTAGTTTTGTTTTCTTCTTAATTCAAATCAAAATTCCAAATTGTTGGGGGCCTTCGGCTTCCAAAGGTCCTCAAAAACATAATTTAACAAAGTTTCTGGAGTATGATGTATGAACAGGTATCTTCGGACTTGAGTTAAAACCACAGTGTGAAGAAGCACAAAAGGAATATGAAGGATGGCGCGGAGCCGAAGCTGTGCGCAGAAGAGCTTCGGCATGATAGCAGGAAAGGAAACCGACTTAAAGATGAAAAGGCTATTTAGACCTCGACAGGTTACTATAGAGTTATTAGCAAATGTAAAGGGCATGGGTGTAATTTTACATGGGCTCCGTCCCGTGCCTATAAATAGATGAACAGTACCCCCGTACTGTTCGGGCTGACTGGGCATTTGCTTTTGTGTCACACTTGTATCTTTACCTTCATTCAAGCCGAAGGTACACTCGTAACTTAATATCATTTCTATTTTTCCATAGTAATAAAATAGAAATGAGTTAATAAAAAGATATGGCTGTTCATATTATCTTTTGTTACGTGATTCTTTCTTTAGTATTATATATTATGACTTACGAAGGTAAGTCCTTCATAACCTTCGTCAGAGAATCATTATATCCCAAGGGAAATAATGTTCCGAAGGACGAAGGTCTTTAACGTTAAACGTTCTCTGTGTTGCCTTGTTCTTAATTCATAGCATTTGAGAACAAGTCCCCAACATTGGCGCCCACCTCCGGTGAACCCTTTTCAACCACCTTCGGCAAGCATCGACCTTCGACATGCCGCCAAAGAAAGCTTCAGCGACAGGGGCTGCCGTTCTGCAGCCGTTGGACCCGAACCAGGACACCCTTTCTCTTCGAGAGGCCCGAAGCCAGAAGAGGAAGGCCACCAGTCCAACGCTCCAGGAGGACGACTTGGACCAAGAAATTAGGAATATGGAGATGCTCCATCAGCAAGTGCAAAGGAAGAAGGAAAAGATGGCTCGGCTAGCTGACCTACAAAGGCAGATAGACGAGGCCATTGAAGAAGTTCGTCATCTTGCTCAAAATGAGCAAAACCGAAGGCCCCAGCACAGAGAGCTTCATTAAGAGGGCTTCTTCAACGAGGATGACTGGTATGAGGATTTCCATCATGGAAATTTTGCTTTTGATGATGCTTCTCCTCTGTCAGCAGAGCTACAGGCTACACCTTGGCCACTGTCTTACAAGCCACCCTAGCTCCCCATGTATGACGGACACTCAGATCCGAAGCAATTTCTGATGAGCTACGAAGCGACCATATCTTCGTATGGTGGCAATACTGCAGTCATGGCGAAGTCTTTCATCATGGCAGTCAAGAATGTTGCACAAACCTGGTACTCCTCTGTTCGGCCAGGAACAATCACATCATGGCAGAAGCTGAAGGACATGCTGATCACCAGTTTCCAAGGGTTTCAGACGAAGCCAGTCATCGCTCAAGCTTTGTTCTAGTGCACCCAAGATTACGAAGAATACCTTCAGGCGTATGTTCGAAGGTTCTTGCGTCTGAGGGCACATGCGCCAATGGTGCCCAATGAAATTGTCATTGAGGCCATGATCAAGGGGCTTCGGCCAGGACCTACGGCCTAATACTTTGCCAGGAAACCCCCTCAGACTCTGGAGAAGCTGCTCCAAAAGATGGATGAATACATTCACGCTGACAATGACTTTCGTCAGAGAAGGGAGGAAGCTTACAGGTTCTCTGAAATGACCAGGGGTTTCGGAGGGAGAATCCACCCAAGGCACGTCAGGTCCATCCACTCCACTCAGAATGACGACAGAGGAAGTCAGCAACAGAGGTCGCAATATTCTTCCCAAGCTTCGGGACAGCAACAAAGCTATCCTCGGCCTTCAGCCCCAAGGGGCAGAGGCGCCAGGGGCTTCGGTGGAAGGTTTGGGGATCAGCCCAGGAAAATTTATTGTCTATTCTGCGGTGAGGACAAGGGCCATACTACAAGGATGTGCCATGTCACCATCCAGAAACAGAAGGAGATAGCAGAAGCTGCAGCTCAGCAGAACCAGCCGAAGCAAGTTATGCATACTGCTTCGTATCATTCACCGTACATCCCAGAGTATGTGGGTAACCATCCTGCAGCTTCTGTTGCTTCGGCAAGTCAACCTCAGGCATCTTGGCAATAGCCTCCACCTCCACCACCAATGCAACGAGGCCAGCAGCCAGAAGGGAGCCAGCACACTCACCACCAACGAGATTTCAGAGAGGAGTCCGAAGCTCGCATAGTCAACAACACTGTGCCAGAATCGAAGCACATCTACTAGAAGATATCCTACCTCTGCAACAGTTTTTTGCATTCCCCATCGATTTATTTTTAATAAAGGGCAATCATTGAAAGCACAGTTCCTTTTGTTGTTTTTAGATCCTTATAATAGCTTCGTTATTGTCATGATATAATATACCTTCTTCACAAACCTACGGAGTCCGAAAATTGCCAAAGCATGAACATTCGTTCCTAAGAGAACTTGTGGCTACAAAAAACATCTCCGAAGCTACAAAAAGACGTTCTACGGAACGCAGCGTAAGTTTGCCGAAGTTGCAAAAAGTCGTTCCTAAGGGAGCATAGCGTAAGTTTTCTGCTCAAAAGTCATTCCAAAGGGAATACAGAGCTTATAGCGAAAAATAAACGCTGATTCCGCCGAAATATAAGGCGAAGCGCGAAAAGTCAATGCAAATACCACCGAAATAGAAGGCGAAGAAGTTCGAAAGACGTTCCTAAGAGGATGCAGAACTTACAACGAAAAGTCAACGCTGACACACCGAAAAATAAGCGGTGAAGCCGAAAAATAAACGGCAAGGTGGTTGTGTATACCGCTGAGGGAATGTGTGTGTATCTTCGGCACGAATATCATTTTGCATAGCATAACATCATCACATCATTCGCATAGCATAACATCATATATCATATCGCATCAATGGCACAAGAAGGGGATATAATATTGATCTTCGGAAATTGCTTCGAAGAAGTTGTGCCAAGGCACAAAATGTTTTGAAGGAGTGCAGCTTCATCAACTCTAATGTGGAAAGGAATCTATTGCTCACGAAGCTTAATGTTTTTACGGAATATGGATATTCTTCACGAAGCATGAAAAGAAGGGAAGGTGTTTTTTCGCCGAAGGCTCAAAAATGGTATGTACGTAAAGTTTCATGCATCATAAAGAATTGAGTCACAAGTAGCTTATATATTACATTCAAGACTACAAGATGTTACACACTTTGTTCAGCAAATATTACATTCCAAATGTCTTTACAATAACAGCTATTCTTCTTTTAAAACTGCTTCTGCAGTTTTGTTTAACAGTTGAGCAACAGCTTCGTCCAAAATAGCTTCGGCCATTTTAATGATCTCATCTTCTTTCCTTGCTTCTGGGTCGACCGATGGCTCAAAGAGCTCCGGGGAAGGAGATAGTTCGGCTGCGGTAGAAAACGTAAATAAGTTCGAAGTCACAAAATTAGAAAATAAAGTTAAAAATTATTAAGCAATACCTATCCGCTTCTCGAGTTCCGCAGCTTTCTCAGCTGCCTTTGTTGCTTCCTTTGCATCGTGAGAATCTTTTTCGCACTTTTTTATTATCTCGTGGGCCATCCATGGGCCGCCATTCTCCCAGATGTCAGTAAAAAAATTTCCGCCAACTAAGCTTGCTTCGGCCGAGGGATCTTTTGTATCTTCAATGGATAAAGTACCTTCGGCTTGGGCCAAAGCTTTCACATGCTCGCAACCGGACTTCTCCAAAATAGCCATAATCCCTCTAGCACCTAAGAAGGCGCAGACATCCCCACGGCCGTTCAAAATTTCCTCAAAAGCTTCGGCCTCGTTGCTGATCCACTCAATCGGGCCCTCTGGATCGCCTCTTACGAAGTTATCCTCGCTAGAGTATGCGCCAACTTTGGCGAAGCTAGTTTTTATTTTATCTACGCATTCTATAGATTTTTCATAACATTTCTCTTTCGAAGAGCGAAGTTCTACAACTGTCTTCTCCCAATAATTTTTCCAATAGTTACTGGCGTCTCGGTCAGCTTCGGCGATAGCGCATTTTAAATTTGCCTCAGCCAGCTGTTTCCGAAGATCTTCAATTTCGCATTTCTAGGCTTCAACTTGGGCTTTGGAAGTAGCTTCGTCTTCTTTTATCTTATTCACTAATGAGTTTAATATTTTATCTTTCTCAAGACCTTCATTCCTTAGTTCAGTTACTTCGGAACGAAGGTTGCTTAGAGCTATAGCACATCCTTCGTCTTCGGCACTTTTTTGCGCCCTAAGGGCGTTGCTAAGAATAAGGCCCTGCAAAAGGAGTGCGGTATTAAGTATAAGCAAATGGACAATTTTGTTTTTAAGTACAAGAATCTAATTTTCTCACCTTTAAGCTATTGTATGCTAAGCTGTCGGCCAGTTCATCTTTTGACAGCACTGAGAGCCCCTCTTCTAGTGTCGGGAATCCGAAGCTCCTGCTCATCTTCCGGCAGACAGAAATCTCCTTGTTGTCCGGGAGACAATACAAGAAGTCTTCTTCTCCGCTGCCGTTGAATATTAACGCCCTTTTCGGATATTTCAGTCTCTAGGCATAACATTGGGCTTCTCGCTTCTCTTCTGCAGATAACCTCTTTCCCGAAGCATGTCGTATAATATAATCGAGAGCTTCTGAGGATGCTTCGGGAATAGGAATGGTAGTTTTTTCAGACAGGATTTCTTCTGTAGCCTCTTTTTCCGTTTCTTCTTCTATTTCCAAGGATTTCTCCTTGGCGGGCTCTGAGGGCCCAGCTTTGGTCTTGGCTTGGCTCTTGGCAGCTTCGGCTTCGGATAGTTTTGCCTCAATTTGTGGTTTCGAAGCTTCGACAGTCTTCTTTAGAGTGGAGCTTGAAGATTTTATTGTTTCCAGCACATCTAATACGTTCACCATCCTCTTCCTCTTGAGAGTCGTTGTAAGATCCTTTTGTGCCTTCGGCATTGTCACCTCTGCCGAAGGGCATATAACTTCTAATGTCTTTGTTTTCTCAACTTCTATCTCTCCAATATTAGTGGCCTTTGGCTCATCTGATTTGGCTAGTAACGCCTTCGGCATTATAGCCGGCTCTTCAATTTTCTGTGCAATCGCATGTTCTTCGGCTTCAGTAGCCGAAGAGCTCTCACCGCCAAATTCGGGCACTATGGCCGGTTCTATGAAGCGTGGTCGGTGAGTAAGGACCTTCACCTTTTTTCTCTTCGGCGCAGGCTCGCTTGGAGCAGCTGAAGCATCATCTTTCCTGGAAGTTGTACTCTTTCTTTTTTGCCCCCGTGACAGGTAGCGGTAGTCAGGATACATGAATCCGATGGCATCAAAAACTCTATTTAATCTCTTTTTTTTCCGGCCTCCGAAGGCCGTAGATAGCGCACTGTCCTCCGCTTTGGATTATGGCCCAAGCAGATCATCACTTGTAGCTTCGACGCTTTTCAGCCAGTCGTCGTCTGGCTCGATAAACTGGTCTCTAAACCTGAAGGTATATTTTAGTCGAACCAAACCACCTTCGTGAGAATTGCTGATTGTTTCTTTTTGCATCTCCCAGTTGGCTACCAATGGCCATATCCTGTAGGCCACGTGCTCTTGAACTAAGTCTCTTGTCCCGATGAAAGAGCAGACTAAGTCGAAGGCCTTGCGACATTCTTCGGCCGCTTCGTCAATTTCTACCTTCGGTTTCCGGAGGCCGAAGCGTTGCCAGATAGGGCGCATGATGATCCCTTTAATATCCTCTCGTGCCTTTAAATCATTTTTTACATAGAACCATTCTTTCATCCAATCTCTGGGCCATCTTTTTCGAAAGGTTGGCACAGGGCAGCTTGACCCAGAGCGAGCAACGAAGTTGTAGCATCCAAAATTGTTATGATACTGCTCTTTACCCCAGGGTTTTGTCTCATATAACAATTCGTGCATACTGCAGAAACTTTTTGCATTTGGCTCCAAGCCTTGACTCCTTATAGCCCATACGAAGATCCCCATTCTTATGAGTGCCTCGGGCGTAATTTGATGAAGGTAAACCTGGAAGGTCTTCAGAACTTCCACCACAAAACTGCTTAGGGGGAACCGAAGTCCAGCCCTGAAGAAGCTTCGGAAGATCACGACTTCGTTCTCTTCGGGAGTAGGAGAAGTCTTATCTCCGTTGTCAGCCCTCACGATAGACACATCTCGAAAGTATCTTCCCCTCATATTGTGTAACACCCGGTTTTAAAGGACAAAGCCGGGTGCATCTCATACATGCGCCAAGAAGACAACATATATAATAACAGAGTGTATAGAGATAAATGTCATAAAACATCAGAGTATTTATTACATAGTGGAAGACTTATTACAAAATAAAGGAATAAATGTAAAATGAACTAAGGATCGTCGGCGCCAATGTCAACTGAGAAACGCCACCTAGATCAGATCAAACTCCTCGCCTTGTGGCTCCTCCTGAACCACCTGTTCTTCTCCTGTCGGGGGTGTGAGACAGCAAGAGTGAGCTCACATACGTTCATCGCTCAACAAGTTGTGGGGAATAATGTGGCATGAACTCACCAAAGGTGGGAGATCATGAAGTGTAAGGCTGATCAACAATAGAGGTTAGAGCTGAGCATTGCTTTTAAGTAGTTGGTCAAATTTTATTAGCAGTTACTAAGTGTAAGTGAATACCAAACCATAATAAAATAATAGAACAAAATTAATAACAGATCCCATGCAAATGCAAATGACAAATTGAGTTTAGGTTCCATAATTTAATCATCGGAGAGTCCTGAGCCGCTCATGACCGTGAGCTCGGCTAGTATACCAGTTTTACACTCTGCAGAGGTTGTACCCTTTACCCACAAGTCGTGTTTCCCATGTCGCCAGGGTTAGCTAGGCCCTTAGACACTACCAAGGTGAATGGCTAGGGATCCACTACGAGGCCTTTACAAAGTTCCACTAGCTTCCGAAAACCCGCTATAGTTTATAGGAAGTTCCAATGCAGGGTTCCTGGCTGACCGCCATCGCAGCAAAATCAACCAGGGACCTCCCTACACTGACCACTCCCCTACTGCCCTTGCCCCTTTCGGGTAAGGTAGTCTTCCACTAGCTTTCCTAATTAGTCAGCCAAGGGGTCCCATTCCTCCCTTGTGGTGGCACGTGGTTCTCAAGTTAAGCTCCATGTTCCAATTAACAATAACATAATGATCTTGACATGAACATAAATAGAATAACAAAATAACTGGAACATGGATATAATGAAATATTAACCCAAAAACCACGTAAAGCAATAGCATAAACTACCCATATGATTCAGGGGTAAACAAGGTAAACAGGATAAACAGACTAGGGAAACCTATTGGGTCCCATCAAAATTAAACCTATGCATGATAAATGATTATAAAGAACATTATTGGGTAACAAAAGTGAATCAAGGGCACAACTTGCCTGGCACTTGAGATTCCAGGTACCAACTTGCTTTTCAGATGACACGTGTCCTCGCGCTAGTCGTAGCAATACAAGCAAACATGGTATAGATAAAATTAACATCACACCAAACATAATAATATACTGCATTATAATGATCTACACGTTTCTACGAGACTAACGCAACTTGAACGGATCAAATCGGAGTTAAAACGGAGGAGATACGAATTTCCTAAGGTTTTATGTATTTTGATATAAGATGAATTAGGATATAAATTTTAATGTGACTTTCATATAAAAACAGAGGTACTATTTGATAAACAATAATATTATAAAATTATAGGAACTGGAATGGACTAATTTGGACTTTGTATGAATTTTCTATGGCTTATACAAAATTCTAGCAATTATTTACACATAAAAAATCATTTTCTATCCATTTATCTGATTTCCTAACTTCCTGGGCTGGGCGCACTAATACAGAGAAGTTCAGGGTTCCAGGGGTAAAATTACCTAGACTCAGAAAACAGCCCCGAGGGACTGCGGGTTCATTCTGAGATATTCCAGGGGTTCTTATGCAAAACGGATGGCCGAAGGGGTACGCTTCATCGTGGGTCATTCAATCACCAGCCAACGACCCAGATTAGATAGGCATCAGTTATAGTCCCGCTTTCACTACCGGCCATCGGATCCGAGATCCACGATCTACGGCGCACGATGCACCAACACTCTCTCTTGGCCACACGATCACAGATCTACGGCTTAGATAAAACTCTGAACCGGTACGCTCTTGGATCCATCGGATTATAATCCAACGGCACATGTATACCGTCGCACACTTTCTCACTCGCCAGTCGCCGGCGCACGATGGCCATCCGACGGCCACAGCTCCTTCCTTCCCCAGCACTAATCTTGGACGCACATCATCAATCGGGTGGCTCTAATCCATCGTCTACCCCGAGCAGCAGACCACCAGAGCAGAGCCACCGCGCGGCGGCGAGATCATCGCGTCTGCTAATCCGACCAACCCGAGCACCATTCTCCAATTCGCTCAACCCTTGCCAAATTGATGACTCCCTGAATCATATTCCTCAACCAATTGCATCCGCCATTAAGCACAGGCCCCTGCCCATGGCGGAGGCCCCGATTTGCAGCCGTGCCGACGCCGCACGCCCAAATTCGCCACCCAAACCCAATCCGAACGACCCTACACGACGCTGGGAGGGAAGGCGAACAAGATGGGTGAGGTCTTACCATTAATGGTGACGCCGAGACGTGTGCCGACGACGCGTGACCACCCAGGTGCTCGCGAGGTTTCTGCAGAGCTCGGCGAGGAACACCGGTGGTGTTGCCCACGCACCACCGCACAATACACTACGACCTAACGTTGGGCTCGAGGCGGTGACTATGCTGGCGAGCTATGGGGCGAGATCCCTAACTCACACCGAGCACACCGGTGGCGTAGAGAAACGGAGCGACAAGTGCTCCGCCGTCGCGACTAAATAGTCCGACCCCACGAACCGCGAAGAATGCAGCCCATCCGCAACTTACGGGCACACGGCGTGGTCAGCACGCGGATCATTTCAACCCCCCGCGAGTTTGGCGCGAGCTCCACGATTGCCGCAACGGCCACCGGCACGCCGGGGACGAACATCCCAGCCTCGCTGTCAAGTGGGGCCGCCTGGCGGCAACGCGAAGATCAGTCGAGCGAGCGAGGGCGTTAGGCCGCGCGTTATCGGGCACAAGCAGAATGGGCCGAGAGGGGAGAAAACGGAATGGGCCGCCAGGGAGGTCTTAGCCCAACCGTTGCTGTTCTTTTTTTTTATTTTATCCCCTATTTTGATTCTCCTCTTTATTTTAAACCTAAAATTTGAATTCCAATCTTGTGGTGAATTTATACTAAAACTAGAATGTATGTTTGTACATGCCATTATGGGATGAGTTTATTTTCTTGTAAATTTATTTTGCGATTCATCATTTCTTTGGTATAGCATTTTTTTTCCTTCCCTTCTCTAACCTTAATTTGCAAGTTAGGATTAAATCTCCAAATTTGGATGTTAATATATTTATTTTTTTGCCTTACTTTTATATTGTCACAAAATGCACACCCAATAAAACCCAGCATGATGCACATATTTTTGTATGTGTCATTGGTTAATTAATGTCTTTTGAAGTGTTGGTTTACATGTTATAATAATCAGAGGCAAAAACATGTATGTAATTCAACTATGTCTTCTTTTACACTTTTTGGGTATCACAAATCCTACCCCCCTTAAAAATAATCTCGTCCTCGAGATTTAGGAAGAACGAGGGAAAAGGTGGGGAAAATCTATGCGAAGCTCTTCTTCTCTTTCCCAAGTTGCTTCATCTTCACCGTGGTGACTCCATTGCACTTTACATTTCTTAATAACCATATTTCTTGTGACTCGAGCCAAAGTATCCAAAATCTTGATCGGGTACTCCGTGTAAGTCAACTCACCCTGAACATTGAGCTCTTCTATTGGTAATTGTTCCTCAGGGACATGGAGACACTTCTTAAGTTGAGACACATGAAATACATTATGCACATCAGATAGATTATCAGGTAGCTCGAGTTGATAGGTCATCTCTCCAACTCGCCTAAAAACTCAGAATGGTCCAATAAAGCGAGGGGACAATTTGCCCTTAACTTTGAATCTCCTCATTCCACGAAGTGGTGACACCTTGAGGTACACATGATCACCTTCCTCAAACTTCAGTGGTCTTCTTCTATTATCAGCGTAGCGCTTTTGCCTTTTGAATAAGTTTAGGTCCAAAGAACTGTCTTCCTCTAGTCTAGTCCAAAATAGAGGAGTCCTGCATTTCCTGTCAAACAGAGTCTCAAACGGTAACATCTTCAGACTGGCCTGGCAATTATTATTATATGAGAACTCAGCATAAGGTAGACTCTTGTCCCAACTACTACCATGCTGAAGGGCACAAGCTCTCAACATATCTTCCAATACTTGGTTAGTCCTTTCGATCAGTCCATCAGTCTGAGGATGGTAAGCCAAACTAGAATTCAACTTCGTATTTACATTCTCATGAAAACTTTTCCAAAATCTAGAGGTAAACTGTGATCCTCTATCCAAAACGATCTTCTTCGATACACCATGTAGAGACATAATCCGAGCCATATATAACTCTGCTAGCTCAGAACCTTTATAAGTAGTCTTGACAGGAATAAAGTGAGCCACTTTAGTCAATCTATCCACAATCACCCATATAGCATCATATCCTTTCTGGGTGCGAGGCAATCCAGTAATGAAATCCATACCAATCTCTTCCCACTTCCACTCGGGTATCTTCAGTGGGTGCAATAGTCCAGCTGGCCTCTGGTGTTCAGCCTTAACTCTTTGACATACATCGCACATAGCCACATGTGCAGTCACATCTCTTTTCAATCCATACCACCAATACTTCCGTTTCAAATCCTGATACATCTTGGTACTACCAGGATGAATAGAATAATCCGAATCATGGGCCTCCTTTAAAATAGTCTCTCGAAGGCTTTTAATATCAGGAACACACATCCTGTCCTTGAACCATATAGTGCCCTGCTCATCTTCCGTGAATTCTGGACCTCGACCTTCAGTAATCCGATCCATAATCTCTTGTATCTTAGCATCACCAATCTGTCCTTTGCGGAATTCTCGTTCCAAGGTAGATTCCACATCAATAGTAACTCCTTTAGTGTGAGCAACTATCCCCAGGTTAAGTCTCCTAAAATCCTCAATAATCTCATCGAGTAGCTGGGCAACAACAGCTGAACAAACATGCTCCTTTCGACTCAAGGCATCTGCAACCAAATTTGCCTTGCCCGGGTGATAGTGAATCTCCAAATCATAATCCTTAATAAGCTCCAACCAACGGCGCTGCCCAAGGTTGAGATCCTTCTGAGTGAATATATACTTCAAACTCTTATGATCCGTATATACTTGGCACTTCTCGTCCCATTTAAATTCTCTTCCTTTCTCCAAAAGTGAAGTCATAGGTTTAGCAATCTTAGAAAATCCTTCAATAAATTTCCGATAATATCCTGCAAGTCCCAAGAATCTTCGGACTTCAGTAACTGTAGTGGGTATGCTTCACACCACTATCTCCTTGACTTTAGCAGGATCCACTAATATTCCTCCATGATATATCCAAGGAATGACACCTCGTTAATCCAGAACTCGCATTTACTGTACTTGGCGTAGAGTTGATTATCTCGTCACTTCTGTAGCACCAATCTCAGATATTTCTTGTGATCACTATCACTCTTGAAATAAAATAAAAATATCGTTAATGAAACCACGACGAATCCGTCCAGATCATGAACGCCTTATTCTTCAGATCCATAAGGTAGCTGGTGCATTGGTTAGTCCAAATGACATAATTGGGAACTCATATAAACCGTATCGGGTCGAGGAATCCGTCTTGGAAATATCCGATGGCCTAATCTTCATTTGGTGATAACTCGGTCGGAGATCAATCTTCGACACCTCTCATCTGAATAAATCCTCAATACGGGGTAATGGACACTTGTTCTTCATAGTGACATTGTTAAGGGACCTATAATCCACGCACATCCCTTGCGATCCTTCTTTCTTCTGTACAAATAGAACCAGCTCCCCAAGGTGAGGAACTCGGACAAATGTACCCAGCCTCTTGCAACTCAGTTAATTGCTTCTTAAGTTCCTTCAACTCCTCTACGGACATCCTATATGGCCGTTTAGAAATAGGGGCGGTTCCAGGTAAGAGATCAATAACAAACTCAACTTCTCTATCAGGTGGCATCCCTGGTAACTCCTCTGGAAAGACATCCGGAAAATCTCTAACCACACGGATGTTGTCACCAACAAACTCCTCAGGCATAAAGAACATTGCACGCGTGGATGAGGAGGTTACTGCAATATTAACTTGAAATCTTTCTCCTTTAGTGGTAGTGAGTTCTACGGTACCTCTACCACATGCTATAACGGCCTTTGCCTTCCTTAGCCATGACATACCAAGGATCAGATCTATACTGCTTGACTCTAATATTATAGCAGTAGCTCCAAATTCTCTACCCATAATGGTTAATGTCAATCTATGTGTCATTTGATTTGCCTCAATAGGCCCTTTAGGTGTAATTACTATCATTGGTTTTCTCATATTTAGCAGTGGTATTTCATTTGTGTTGGCATATCTAGCAGACATGAATGAATGTGTAGCACCAGAATCAAATAATATGGTTGCAGGAATTGCATTAACATAAAACATACCAAGTACGATGTCCCCACCATCCGGAGTAGCATCAACGCTGACTTGATTAACCTTGGCAATAGAATATCCCTTGCCTGATCCTGGAGGTTGCTGCCTGTTCTGAGCTGGAGTAGTAGCAATCCTCTGTGGGCAGACATTTGCATAATGACCAGTCTTCCCACACTTGAAACACGTAGTGCCTGGACTCTGTCCTGAAAACTTCGTCGGGGTGGCAGTAGGGGTAGCCTGTCGAGGAGGTGGAGTCCTCAGTGGTGATTGCTGAACTGGGCGCTGGCCTCCGCCAGTGTGAACTGGTCTACCCTAAGGTGAACTGTAGTGAGGACGAACACTGCTGCTTCCTTGTCCTTGAGATATTGCCTTTCTCTTCAAATCACCCAGCTGAACACGCTTGTGTTCAATAGCAAGAGCCTTATCCAGCAGCCTTTGAAATGATGGAAAGGTGTGTGCAACCAGTGCATACTGCAAAGGTCCATTAAGTCCTTCAATAAAGTGCTCCTGCTTCCTCTCATCCTCAGCAACTTCCTCCGGAGCATATCTCGACAGCTGAATAAATTTGTCTCTGTACTCGCTGACCGACATGTTGCCTTGCTTTAATGACAGAAACTCCTTCTTCTTGATCTTTATCATACCAGCTGGAATATGGTAGTTCCTGAATTGTGTACTGAACTCTGCCCAAGTAATAGTATCAGCAGCATCGTGGGCAGCAGTATAAGAATCCCACCAGTCAGCAGCAGGACCTGTTAGTCGTCCAGAAGCATATAAAACCTTCTCCCGGTCAGTGCATTGTGCAATATTCAGCATCTTCTCAACGGACTTCAGCCAATCATCCGCGTCCAGTGGATCAGGAGAGCTTGCAAATGTAGGTGGCTTATGACTCATGAATTCCCTATGCTTATCACGGGGTGGAACTGGTGGTGGAGGTGGAGGCAATGGCACTTGTTGCTGTTGCTGCTGTTGTTGAAGTTGTTGTTGCAGCTGCTGTTGTTGCGTCCTTCTCTCCTGGCGTATTTCCTCTCTCTCCTGGTGCAACTCCTGGCGTATATCTTCTCTTTCCTGACGCATCTCCTGGCATTCTTGCTGCATCTGGGCACGCATATCCGCCATAGTGTCTGCCATTTGCTGCATCACCGCCATCTGAGCTACCATCAGTGGATCAACTCCGCCTGGTGGAGGATTAGGAGGATTCATCCCTGCTGGCTGTGGCTGAGGTTGTCTATATATCCTTCGAGTGTGTCGATTAGGAGGCAAATCAATTCCACCACCCCTCCTGGTATTGACCATCTGAGTTAGATACATAAGGTAAGAGAATAGTAAACAAGGCAGTAATTACAAATCATGTTACTTTGGGGGATTTATTAGCTAAGCAGTTTAATGTTTTACCTACCCTAGCTAATTTATTACCTTAAGCTGGCACATACTAAGATGTCCATATATAATACTTCAATCAATCAAAGAAGCAAATCAGACATTTTTCATCAGAACAATCGAACAACATTTTTAAATATAGAAAATAGTTTTGATTTGGTCTTAGGCCTCCCATCTCTTAAAATGTCATAGGGGTAGGGATTCCAAGGTGTGAAATCCATCTTGTCTCAGAGTAGAAAAGGTAAGAATGATCAGAGTAGAACAGTAGAAGGTGAGACAGGATCAAGATAAGTATAGAAAGAACTAGAGTAAGGTAAGCATAGAATGAATCAGAATAAGGTAAGTAGGTAAGGGTTTTGTCCATTTCTATCTAAGTTTCGTCCTACAGTCGACATTTCCCTCTGATACCACTTCTGTAACACCCGGTTTTAAAGGACAAAGCCGGGTGCATCTCATACATGCGCCAAGAAGACAACATATATAATAACAGAGTGTATAGAGATAAATGTCATAAAACATCAGAGTATTTATTACATAGCGGAAGACTTATTACAAAATAAAGGAATAAATGTAAAACGAACTAAGGATCGTCGGCGCCAATGTCAACTGAGAAACGCCACCTAGATCAGATCAAACTCCTCGCCTTGTGGCTCCTCCTGAACCACCTGTTCTTCTCCTGTGGGGGGGTGTGAGACAGCAAGAGTGAGCTCACATACGTTCATCGCTCAACAAGTTGTGGGGAATAATGTGGCATGAACTCACCAAAGGTGGGAGATCATGAAGTGTAAGGCTGATCAACAATAGAGGTTAGAGCTGAGCATTGCTTTTAAGTAGTTGGTCAAATTTTATTAGCAGTTACTAAGTGTAAGTGAATACCAAACCATAATAAAATAATAGAACAAAATTAATAACAGATCCCATGCAAATGCAAATGACAAATTGAGTTTAGGTTCCATAATTTAATCATCGGAGAGTCCTGAGCCGCTCATGACCGTGAGCTCGGCTAGTATACCAGTTTTACACTCTGCAGAGGTTGTACCCTTTACCCACAAGTCGTGTTTCCCATGTCGCCAGGGTTAGCTAGGCCCTTAGACACTACCAAGGTGAATGGCTAGGGATCCACTACGAGGCCTTTACAAAGTTCCACTAGCTTCCGAAAACCCGCTACAGTTTATAGGAAGTTCCAATGTAGGGTTCCTGGCTGACCGCCATCGCAGCAAAATCAACCAGGGACCTCCCTACACTGACCACTCCCCTACTGCCCTTGCCCCTTTCGGGTAAGGTAGTCTTCCACTAGCTTTCCTAATTAGTCAGCCAAGGGGTCCCATTCCTCCCTTGTGGTGGCACGTGGTTCTCAAGTTAAGCTCCATGTTCCAATTAACAATAACATAATGATCTTGACATGAACATAAATAGAATAACAAAATAACTGGAACATGGATATAATGAAATATTAACCCAAAAACCACGTAAAGCAATAGCATAAACTACCCATATGATTCAAGGGTAAACAAGGTAAACAGGATAAACAGACTAGGGAAACCTATTAGGTCCCATCAAAATTAAACCTATGCATGATAAATGATTATAAAGAACATTATTGGGTAACAAAAGTGAATCAAGGGCACAACTTGCCTGGCACTTGAGATTCCAAGTACCAACTTGCTTTTCAGATGACACGTGTCCTCGCGCTAGTCGTAGCAATACAAGCAAACATGGTATAGATAAAATTAACATCACACCAAACATAATAATATACTGCATTATAATGATCTACACGTTTCTACGAGACTAACGCAACTTGAACGGATCAAATCGGAGTTAAAACGGAGGAGATACGAATTTCCTAAGGTTTTATGTATTTTGATATAAGATGAATTAGGATATAAATTTTAATGTGACTTTCATATAAAAACAGAGGTACTATTTGATAAACAATAATATTATAAAATTATAGGAACTGGAATGGACTAATTTGGACTTTGTATGAATTTTCTATGGCTTATACAAAATTCTAGCAATTATTTACACATAAAAAATCATTTTCTATCCATTTATCTGATTTCCTAACTTCCTGGGCTGGGCGCACTAATACAGAGAAGTTCAGGGTTCCAGGGGTAAAATTACCTAGACTCAGAAAACAGCCCCGAGGGACTGCGGGTTCATTCTGAGATATTCCAGGGGTTCTTATGCAAAACGGATGGCCGAAGGGGTACGCTTCATCGTGGGTCATTCAATCACCAGCCAACGGCCCAGATTAGATAGGCATCAGTTATAGTCCCGCTTTCACTACCGGCCATCGGATCCGAGATCCACGATCTACGGCGCACGATGCACCAACACTCTCTCTTGGCCACACGATCACAGATCTACGGCTTAGATAAAACTCTGAACCGGTACGCTCTTGGATCCATCGGATTATAATCCAACGGCACATGTATACCGTCGCACACTTTCTCACTCGCCAGTCGCCGGCGCACGATGGCCATCCGACGGCCACAGCTCCTTCCTTCCCCAGCACTAATCTTGGACGCACATCATCAATCGGGTGGCTCTAATCCATCGTCTACCCCGAGCAGCAGACCACCAGAGCAGAGCCACCGCGCGGCGGCGAGATCATCGCGTCTGCTAATCCGACCAACCCGAGCACCATTCTCCAATTCGCTCAACCCTTGCCAAATCGATGACTCCCTGAATCATATTCCTCAACCAATTGCATCCGCCATTAAGCACAGGCCCCTGCCCATGGCGGAGGCCCCGATTTGCAGCCGTGCCGACGCCGCACGCCCAAATTCGCCACCCAAACCCGATCCGAACGACCCTACACGACGCTGGGAGGGAAGGCGAACGAGATGGGTGAGGTCTTACCATTAATGGTGACGCCGAGACGTGTGCCGACGACGCGTGACCACCCAGGTGCTCGCGAGGTTTCTGCAGAGCTCGGCGAGGAACACCGGTGGTGTTGCCCACGCGCCACCGCACAATACACTACGACCTAACGTTGGGCTCGAGGCGGTGACTATGCTGGCGAGCTATGGGGCGAGATCCCTAACTCACACCGAGCACACCGGTGGCGTAGAGAAACGGAGCGACAAGTGCTCCGCCGTCGTGACTAAATAGTCCGACCCCACGAACCGCGAAGAATGCAGCCCATCCGCAACTTACGGGCACACGGCATGGTCATCACGCGGATCATTTCAACCCCCCGCGAGTTTGGCGCGAGCTCCACGATTGCCGCAACGGCCACCGGCACGCCGGGGACGAACATCCCAGCCTCGCTGTCAAGTGGGGCCGCCTGGCGGCAACGCGAAGATCAGTCGAGCGAGCGAGGGCGTTAGGCCGCGCGTTATCGGGCACAAGCAGAATGGGCCGAGAGGGGAGAAAACGGAATGGGCCGCCAGGGAGGTCTTAGCCCAACCGTTGCTGTTCTTTTTTTTTATTTTATCCCCTATTTTGATTCTCCTCTTTATTTTAAACCTAAAATTTGAATTCCAATCTTGTGGTGAATTTATACTAAAACTGGAATGTATGTTTGTACATGCCATTATGGGATGAGTTTATTTTCTTGTAAATTTATTTTGCGATTCATCATTTCTTTGGTATAGCATTTTTTTTCCTTCCCTTCTCTAACCTTAATTTGCAAGTTAGGATTAAATCTCCAAATTTGGATGTTAATATATTTATTTTTTTGCCTTACTTTTATATTGTCACAAAATGCACACCCAATAAAACCCAGCATGATGCACATATTTTTGTATGTGTCATTGGTTAATTAATGTCTTTTGAAGTGTTGGTTTACATGTTATAATAATCAGAGGCAAAAACATGTATGTAATTCAACTATGTCTTCTTTTACACTTTTTGGGTATCACATATTGTCAAGATGACTCTGTTTAATAGTTGATTTTCTGAAAACTGTATGGCTTGGCCGCCAGGATCGATCTTCGGAGTCTTCCCCGCCACTTTCCACATCATAACTGTCACTATCACCAGTGTCTTCAGATAAACCTTCCAAAATCTCCCTTGTAATCTTCTCTGTATTTGTCTTCGCTATTGATTCAAGAAAGCCAAGATTCTTCTCCTGAGAAAGGCTCAGCTTCGTTTCAGCAATAGCTTTTTTATCTTGAGACATCTTCGAAAATGCTGAAAAAGTGCTCTCAAAGCCGAAGCTTAAAAAATTTTAAAAAGTCAAGAAAATGTTGGTGCGCAAGAGCTAAAAATTGAGTAAGCAAGAGCAGATGGCAAGAAAGCGTGCCAAATGAGCTCGTGGTGCGCTCTTATTTATACGCCTAGTGCGTTGAAAATTGGAAGGCCCCGCTTGTCAGTGATTGTTGCTATTCTAGCAAAGGGAAGGTGTTTTTTCGGACCTTCGGCTTAGGGCCTTCGTCCATATCGCAATCTGAATTTATCATTCTAACAAATTAATATTGCGAGGGGCTACTGTTGGGGGCCTTCGGCTTCCGAAGGTCCTCAAAAACATAATTTAACAAAGTTTCTGGAGTATAATGCATGAACAGGTATCTTCGGACTTGAGTTAAAACCACAGTGTGAAGAAGCACAAAAGGAATACGAAGGATGGCGCGGAGCCGAAGCTGTGCGCAGAAGAGCTTCGGCATGATAGCAGGAAAGGAAACCGACTTAAAGATGAAAAGGCTATTTAGACCTCGATAGGTTACTATAGAGTTATTAGCAAATGTAAAGGGCATGGGTGTAATTTTACATGGGCTGCGTCTCGTGCCTATAAATAGATGAACAGTACCCCCGTACTGTTCGGGCTGACTGGACATTTGCTTTTGTGTCACGCTTGTATTTTTACCTTCATTCAAGCTGAAGGTACACTCGTAACTTAATATCATTTCTATTTTTCCATAGTAATAAAATAGAAATGAGTTAATAAAAAGATATGGCTATTCATATTATCTTTTGTTACATGATTCTTTCTTCTGTATTATATATTATGACTTACGAAGGTAAGTCCTTCATAACCTTCGTCCGAGAATCATTATATCCCAAGGGAAATAATGTTCCGAAGGACGAAGGTCTTTAACGTTAAATGTTCTCTGTGTTGCCTTGTTAATAATTCATAGCATTTGAGAGCAAGTCCCCAACACAAATCTATATTCAAATTTCAAATTCAAAAATGCAAAATCAAAATAAAAATTCTAGCATGCAATTCAAAAATATATATTTGCTTATTTATTTACTTATTATTACTTCTCTTTAAGTAAATGTCCCAAAACATATAATAAAGATAATTTTACTTATTGTTTGTTTTAGGAAAAATATCATGAGTGGTCATTAATTCAAAAAATGAATATTAGTTTCTTTCTTATTTTGAGTGAAAGCGATATATATATATATTCTTTATTTACTATGCTCCGGTAAGTGTTTGTATGCATGAAATTTAATAAGCACGGAATTTACATAGTTACATAATCAAATAGGAGTAGTTTATATAGGATAACTTACCATCATATTTACTTAAGAATATGATATAACCAAAATTTTATATTTACTATTTCAAAATATTAAACTTTAGGGAAGTTTCTTAATCCATCATGATACAGTTTTGGAGTGTTACAACAGTCTGAGCAGCTGTCCCAGAGACCAGTTGAACTGCCCCTATGGACCAGTTCAACTAGTCTTGACCAAAAAGTTTAGGAGAGAACACCCCAGTTCAACTGGCTCGGAGGCAAGTTCAACTGGTGTATGGTAAGAGAGGTTCGCAGTTGAAGTTGAAGTTCAACTCAGCTGAGAAATCTCAATTGTAGCTGAAAAAGCTCAATTGCAACTGAAGAAGTTCAACTTAGTTGAAAAAACCCAGCTCTGCTGAAGAAGTTAAACTCAGCTAAAGAAGCTCAACTACTTTTCAACAGGAACACTCTCTATTTCTCAAACCTAACAACAGTCATACACAAAGTGTCCAAGGGATTTTTGTTTTCCGAAATAGTTTTTGAATTTTGAGGCTTGAGCCATAGCAAACACAATTACATGTGCGAAAACTATTAAGGAAGAAATAGATCCTGCAACTCAATATATACATAAAATTTTATACGTCCATCGCATGGAGTCCTTTCAAGGCACCACTGATGTGTTTGCTTTGTCCTTGAAACTTCCCATTTGAATTCTCAACAAAAGTTGTAACTCCTTTAAATTCTGTAGTTTCTGACAATTCATTAGGAGCAAACTTGTTAGTACCCTTTTTTATTAAATCACCAAAACCCTCATTTAGGGTTGATTGCACTTTCACACACTGTATAAACTCTGTTTTGTATGAAGCTGCCTTCGGCAAGTAAAACCTTGACAAAAGATTTTTCCCAACAAAGCTCTAGGGCCAATATGTGATCCACATAGACCAGAATGAATCTCCCTTGTCAGCTCTTGACCTTCATCTCTAGATACACACTTTAGCAGAGGTGAATAGACACCTTCCTTCTATAACTCCCCTTCTATAATCTTATATGGCCTTTGTCCTTACCTGCATCCTCTTGATGTATGCTTCGTCATCAATTGAATGATTTCTCCGAAGGAAAGTTATAATCTCCATCCTCCAGTATTCACTATGCGTAGGGAACACAGCTAAGATAGCTCTTTCCATCAAATCCACCGAAGGTGCCTTAGTACTTCAAAAAATACTTGGGGGGTAAGGGGAGCCCCTAAGCAGCAGATTTGGCTAACATGTCAGCATACTCATTGTCCAGTCTTGGGATGTTTTTCACTGAAAACCCTTCGAAGGAAGATTCCATCCTTCAGACCATGTCAAGGTACTTCTCTAGGCCTGTGTCTTTTTACTTTGCTTGAATTGTCCACCTCGCCTATGATGACTTGTGAGTCCGATTTCAAAGTTTCCCTTCGTACACCCATTACCTTTAGTTTCCTCAATCCTAGAAGCAGAGCTTCGTATTCTGCTATATTGTTTGTGCATTGAAACTGTAACTTGGCAGCATATGAAGTTCTTACTTTAGATGGTGAAACAATAGTGGCTGCAACATGGGCCTTGAAGGATCCCCATGAAACATCACAAAAAAAACTATCCAAACATCTTCATGTGATGAGGTAGCTTTGACCTGCGGGCCAGAAGTTCAATCAGCAATAAAGTCTGCCAATGCTTGGGAATGGATGGATGATCTATGAACAAAGTCGATGACAAACTCATTGAGCTCTGCCACCCACTTTCCTATTCAGCTCAAAGCCTCTTTGTTTCTTATGATATCCTTGAGTGGTTGAGATGATGATAGAACAATGTTGTGAGATTGAAAATAATGTCGAAGCTTTCTTAAAGCCATCAGAACTACATATAGGACTTTTTCCATCTCTATATAGTTTCTCTTAGATGGGCCCAATACTTCGGATGCAAATTAGACATGCATTTGCTTTTTTCCACCTTCGTCCACCACCTCTTGAACCAACGCCGCACTCACAGTTGACTGCGAAGCTGATACATAAAACAAAAAAGGAGTGTAAAGCCCTAAAATTTGTATAAGATCAAAATGATAAAATAAATAAAAACATATATTTATATAAAAGTGTTTTGGGGATCATGGAACCTTTAGAGACTATCTGGTTTTCTACCTTTGTGCATATTCAATTAATGGAAATATATTGATCAAATAACAAATAAATAAATACTGAAATATACATTTCATGTCGAGGTTCTTGTATTTTTGCATTTGTATTCAAATTTGTGAGACAAGTTTAAGTTTGAAAAATAGAATTTTAAAATGGAAGGAAAAAAGAAAAGAGAAGGAAAAGAATATAAACTATAAAAAATATATACATGAATAAATATATTCCTTCATGTTGGCATCTTTATTGGTGCACATAATCTATGGTGAACCTCACCAACAAATTCAATTTCAGATAGTAGATTTTGAAATGGAGAAAGAAAAGCAAAACATAAAATGAGAAGGGAAAGTATTAATAAAATCATTTAATCCTCCACAATGGAATAGTAAGAAGAATAAAATTTGTAAACAGTAGAATTTATATTTCAATCAGACATTTGGAAGCCTGAAAATTTAAAACAGGAGTTTAAATTTAAGTTTGAATACTTGAGTTTGGAATTTGGAAAGAGAATAGAAAGGAAGAAAAAAATAAAGTCCATAACTGCGCTGTTAGCAACTTAGGTCACTCAACTCAATTCAGTAGCATGAAGAACACTAAGCATAAGAATCTGGTACAAATTCAGAGAAGAGTTTGGGGAATAGCAGTAAGGGAAAATAGAAAGAAGTGCAGCAGCTATAGTCATCTAGAAGGAAGAGGATCTGGGTACGAGAGGAGAGGAGAGGGGTGGAGAAGATGAACAGTAGTGGTCGAGAGGTTAAGAGTTTAGGTTTCTTCAAATGATTGTTTGATGACTCCTCTGTTGTTCTCATGTGCTTTGTATAACACCGCCAGTGGTCCCTGTACAACTCGACCAGGCCAAGGCCCAAGGCCCAAACAACGTCCAACCGTGGTCCCTGACATTCCCCCTTCCTTAAAATTCGACCTGCCCTCAAGTCGATCCACTAGACTGACATGCCAATCATTCACAACAAACATACAATTCTGTCCATAATTATATCCTCCCAATTCAAGGACCAGGGAGCCTCACATGTAGCATAGCGAAGGAGTGTGTATCTGAACTGATCATCAGCAAAAGAAACAACTTATCCCCATATAAATTTCCAGGTATGTGATATGGGGTATGATCACAAACAACCAATCAACTAAATCTCTATAATCATGGAAGACGATAACTTCAAGTTCACCAAGTGCTTCTCTATGTAAAATGCATTTGCATAATTTTTATCAGAGGTATCATTTAAATATCAGGGCATCACAACCACCCCACTGTGACCACAAGTAGCAAGAGCAACTGGCCATGCACCCCAACCTCTGCACAAATACAGTCTGCTCACAGAGGGCTTCCTCCACTTCTTTGATTTCATCAACTATCCCTTGCCAACCATCATCTATAATTAGAAACCTTGGTGGCACACCACCTTCACGCAGACTTTGAAGGTCCTCCTCAATCTCACTTGGATCCACTGCTGCATATTGTAAGGAAGCACTTGTGGTACTAGAGTTGTAATCAACTCTGAACAAATTGTCAGGATCAGACGCCAACCAAGGGGGCTTTAGTGGAATGTCACCGGCCATTTGATCTAGTGATTTAATCAACCACACCAAGCCTGCATAACAATTTAAAGATGGCCAGGGTACTGGTCTTAGCTGAATACCAGTGGCCAACTATATAGGTGGTGGCCATGGTGGTCTTTGTTGCGTAGCAACCCAATCCAGAATGAAACAATGCCATAAAACGAAGCACAACTCAATGGTGGCTATCATCAAAGTGCTATGTTCCCTTGGTTGCATTTCATTGAACACCACTTGAGCATCAATCAAAGTAGATGAAGTTGTGCCTACAATGATGTTATGCAGTGCCTGGCTACCATACTGGGCTTGACAAAGTTGTGCAGTGCCTGGATGGGACATTTGGTCGAACACCCGAAGGATGAGCTACTACTGCTACCTGTATCCGGCTTGATGATGATGAAGGAGTAGATGGTCATGACGACAACATTATGGAACTCGACACAGTAGTTGGTGGCGGGCAATATGGTGACGAGTTGGCAATCTGCGAAGAACTCGTAACCTTCCTCCACCACTTGGTGCGCCCTGCACACGAGGTCCGTGTCGTGCGCGCGGAGGAAGACCACCATGACATCGGCGTCGAAGGTGCAGGACATGCCACAATCCTGGTTGTCCGCCCACCCTCTGTCCTCCCTGGACGAAGGGACAGAATAGAGCAGGTAGCAGAGAAGTCCCCGGTCAGGCACTTCGCAGGGTCTGGGTAGGCATCGCGGAACACGATGGAGCCGGCCACCACCGTCGCCACATTCATCGACACATTGAGCGGCTGATGTTGATGAACATGTCGATGCAGCAGGCTTCGCTGATGTAGCTGACGCTACTGCCTTAATGATGGCCATAGATGTCGGAGTGGAAACGAGTGTCGAACACCTTGTGGGCATGGTGTTGGTGATGTCGTCCTCGGCGTAGGGGTCGAGCAACAAGAGCTGGTCGAGCTGCCCGGGGTCTCCCGCGCCTGTGGCCATGGCCTCCTCGACAGCAGAAGTCTGGGCATCATGCGGTCGATCTTCACACACACCCTGATCTTCGTCGAGTCCATCCAGGCAAGCGCGTGACACACAGCCTGAGCGGCCTCCACCTTGAACCGCAGACACGAGCTTCGGCTTGTAGGCATTGAAGGCGTCTGGGCCCCTGACTCCGGCCTTCATGTGCGCGTCGATCTCCTAGGCCTCCAGGAGCGGGGTGTGGGCGTCGACGTGGATATGTTGCATGAAGGGGGACCTCTAGATGGTGAGGGCATGTTGCGAGTAGTTCCTAGCGAAGCTGAGCATCGGGGTTCGGCGTTGGGTTGTGGCCTCCACCGGAACTGGGACTGCGTCCAACTCAACGAGACCGCCTACGGCCACATCGCCATGGGCTGGCTCGAGGGGCCCTTCGCCGATGTGGGTGGGGATGCTGTCGGCACCCGAGCCAGGCACCTATTCACGTCATTGGCGTGCGGGTCCCACGCCACACCCCTTAGACAACGCTCTCCTTGCCCACGCCGGATCAACTGCGTGTGTGTTTTTCTCCCCCACATAGACTGACCGGATGACCCCACTATCCTAGGCACTATCCCACCCGCGCTCGGACACTGGCACATGGGGCCCGATTGTCATCACCTACCTCTCGAGCATCGCACGCTGCAACAAACTCCGTATGGAGATCCGCGGAGTCCGTTGCTCCCGCCCGGATATCCCTCCATGGGAGTATAAATGATAGCCCCCGCAACTCTTGGGCCATCTCCCCCACACGCTTGAAGGGCCCCTTCGCCGATGACGCAGAGAACCGCGGGCGGGGTCAGGGGGAGAGGCCCGACGTCATCGCCGATGCCAACAGCCGGGACCACTGGGTTGCCAGGGGGGGTTCTTCGCCTTGGCTCGAGGATGGTTACCGTGGCCACCCAGTGAAGGATCCTCTCCCGAGCTAGCCCCGATTTCTCGTCGAAATTGATGACCGTCGTGGTTGCGTGTCTCACCATGGGCAGGAATTTGCACAACGAAAACTCTGGTGAGACCTCTTCCCTATGAATAACTATGGTCTGAGAATGGTGTAGAACGTTTTGGATTGAGGGATAGAGTACTTGTGTCGGGAGCTCCGGCATGCACCGCCGGGAGCTCAGCGCGCGGGCGAGGGATGGCCGCCGTGATTCTTGGTGAGTTGGGGAAGATAGAGTTTTGATCGTTGGATCATACCAAACGGTTCAGATTTGATCGTGAAAGTCGCCTAGAGGGGGGGTGAATAGGCGTAATCTGAAATTTACAACTTTAAACACACACTACAAGCCAGGGTTAGTGTTAGAACTAAAATCAAGTCCGGGAGAGAGGCCGAAAACAAATCAAATGAGAATCAAGCAGATGAACACGGTGATTTGTTTTACCGAGGTTCGGTTCCAAAGAACCTAGTACCCGTTGAGGAGGTCACAAAGACCGGGTCTATTTCAACCCTTTCCCTCTCTTAAACAGTCACTTAGACCGAGTGAGCCTTCTTTCTTAATCTCACGAGTCACTAAGACTCTGCAAGGACCACCACACACTTGGTGTCTCTTGCATCGCTTACAAAGCACTTGAGAGTAAGAATGGGAAAAGAAGAAAGGCAATCCAAGAAGCAAGAGCTCAAAAGAACACAAAATCTCTCTCTCACAAGCCACTAAGAGTTTGGAGTGAATTTGGGACTCGGAGAGGATTTGATCTTTTGAATTGTGTCTAGGAGTGAATGCTAATGCTCTTGTATTGAATGTGATTTTCAGAAAACTTGGATGCTTGAAGTTGTGGTGGTTGGGGGTATTTATAGCCTTCAACCACCAAAGTAGTCGTTGGGGAGGCTATTGGCGATGGGCGCATTGGATAGTCCGGTGTGCCACTGGACACTCACTGTTCAGTGTCCGGTGCGCCGCCACGTCACCCAACCGTTAGGGTTCTGGAGCAGTTGAACGTTGGCGCCTTTGTTTTCTTATGGCACCGGACAGTCTGGTGGTGCACCGGACAGTCCGGTGCCCCTCTGACTCGCTGCTATGACTTATGCCGTTACACTGTAGCGCTGTCAGAGTCGACCGTTGCACGCAGGTGGACGTTACCCCGCTGGCTCACCGGACAGTCCGGTGGCACACCGGATAGTCCGGTGAATTATAGCGGGGCGCGCCTGCGTTTTCTCGAGAGTGGCTGCTTGGCTCCTGTACGACCCTGGTGCACCGGACAGTCCGATGCGCCAGTCCACAACACACTCAAGTCTTTGCTCCGGTTCAATTTAGTCCCTAACTTGAATCTTATATTGGTTTGTGTTGAACCCTGTGCACCTGTAATACATGTATTCTAGGGCAAACTAGTTAGTCCATATGTTTTTATTGGACATTCAACCACCAATATTAATTGTAGGAAAAGGTTAACCCTATTTCCCTTTCAATCTCCCCCTTTTTGGTGATTGATGCCAACACAAACCAAAGCAAATATATAAAGTGTAGAAATGAACTAGTTTGTATTTTGGAATGTGCATAGGTTACTTGGAATTAAACCAATTGATAATCTCACTAGATATGAATGGATTGCTTTTCTTTTATATAATATTTTGGACCACATTTGCACCACTTGTTTTTGCAAATAATTTTGGAAAATCTTTTTCAAAGTCTTTTGTAGATAGTCAAAGGTATATGAATAAGATTGCGAGAAGTATTTTCAAGATTTGAAATTTCTCCCCCTGTTTCAAATGCTTTTTCCTTTGACTAAATAAAACTCCCTCTTAATGAAATTCTCCTCTTAGCTTTCAAGAGGGTTTTTGAAATAGATTCCAATTTTGAATATTGAAAAGATACCAATTGAAGGATTAATTGTAAATTAGATACCAATTGAAAATTTTATTTTCACAACTTAAGTGAAGCATAAATACTAATTAAGAAATACCAATTAAAACTTGATTTCAAAAAATTTTGAAATGGTGGTGGTGCGGTCCTTTTGCTTTGGGCTTAATATTTTCTCCCCCTTTGGCATTAATTGCCAAAAACAGATACTTTGAGAGCCCTTTTTATATTTTCTCCCCCATTGGTAAAGGAAATATGAGTGAAGGATTATACCAATTTGAGAGATGTGTGGGAGTAACGGCAAGGGGTAAATGATACCGTCAGAGTTGGAGTGGAAGCTTTGTCTTTGCCGAATACTCTATTTCCCTTTCAATCTATGACTTAGTATAGAAATACACATGGAAACACATTAGTCATAGTCTTGGTACAAGAATAATGAGAAATATGTATTTGTACCAAAATGAAAGAGACATTATCAAAGGTATATAAATGAGCTATGTGTGCAACGTTTTAATCAAAGTTCTAAGAATCAAGAATATTTAGCTCATTCTTAAGTATACATGTCCAAATGGGCGTGCCGGGCCAGCCCGGCACGGGCACGGCTGGACCCGGCACGACTTTGGCGTGCTCAGGCACGGCACGCCAGTGTCACGGGCCGGGCCGGGCTGGCACGTGGGCCCAAATCCCTGCCCAGGCACGGCACGCCAACTGTTAATCGGGCCGGGCCGGGCCAGGGGCACGGGCAGCCCGTTGGTGCTGTGCCGGGCTCGGGCCCAGTTACATAATCCACATGACAAAATTCAGAGTTAACAGAATACAAGATTACAATTCAAATAGGTTACAAAATAGTCTTTAAATGGTTTGGAGCTTTAGTGCAATGCTGCCTCATTAAAAACCTTCCTAGGTAAAAACTCACACTTCGTGAGAAAACCCTAGGAAGGAAAAGAGTACAGCCAGCTCCTTAAAGTATTTATAAGTTCATAGTTCAGTGTTCAGTCCACAGTCAGTCCATATGAGCATATTACAGATTTACAGCAGATAAGAGAAGTAGAGAACTTAAATAGGTAGAAACGGAGAGAATAAGTTCATAGTCCAGCTCCAGCCCTTCTTGAACTCTGTGGTGCTGCTTCCTTTCTTTTGTTCCCTGGTGATACTTGCCGCTCATCATCTAGGTACATATCCTCAAAGGTTGCTTCAAGGTCTTTGGTTTCCTTCTCCACAGTATGCTGCTTGTGCTGGTGTAACACCCGGTTTTAAAGAACAAAGCCGGGTGCATCTCATACATGCGCCAAGAAGACAACACATATAATAACAGAGTGTATAGAGATAAATGTCATAAAACATCAGAGTATTTATTACATAGCGGAAGACTTATTACAAAATAAAATAATAAAGATAAAACAAACTAAGGATCGTCGGCGCCAATGTCGACTGGGAAACGCCACCTAGATCAGATCGAACTCCTCAGTGTTAGGCGGCTCCTCCTGAACCACCTGATCATCTCCTGTGGGGGGGGGTGTGAGACAGCAAGAGTGAGCTCACACATGATCATAGCTCAACAAGTTGTGGGGAACCAGTGGACATAAACTCACAAAGGTGTGAGTTCATGTGATGTGTAAGGCTTAATCAATGACAGGGGTTAAAGCTGAGCATTGCTTTTAAGTAGTTGGTCAAAATTTTATTAGCAATTACTAAGTGTAAGTAAATACCAAACCATAAGTAAAGTAATAGAACAAAATTAATAATAAACCAATGCAATGCAAATGACAAAATTGAATTTAAGTTCCATAATTTAAACATCAGAGAGTCCTGAGCTGCTCGTGACCGTGAGCTCGGCTAGTATACCAGTTTTACACTCTGCAGAGGTTGTACCCTTTACCCACAAGTCATGTTACCCATCTGCCAAGGGGTCATGAATCCCATACACCTCTACCTAGGAAGCGCGGCAGGGCAACACTACGAGGCCTTTACAAAGTTCCACTAGCTTCCGAAAACCCGCTACAGTTTATAGGAAGATCCAGTACAGGGTTCCTGGCTGACTGCCATCCCAGCAAAATCAACCAGGGACCTCCCCGCACTGACCTCTCCCCTACTGCCCTTGCCCCTTTCGGGTAAGGTAGTCTTCCACTAGCTTTCCTAATTAGTCAGCCAAGGGGTCCCATTCCTCCCTTGTGGTGGCACGTGGTTCTCAAGTTAAGCTCTATGTTCCAATTAACATTAATGATAACAACATGAACATAAACAGAATAACAACAAGAATTGGAACATAGAGGTAATAAATGATTATCCCAAAACCATATAAAGCAATAGCAAACTACCCAAGTGATTCAGGGGTAAACAAGGTAATGAGATAAACAATCTAGGGTGACCTATTGGGTCCCATCAAAATTAACCTATGCATGGATAAGTGATATTAAAGAACATTATTGGGTAAAAAGTGGTCAAGGGCACAACTTGCCTTCAATGAGCTCCTGCTCAGCAACTTCAACCTGCTACTCACCAGGATCCTCAGCAACGGGCTCTTCTACTCGCCACAATACAAACAAGCACAGGATATAGGGAAAATTAACATTACACCAAGCATGTAAACAAAATACACAGAGATATTCTACATATTAAAATAAAAACTTAGGAACTGGAATCATAATTTTCTGAGTTATAGATTTTAAGTTATGCATTTTCAAAGGTTTTATGTGCTTTAAATAGGATTAAGTGATAAATAAATTTCTTACTGTTTTTATGCCAAAACAGAGACACTAAGTGCTAGAGAATAAAATTACAAAATTTTAGGAACTGGAATGGATGAATTTGGAGTTAGTATGAATTTTCTATGAATTTATAAAGTTCTAGCAATTATTTTTATATTAAAAATTCATTTTCTATTTATTTTCTCTGGTTTTCATGTTGACTGGACTGGGCGTCAATTCCTGGAAAACCCAGGGGGCTCGGTGTAAGTATTTCTAGACACAGAGAACAGTGACCAAGGGACGGCGGGTTTATTTCTGTGAAACCGAGGGGCTCATTACTAAATTTACACGGCGAAGGGGTAACTTCTAATCTGGACCGTTCGATCAAACGTGGATGGCTCGGATTAGATCCACGCCTCACCCGAACCGGTACGCATCTACAGCCGCAGGATCCACGATCAACGGCTCAGATTTTAAAACGCGGGGGATCACTCAGGTTCGTTCGATCATGATCTAACGGCAGGGATCCGTCCGATCCAAACGCGCGAAGGGGTATCCTTACGATCTAATCTCGACCGTCGGCTGGGATCCAACGGTCGGGCGCTCGTCTCCCAACCCAGGTCGTCCCGACGGCGGCGCCGCACAGGGGCGCGGCGGCGGACTTCGCCGGAGCTCCCCAACTACGTGCCTAGCCGATCATTTCCCGATTCCCTAGCGCTACGCGTACAGGAGGTCAAGGCGAAACCGATCGGGGGCTTATTACCTCGAATTGTTGACTCGTCGGCGTTGGCCACGGCGTGGTGCGGATCCGCGGCGGAGCTTGTACTCCGGTGAGGAATTCACCCGCAACCGGTCGATGATTCCTCCCGCAAACGCCACGGACGGCCCCGCACTAGCTTGGTGTAGACCCCCGACCCCTCCAACAGCTTCAACGGCGGTGAATGGACGGGAGAGCACGGCGACAGTGAGCTCGGGATGGAGCCGCGGCGAGGAATTGCCGGGGCCCAGGCGAGCAAACCCGAGCAGCGCCACCCAAGGAAGCTTTCCCCCACTCCAAGGGAGCCTCTGGGCAACACTTCGAGGGCGCGGTCGACGGCAATCGGCGGTTCACGCACGGCGGCTTCGGTTCCTTCCGCGGCGGCGAGAAATGCGCTGGAGTATCACGGGGCACCTGGTGGTGAGATGGCGGCCCCGACCCACGGTCATATAGGGCTGACTGGTTCGGTCATTGGGAGCGCGGTGCCCGGGGATCACGCGCCGTCAAATTCGGCCGAACGGATCGCAGACGCCCGCGCGAAGCTCGGCGAGGTGGTTGACGAGCGAACTGACCACACGGGTCCACGCGCCAGCGAGAAACGAGAGAGCCACGCGCGCGTAAGCGGCCGGTCCAGGGGACCCCACCTGTCGGCGCACGCGGGCGCGAGTGGGCGACTGGCGAGCGGGTCCCACATGTCAGTTGGCCGGGCGCGCGCGCAGTGGAGAATAGTAGTGGGCCGCGCAAAGGGATTGGCCACATGGGCCGAATAGGTGGCCGCCGGCCCAGGTAGGGTTTTATTCCTTTTTCCTTTTTATTTTCTGTTTCCTTTTCTTTTACTTTTGAATCTAAGTTTTGAATTTCAAATTTGTGATGAACTTGCACTCAAATTTTTCTGAGTATATGATTTGGGTAAAGCATTGTGGATCAAATTTATCTATTTATAAGTTTTATTTCTTTGTATTACATAGCATTTTTCTTTCTTTCTTTCCAAATTTTAGCATTTCTTTTAGGATTTAATTTCTCATTTGGATATTTAATATTTTTCTTGTCACAAAATGCACACAAAAATAAAATATCCAGCATGATGCAACAATTTAGTAGCATATCTTTTTATTAATTGTTCTTGGTCATGGTGTTCTCATATGATGATGCATCAAACTCACATAAGGAGAGAAATTGTTTTCTCTATTGGTGTTTTATCTAACAATTACAAAGTGGGTGTTACAAATCCTACCCCCCTTAAAAATAATCTCGTCCTCGAGATTTAAGAAGAACTAGAGAAAAGGTGGGGAAAATCTATGTGAAGTTCTTCTTCTCTTTCCCAAGTTGCTTCATCTTCACTGTGGTGACTCCATTGCACTTTACACATCTTTATCACCTTATTCCTTGTAACTCGAGTCAATGTATCCAAAATCTTGATCGGGTACTCCGTGTAAGTCAAATCACCTTGAACACTGAGCTCTTCCATTGGTAACTGTTCCTCGGGAACACGGAGACACTTCTTAAGTTGAGACTCATGGAACACATTATGCACATCCGATAGACTATCCGGTAACTCGAGTTGGTATGCCATCTCCCCAACTCTTCTAAAGATCAAGAATGGTCCAATATAGCGAGGGGACAATTTGCCCTTGACTTTAAATCTCCTCATTCCACGTAGTGGTGACACCTTGAGGTACACATAATCTCCTTCTTCAAATTCCAGTGGTCTCCTTCTATTATCAGCATAACTCTTCTGCCTGGTTTGAGCCACTCTCAAATTCTCTCGAATTATACGAACTTGTTCTTCTGCTTCTTGAATCAATTCAGGCCCAAAGAACTGTCTCTCTCCAGTCTGATCCCAATATAGAGGAGTCCTGCACTTCCTCCCATATAAAGCTTCAAAAGGTGACATCTTCAGACTGGCCTGATAACTATTATTATACGAGAACTCAGCATAAGGCAGACTCTTATCCCAACTTCCTCCATGCTGAAGGGCACATGCTCTCAACATATCTTCTAATACTTGATTAGTCCTTTCAGTCTGTCCATCAGTCTGAGGGTGATAAGCCGTACTAAAATTCAACTTTGTACTCATATTCTCATGAAAGCTTCTCCAAAACCTTGAGGTAAACTGTGAACCTCGATCAGACACGATCTTCTTTGGTACTCCATGTAAACACACAATCCGAGCCATATATAACTCTGCTAGCTGAGAACCTTTATAAGTAGCCTTCACAGGGATAAAGTGAGCCACTTTAGTCAATCTATCCACAATCACCCATATAGCATCATATCCTTTCTAGGTGCGAGGCAATCCAGTAATGAAATCCATGCCAATCTCTTCCCATTTCCACTCGGGTATCTTCAGTGGATGCAATAGTCCAACTGGCCTCTGGTGTTCAGCCTTAACTCTTTGACATACATCGCACATAGCTACATGTGCAGCTACATCTCTTTTCAATCCATACCACCAATACTTCCGTTTCAAATCCTGATACATCTTAGTACTACCAGGATGAATAGAATAATCCGAGTCATGGGCCTCCTTTAAAATAGTCTCCCGAAGGCTTTTAATATCAGGAACACATATTCTGTCCTTGAACCATACAGTGCCCTGCTCATCTTCTGTAAATTCCGGAACTCGACCTTCAGTAATCAGATCCTTAATCTCTTTTATCTTAGCATCACCAATTTGTCCCTTGCGGATCTCTTGCTCTAAAGTAGGTTCCACATCAATAGTAACTCCCTCAGTATGAGCAACTATACCCAGGTTAAGTCTCCTGAAGTCCTCAACAATCTCATCGGGTAGCTAGGCAACAACAGCTGAATGAACATGCTCCTTGCGACTCAAGGCATCTGCAACCAAATTTGCCTTGCCCGGGTGATAGTGAATCTCCAAATCATAATCCTTAATAAGCTCCAACCAACGGCGTTGCCTAAGATTGAGATCCTTCTGAGTGAATATATACTTCAAACTCTTATGATCCGTATACACTTGGCACTTGGTCCCCATGATATAATGTCTCCAAATCTTAAGTGCATGCACAACGGCTGCCAATTCCAAGTCATGAGTGGGGTAGTTCAATTCATGTTTCCGCAACTGACGAGAAGCATAAGCAATCACATGTCCTTCTTGCATGAGCACACATCCTAAGCCTTGGCCACATGCATCGCAATAGATGTCAAATCCTTTCTGTAGGTCCGGCATAACCAATACTGGTGGCGACATCAACCTCTTCTTCAATAGATCAAAGCTGTCTTGACACTTCTCGTCCCACTTAAATTCTTTTCCTTTCTCCAAAAGCGAAGTCATCGGCTTAGCAATCTTAGAAAATCCTTCGATAAACCTCCGATAATATCCAGCAAGTCCTAAGAAACTTCGAATCTCAGTAACTGTAGTGGGTACTCTCCACTCCATTATCTCCTTAACCTTAGCAGGATCCACTGCTATTCCTCCATTAGAAATAATATGACCAAGAAATGGCACTTCGCCAATCCAAAACTCGCACTTGCTGAACTTAGCATAGAGTTGATTATCTCGTAGCTTCTGTAGCACCATCCTCAGATGTTCCTCGTGATCCCTTTCACTCTGAGAATAAATAAGAATATCGTCGATGAATACCACGACGAATCTGTCCAGATACTCCATAAACACCTTGTTCATTAAGTTCATAAAATAAGCTGGTGCGTTGGTTAATCCGAACGACATAACAGTAAACTCATATAATCCATATCTAGTCGAGAACGCCGTCTTGGGAATATCCGATGGTCTAATCCTCATCTGATGGTAACCGGATCGGAGATCAATCTTCGAAAATACTCTTGCTCCTCTCATTTGATCAAACAAATCCTCAATGCGGGGCAACGGATACTTGTTCTTCACCGTAACATCATTAAGAGATCTATAATCCACACACATCCGTTGCGATCCATCCTTCTTCTGTACAAACAAGACCGGTGCTCCCCAAGGTGAGGAACTCGGACGAATGTACCCAGCCTCTTGTAACTCAGTTAACTGCTTCTTAAGTTCCTTCAACTCCTCTACAGACATCCTATATGGCCGTTTAGAAATGGGGGCGGTTCCAGGTAAGAGGTCAATAACAAACTCAACTTCTCTATCAGGTGGCATCCCTGGTAACTCCTCTGGAAAGACATCCGGAAAATCTCTAACCACCCGGATATTGTCACCAACAAACTTCTTCGGCATAAAGAACATTGCACGCATGGATGAGGAGGTTACTGCAATGTTAACTTGAAACCTTTCTCCTTTAGTAGTAGTGAGTTCTACGGTACCTCTACCACATGCTATAACGGCCTTTGCCTTTCTTAGCCATGACATACCAAGGATCAAATCTATACTGCTTGACTCCAATATTATAGCAGTAGCTCCAAATTCTCTACCCATAATGGTTAATGTCAATCTACGTGTCATTTGATTCGCCTCAACAGGCCCTTTAGGTGTAATTACTCTCATGGGTTTTCTCATATTGTCCAACACATATGACCAAACCAAAATCTCAGCATGACGCATAATTTTATTAGCAACACATGGGGACAAATAGACCTTTTTATTCCTCCTAAAATGGTATCATACCGAATACTAACTAAAGGAACATGTAGATCCTACAAATAGTAGTAATTTACATATATGTTTATGTAGCTTGGTGGAGCCGGTGGTGGTGGAGATGGTGGTTGCTCTTGTTGTTGTCTCTCCAACCGTGATTGCCTTATTTCTTGATGTATCTCCAGACGGGCCCGACGTATTTCCTCGCGTTCTTGTCTTATCTGGCTTTGCATTTCGGTCATCATGTCTGTCAATTGCTGTATTACCAGCCTTTGGGTTGCGATCACTTGCTCGGTTTCAATAGGTGGGGGATTCGGAGGACTCATTTCTGTTTGCTGTTGCGTGGTAATCTTTCCTTTCCTGGTATTGACCATCTGAGTTAGATACATAAGGTAAGAAAGAGCAGTAGACAAGGCAGTAATTACAATCATGTTACTTTGGGGGACTTATTAGCTAAGTAGATTAGTATTTCACCTATCCTAGCTAATTCAATACCTTATGGTGGTACATACTAAGATGTCCATCTATAATAATTCAATCAATCAAAGAAGCAAATCAGGCATTTAGCATCAGCACAATCAAACAACATTTTTAAAGAAAGTAGTTTTGAATTTTGTCTTAGGTCCCCTATATCTTAAAAAGATCATAGTGGTAGGATTCCAAGGTGTGAAATCCATCTTGTCTTAGAGTAGAAAAGGTGAGAATGATCAGAGTAGAACAGTAGAAGGTGAGACAAGATCAAGATAAGTGTAGAAAGAATCAGAGTAAGGTAAGTAGGTAAGGGTTTGTCCATTTCTGTCTAGGTTTCGTCCTACAGTCAACATTTCCTCTGATACCACTTCTGTAACACCCGGTTTTAAAGAACAAAGCCGGGTGCATCTCATACATGCGCCAAGAAGACAACACATATAATAACAGAGTGTATAGAGATAAATGTCATAAAACATCAGAGTATTTATTACATAGCGGAAGACTTATTACAAAATAAAATAATAAAGATAAAACAAACTAAGGATCGTCGGCGCCAATGTCGACTGGGAAACGCCACCTAGATCAGATCGAACTCCTCAGTGTTAGGCGGCTCCTCCTGAACCACCTGATCATCTCCTGTGGGGGGGGTGTGAGACAGCAAGAGTGAGCTCACACATGATCATAGCTCAACAAGTTGTGGGGAACCAGTGGACATAAACTCACAAAGGTGTGAGTTCATGTGATGTGTAAGGCTTAATCAATGACAGGGGTTAAAGCTGAGCATTGCTTTTAAGTAGTTGGTCAAAATTTTATTAGCAATTACTAAGTGTAAGTAAATACCAAACCATAAGTAAAGTAATAGAACAAAATTAATAATAAACCCATGCAATGCAAATGACAAAATTGAATTTAAGTTCCATAATTTAAACATCAGAGAGTCCTGAGCTGCTCGTGACCGTGAGCTCGGCTAGTATACCAGTTTTACACTCTGCAGAGGTTGTACCCTTTACCCACAAGTCATGTTACCCATCTGCCAAGGGGTCATGAATCCCATACACCTCTACCTAGGAAGCGCGGCAGGGCAACACTACGAGGCCTTTACAAAGTTCCACTAGCTTCCGAAAACCCGCTACAGTTTATAGGAAGATCCAGTACAGGGTTCCTGGCTGACTGCCATCCCAGCAAAATCAACCAGGGACCTCCCCGCACTGACCTCTCCCCTACTGCCCTTGCCCCTTTCGGGTAAGGTAGTCTTCCACTAGCTTTCCTAATTAGTCAGCCAAGGGGTCCCATTCCTCCCTTGTGGTGGCACGTGGTTCTCAAGTTAAGCTCTATGTTCCAATTAACATTAATGATAACAACATGAACATAAACAGAATAACAACAAGAATTGGAACATAGAGGTAATAAATGATTATCCCAAAACTATATAAAGCAATAGCAAACTACCCAAGTGATTCAGGGGTAAACAAGGTAATGAGATAAACAATCTAGGGTGACCTATTGGGTCCCATCAAAATTAACCTATGCATGGATAAGTGATATTAAAGAACATTATTGGGTAAAAAGTGGTCAAGGGCACAACTTGCCTTCAATGAGCTCCTGCTCAGCAACTTCAACCTGCTGCTCACCAGGATCCTCAGCAACGGGCTCTTCTACTCGCCACAATACAAACAAGCACAGGATATAGGGAAAATTAACATTACACCAAGCATGTAAACAAAATACACAGAGATATTCTACATATTAAAATAAAAACTTAGGAACTGGAATCATAATTTTCTGAGTTATAGATTTTAAGGTATGCATTTTCAAAGGTTTTATGTGCTTTAAATAGGATTAAGTGATAAATAAATTTCTTACTGTTTTTATGCCAAAACAGAGACACTAAGTGCTAGAGAATAAAATTACAAAATTTTAGGAACTGGAATGGATGAATTTGGAGTTAGTATGAATTTTCTATGAATTTATAAAGTTCTAGCAATTATTTTTATATTAAAAATTCATTTTCTATTTATTTTCTCTGGTTTTCATGTTGACTGGACTGGGCGTCAATTCCTGGAAAACCCAGGGGGCTCGGTGTAAGTATTTCTAGACACAGAGAACAGTGACCAAGGGACGGCGGGTTTATTTCTATGAAACCGAGGGGCTCATTACTAAATTTACACGGCGAAGGGGTAACTTCTAATCTGGACCGTTCGATCAAACGTGGATGGCTCGGATTAGATCCACGCCTCACCCGAACCGGTACGCATCTACAGCCGCAGGATCCACGATCAACGGCTCAGATTTTAAAACGCGGGGGATCACTCAGGTTCGTTCGATCATGATCTAACGGCAGGGATCCGTCCGATCCAAACGCGCGAAGGGGTATCCTTACGATCTAATCTCGACCGTCGGCTGGGATCCAACGGTCGGGCGCTCGTCTCCCAACCCAGGTCGTCCCGACGGCGGCGCCGCACAGGGGCGCGGCGGCGGACTTCGCCGGAGCTCCCCAACTACGTGCCTAGCCGATCATTTCCCGATTCCCTAGCGCTACGCGTACAGGAGGTCAAGGCGAAACCGATCGGGGGCTTATTACCTCGAATTGTTGACTCGTCGGCGTTGGCCACGGCGTGGTGCGGATCCGCGGCGGAGCTTGTACTCCGGTGAGGAATTCACCCGCAACCGGTCGATGATTCCTCCCGCAAACGCCACGGATGGCCCCACACTAGCTTGGTGTAGACCCCCGACCCCTCCAACAGCTTCAACGGCGGTGAATGGACGGGAGAGCACGGCGACAGTGAGCTCGGGATGGAGCCGCGGCGAGGAATTGCCGGGGCCCAGGCGAGCAAACCCGAGCAGCGCCACCCAAGGAAGCTTTCCCCCACTCCAAGGGAGCCTCTGGGCAACACTTCGAGGGCGCGGTCGACGGCAATCGGCGGTTCACGCACGGCGGCTTCGGTTCCTTCCGCGGCGGCGAGAAATGCGCTGGAGTATCACGGGGCACCTGGTGGTGAGATGGCGGCCCCGACCCACGGTCATATAGGGCTGACTGGTTCGGTCATTGGGAGCGCGGTGCCCGGGGATCACGCGCCGTCAAATTCGGCCGAACGGATCGCAGACGCCCGCGCGAAGCTCGGCGAGGTGGTTGACGAGCGAACTGACCACACGGGTCCACGCGCCAGCGAGAAACGGGAGAGCCACGCGCGCGTAAGCGGCCGGTCCAGGGGACCCCACCTGTCGGCGCACGCGGGCGCGAGTGGGCGACTGGCGAGCGGGTCCCACATGTCAGTTGGCCGGGCGCGCGCGCAGTGGAGAATAGTAGTGGGCCGCGCAAAGGGATTGGCCACATGGGCCAAATAGGTGGCCGCCGGCCCAGGTAGGGTTTTATTCCTTTTTCCTTTTTATTTTCTGTTTCCTTTTCTTTTACTTTTGAATCTAAGTTTTGAATTTCAAATTTGTGATGAACTTGCACTCAAATTTTTCTGAGTATATGATTTGGGTAAAGCATTGTGGATCAAATTTATCTATTTATAAGTTTTATTTCTTTGTATTACATAGCATTTTTCTTTCTTTCTTTCCAAATTTTAGCATTTCTTTTAGGATTTAATTTCTCATTTGGATATTTAATATTTTTCTTGTCACAAAATGCACACAAAAATAAAATATCCAGCATGATGCAACAATTTAGTAGCATATCTTTTTATTAATTGTTCTTGGTCATGGTGTTCTCATATGATGATGCATCAAACTCACATAAGGAGAGAAATTGTTTTCTCTATTGGTGTTTTATCTAACAATTACAAAGTGGGTGTTACAGCTAGTCAGCCAACTCCCAATCTTTGATACAGGAGAGCACCTCCACCATGTCTGTCGTCAACCGTCGTCGTCGCTCCTCGAGCACCCTGCTAGCTAGACTGAAAGTAGATTCTGAAGATATTGTAGAAACAGGGACAGTCAACACATCTTTAGCTAGTATAGAAAGAATAGGATAAGTTTGATTGTGGCGTTGCCACCACATAAGAATGTTGAAATCAGGCCCAAATTTAGTTTCAGTGTCACTGTCAAGGTAAGAAGTTAACTCAGATAAACCAGTAGATGTACCAGCTGTACCACCTGTACCAGTATTGCTATAACTTTCATCATCACCATATATATCATCCCATGCCTCTGTGGCCTTACTAGAACCACTAGCTGACTGTGGTTGAGGAGTCAAGCAAATACCTCCAAATTTGGCCTCATAAATTTGGTACATCTTAGTTAATTTGGTTCTAATACATGAAGGATATCTACTATAATCAGTGCCATTAAGAGTAGATAATCTTTGAAGAACTTTATGAAAGCCCCTCATCTTTGCTCTAGGATCAAGAATGAAAGCAAATGCATAAAGAATGGGTATGTCCCTCCAATATTTCAGAAATTTTGTTTTCATAGGCACTACAGCAGTTCTTAAAAGCTCATGGTTCTCATATGCATTTAGATGTCTAGCAATTTTCAAAATATGATGCAACATTAAGGGTGATGTAGGGTAATATATTCCAGATAGTGCAACAGTTGAGTCATAGAATAACTGAAAGAAAGACAATAATTTTTCTGCAACAACCCAATGATTATCACTCAACAAATAAGACCCATCATCTTTGGCAGGAGAATTAGTTCTAATCCACATAGAGAAAGTGCTTTGATAAGGAACTAAATGTTTAAGCATCAGGAATGTTGAATTCCATCTAACTTCCATATCTACTCCAAATTTACATGGTCTAACACCAACACTCATGCAATATTGTTTATAAGAAGCAATTCTTTGATTTGAAGAGTTTAAAAAAGTTATAGCAGTCCTAAAGTCTTCAAGATATGATTGTAAACGTTTCAAACAACTTTTAACAATCAGATTAATAATATGGCAAGCACAACGCTGATGCAAAAATATGTTACTCAAATCACTCTCATTCCTAGTAGGTGAAGGTACCAAATGCCCAATATAACCAGCAAAGACAGGTTTCAGAACATCAATAGCAGTTTTGTTAGATGAAGCATTATCAAGCACAATGGCAAAAATCTTATCAGTAATGCTAAAGTCATTTGCAACCATTTCAACACATTCAGCAATGTTAAGACCTGTATGAGCTACCTCTATAGGTCTAAGACCAAGTAATCTCTTTTCTAAACACCAATCAGAGTTCACAAAATGAGCATCAACACTTATATAGTCCTCTTTAGCTTTACCAGACCATATATCAGATGTCAAAGCAACAGATGAAACATGTTTAAGTACTTCAATCAGTTGTTCAACACGCTCATTAAACAGTCGGATCAAGTCTCTAGCAGTAGTTTGCCTAGAAGATTTAATAAACCTTGGATTGTGGGCATGGGTTATATACTCCTGAAAAGCACTAGATTCACCAAAACAAAGTGGCAGGTCTAGCCTAGCTATTAAACGACAGAGCTCAGTTCTAGCAACAGAAGGGGAATACTCCCAGTGATTAACAGATCCATCAGCATTATATTTAAGCAAAGACTGTGTTTTTCCAGTTCTGTCTTTTTCTTTCTTAGCAGGGCAAAGATCCAGGTGTCGGATCAAATGGCCAGTTCTAGATGAAGATTTAGCAGACATGCTATTCTTGCAGTGAAGACAAATGGCAGATACTCTTACCTCCTTACCATTTTGAACGGCAGTTACCTCCTCAAAGTGCAGCCATACCTTAGAGGTCGGACCTCTCCTTCTAGAACGTTTACCAGCCACAGGGACAGAGGTGCTCGCGTCGGCCGTCGGGCTTGTGGAGCCCGTCCCCGTTTGTGCACCGGCGTCGTCCAGATCGGTGGCACCAGCGGAGGTGGTACCAAGGAGGAGGCATCGGGCATCGTCGGCCTCGTTCTGCGCTTCAAGCCTCCGCTCCTCGATCACTGCTTCGAGACTGACCTCGTCGTCAGCCGAGGCCGTGGACATGGCCGCCGCCTCGATCGGCTTCACCGGCTCCTCACGGCGCGCGGCGCACACACACGGTGCACACCTAGACAAATCGAAGCAACAAGATCAAGCACAAGAAGACGAATCGGATTAAGAGAGAGACGAGACCAAGAGCAAGAAAACCTTACCTGCAACACCGGAGCACCGGATCCACGAACCGGATGGCTGACGGCAGAGGCAGAGGAGCGAGCTTGGCGAAGATCGAGTTCTAGGGTTAGGGTTAGTGAGGGTCGAGGGAGAGAGGAGCGAGGATGGAGTAAGAGAGGAGAGGAGCAGCGAGCAGGAGGCGAGGACACCGGAGTTCACCGCTCCGTCGACACCGTAGGGTGGAGGCGAGGACACCGGAGCGACGGAGCCGAATCGCCTGTCGCCGGTCACGAGCTGGAGAGGAGAGGAGACGGAGAGGCCGAGACAGAAAATGGGATGCTAGGGTTACGCACGCGGCACGCGTACTCCTTACGCGACGGGCGACGCCTTATACGGCTTAACGGGCCGACGTCGTGCCGCGGCTTACGTGGGCCGGGCTCGTGCCTGCACCACGGGCCCACATGGCAGCCCAAGCACGGCACGGGCACCGTGCCGGGCTGGCACGGGCACGCCGGCCGTCGTGCCGGGCCGGGCTTTCCCCGTGCTTGGGCGTGCCGGGTGCCGGGCTGCACCACGGGTCGGCCCGTTTTGGACAAGTATATTCTTAAGTTTGCTAAAAGTTTTCTCATCTAATGGCTTCATAAAGATATCGGCTAATTGATTCTTGGTGTTTACATAAGCTAGTTTGATATCCCCCCTTTGTTGGTGATCTCTCAGAAAGTGATACCGAATGTCTATGTGCTTAGTGCGGCTGTGTTCAACGGGATTATCCGCCATACGGATTGTACTCTCATTATCACATAGGAGAGAGACTTTGCTCAATTTGTAGCCATAGTCCCTAAGGGTTTGCCTCATCCAAAGTAATTGCGCACAACAATGGCCTGCGGCAATGTACTCGGCTTCAGCGGTGGAAAGAGCTATGGAGTTTTGTTTCTTTGAAGCCCATGACACCAGGGATCTCCCCAGAAATTGACAAGTCCCTGATATGCTCTTACTATCAATTTTACACCCGGCCCAATCGGCATCGGAATATCCTATTAAATCAAAAGTGGATCCCTTGGAGTACCAAAGCCCAAACTTAGGAGTGTAAACTAAATACCTCATGATTCTCTTCACGACCCTAAGGTGAACTTCCTTAGGATCGGCCTGGAACCTTGCACACATGCATATAGAAAGCATAATATCTGGTCGAGATGCACATAAGTAAAGTAAAGATCCTATCATGGACCGATATACCTTTTGATCTACGGATTTACCTCCCGTGTCGAGGTCGAGATGCCCATTGGTTCCCATGGTGGTCTTGATGGGTTTGCATCCTTCATCCCAAACTTATTAAGTATGACTTGAATGTACTTTGTTTGGCTGATGAAGGTGTCGTCTTGGAGTTGCTTGATTTGAAATCCTAGGAAATACTTCAACTCCCCCATCATAGACATCTCGAATTTTTGTATCATGATCCTACTAAACTCATTGAGGAGTTCATATGATGTTTTCTTAAGGATTCAGTGAAGATATAACCGGTTGATGGAGTAGCAGGCGGTGTTAATCGCCTCAGCCCAAAACTGGTCCGGAGTCTTGTACTCATCAAGCATGGTCCTTGCCATATCCAGTAGAGTTCTATTATTCCTCTCCACTACACCATTTTGTTGAGGTGTGTAGGGAGAAGAGAACTCATGCTTGATGCCCTCTTCCTTAAGAAAACCTTCAATTTGTGAATTCTTGAACTCCGTCCCATTATCACTTCTTATCTTTTTTATCCTTAATCCAAACTCGTTTTGAGCCCATCTTAAGAATCCCTTTAAGGTCTCTTGGGTTTGTGATTTTTCCTGCAAAAAGAACACCCAAGTGAAGCGAGAATAATCATCCACAATAACTAGACAGTACTTACTCCCACCGATGCTTATGTAAGCAATCGGGCCGAATAAATCCATGTGGAGTAGCTCGAGCGGTCTGTCAGTCGTCATGATGTTCTTGTGTGGATGGTGAGCGCCAACTCGCGTTCCTGCTTGACATGCGCTACAAACCCTGCCTTTCTCAAAATGAACATTGGTTAGTCCTAAAATGTGCTCTCCCTTTAGAAGCTTGTGAAGATTCTTCATCCCAACATGGGCAAGTTGGCGATGCTAGAGCCAACCCATATTAGTCTTAGCAATTAAGCAAGTGTTAAGTTCATCATTGTTCTCATTAAAATCAACTAAATATAGCTAACCTTCTAACACTCCCTTAAATGCTATTGAATCATCACTTCTTCTAAAGACAGTAACACCTATATCAGTAAAAAGACAGTCGTAGCCCATTTTACATAATTGAGAAACTGAAAGCAAATTGTAATCTAAAGAACCTATGAGAAAAACATTGGAAATAGAATGGTCAGGTGATATTGCAATTTTACTTAGGCCTTTGACCAAACCTTGATTTTCATCCCCGAATGTGATAGCTCTTTGGGGATCTTCATTTTTCTCATAGGAAGAGAACATCCTTTTCTCCCCTGTCATGTGGTTTGTGCACCCGCTATCAATTATCCAACTTGAACCACCGGATGCATAAACCTATAAAACAATTTTAGGCCTTGTTCTTAGGTACCCAAACAGTCTTGGGTCCTTTGACATTAGAAACAAGCACCTTAGGTGCCCAAACACAAATCTTTGAACTCTTGTGTTTGCCCCCAACATATTTGGCAACTACTTTGCCTGATTTGTTAGTTAACACATATGATGCATCAAAAGTCTTAAATGAAACATTATGCTCATTTGATGCAGCAGGATTTTCTTTCTAGGCATTTTAACATGTGTGGTATGCCTAGAGCTGGAAGCCTCATTTCTATACATAAATGCATGATGAGAAACATTGTGAGGTTTTCTAGCATGAATTTTCCTAATTTTGTGCTCAGGATAGTTAGCAGGATATAAAATGTAGCCCTCATTATCCTGAACCATGGGAGCTTTGCCCTTAACAAAATTAGACAATCTTTTAGGGGCATTAAGCTTGACATTGCTCCCTTATTGGAAACCAATTCCATCCTTGATGCTAGGGCGTCTCCCATTATAAAGCATGCTACGAGCAAATTTAAAATTTTCATTTTCGAGCTCATGCTCGACAATTTTAGCATCTAATTTAGCTATATGATCATTTTGTTTCTTAATCATGGCAAGGTGATCATCTATAGCTTCAACATTAACATCTCTACATCTAGTACAAATAGAAATATGATCAATAGTAGATGTAGAGGGTTTGCAAGCATTTAATTCTGCTATCTTAGCATTTAATTTAACATTCTCATCTCTAAGACAGGAAATAGAATCATTGCAAACATTTAAATCTTTAACCTTAGAAACTAGGCTAGCATTTTCATCTCTAAGGCTAGAAAATGAATTATGACAAATGCTAAGCTACTTAGATAAATTTTCACATTTCTCTACTTCCTGAGCATAAGCATTTTTCAATTTAACAAATTTTTTGTTTTCTTTAATAAGGAAGTCCTCTTGGCTATCCAAGAGTTCATCCTTCTCATTAATAGCTTCTATTAATTCATTCAATTTCTTCTTAAATTATCTTCACTATCACTAGAGCTACCCTCATCACTAGATGTTGTATATTTGGGGGTGGCTCTAGAGTGTACCTTCTTCTTCTTGTCGTCCTTAACCATAAGACACTTGTGGCCGACATTGTGGAAGAGGAGGCCCTTGTTGACGGCGATGTTGGTGGCGTCCTCGTCGGAGGAGGAGTCAGTGGAGCTCTCATCGGAGTCCCATTCCTGACAAATGTGGGCATCGCCGCCCTTCTTCTTGTAGTACCTCTTCTTCTCCTTCTTCTTCCCCTTCTTGTCGTTGTCCCTGTCACTTTCACTAGATATAGGACATTTAGCAATAAAGTGACCGGACTTACCACATCGGTAGCACACCTTCTTGGAGTGGGACTTGTAGTTCTTCCCCCTCTTTTGCTTGAGGATTTGGCGGAAGCTCTTGATGATGAGCGCAATTTCCTCGTTGTCGAGCTTAGAGGCGTCAATTAGAAGCCTACTTGGTGTAGACTCCTTTTCTTCTTCCGTTGCTTTGAATGTGATAGGTTGCACCTTGGGTACAGGTGGCGCCTTGCTCCAAGTTAACAATGTGTTTGGAGTCTTTGATCATAAGTTCAAAGCTCACAAACTTGCCTATCAGTTCCTCGAAAGACATTAGTTTATATCTAGGATCCCCACGTATTAATTGAACTTGAGTAGGATTACGAAAAACAAGGGATCTTAGAATAACCTTGACCATTTCATGGTCATCCCATTTGGTGCTCCCGAGGTTGCGCACTTGGTTCACCATGGTTTTTAGCCGGTTGTACATCGCTTGCAGCTCTTCTCCTTTGTTGAGGACGAATCGACCGAGCTCCCCCTCGATCGTCTCCAGCTTGGTGATCTTGGTCACCTCGTCCCCTTCGTGTGCGGTCTTGAGGACGTCCCAAAATTCTTTGGCGGTCTTTAATCCTTGCACCTTGTTATACTCCTCTCGACATAAAGAAGCGAGGAGTGTAGAAGTTGCTTGGGAGTTGAAGTGTCGAATTTGGGCGACCTCATCCGAGTCATAGTCTTTGTCCCCCTCCTTAGGTACCTATGCTCCATACTCAACAATATCCCATATGCTTTCGTGGAGTGAGGTTAGATGATGCCTCATTTTATCACTCCACATACAATAATCTTCACCATCAAAATATGGTGGTTTGCCTAGGGGAACGGAAAGTAATGGAGCGCGCTTAGAAATACGAGGATAGCGTAGGGGCATCTTACTATACTTCTTGCGCTCATGGCGCTTAGAAGCAGTGGATGACTCAGAGCTTGATGTGGAGGGTGACGAAGAGTCGGTCTCGTAGTAGACGACCTTCTTCATCTTCTTCTTCTTGTCACCTCTCCGATGCGACTTGGTGGAGGAAGAGAATTCCTCCTTATGCATGTTGCCGGACTCCCTTGAAACGGTTCTCCCCGAGCTTGCGGGCTTGTCACTGGTCACGATCTCCCTCTTGGCGTGATCTCCCAACATTACTTTGAGTTGTTAGACTCTAATGAAGCACCAGGCTCTAATACCAATTGAAAGTCGCCTAGAGGGGGGTGAATAGGCGTAATATGAAATTTACAACTTTAAACGCACACTACAAGCCGGGGTTAGGGTTAGAACTAAAATCAAGTCCGGGAGAGAGGGCGAAAACAAATAAAATGAGAATCAAGCGGATGAACACGGTGATTTGTTTTACCGAGGTTCGGTTCCAAAGAACCTAGTCCCCGTTGAGGAGGTCACAAAGACCGGGTCTATTTCAACCCTTTCCCTCTCTCAAACAGTTACTTAGACCGAGTGAGCCTTCTTCCTTAATCTCACGGGTCACTAAGACCCCGCAAGGACCACCACACACTTGGTGTCTCTTGCCTTGCTTACAAAGCACTTGAGAGTAAGAATGGGAAAAGAAGAAAGGCAATCCAAGAAGCAAGAGCTCAAAAGAACACAAATCTGTGTCTCACAAGCCACTAAGCGTTTGGAGTGAATTTGGGACTCGGAGAGGATTTGATCTTTTGAATTATGTCTAGGAGTGAATGCTAGAACTCTTATATTAAATGTGATATTCAAAAAACTTGGATGCTTGAAGTTGTGGTGGTTGGGGAGTATTTATAGCCTTCAACCACCAAAGTAGCCGTTGGGGAGGTTGCTGGTGACGGGCGCACCGTGCAGTCCGGTGCGCCACCAGACACTCACTGTTCAGTGTCCGGTGCGCCGCCACGTCACCCAATCGTTAGGGTTCTAGAGCAGTTGACCGTTGGCGCCTTTGTCTTCTTGTGGCACCGGATAGTCTGGTGGTGCACCGGATAGTCCGATGCCCCTCTGACCCGCTGCTCTGACTTCTGCCGTGACACTGTAGCGCTGTCAGAGTCGACCGTTGCGCCCAAGTGGCCGTTACCCCGCTGGCTCACCGGACAGTCCGGTGAATTATAGCGGGGTGCGCCTGCATTTTCCTGAGAGTGGGTGCTTGGCTCCTGTACGGCCCTGGTGCACCGAGCACTGTTCGGTGGCACACCGGACATTCCGGTGCGCCAGTCCACAGCACACTCAAGTCTTTGCTCCGGTTCAATTTAGTCCCTAACTTGAATCTTATATTGGTTTGTGTTGAACCCTGTGCACCTGTAATACATGCATTCTAGGGCAAACTAGTTAGTCCATATGTTTGTGTTGGACATTCAACCACCAAAATTAATTGTAGGAAAATGTTAACCCTATTTCCCTTTCAGATCGTGTAGATGGTTTCGGTCAGGTAAATCTGCGCCGTCAATCTGGTGTTGGACCGTGGAGGTTTGTTAGCGTTTAATAAAATCTTGTACATTAGATCTCTAGCCTATGGCTGAGATTAGAACCATCATATACCGCTTCATGGTTTGATCTGGGCCATAGGATTGTGGATGGAGGGTGCAGAAAGGTGTCAAATCGTGGCTGCCTCACGGCTGTTGATCTCAGGATCAATGATCTCTATCGCCTACCGGTACATAAAATGCCCAGATTTAATCTTCAGTTCTTCACCATTGGATCTAATCTCGGCGGTTCGAGTTCACCCGTACCCCTTCGGCTGTGCAAATATTCAAAAGAACCCCTCAATTTTCACAAAACAACCTGTCGTTCACCGTGGGTAGATCTGAGTCTAGGAAATCTTATAGATTAAACCCTACCTTCTCTGGTAATTGGCGCCCAGTCCTGAGGGTTGGACAAATCAGAAAATAAATATAGAAATGGATTTTAATGTAGAAATAAATGCTAGAATTGGTTTAATTCATAGAAAATTCATATGAAGTCCAAATTAATCTATTCCAATTCCTATAATTTTGTAATATTATTGTTTATCATTTAGTGCCACTGTTTTGACATGAATGTCACAATAAAATTTATATCCTAATTAATCTTGTACAAAACACATAAAACCTTCAGAAATTCATAACTTAAAATCTATAACTCCAAAATTAATGATTCCTGTTCGTAGAATCTTATTTTAAGGTGTAGATTATTATTATGTATTTTGTTTATGTATTTTGTTTACATGTTTGGTGTCATGTTAATTTTACCTATAGCATGTTTGTCTGTATTGCTACGTTTAGTAGTGAGGACACGTGTCATCTGAAGAGCAAGTTGGTACCTGGAATCTCAAGTACCAGGCAAGTTATGCCCTTGATCACTTCTTTTTACCTAGTCATGTTCTAATTAATCATAATGATCTACATAGGTTAATTTTGATGGGACCCAATAGGTTACCCTAGTTTGATTATCTTTATACCTTGTTCACCACTAAATTTTTGGGTAGTACCTGCTATTGCTTTATGTGGTTTTGGGTATAGAGATACATTTTATTCATGATTACATTTTATTATCAGTTGTTATTTACTGTTCATGTTAAGATCATTATGTTAATTGGAACATGGAGAACCACCTGGGAAAATAGTGCTACCACAAAGGTGGTATGGGACACCCTTTGCTGACTAATTAGGAAAGCTAGTGGAGGACTACCTTACCCTAAAGGGGCAAGGGCAGTAGGGGACTGGTCAGTGTAGGGAGGTCCTTGGGTTGATTTTGTCGCGATGGCGGTCAGGCGAGGGATCCCTGCATTGGAGCTTCCTAGAAGCTGTAGCGGGTTTTCTGAAGCTAGTGGAACTTTGTAAATGCCTCGTAGTGTTACCCTGCCTTGCCTCCTCGGTAGAGGTGCATGGGATTGGCCGTCTCTTAGCAAATGGGTAACATGACTTGTGGGTAAAGATGTGCAATCTCTACAGAGTGTAAAACTGGTATACTAGTCGTGCTCATGGTCATGAGCAGCTTGGACACTCACATGATTAATTTATGGAACTAAATTCAATTTGTCATATGCATTACATTGAGGGTGTTGTTATTACTTTTGTTCTACTACTTAATTGGGTTGGTATTTACTTATACTTAGTAATTGCTAATAAAATTTTGACCAACTTTAAAAGCAATGCTCAGCTTCAACCATCCTCTTTAGTAAGCCTTACACTTCACGTGAGCTCCCACCTTTAGCGATTTCATGCACATTATTCCCCACAACTTGTTGAGCTATGAATGTATGTGAGCTCACTCTTGCTGTCTCACCCCCCCCCCCACAGGTCAAGAACAGGTACCGCAAGATGATGCGCATGGAGGATGTTGTCATGAGTTCGTGAGAGGTCTAGGTCGTCGTCTCCCAGTCAACTTTGGGTGCTGGATCGTCGTCTCCTTATGATGTAATTATTTATTTATTTTGTACAGAACTCCTATTATATAGTAAAGATGTGACATTCGTTTTTGTACCACTATTCATCATATGTGAGAGACTTGGTCCCAACACATCTGGTGTTTATTTCGCGCCCGGGTTTTGGACCCCTAAAACCCGGGTGCGACAAGGAGCCCCTGGCGATAGTGGGGAGAGTGTTGTCAGCTTTATTATGTATTCTTTCAATCTTTGAAGGCTTGCTGCTGAGAAAGGCCCCACTGAAAGACCTCTGCTGATTTCAGGACTTCAAAGAACGGCAAACTTCGTTTTGCAGATCTCAAGATGAACCTGTTCAGAGAAGCAAGTCTTCCTGCTAGCCTCTGAGCCCTTTTCTTGACTTTGGTGGCTCCATCCAAAGTATTGCTTCGATTTTATGCGGGTTTCCTTCTATTCCCTTTGTTAACACGAGGTAAACCCAGAAATTTGCCCTTTTTAACTCTAAAGACGCACATATCAGGGTTCAACTTTAAGCTTGCCCTTCAGAAATTGGCGAAGGTTTATTGGAGATCTGAGATATGATCTTGTTGCTTCATGCTTCTCACAACGATATCATCGATATAAGTGAAGACATTTCTGCCAAGCTATGAACTCAACACCTTGGTTGTCATTCTGTTGAAGCTTACACCAGCATTCTTGAACCCCTCAGGCATCCAAAGGTAACAGTAAGTAGCACTAAGGGTTATGAAGCTAGTCTTCGGCTCATCTTCTTTCTTCATCAATATTTGATGGTACCTTGAGTAGCAATCCAGCAAACTCATGAGCTCCGAAGTAGCAGTTGCACATCCTCCACTTGGTAGTGGGAATTCATCCTTTGGGCATGCTTTATTGAGGTCCGTGAAGTCAATACACATCCTCCACTTGCCATTGGATTCTTTGACCATGACTATATTGGCCAACCATTCTAGATATGCAACTTCTATTATCAATTCGGCACTAAGCAATCTCTTAACTTCGGCCTTTGCTCCTTCTGCCTTGTCCTTAGACATCTTACGAAGCTTCAGCTTTCATAGTATGATGCTTGGGTCAACATTTAGAGCATGCTCTATTATGCTTCTACCCACTCCGCACAAGTCATTTGCTGGCTAAGCAAACACATCCTTATTGTGAAATAAAACACCTTCGGAGATTGGATTCTTGCTCCAAAGTTAGTAGACTGTCCAAGAAAACTCTTTGAGTAGCAATATCTTCCTAGAGAAGCATTGGCTTCAGTTGATCCACCAAAGATGCTTTTTCTTTTACTTGCTTTCTAGATTCCTGAGCCTGTGGTTCAGCTTCGCCTATATTGTAGACAATCATATGTTCTTGTAGGGTTCATTCTGCCCTTCTTGCTGCCTCTTGGCTTCCATAAACTGATATGACCCCTTGATTGCTAGGTATCTTCATGAAAAGATAAGCTGGATGCAAAACTGCTTCGAATATATTGAGAGTCCCTCTTCCAATGATTGCAATGTATGGGAAATCCATAACAACAATCTTGAACATGAATTCTTCTATTCTTGTATTGTGTTGACATAGCTAAAGGTAACAGGCATGGCCAGCTTTCCCAGTGCCATCACTTGCTACCCTCCGAAGCCATAGAGGGTAAAAGCTGAATCTTGAATCTTGTCTATGGTCTCTTGCATTTGCTTGAAAGCCTTGGCAAATATGATGTCTGCTATACTGCCTATGTCGACCAGGACATTGTGCACCATGAAGCCTTTGATGACATAAGAGATAACCATGGCATCTCTATGTGGATAATCCTTGAGATGAAGATCATCTTGAAAGAAAATAATAGGGATATGTGACCACTTGGTCCTAATGTAGGGTCCTTAGACGCCTACATGGTGTACCCTTCTTTGGGTCTCTATCGTTTGTTTTTTGTTACTGGATTCGAAGCTCAAGCCTAGTGATGGGGAGCACAAGCTTCTTCAATGTTGATGCCGAAGCTTGATGGCTAGTCATCCTCTTAGTCATGGTTCGGGTTGTTGTGGTCATGGAATCACCGGAGGTGGGCGCCAATGTTGGTCACTTGTTTTCAATTGCTTTGGCTTCCTTACACAAGATAGCATGAAGGTTCTTTGAAGGCTAAACAACATGAAGACGAGGCCCTTGAAAAGGTAAATTTATATGGGGTATTGTTCACCTATTTATAGGGAAGATGAACAACTTCGTGAAAAATTACAAACATGCCCATAAAGTTTACACACATGATTTACAGATGATACATGGACATTGTTGTATTTTTCTTTCTTGCTGCACAAGTCTCAGTCTTCATCTACTTCGTCACTTCGCGCCCGAAAGCCTCTTCGTGCTGAAACTTGTAGCTTCGAGTTTCTTCCTTGTCATTCATATGTGCTAAACGAAGAGTCTCTTTGCATTGCTTCGGCTGTTCTAGATAACACTTCGGCTGAGAACTAGCTTCATTCACTGTTAGTCGTGTACCTGAAACACATTTGTTCATGCCGAAGTGAAGGTATTCTGAGGACCTTCGGTAGAGTAGGCCCCCAACATGGATGGCTTCTAATCGAGCAACCAGCGCAAAGGTCTCACTAAAATCCAATCCTTCAACTTGAGAGAACCCCTTTGCAACTAGCCTTGCCTTGTTCTACATAATCACACATTGATCATCTTGTTTGTTTCTAAACACCCATTTTGCCCTAATTACTCTTGCGTCTTGTGGAGGCTCTTCAAGGGTCCAAACTTGGTTTAGGGTGAAGTTGTTTAGTTCTTCATGCATGACATTCACCTAATCCGAATCTTTTAGTACCTCATCTATACAAGTAGACTCAACACAAGAAACAAAAGCATGATGTTAAATAAATGAAGCAAATTTTTGAGATCGAGTGATAATTCCTTTTGAAGGACTCCCAATGATGAGATCTTGTGGATGTGCTTGTAGTAGAGATGAAGTTCTTTTGTCAACCACTTAGGGAGGAGGTTGTGGACCATCAACATCTTTAGCTTGTACCATTGCTTATTCTTGAGAGACAAATGTATCTTCATTTGCATATCTCTCATCTTTTTCATCATCTTGTTGTACATTTGATGAAGACGGTCTGTCGATGACTTGCACCTCATCTTCCTCATATTTTGGCTTGATGGCTCAATTGGCATGTTCTTCATTGCCTCCCTAAGTGGTTCATCACCTACATCATCAAGATTCTCAAATGCTCCCTAGGAGTCGTTAGTTTTATCAGACTGCACATCATATGTTTCTTCTATCAAGCTAGTGGCATGGTTGAATACTCGATATGCTTTGGATTTTGATGAATAGCCAAGTAGAAAAACAATATCACATCTTCTTTGAAACTTCCCTAGTTGATGGTGTTTCTTGTAGATGTAGCATCTGCACTCAAACACTTGAAAGAAGGATACATCCGGCTTCTTCCCATTGAGGAATTCATATGGATTCTTCTCAAGCAACTGGTGAGGAAATAACTTGTTTGATGCATAGCAAGCAGTGTTGACAGCTTTGGCCGTAAACCTCTCTGGTGTGTTATACTCATCAATCATAGTTCTTGCAAGAGTGATCAAGGTTCTATTTTTCTTTCAACAACTCCATTTTGTTGAGGGGTATAGGTTGCAGATAATTCATGTTTGATCCCAACTTCATCACAATACTCATGAATGTTGGTGTTGTCAAATTCCTTTCCATTATCACTTCTGATTTTCTTGATCTTGCAGTCAAACTCATTTTGTGCTTTCTTGGCAAACTCCTTGAATATTTATACAATTTCAGACTTTTCTTGTAAGAAGAACACCCAAGTATATCTAGAGAAATCGTCAAGAATGACTAAGTAGTAGAGGTTGCCACTAGCACTTGTACATGATATTGACATGAATGCCTTTGTAGGGTGAGTATTTGCAACTTGTTTTTAGCTTGACATGCACTACAAAGCTTATCCTTTTTCAAACACAACAGTTTCAACCCTCTAACCATTTCTTTCTTTAGAAGCTTCTTGAGTGTACTCATTCCAACATGAGCTAGCCTCCTATGCCATAACCATCCAAGTGATGTTTTGGAAAAGAGGTAACTCCTTAGGTTTGCATCCATGGAAGTGAAATCCACCAAATATAAGTTGATATATCTAAATACCTTGAATATGACATGTTGATCATCCACTTTAGATACAACAACTTCTGTTTCTGTGAATAAACATTAAAAGCCAAGATCACATAATTGACTAACTGATAATAAATTGAAGCTTAGAGATTCAACCAAGAGGACATTTGAAATTAAATGATCATTTGAGATTGCAGCTTTGCCAAACCCTTTTACTTTGCCTTTTGAATTGTCCCCAAAAGTTATCTTGTCTTGATCATTAGCATCTTCATTATGTGAGGTGAAAATCCGAGGGTTACCAGTCATATGTTGAGTGCAACCACTATCAATTACTTAATGACTCCCACCGGTATTGTAGTCCACCTACATGCAAAGAGGATCAAGCTTGAACTTTAGGCACCCAAACTTGCTACTTTTGCAATCAAGGACTTTGCAAGCCAAATCTTTTTAGGCCTACTCTTGTTAGATGGACCTATAAATGTGACTTTGACTTTTTCAATTGTATATTTTCTAAGCAAATAGTGAGCATTTAAAGCGAAAGGCCTTGAGTTCTTAAGCAAAGGAGTTGGTGGTGTGGCTTTGCAGTTGTGAGCAAAATGTCCCTCTTTTCCACACTCAAAACACTTGATACGCTTAGGAGCTTGCTTAGGCTTGTTTTCATTCATTGCAGCCTTTTGCACAAGAGATTTGTATCCAATACTACTTTTGTCATTTTTCATAATTGTGTTCATGAGAAGTTCATTTTGAAGGTATTACCTTTGTTGAATTTTGGCAAGCCGGTGGTAAGGTGATTTTTCTCTAGCTTCAGTTTCTTGATTTCTTCTCTAAGCCTCTCATTGTCATGAACCAACTCATTATCAAGATCATTCCTTTCTATGACAATGTTTCCTTTGGTGGTTACATCATTCAAGTATCTCTTTAATTTGTCATTCTCAAGTGATATGACCCAAAAAAATTAATCAATTCTTCTTGATGGCTAGATTCATCAACTATGCTCAAATCATGACATGAGGTTGCTACATCAAGCTTAACAACAGAGTTAATAGTCTCATGTGTGTCAATGGATAAAAGATCATAAGCAACAAGAAGATTATCATGAACAACTTTAATTTTAGTGTAATCTTATTTGATTTTGATATGCATATTATTTAACTCCCTATTTGTTTCATTCAGCTTTCCATGTTTTTCTTTTGCATCATTAAGGGAGGCCTTGAGCTTATTATTACTGGATGACATAGTTCTATTTTCTTATTTTATTTCATCACTAGATTTGACAACTATGTCATATTTAGCAGTCATGGACTTATTCTCATCTTTTAGCTTGCCACATTTTGCCTTAGACTTTAAAATGATTTGATTATATTCCTTAAGCAAGTTGGCTAGCTCGTCATAAGTGGGAGAAGCATACTCATCATCACTATAATTACCATAATCACTATCACTAGGATTGTCATTTTGCGATCACCTTTAGCCATAAGGCATAGGTGTGTAGTGGATAATGGCAATGATGGCGGTGAAGAGAAGTCCACCGCAATGGCAGAGACCTTTTCATCTTCTTCTTTGCTTAAGGAAGAGCTGCTTATGGATTCAATGTCGGTGAGCCAATCACCAACGATGCATGCTTTCCCACCTTTTCTCTTGTGGAATTTCTTTTGCTTGCCATCCTTTTTCTTGAAGAATTTCTTTTCTTTCTTTTCATCTTCACTATTATTATTTTTCTTGACCTTGAACTTGTTTTTCTTGGGCTTGGTGCATTGATGAGCAAGATGGCCAAGTTCTCCACAATTGTAGCAATCCATTTTCGATATTGGCTTTCTCTTGCTACTAGTGAAAATACTCTTCTTTCTTGAGTCAAACTTGATGGCTTCTCGATTTAGCTTTTTCAATATTCTTGTTGTTTTCTTCACCATCAAAGAAATTTTGGCATCATCAATATCATCATGATTTAAGCTTTCTTCTTCTACTAGAATTTTTGCTTTGCCCTTCTATTGATTTGCTTTGAGCGCTAGATCCTTCATCTTGGAAGAAGAGCTATCTTTGTCGTTGATGTGCATGTACATCTCATGAGCATTGATATTTCCCAATATTTGAGTTGGTATAATGATGGAAAGATCCATTTGATGAAGCAAGGTGACGATATGGTCCTACTTCTCAATGGGCAACACACTAAGAATCTTTCTCACAACATCCGGTGCGCGACAATGAATGCGGCTGGTGGATGGAGTATAAATACCCCCACCAATCAAAACTAGTCTTTGTTTTGTAGGCTTTCGGTTGGTGCTCCAGACCGGTCCGATGCGCTACTGGTGTGCCACCAACAACTAGTTGTGAGAACCAACCATTACATAGACCTGGTAAATTACAGAGTACAAACATAGACTAGTGATATATAAAATCAATTTACCCTTCATTCTATGAATTTGAGATAGACTTATATCTAAACTCTGGAAACTGATTGAATATCAAATTCCAAACTAAATAACCTACTCTTTGAAGTAAATTCCAATTTCTTCAAAATAAAAGGATCAAAACGGCCCCTTAGCGAAATTCAGGTCTTCTCATTAAGTGTGATAACAGTTGCATCAATATCTTTGCAAACAAAACATTCACATCCACTCTAGTTACATTTCATTGAGCCCTAGTTGCGGTTATAGTGGCTCTGCGCTACAAAATTCTTCAACAGCTGTTCTGATGAAACCAGCCACAAAGAAGTAGATGACCTATCTCAAAAGGTACAGCCAAATACAAAAGGAAACTTCTATTTCCTCGTATTGTATACACCTTCTATCTCTTTGTATTGTATACACCAACTCTACCATAGCAGTTTACGTCTGTGCAAAGGGATTTCTCAACAGAGACGACAGGTTTGGCATCAAAGGGTACAGAATGAGTTAGCCTTGTGAGGTGAGGGCTGCTGGACTGGATAGTCTCAGGAGGATAAACGGAGTGCTATCTCGTGGAGAAGCAATCTCTTCTGAGAGGCGTCAATCACACCATTGCACTCTGCATTCACGAGCACCTCACTCATGATTGCGGCAGCATGTCCAGTAGGCTCTTCAGATGTCCTCCTTAGCATGAACATCTGCACAACATTAGGACAGTCCATTGGGCTGTTTTATTAAATATTTAGTCTAAAGTGTAGAAAGCAGGGTGCTGGAATTGACAAATCTTTTGGTCCGTTGTCCAGTTTCTACCTCAATCATATTCTGATTAACCAACCAAGTTAAAAAAACCACTAGATGATTTAATGTCACACTAACAACGTTTATTCCATTACATCGAAAGCACATGTAAATTCTACCTTGCAGATCTGTTATAAATAGAGAGACAAATTACCTGTCCACGATGAGATATCTCAAGGCACCCAGGTGGCTGGATCCATGGTTCACCATCAACCTGCACAGGGAATGAACTGTGGAGGTGTAATCTTATAACTTTTCCTTGGGCTAACCGGTGTGCCCTTGAAAGTCCGACCTATCAACCACAGAAAAATGATTGTAAGATGCTACCTCAGCTTCATCACTACATATCAGAAGGAACGGCACCAGATTTGAAAATGGACAACGCTAACTAAAAGGTTTATAGGAAGCAGACTATCTCTACCTGCAGTTTGCCTAGATGCCATGTCCCCGATATACAAACCACCTCAAGTATTTTGTCATGAATTGATTGCAATCTGAAATCATCATCATGGTCATTGTCGTTTTGCCACAGATCCACACCACCCATGTAGCTAGGGATATTCATTACAATCACACCTTCTGCATCCTGATGAGAATACAAGATAAGAAAAAATCCTCCAAAGATAAATCACAAAGTTGTGACAGACAAAGGATGCAAAGAAGGCTACCTCCGGAATTTCAATGTTTTTCCCATCAACCTCAAGGCTAACATGCCACGGTAAATCAGAACATGACCTATCCATCATATCCTTTGCACCCTCTCTAGCATATATAAGCTTGTTGACAAACTGTATGCATAAAAGTAATGCATTTAAGTTTCTGCCAACGTACATACTACATAGTAAGCATTAAAAAAGAAGGTAGTATATCATCACGATTTCTCAGTAGGTTTCCAAGAATTAAAAAATAATCTGTTGATTTCCTACATAAATGTTAGGACATTACAGCGTCCTAGCGTAAACTGTAAAATAAAATAAAAAATACATCCCTACCTGACTGCAAAATTTATCTGGTTTTTCCTCCCTAGTGGTGTGGAAGTCATAAGCAACCTTTGCATCACATCCAATACCTACAGACCAAAACAAATAGTATACTTTTAGCACATTACGATTTACAACTGAAGCAATGTGTTTCAATTAAAAATAACCAAAACTGTTGAGTAAGTTGGAAGTTTAAATGAGAAAACTTACCTAAATAATTAGTCATAAATTTTATTTGCTTGGTGCATTGACCTTCTGTTCCATTCTTCTCTTTGATGGTTACATTCCAGCGATCAAGCACTGTAACAGCTGCATGGTCAACATCATTTAAAAGTGCATATATGCCTCCTTGTCGTTCAACAGAAGATAAACCCCCTCCCCAGCGCATAACACGTGATAGGTCATTTCCAGTTCCGAGAGGAAGAATGGCGACAGGGGGAGGAGATTCGTAGTTCTGCTTTTCAATAGCATCAAGAACCCATGCTACAGTTCCATCCCCACCACAAACAAGGATTCTGAAGTGTTTCACATTGTGGAATAGTTGTAATCCAACTTCAGGTGCCTGAGAAGCACTTAGCTCAAATATCTGAAACAAGGGTTGTAATTTTCAGGTCAAGCTAAGAGTATTAAATCAGTTGCAATCAGGAGTGCCAATTAAACGAATTAAGTAACCATATTTTAACTACAACACGTATGGATAGATTTCAGTGCCTATTAAAATGCAAGTGCATACAAAAGAGAAAACATAAAGCACGATTACTACAGAAGAACAGTGCTAAATGGTGACAGGTTGTTCAGTACTTATATCAGGTAGAACAATTGGATTACATCTGTACATCTACAATTCTAGAATGACCTAAGGTAAACTATTGTTCAAAATATTTCAGAGGATTTGACTCAGCAGCTGATAGGAATGAATTTTCTATTTTTTTCTAACTAGGTAGCAACATGGATTACCTGTATTGGATTCAACAACATGTTCAGCCTTCTTCTAAGAGAAGGTCCATTTCGACCTCCACTCTTGCCATTGATGAATACAAGCAGTGGTCTTGAATCTTGTGGCAAATCAACAAGTTCATACTTTCTGACTCGTCCATTAGGAATACCAGATCGATATGTTTGCTTTACAGAATGTTGAGATAAAGGCTTTGCTAGTGCATACTTCCCATCCAGGCCCTTCAATCTAGCAAATCCTTCAAGCACTGAATCAAGGACTGAGAATTTTGTGGGAATGGAATTTATCTTGCCACCAGGATGGTTATTCATGCGCTTCTTGTTGCGTGACCTCCTACGGTTCCCAACTGTTGAATTGGCAAACCCGTCCTTGATTGAGTTCAGCATTCCACTAATTCCTGAACCTTGACCAATTTCTTTCACTGATTGGGGAGGAACTATAAGCCTCCTAAGAAGGCCAAGATCACAAGTGTTTCCGGTTTCCTTCAACAATTTTGCATGGCAATCAACATGGATCTGCCGCTGGCACCACAGGCAACGCCATATAGGAGAGACGCCAAGGAAAGGCACACCGCACGGCTCATCACAGTAGTAACAGGAGGAGGATATCTCCGGGTTGTCATCCAGCTCCACCCACCTCTCAGACCAGTGATGCAGCAAGGGCGAAGCGCCAACCTGTGCAACGCACTTGCAATCCTTCTCTGCACGGGGAGAGCAGTTTGAGTGTGCAGCCACACCGCAAACAGAGCAGCGGTGAACCATGTCGACGCCCTGCGTGGAGCCAAGGGACGACAGGCAAACGCAGCATGTCGATGGCTGGCCACCCTGGAAGTAGTCCTCAGACCACGAGTGGCAGGAGCTAGGGCACCGCAATCTCCTCCATGCGGCACGCTTCTCCTTGGTCGCCTTGGTCCAGTACAACGCCGCCTCACGCTGCAGCCTGAGGAGAGCGTAGATGAGCGCGGCAAGACCAATGGAGCCCGCGGTGACGAGCCAGCCCACAAAGTGGAGACCGGATGGGTCAAGCAGACGTGCCATGCTCAGGAGCAAGGATCCCACCAGGTCCATGGCAGTTCGCCAGGCTTGTCACGCTGAGAAGCAGAGCCTGCAGCAACAGCAAGAACAACGACCCGTGAGTCGCCAGTTTGTCAGGCTATCGCAAGAATATCGCACCGCTGGCAAACAAAAGTACCATCCTAGACTAGAGCTGCAGTGCATGCTGCGGTAGCGGCACCCTACGCAACCACGGGGATCGACTATTTCTCCTGATCTGGAGACGAAAGAAAGGCATGTTTAAATGGAAAGCAAGCCCTTCCGATTCATCACATTCCCTCAGGGCTCACGCCTCAAACCAGGAACAAATCCAGCCTCCGAAGACGAACCTCCCACACGGAAATCAATTCTTTCCTCCGATTGCAGCGTAGGAATCCAGCCTCCGATTGCACGGAATCATCATCGGTCGACCAACAGAATAGGAACACGGCAACACAAACCGAACCGAATCCTAACAGAAACGGCGAGCCAACGCGGTTGCTAAGCAGCTCGGCGGCAGGGCCTGGATCCGCGCCCGCACGGGATCCCGCATTCCCCGCCCGTTCCCCAAGGATTCATTTGAACACAACCCCCAGCCGATTCCCACCCAGGTAGGCCGGTACACGCAACAGATTCGGTAGGATCGCGAGAGCTCACCTCGGCTGCGGGACGGGTGTGGGGCGAGCAAACCCTTGCTCCGCTTCGCTTGGCTTGCCGTGCCGTTGGCGTTGGGTTCGGTCGGCGCTGGCGCTGGCGCTGTAGAAGAGGAAGGAAACGAGGAGAATTCGAAGATCGTCGTGGGTGGGGGCCGATCGGCGTCGTGGCGTGCGTTTAAAAAGGAAAACTAGATGGGAGGATCCGGCCTCAGGGACAGAGGGTACAAAACGCTGAAAAAAAACTCGGTCTCGCTTAGACTTGGCTTAGAGAGATTTAAAAATCTGAACCGAACCAAACCAACTTTTATGTTTTGTTCAAACAGCAAGTCTAGCCGAGCTGACTCACGTTCAAGTCTAATAGTATGATACACTGTTACGTTATCATGTTATTATTATACTACTCTAGTCCTCAATATCCTCTGTCGCTCCAGATTCTATCACCAACTTTAGCAGAGCGATCTTCCACGCTATTCATAGAAGAATGAACTCTAAAGATATCCAACGCTCCATAAGGTCCTCCTCCACTGGCTTTAGCTGCGCCAGCACCTATCTCGGTGACTCCTTGTGGTATGTATAGATGCAGTTAGTCATACAACACATGCACTTTTTCGTGCAGGATGTTATTGTACACTTGCAGATTTTCTAGAGCCAAACTCAGCTCTTCCACATGGGCTCGAGCGGTTGCCTCACAATCCCATGCTACGGATCGTGAGTTCAGAGCCCAATTTATAGCCTCATCACACTCGACCAGCTCCCGTTGTAGGTGTTTCACTTCTCCTGGCAGCTCAGCGATGCAGCGGCTAACACATGCTTGCTCCCTGCCTCCATGTCACAGTTCCGCAGTCAGACGCTCGACTCTAGCCTCCAAGTCTCCTATAGGATCGTTACTCCCACTGCTGCTCCCTTCATGGCGAGGAGCCAACTGATGATGAGGCGCACCCCAGTTTCTTTCGGGAGTGTGGTCTTTGCGCGTGCCATTTCACTACAACTAGGGTCAAAAATACTTAGTATTATTTAAACATGATGCATGCATGATTGTAACGCCCTGAATTTGGGGGTAGAATTTTTTCTTCTTTTCTCTCACCAAATTCAGGCGTTACCCTTTCCTTTTCCCTTTTCTTCTCGCTAAGCCTTGATCTTTTCCAAAAGTTATAGCGAGAATTAGCTCGACATCTTGTGTAAGCAAAACCTAGAGCTATTTTTGGTTGTTGCATCATGCCGGATTATGCACTCTTTTGCTTGTGGTTGAGTGAATTGGAGAATTAGGCATATAAGAGAATATGGAAATTAGAAAAAGAAAAGCCTTTTCTTTTTTTTCTCTCCCCCCCCCTTCTCCCCTTTTGGCCCAACCGCCTCCCCCCCCTTCGGCCGGCCCAGCTGGCGGCCCAGCCGCGCGCCCCCTCTCCCCCCCTTTGGGCCCAGTCGGCCCAACCGCCCCCCCTCTCTTTTTCTTCTTTTTCCAAAAATCCCCTCCCTCTCCCTCTCTCTCTCCCCTCCCCTATCCTAACCGCCGCCGCCCTCCCCTGCCCTAGCGTCGCCGCCGCTCCCTCCCCCGCGCGCCGCCGCGCCGCCCTTCCCCGCCCACGGTGAGGCTCCCCCCCTCCTCCCTCCCCTCCCTCCTCTTTCCCCCTCTCGTCGGCGCCCTCCCCCGCGCCCATGGCGCGCTCGCCCGGCCCCGTCCGCTCGGCGCTCCGGCGAGCCGCCGCGCCCGGCCGCGCCCTGCCCCGCCCCTCCCCGCGCCGGCCCTGCCTCGGCCGCTCCGGCGAGCCCCCGCCCCCGTCCCGCGCCGGCCCCCGCCCTGCCTCGCCCCGACCCCGGCCTCGCCCGCTCGGCCGCCCGCTCGGCCGCCCAGCTCGGCCGCCCTCGGCCCCCCCGTCCCCGACCTCGGCCGGCCCCGCCTCGCCGCGCCCCGGCTCGGCCGTCCCCGCGCCGCTCCGCTCCGCCCCGGCTCGGCCGCCCCCCCCCCCCCCCCCGCCCCGACCCGCTGTCCCGGCCCCTGCTCGGCCGCCCCCCGCCCCGGCCCCTGCTCGGCCGCCCCCGCCCCGGCCCGGCCGTCCCCGCCCCGGCTCGGCCGCCCGCGCCCTGGCCCGGCCCAACCGCCCCACGCCCTGCCTCGGTCGCCCCGCCCGTGCGCCGTGCTTGCCCGCTCGCCCCGCCGTGCCTTGCTCACGTCGCGTCGACCCTCGGCGTGGCCTCGAGCTCGGCCAGCGCACGGCCCCGACGCGTGCGCGACTCGTTCGCGGCACGTTAAGTGTGGTTTTGCGCGTGCGCGTGCTCGCGCAGCGTTCTGGCGTAGTTCGTCGTGCTCGCGACGCGACGCATAGTGCCCTGTTGCGCTCGCGACACGATCGTCTACCCCCTAGCCCCGTCTACCCCCCCCCCCCCCCCCCCCGTATCCTATATGCGCTAATCACGTTGTTTATATTAATAAGATAGGAGTCCCAATTTGGAAATTGGTTACGTTAGTTAATTTGTATAGCTAATCGTCTATCTTATTCAATGTTAATCTACTAAAAGTGGTCACGTTTACATTAATGCATGTGGCTAATTCTTTTGTTAGAACCAATTGGAACTAGAATACGTGACGTCTAGTTATTCACCAACCCGTAGTGTGTCTCGGGCATAAGCTTTAACTCTCGCGAGACCTCTTCTCATTTCTTTCTAACCATGGTAAATTCATCATCGTATGTGATATTCTATGCATATTTACTTTATTTGTTCTCTTGTATGGTGTACTGTTTGTTTCCTAATTTGAATGGATGGATGTATGTATGCTTGCAATCGCTTAGAGAACGATCCGGTTGGAGAGCCCGAAGAACTCGCAGGAGAAGCCCCTGAGCAGCAGTCGGTTGGTGGAGGCAAGTGTCCTTTGACCTATCTCTATCCTATTTATTCTTTAATTCACCTCCCGCATTACACATTTATACCTAAGGATTGACTAGCTTTTGTTATCCATGTCCTTGTTTACCTATTTCGGTCGGATTATTATTATTTAGCTATATGCTATTGCTCAAACTCTAATCAATGAACATGATGAGATTATATATGATACGCTGTTTTCCCTTCTCTTATTATGATGCTGTACTTGTGGTCTTCAAGGGGGCTCGAGCGGTTTCTCGAGTGCCTCTCCGTAAGGACCTGTTCTATGGATGACCGCCCGGGAAAACAGTGCAACCATGAGGGTGGAGTGGGACGCCCTTAGCTGAGTAATTAGAGGAACCGGGGTGTAGTTCGCTTAGCCGTTGTGCCGTCAATGGGGCTCGGTGTATGCGGCTCGCTCTGCCAAGGTTGATTTGTCCCTTGGGGAGGAGTGCGGTACATTTAGGAAACCTAACGGGTGGCTACAGCCCCGGGGAATCTTTGTAAAGGCTACATAGTGATGCCCTGCTGGGTCACCTTGGTAGTGATCAATGGAGAGTCATAACCTCCGGGCAGAAAGGGGATCACGGCTTGTGGGTAAAGTGCACAACCTCTGCAGAGTGTTTGAAAACTGATATATCAGCCGTGCTCGCGGTTATGAGCGGCCAAGGGAGCTCCAATGATTAGTGGTACTTGATCAGAGGCATTTTGGTTTACAGGTGGCAATGAGACTGATGGCTTTGGTTATGTCTATGGTACTGGTAAGTGGTATTCTTTCCGTTTGGAAAGGGTACATCGGGCTAATAACTTGGGTTAATGTTAAAACCTGGCTTTCTACTAGTTAATAATAACCTGACCAATTAAAAGCAACTGCTTGACTTACCCCCCCCCCCACACATAAAGTTAGTCCACTACAGCCAAACAGGATGCTTGCTGAGTATGTTGATGTGTACTCACTCTTGCTCTACACACCAAACCCCCCCCCCAGGTTGTCAGCAATGCAACCACTGCTCAGGCGAAGATGAAGCTGTGGAAGGAGACTTCCAGGAGTTCCAAGACTATGACGAGTTCTAGGCGTGGGTTAGCGGCAACCCCCAGTCGGCTGCCTGTGAAGGCTGCGTTTATCTACGTTTCGTGTTCGCACTTTGATTTATTGTAAGGACTATATGGACATCTCAGACGCATGATGTAATCGACTATTATTTCCCTTTTAATACTATTTTGAGCACTGTGTGATGATGTCCATGTTATGTAACTGCTGTGTACGTGAATAACTGATCCTGGCACGTACATGGTTCGCATTCGGTTTACCTTCTAAAACCGGGTGTGACATAAGTGGTATCAAAGCCGTGCTGACTGTAGGACCGCTAACCTAGAGTAGAATGGTCGTTCTAAGGATTATAGACCTCTGTCCCTGCCTTGACTTTGGTACCCCTTCAAAAGTTGGTCATACTGACCAAACCTATGTTCTACTATATATTATACCTTGCTGAAAATTTTGTTTTATTCTAATCCTTCATTTATTTATGGTTCATTATTTGCTGGTCATATTAATTCTGTTCTCACTCTTTTGCTTGCGGTGTCTTTTGTAGATGGCTCGACTTAGACACACTGCACGAAAGTCCATCATCCCCTTCTTACCCTCCCGCCTTGCTGAGCGTCCGCTTCGCCGTCCCGTGGCCGGACAGTCCAGCCACTTGGAGAGACTGCATCACCGCCTACATGAGGAGCAGGAACGTCGACGACAGGAGCAGCAGGGCTCTTCTTTCTCGCTCCAGCAGGAGATAGAGTCTGTGAGGAGCTGCTCTCCTGTGCTTCCCCTGGAGGCGCCCCCTGCACCACCACTGGGCGCCCCAGCCTCTGGAGTAGCTGCTGAGGAGACCCAGACGACGGAGGTGGCGACGACAGCCCGAGCCACGACACCGACTTCCCTGCTGACCATGAGCCGGAAGGATGGGTTGCTCGACCCATCACTCGCGACGCTGCTCGCGGGTGTCACTTCCATGATGCGCTCGACACCCTGCTACGACGAGCACTTGACCGGCGTACTTGGTCCATCGAGTATCGCTGTGTGGTCTACCAGCATAGTCGCGGGGTTTACCTGGACCGCTGGGAGGCGACCTGCTTGGTGCGCCGTCCGGAGAACAGTCTCCAGGGTGCGGAGGCCTGCTCAGAGCACTATTCTATCTCTGAGCGGGACTCAGCTGAGGCAGCCATGCAGGATGCTGCACGGCGTGCGCTTTCGCACTACTGCTCGGTTCTCGGTGGGGTAGCTGACGGTCTCGACCTGAAGTATTACCCCCGCCGTCCATCTGGCAGCACAGGAGGCGTGATTGTTTCACCTGCTGGTGAGGACAATCCTAGGTTGAGCAGCACAGTCAACCTAGCCGCCGTGCTAAACACGGAGCTAGACCATGCACTAGACGAGCTGAGTAGGGCTCGTGCTGAGATCGCCCTGCTGCGGGCTGAGCGCGCGGAACGTCGTCACTTGGATGATGGTTCCCCCGCCCCCGTTGGGACTCAGCACCCGTACCGCTCACCTCGGCGTGGACGCCAGTCCTATGGCAATCCCGACTGCAAGACCAAGATAAATCTAGAACCATAGATCGCTAGAGTCGGATCTTGTAATTAATACAAAATATATACGTAGAAGCTACAGTCTTAGCGTTAGTCTCGCTCTTAGTTAGTCTTAGTTAGGCAGGGTAGTTTGCTATATCTTGTGCATTTATGTTTGTCATGATGAACTGTGTTTGGTTTGGATCTTTGTAATGACTATCACCAGAGTGTGGGTATCCCCTGCATTTTGGTTTACCTGTTATATGTTAATGGAGTTAGTTATATAGTTGGGAAAACCTTTATTCCACTTTCCTCTTTATCTGAGAAGCTGTGTGGTCTGTGTTGGAGATCAGTGAAGATGCTCATCTGTTCAGTGCTGTTGGAGAATTCTATACTCTTTTCTTATGCTGCAAGATTTGCCAGATCAGTTCTGATGTGTGGTTGCATTCTGCAGATGTCAGGGAACAGGCGCAGAGGAGGAAGGCGTGCTCAGCAGGAGCGAGCCGCTCAGCAGGATGAGGTGCCTCAGCAGCAGCACCTGCCGCCCCCGCCCTCTATGTCCATCGAGCAGATGTTTCTGATGCAGACTCAGGCAGTTCAAGCCATCGGTCAGACTCTAGCCGCCATTCAGCAGCAGCAGCAGCAACAGCAGCAGGCACCACTTCAACCTCAGATGCCTCAGATGCCTAGAGACAAGCGTGCTGAATTCATGAGAGGTCATCCACCAACGTTTGCTCACTCTTCTGACCCCATGGATGCTGAAGACTGGCTGCGCACTGTGGAGCGGGAGTTGCATACCGCTCAGTGCGATGACAGAGAGAAAGTTCTGTATGGTCCCCGTCTGTTGAGAGGAGCAGCCCAATCATGGTGGGAGTCTTATCTCGCCACCCATGCCAACTCTGATGCCATCACTTGGGAAGAGTTCAGAGGTAGCTTTCGTCAGTACCATGTGCCTGCAGGTCTGATGACAGTGAAGAAGGAGGAGTTTCTGGCCCTCAAGCAAGGGTCATCATCTTTCAGTGAGTACCGAGACAGGTTTCTGCAGTTGTCTCGTTATGCTCCTGAAGATGTCAACACCGACGCCAAGCGACAGTACCGTTTCTTGAGAGGCTTGGTTGACCCTCTTCAGTATCAGCTGATGAATCACACCTTCCCGACATTCCAGCACCTAATTGACAGAGCAATTATGACAGAAAGAAAGCGTAGGGAGATGGAGGATCGTAAGCGCAAGATCAGTGGACCCCAGCCTGGAAGCAGCAGCCGTCCCCGTTTCTCAGGCAATCAACCTCAGCAGTTCAGGCAGAACCAGCGTCCACCTCAGCAGCATCAGCAGTTCCAAAGGCAGTATCCTCAACACCAGTATCAGAACCGTCAGAGCAATCAGTCAGGAGGCCAGTTTCAGAGGCAGAATCAGCAGACACCTCGTCTTCCTGCCCCAGCAAACCAGCAGAACAGTTAGGCAGCACCAGCTCAGGTTGGAAACAGGGCATGTTTCCACTGTGGAGATCAAGGCCACTGGGTGATGTAATGTCTGAAGAAGGCAGCCCAGCAGCAGTCAGGCCCCAATGCCCCAGCAAAGCAGAATGTGTCTCAGCCTGGAGCAGGCAACCGCTCTCAACCGCGCTATAATCATGGGAGACTAAACCACTTGGAGGCTGAAGCCGTTCAGGAGACCCCCGGCATGATAGTAGGTATGTTCCCAGTCGACTCCCATATTGCAGAAGTGTTATTTGATACTGGAGCAACGCATTCTTTCATTACTGCATCATGGGTAGAAGCACATAATCTTCCAATTACTACCATGTCAACCCCCATTCAAATTGACTCAGCCGGTGGTAGAATTCGAGCTGATAGCATCTGTTTAAATGTAAGCGTGGAAATAAGGGGGATAGCTTTCCCGCTAACCTTATAGTAATGGGTACTCAGGGAATAGATGTCATCCTAGGGATGAATTGGCTAGATAAGTATCAGGCAGTTATCAGTTGTGATAAAAGGACAATCAAGTTGGTGTCCCCACTAGGAGAGGAAGTGGTGACCGAGTTAGTCCCGCCTGAGCCAAAGAAAGGAAGTTGTTATCAGATAGCTGTCGATAGCAGTGAAGCAGACCCAATTGAGAGTATCAAGGTTGTGTCCGAGTTCCCAGATGTGTTTCCAAAGGACTTACCGGGTATGCCACCAGAGCGGAAAGTTGAGTTTGCCATAGAGCTTCTTCCTGGAACCGCCCCCATCTTTAAGAGAGCTTACAGAATATCCGGACCAGAGTTGGTTGAGCTTAAGAAGCAGATTGATGAGCTGTCAGAGAAAGGTTACATCCGGCCAAGCACCTCGCCTTGGGCCGCCCCTGTCTTGTTTGTGGAAAAGAAAGACGGCACCAAAAGGATGTGTATCAATTATCGAGCTTTGAATGAAGTCACGATCAAGAACAAATACCCTTTGCCCAGAATAGAAGATCTGTTCGACCAGTTGAGAGGAGCCAGTGTGTTCTCCAAGATCGATCTGAGGTCAGGTTATCATCAGCTCAGGATCCGACCTTCGGACATTCCGAAGACGGCATTCACTACCAAGTATGGGTTATATGAGTTCACAGTGATGTCTTTTGGTTTGACAAATGCACCGGCCTTCTTTATGAATCTGATGAATAGCGTATTCATGGATTATCTTGATAAGTTTGTGGTGGTATTCATTGATGACATTCTGGTTTATTCTCAAAGCGAAGAAGAACATGCAGATCATTTGAGGATGGTATTGCAGAGATTGCGAGAGCACCAGTTGTATGCAAAGTTGAGCAAGTGTGAGTTCTGGATCAATGAGGTCCTGTTCTTGGGTCACATAATCAACAAAGAAGGATTGGCTGTGGATCCGAAGAAAGTGGCAGACATTCTGAACTGGAAAGCGCCAACAGATGCTCGAGGAATCAAGAGTTTCATTGGAATGGCCGGATATTATCGGCGATTCATTGAAGGGTTTTCGAAGATTGCGAAACCAATGACAGCGTTGCTAGGCAACAAGGTTGAGTTCAAGTGGACCCAGAAATGTCAAGAGGCCTTCGAAGCGCTGAAAGAGAAGTTGACAACAGCGCCTGTCCTAGTCTTGCCTGATGTGCACAAGCCCTTCTCTGTGTACTGTGATGCTTGTTACACAGGTTTGGGATGCGTGTTGATGCAAGAGGGAAGAGTTGTGGCTTACTCGTCCCGACAGCTGAAGGTTCATGAGAAGAATTACCCAATCCATGACCTAGAATTGGCAGCAGTGGTTCACGCACTGAAGACATGGAGGCACTATCTGTATGGACAGAAATGCGATGTTTACACAGACCACAAGAGTCTGAAGTACATATTCACTCAGTCGGAGCTGAATATGAGGCAGTGAAGATGGTTAGAGCTGATCAAAGACTATGAGTTGGAGATTCATTACCATCCAGGCAAAGCGAACGTAGTGGCAGATGCTTTGAGCAGGAAGAGTCAAGTCAATCTGATGGTCGCTCATCCGATGCCTTATGAGTTGGCCAAGGAGTTTGACAGGTTGAGTCTCGGGTTTTTGAACAATTCGCGAGGAGTCACAGTTGAGTTGGAACCTACCTTGGAGCGAGAAATCAAAGAAGCGTAGAAGAATGATGAAAAGATCAGTGAGATTCGGTGACTGATTCTAGATGGCAGAGGCAAAGATTTTCGTAAAGATGCAGAAGGCGTGATATGGTTCAAAGACCGCTTATGCGTTCCTAATGTCCAATCCATTCGGGAGTTGATTCTCAAGGAAGCTCATGAGACTGCTTATTCGATTCACCCTGGTAGTGAGAAGATGTATCAGGATCTGAAGAAGAAATTCTGGTGGTATAGAATGAAGAGGGAAATCACAGAGCATGTGGCTATGTGCGATAGTTGTCGAAGAATTAAGGCAGAGCATCAGAGACCAGCTGGATTGTTGCAACTGTTGCAGATCCCTCAGTGGAAATGGGATGAAATCGGCATGGATTTCTTAGTCGGATTGCCTCGCACTTGAGCCGGCTACGATTCTATTTGGGTAGTAGTGGACCGTTTGACCAAGTCAGCCCACTTCATACCTGTCAAGACCAACTATAGCAGCGCAGTACTGGCAGAGTTGTATATGTCTCGGATCGTTTGTCTTCATGGTGTGTCAAAGAAGATAGTGTCAGACAGAGGAACGCAGTTCACCTCTCATTTCTGGTAGCAGTTGCCTGAAGCCTTGGGCACACATCTGAATTTCAGTTCAGCTTATCATCCGCAGACAGATGGCCAGATCGAAAGGACCAATCAAATTCTCGAAGATATGTTGAGAGCCTGTGCGCTGCAAGATCAGTCCGGATGGGATAAGCGATTGCCTTATGCAGAATTCTCCTATAACAACAGTTACCAGGCCAGTTTGAAGATGTCACCATTTCAAGCGCTCTATGGGAGGAGTTGTAGAACTCCGTTGCAATGGGATCAGCCTGGGGAAAAGCAAGTGTTCGGGCCAGACATTTTGCTTGAAGCTGAAGAGAACATCAAGATGGTCCGAGAGAATCTGAAGATAGCGCAATCAAGGCAGCGAAGCTATGCAGACACAAGAAGAAGAGAGCTGAGTTTCGAAGTCGGAGACTTTGTCTATCTGAAAGTGTCACCGATCAGGGGAGTCAGAAGATTCGGAGTCAAAGGCAAGCTAGCACCCCGCTACATTGGTCTGTACCAGATTCTCGCAAAGCGTGGAGAAGTGGCCTATCAGCTCAGTCTTCTAGAGAATTTGTCCGCTGTGCATGATGTCTTTCATGTGTCTCAGTTGAAGAAGTGCTTGCGTGTGCCAGAAGAGCAGTTGCCAGTGGAAGGTCTTGAAGTCCAGGAAGACTTGACCTACGTTGAGAAGCCAGTGCAAATCCTTGAGGTTGCGGACAGAGTCACCCGAAGAAAGACCATCAGAATGTGCAAAGTTAGATGGAATCACCATTCAGAGGAAGAAGCAACCTGGGAGCGTGAAGATGATCTGATGGCCAAATACCCTGAGCTCTTTGCTACCCAACCCTGAATCTCGGGGGCGAGATTCTTTTAAGGGGGATAGGTTTGTAACGCCCTGAATTTGGGGGTAGAATTTTTTCTTCTTTTCTCTCACCAAATTCAGGCGTTACCCTTTCCTTTTCCCTTTTCTTCTCGCTAAGCCTTGATCTTTTCCAAAAGTTATAGCGAGAATTAGCTCGACATCTTGTGTAAGCAAAACCTAGAGCTATTTTTGGTTGTTGCATCATGCCGGATTATGCACTCTTTTGCTTGTGTTTGAGTGAATTGGAGAATTAGGCATATAAGAATTAGGCATATAAGAGAATATGGAAATTAGAAAAAGAAAAGCCTTTTCTTTTTTTTCTCTCCCCCCTTCTCCCCTTTTGGCCCAACCGCCTCCCCCCCCCTTCGGCCGGCCCAGATGGCGGCCCAGCCGCGCGCCCCCTCTCCCCCCCTTTGGGCCCAGTCGGCCCAACCGCCCCCCCCTCTCTTTTTTTTTCTTTTTCCAAAAATCCCCTCCCTCTCCCTCTCTCTCTCCCCTCCCCTACCCTAACCACCGCCGCCCTCCCCTGCCCTAGCGCCGCCGCCGCTCCCTCCCCCGCGCGCCGCCGCGCCGCCCTTCCCCGCCCACGGTGAGGCTCCCCCCTCCTCCCTCCCCTCCCTCCTCTTTCCCCCTCTCGTCGGCGCCCTCCCCCGCGCCCATGGCGCGCTCGCCCGGCCCCGTCCGCTCGGCGCTCCGGCGAGCCGCCGCGCCCGGCCGCGCCCGCCCCGCCCCTCCCCGCGCCGGCCCCGCCTCGGCCGCTCCGGCGAGCCCCCGCCCCCGTCTCGCGCCGGCCCCGCCCTGCCGCGCCCCGACCCCGGCCTCGCCCGCTCGGCCGCCCGCTCGGCCGCCCAGCTCGGCCGCCCTCGGCCCCCCCGTCCCTGACCTCGGCCGGCCCCGCCTCGCCGTGCCCCGGCTCGACCGTCCCCGCGCCGCCCCGCCCCGCCCCGGCTCGGCCGCCCCCCCGCCCCGCCCCGGCCGTCCCGACCCCTGCTCGGCCGCCACCCGCCCCGGCCCGGCCGTCCCGGCCCCTGCTCGGCCGCCCCCGCCCCGGCCCGGCCGTCCCCACCCCGGCTCGGCCGCCCGCGCCCCGGCCCGGCCCAACCGCCCCGCGCCCTGCCTCGGTCGCCCCGCCCGTGCGCCGTGCTTGCCCGCTCGCCCCGCCGTGCCTTGCTCGCGTCGCGTCGGCCCTCGGCGTGGCCTCGAGCTCGGCCAAGCGTGCCTTCGGCGTGCGGCCTCGAGCTCGGCCAGCGCACGGCCCCGACGCGTGCGTGACTCGTTCGCGGCACGTTAAGTGTGGTTTTGCGCGTGCGCGTGCTCGCGCAGCGTTCTGGCGTAGTTCGTCGTGCTCGCGACGCGACGCATAGCGCCCTGTTGCGCTCGCGACACGATCGTCTACCCCCTAGCCCCGTCTACCCTCCCCCCCGTATCCTATATGCGCTAATCACGTTGTTTATATTAATAAGATAGGAGTCCCAATTTGGAAATTGGTTATGTTAGTTAATTTGTATAGCTAATCGTCTATCTTATTCAATGTTAATCTACTAAAAGTGGTCACGTTTACATTAGTGCATGTGGCTAATTCTTTTGTTAGAACCAATTGGAACTAGAATACGTGACGTCTAGTTATTCACCAACCCGTAGTGTGTCTCGGGCATAAGCTTTAACTCTCGCGAGACCTCTTCTCATTTCTTTCTAACCATGGTAAATTCATCATCGTATGTGATATTCTATGCATATTTACTTTATTTGTTCTCTTGTATGGTGTACTGTTTGTTTCCTAATTTGAATGGATGGATGTATGTATGCTTGCAATCGCTTAGAGAACGATCCGGTTGGAGAGCCCGAAGAACTCGCAGGAGAAGCCCCTGAGCAGCAGTCGGTTGGTGGAGGCAAGTGTCCTTTGACCTATCTCTGTCCTATTTATTCTTTAATTCACCTCTCGCATTACACATTTATACCTAAGGATTGACTAGCTTTTGTTATCCATGTCCTTGTTTACCTATTTGGGTCGGATTATTATTATTTAGCTCTATGCTATTGCTCAAACTCTAATCAATGAACATGATGAGATTATATATGATACGCTGTTTTCCCTTCTCTTATTATGATGCTGTACTTGTGGTCTTCAAGGGGGCTCGAGCGGTTTCTCGAGTGCCTCTCCGTAAGGACCTGTTCTATGGATGACCGCCCAGGAAAACAGTGCAACCATGAGGGTGGAGTGGGACGCCCTTAGCTGAGTAATTAGAGGAACCGGGGTGTAGTTTGCTTAGCCGTTGTGCCGTCAATGGGGCTCGGTGTATGCGGCTCGCTCTGCCAAGGTTGATTTGTCCCTTGGGGAGGAGTGCGGTACATTTAGGAAACCTAACGGGTGGCTACAGCCCCGGGGAAATCTTTGTAAAGGCTACGTAGTGATGCCCTGCTGGGTCACCTTGGTAGTGATCAATGGAGAGTCATGACCTCCGGGCAGAAAGGGGATCACGGCTTGTGGGTAAAGTGCACAACCTCTGCAGAGTGTTTGAAAACTGATATATCAGCCGTGCTCGCGGTTATGAGCGGCCAAGGGAGCTCCAATGATTAGTGGTACTTGTTCAGAGGCATTTTGGTTTACAGGTGGCAATGAGACTGATGGCTTTGGTTATGTCTATGGTGCTGGTAAGTGGTATTCTTTCCGTTTGGAAAGGGTACATCGGGCTAATAACTTGGGTTAATGTTAAAACCTGGCTTTCTACTAGTAAATAATAACCTGACCAATTAAAAGCAACTGCTTGACTTACCCCCCCCCCCCACATAAAGCTAGTCCACTACAGCCAAACAGGATGCTTGCTGAGTATGTTGATGTGTACTCACTCTTGCTCTACACACCAAACCCCCCCCCCAGGTTGTCAGCATTGCAACCACTGCTCAGGCGAAGATGAAGCTGTGGAAGGAGACTTCCAGGAGTTCCAAGACTACGACGAGTTCTAGGTGTGGGTTAGCGGCAACCCCCAGTCAGCTGCCTGTGAAGGCTGCGTTTATCTACGTTTCGTGTTCGCACTTTGATTTATTGTAAGGACTATATGGACGTCTCAGACGCATGATGTAATCGACTATTATTTCCCTTTTAATACTATTTTGAGCACTGTGTGATGATGTCCATGTTATGTAACTGCTGTGTACGTGAATAACTGATCCTGGCACGTACATGGTTCGCATTCGGTTTACCTTCTAAAACCGGGTGTGACAATGATCCTATGATTATGGGAATCAACTGCTTGTTGAGCCCATACTTCTTTAATATAGCCTATTAGTATACACTCTTCCACCCAACTTCCTAGAAGGTAAGTTGCTACAAGAATGGATCAAGGTAAGAATAAAAAAATATTTTGAGGTAAGTAGTTTAAAACCATTTGAAACACTAAGTAATGTCCTAAGAAATGGGCACTGCTTCGATACCAGCTATGACGGAATCTCCCAAGATATTAGGCCCATCTTCACCTGTCCTCGTCCCAAGGACTTTAGACAGCCATGCAGATGCACCCAACAGCTTGACAGGTGTTACACCCGGTTCTGGGGGCAAAACCAATTGCATAGCATATGTGTGCCAGGATCCATTTTTCACACATATGTTGACGTCACAAGTGTAATATATCAAAAGACAATGCAATAAATGTGTAAAGAGAGTAGAATAACTTTATTACATCATCCAGACATAAGTATCTTAAACAGTATCATCAAGTATAGCGGAAATAGCATGGGTAATCTCCCACAGGAAGATGGCCGGTGCATCGTTAGACTCAGTATTCATCAAAATCTCCATCAAAGTCTTCTTCATCACCCTCTGATCAAAATATTAGCAAGGGTGAGCTTACTTATGGTCGGGGCCCAGCAAGTGGGGGAAACTATGCAAGTTTAACAAGGTAAGGCAAAGGTTAAGTGGTAAGCATTTTAGTTGGTCAATATTTTATTAGTAACACCTGTTTTACTAATAAGTGTATCCCAAATATCCAATTAATTAAAGGCATAAGATTATATCAAAAACTGTCACACCCGGATTTAAGGGACAAAGTCGGGTGCATCTCATATATGCACCAAAGAAGACAACACATATAACTAGAGTACTTATTACATAGCGGAAGTCTTACAAAATAAAAGATAAATATAGATCGAACTAAAGTCCATCCTTGGCGCCATAAAGTCAACTGGGAGATGCCACCTAGATCGAATCGAACTCCTCATTGTGTGGCTCCTCTTGAACCACCTGTTCTTCTCCTGTGGGGGGTGTGAGACAGCAAGGGTGAGCTCACACATGAACATCGCTCAACAAGTTATGGGGAATAATGTGCATGAACTCACCAAAGGTGAGAGTTCATGTGATGTGTAAGGTTGATCAACAATAGGGGTTAAAGTTGAGCATTGCTTTTAATAAGTTGGTCAAATTTTATTAGCAGTTACTAAATGTAAGTAGATACCAAATCATAATAAGAATAATAGAACAAAATTAAGAAATAATCCCATTCAATGCATATGACAAAATGAATTTAGTTTCATAATTTAATCATGCGAGAGTCCTGAGCTGCTCTTGACCGTGAGCTCAGCTAGTATACCAGTTTTACACTCTGTAGAGGTTGTACCCTCTACCCACAAGTCATGTTACCCATCTGCCAAGGGGTCATGAATCCCATACACCTCTACCAAGGAAGCGAGGCAGGGTAACATTATGAGGCCTTTACAAAGTTCCACTAGCTTCCGAAAACCCGCTATAGTTTATGGGAAGAGCACTTGCAAGAATCCCTCGTTTGACCGCCATCGCAGCAAAATCAACCCGAGAACCTCCTTGCATGCAACTCCCCTACTGCTCTTGCCCCTTTTGGGTAAGGTAGTCTTCCACTAGCTTTCCTAATTAGTCAACCAAGGGCGTCCCATTCCACCCTTGTGGTGGCACGTGTTTCTCAAGTTAAGCTCGATGTTCCAATTAAAGATAATGATCTTGATATGAACATAAATAAAATAACAGAATAATTGAAACATGGATATAATGAAATATTAACCCAAAACCATATAAAGCAATAGCAAACTACCCAAATGATTCAGGGGTAAACAAGGTAAAAGATAATCAGACTAGGGTGACCTATTAGGTCCCATCAAAATTAAGACTATGCATGAATAAATGATTATAAAGAACATTATTGGGTAAATGAAAGTGATCAAGGGCACAACTTTCCTGGGACTTGAGATTCCAGGTACCAAGATGATGCCTCAGGTGACACTGTGACCTCACTGCTAGTCGTCGCAATACAAACAGATATGGTATAGACAAAATTGACATCACACCAAACATAAGAATAAACTATATAATAATGATCTATGTGTCGCTACGAGATCGTGGGATCGAGAATTATTAAGTTCGGAGTCATGGTTAAGGAGTTATGATCTATGGAAGATCTACGTGGTTGAATATTAAATTATAAAATGATTATTGTACATCATATGAGAGAATATACTCTAAATAATTAATTCAACTTTAATCTAGATTATATTTGATTAGAGATCATGTTTTAACCACATTATGATTATGGTCGGGTTAGTTTTGATTTAGCAGAGCTAATCTAGTAGATATAGGATGAATAAATATCTAACTATAAAATTATGAAATATGGTATAATTAATGTTGTTACTATGTAGTAAATACTTATACGAAACTAACGCAACTGGAACGGTTCAATTCAGGAATTAAAATGAAGGAGTTATGATTTTCTGAAGGTTTTATGTATTTGATACAAGATTAATTAGGAGATACCTTTTAATATGGTTTTCATGTCAAAACATAGACACTATGTAATAAACAAAATTATTACAAAATTACAGGAACTAGAATAGACTAATTTGGACCCAATATGAATTTTATATGAATTAAACAAACTCTAGCCATTATTTTTATATTAAAAATAGATTTATATTTCTTTTTTCATGGATTTTCTATTTACTGGACTGGACTGACAATAATAGGGAAAACTGAGGGTTAGAGCGCAAAAGTGCCCAAGACATAGAGGCGCCCCAGTTAGGACGGCAGGTTCTATTTTTACTAAGCACACGAACTCATTTACAAAAGGGCACGACGAAGCGGTATCGGTGGAGATGGGACATTGGATTGTAAGCCGACGATGTGGATTAGATTGGCCCCGGGCCCGAACCGATATTCCACAACAGCCGAGCGATTTAAGATCTACGGTTGACGATCGCCCATCACTCCAACACTCCCTGGACCGCTAGATCGCGCATCGACGATTTGGATTTAAAACATCGAAGGGGTATTTGCCTATCTAATCCTAGCCGCCGAAACCATAATCCACGGTCATCAAGTTTTCCCCTTCCTGCGCGGCCAACCACAGCGGCGCCGCTAGTCCTACGACGAGTTTCCCCGCCGGCGGCATGCCAAAACTGCACCCAGGCTCTCCAACCCATAACAAGCTAGTGATTCACATTGAGCAGGAGGAGGCGAAGACGACAAGAGCATCCTCACCACGAGTTAAGCAGCGTAGGGCAAGGTGTCGATGAGTGATAGCCTGGCGGCGAATGAAGGCCCTGGCAAGAAAAGCCTGTCACCGCCCACCCCGGGGCCAGTTCTCCACCACGCACTAGCGCCAGTGGGTCTCAGTGAATACCCGCACACGGTTAAGCACTCCTGAACACTGTCTATGGCGGAAAACCACAACGGTGGTCTAAGGTCGCCACCGCAGGAGATCCTCTCCTCACTCACGGTTCTGTGGCGCCTGGGCGAGGTGGTTGAGGTCGAGGGATCCCTGGTGCTTCTCTTATACTCCGCGACTAAGTCCGATTAAAGGCAACAGTTGGCGAGATTCGCGGACGGTTGTTACGGTGGGCGCGAGAGATTCCGGCAGCCGTATCACACGAGGCAGAGAAAAGATCAGGAAGGGAGAAGGGGATAGACCCGACCGGTGGGTCCCACCCCGAAGCCGTGATGCGCGCGGTGAGTGGCACAGGGTAGCGACTGAGGCGGAGGTGGGCCGAGCGCGCGGCCCACGCAGGAGAGAAGGGGAAACGGGATGGGCTGGTAGAGGGGATAGTTGGCCCGAGCGTAGCGGTTCCACTCTTTTCCTTTTTTGTATCTATTTTATTTTCTAATCCAAATTCAAATTCAGTTTAGAATTCACACTCAAAGTTTGAGTTCAACTTTTAAAGGCACAACTAAAACTCCAAGCATGAGTGCAAGGTTTATTTACTTCTTTTATTTATTTTCAATTCCAAGTTTTAATTCAATTTCACATAGAATTGAAGCTTCAAGTAAATTCAAATTCATGTTTTGAATTTCCATTTTCTAAATGTCACAATTTATTCAAAAGGGGTATAAACACTATTCTTTTACCTTGTTATTTATTTATGGAAGGAATAACTGGTTTCATTAAAAAATCCCTTCTCATTCTCTATTTTCTATTCTCTTTTGGTTTATAAATTTAAAATTCAAATCCAAAATAAAGTTTAGGAATTCAAATTTTTAATACATACTCAAAATGAATTATGAAGCAATAGATATATATTTATTGATTTATTTGTTTGGTAGATGTTTGGAATATGAAAAACACTCATATTGTTTTCTTTTTTTAGAAAAATAGTATTTTGAATGTGGGATAAGAAGTAAAAGTTACTTCAAAATTAGATATTCATGTAAATAAATGCTTATGGTGCATTATTTAATGATATGCATTATCATTTAGTTGAATAGAAAACTTTTCTATTACTTCTTTTCTAATAAAATCCTTGGTTTTCAAAACACAGTCCTCAATTTTCAATACTCAAGTATAATTTGAGAAATCTGAATTTACTATTTTATCTCTTCATATATTTATTTTACTATTACTAAATTTTTATACAGATTTTGGGCTTTACAAATCCTACCCCCTTTAATAGAAATCTCGTCCTCGAGATTTGTAAGAAAAGGGTGTATAACCATGTTATCTCAAAACATATGCACAAACAAAATCTCAGCATGATGCATAATTTATTAGCAACACATGGGGTCAATTAGACCTTATTATTCCTTCTAAAATAGTATCATACCAACTACTACCTAAAGTATCATTTAGGTCTTACAAATAGTAATATATATATACATATATATATATATAGCTTGGTGGAGCTGGTGGTGGTGGTGGTGGTGGAGGTAGTGGGCGTTGTTGTTGTTGTCTTTCCAATCGTGCTTGCCTTATTTCTTGACGTACCTCCAGCCGATCCTGACGTATTTCCTAGCGTTCTTATCTTATCTGATTTTGCATTTCAGTAAACATGTTTGCCATTTGTTGTATTACCATCATTTGGGCGGCAACCACTTGATCGATTCCAACTAGTGGAGGGTTTGGGGTATTCATCTCTGTTTGTTGTTGCCTGATAATCTCCCCTTCCTGCTATTGACCATGAGAGTTAGAAGCATATGGTAGGATAGCTTTACAATGAAAAGTATTTGGTAAGCTAGAATGAATAGGCTAGTAGCTGGTTATGATCTGAAGATTCTTTTGCAGGGCTTAATCTTTGTTTTATGTCCAGATTGGGTAACTAGTCGTATAAGGTCAATATCCAAAGGCAGGATAGAATTTGTCAAGATGGGATAGTCTACATGATGTAGGTTAAAAGTTTGTTTGATGTTAGGATGGGGATAGATAGATGATACCATTCATCATGACTCTATGGGTTGGGTTAGCTCATGGTTGAGTTGATCTAATGTGCTAAGTTAAGTTAACACCTTAGAAGGGTCCAAGTTCCACTAATCTGTTTAAGGAGACCACATGGGATTAGATCACACTAGATTCCATAATACTATTTAAGAATACCATTTAGTCGAGCATATCCAGTTGACTTTATCTTTATGAAATTCTATTATATTTTTTATCTCAGTGGAACTTCCAATTAGTATTTATTTTTATACACCTAAAATTTTCATGCCATTAACAGGTGAGGCATAGGAAACAAGGGTACATCAGGTTTTAGCTATCAGGTGAGTGTCAAGCAGATTTGGGGGTAAAAGAAAGTTAAGTAAGTGAGATTTTTTTCTTTTATTCCGAATGGTGGATCTTGTTTCATCTGAAGGTCTGTTTCTATCCATATCCTTCATTATCGAGGTTAACCTTCTTTTTGGGTCTGATTTAGGGACCATCGGTTGTGGTGTTAGATGCCATTATCTGAGTTGAGATAACAATGCGGGTACATGGGGTAGGTAGATTAAATAGAGTTTTACTTTGCCTTTGAGATAAATGGGTTGGGCAACCTATAACATAGGCTAGGTTGTGGTTCCACGAACGAGTTGGTCTAAGACACCAATTTAGGTTTAAAACCCATTTATAGGAATATGGTCTAATCTATGTTACCAGTATTAACTGACTTGTTTAAGTAACTCCCTTTAGATTAGATCATATTAGATTAGGTAGGGTCTAGATTAGATTGGATATAACTAGATTAGACTAGTTTAAGTTAGATAAATCTACCAGGGTAGAATAAATATTATTAGGACATGTTAGAACCTTTTGAGATATGACGAATCATATGACATAGGTAAGTCAGAATCTCTGTTAGGTTAGAAAAGAGGGATTATGCAGCTATCGGGTGGTTAAGGTAGTTGCATAAAGCCGAGTTGGTCTGTCGTTCTTAAGTTAAAACATATTTTATAGGAGTAGAGTCTCATTTATTTCATCAGTATTATCCTTCTTGTTAAGCAACTTACATTAGATTAGCTCCACTTTAACTTTCGTTAGGTTAGATTAATCTATCACATTAGATCAGATCTAGGTATGACTAGTTTCGACTAGATAAGATCCAATTAATTTGGGTTAGATCATGATCATGGTGGAATCCAATCATCTCGGAGTCAAGAGAACGCTAACCCGGCTGAAGGGGATGAGCCTCCAAAGTCAGCCAGACTCGGCAACGAGGTACCCGATGCTCCTCATACAACTACACCGTGTACAAAGGGGGCGTTGGGTAACCGGCGGAGTTAAGTACTTCCCACAAGATGGAAGGAAAGCCATCGTGAGAGAGGAAGTCAGAGCTGAAACTGAGTGTCTCCTCCGCTAGCGGGGGTGGGTGAATTCATCTGCGGGAGGGTATCAAATGTAAAGATTATGGTGGAAGGAAGAAAAATAAAAGAGCCTGGATGGTTTGAAAAGAAGTGGGTTAGCTTAAATTTTTACTTCTTTAATTCTTAATCCTTCAAATTTTATAATGCATGCATGCTGAAAAGAATAATGGCTCCTCTCCAAAATAAAGGGTGCTCCTAAGGCATCCTTCAAAAATCTAAGTACTGGCCCACAGGGCCTACTTACTTAGCCACCTATTACTCCCTCTATCCCTAAGGCCTTTCGTCCGAGGTCTAGCGTTCTAGTCCTGACGATTCTTAGCAGTTTCTAAGCAAGTTTATGATTTTGAAAATTGGTATTCATGGTTTATTGTCCTTCTCTGTGGTGGTATTTGCTCCGATACCAGCTGTGGCAGAACCGCCCGAATTATTCCAGCTTAAGTGTCTAAGTCACGCCTCAAGGGCCATAACACACTTAAATCGGAATAACCCGTCAGTCCCTCAGATCTAGTCTGATAAAGCCACTTAACCAGGATCAAATACCACAATCTCACATGAAGGTGAGTCACAGAAGAAATACAATAAAACAGGAAACCTCAAATTAAGTACTGAATTATTACATAGATCGGAGTTTTTCAAGTAGCAATTATAAGTTCACAAAATAAAATGCAGCGGATAATCGATGTCATCGATAGCGAGGGAAATGGGCAAGGCCTAGCCCACTACTCCTCTTGCTCCTCTCCTGTCAGAGCAGCATCCCACTCAACCGTCCAACCCGGTGGCAGGGTGGTAGGCCAAGTCACACCATCAACCATATCCTGCAGCGTACCTGCAAAATTATGCCACAAGCAAGGCTGAATATACTAATACTCAACTAGACTTACTCGGTGTGAGGAAACTACTCCTCTACCTCTAGACCATGCAACTGTTTGGCTGAGGGATTTGGTTTGCCAAAAGCACTAGCTGTGTCTAAAATCAAGTTTTAGCTTTTCAATTTCTAGCATCATTAGATTAACTAATTTTGCTCTTTCTAAGCATACATGGTAACAAGCATTTAGTACAATCAACAAGTTATCTCATGTAAACCTCATTTCACTTCTAACTCAATGTAGTACAAGGGGTCAAGCAGTCTCATTAGCTGCGAGAAGCAGACGATTCAAATCGAGTTTTATCCTTGCAAGGCAAACCTAAACACACGACATGTCAGGGCACTCCGTCCCCACACATGTCAACCATCCCTCATCGATTCCCCGTCGCGGCCAGGGTTCACCGCCTTAGCATACAATGCTCCACTGACCCCGGCTGCCTGCCGTGCAGTGACCGCACTTGTACCCACCATAGCTAGCATGAGAGACCCAGTCTCAGGACGAGTGAGGGATAAAGTCCGCGCCCAGCTTCACTCAGGTACTAGGTTTACCGGTTACCATATTTCTCGACATGTGCTTAGTATGTTCAAACGCTTGACTCAGGTATCCACACATTAATCCTTAATTATTTTTCCCATCTCATGGACAAGGCATCCTCCCTGGATCCAAGTCCATAGACCATCATAGATCCCGTTATCAAGATGAATACAATCAATTCCTGACCTCGCGCGAGTGCTAGAAAAATCACTCGACTTCTACTGAGATCCTGTTTAGCATGCAGCTACTCGACCTAGCATACTAGTATTCATCTCAAAAAGGAATCCTAAGTTCATGCAACTAGAGGTTTCAATCAACTCCTACACTTAAGTGCACATTACAATCCTACAAGCATTAAGTGTAGTAAAGTAGCATATATAAATACGGTTATGCATAAAAACCGGGGCTTGCCTTCAAATGCTGGTGCTGCGGGGAGATCCACTGACAGTCTCGGGAGCTGACTCCTGGTCTTCCTCTTGGACAGTTCCTTGCTCGGGGATGAGCACGTACTCTTCGTTGGTGAGATTACAATCTAATGAATACAATGAGTAAGATATATGCATGGCATGATATTTAATTTAGCAATTTAAACTTTGATGGTGAATGATTCACTTAAATTAGATAGAGTTAAATCTTGTTACACAAGATTTTTGGTGGTATACTTAATATTTTAGATCACACTCAGTTAAACTAAGTGGTAAGTTCATTTTGGTGTTCCATTGAATTCTTTTTAAAGCCTTAGTGAGAATTTGTCAAGATTTCAAGTTGAACTTATTGGGGCGAGGTTTATCTTTCCTTTCTTTCCCTCTATTTCTTTTATGTTTTTAGAGTGGGTTTGCACTATAAGTTATATTAATAAATTTCTAAAAATTCTGTAAAAATTACAGTGGCTTCTTACTGGTGTATAAATCTCTGTCTCAAAATTTTGGGTTTAAAAAGTAAGTAGTTCTTTCTAGATAAAATTATCAAATGTTAGGGCAGAAGGGGTGGTTTAAACTACAACTACCATTTAACAGTAGGTAATTTTCTAAGACTTATTTTTGCTGGCATCTAGATGCTATAACATGACTTTGCACAAATTTCTAGCCCTTAATATCTTTTAGTCATTTTACTATGATTTTCTAAATTTTCTAGTCAAAGGGATGCTTTCTACTACCACTATATTTGAAAAATATCAAACAACAGATTTCTGATTTTTCCTAGCTTCTTCTTTGTCCAAGAGCAATCATTCTGAAGTTTGGCCTCTTTTTGCTTAAGGAAAGGGGTGGTAGGAATTATTTGGATTAAATAACCTTTTCATGAAGTATTGGTAATATGTATTATTTTGCATCTTCCAAATGAGTTTGCATTTTTCTCTGGTGGCCTATCTCATTATTGATCTAGCAAAATTTAATTTGTCCGTTATTACACCATTTTTGGGTTGCTCATGATTTAATTGAAATATGCCTCATTATCAAGTTCTATTTGTTTACCCTACTTAAAATGATGGGCTGGTGTGGGTATCATTTTTGTAGTGGGGTTCTAGTGGTTACAAGTCCACTGAATTTTTATTAACAAATTTGGGTCTATTTTTATAAGTCCAATAATTGTTTTCTAGTTGGAATAATGCTAAATAAGACATTTCACTTTAATTCTGTTCTGGACTAGTGGTCTTTTTATTTTTCCTAGGTTCTCTGTTACTTAAGTAGGCTAGGAAAAATAATTGCACTCACTGTTCATTATTTTCTAATGCCTTTCTGATTTCTTAAGTTTTGGGCAAAAATGGCTTTTAATAGATCTCCCTACTTAAATTTTCAATACTAAGGTTCCCACTATTTTTAAACAGTGTCTAATTGAGGTTTGAACATCTACAAATTTTCTCAAGCCTAGCATAGAAGTATAACAATTTTTCTTTAATTTAAAAGGGTTTGGTTAGTTTCTGTATTTAATTCCAAACTCTAAAAATTAGAATAGAAAGTATGGGGTTCAGTATTTTTAATTGATAGTCCATAATATTTAGAATCCAGCAAAATTGGTTTGATAAATTTTGGTTAAGTATTTCTTAAGTTATGAATTTCCTAAGTCTTCTGCTGAATAATAAAAGAGTAATTCGAAATGGTTTAAAGAAAAAACAGTTTTGCGCTGGGGTCCCTGGCGAATGTTCTTAAAGGAATTACAGATAGGTCCCCGGGGCACTATTCACTTGAGTCTATGATTCTACAGAAAACCCCCTAAAGTTTCTAGAAATTGAACCCGCTGGTCCTTTCCCTAATTAAACAGTACCTGCGACGGAGAAAAGGGTGGAGGGGCTTACCGGCGGTGAGGCTGCTCTGGTGAGGTGGTCGAGGACGTAGGGGAGGTCTCGGGGATCACGACGATGTGCGGGTCACCGTCGGAGATGGTCAGAGTCGGCCGGTCCGCGTGCGCAGGCAGAGATGCTCGTCGGCGGCGAGGAATCCGTCCTACTCACGGTGCAATAGTTCAATTAAATGGGTTAGAGAGCTTCACTTGGTGCTAGGGGAGACGCGAGTGCAAGGAATTTAAAAATGGCTTACCGGAATGCTCAGTCCACGCGCGACGGCGGGCGACCGAAGTCTGGCGAGGGCGATCTCGGGCTTCCGGTGAAGTTCTGCAGGGTCTGAGGACTTGGAAAGATTCACGGGCTAATGGTGAAGCTAACCGAGTGGTTAGCGCGGCTTAGACGTGACTGGAGGGAGCTGGCCACGGACGGCCGAGGCTCGGAAAGCTTGGCAGGCAGTGGCGCGGCGTGCTCGGGGCAAATTCCGGTGATCTTTGGCTCGGGCAAGACTTGTGAGCACGTGGGAAGGTATGGCCGAGGCTCGGGGCTACTTTATAGGCACGACGCGGTGCACGGGCGGTCGTAGACCGGCGAGCGCGCGCGGGCGTGCACTGGGGAGCGCGAGTGCGCGAACGGGCGTGAACCAGGGGTCTCAGCCACGGTCGATCACGTGGAACCGTTGCCTCTGCCCAAGTTCTAACGCCGATTGGGCGCAAATCTTGATGAATTTGGGCAAGATCGCTGTGAAGGATTTGTTCCCCTGACATTGCTTTGTCTTTTGTGTATGGACGTCGCGCGGTTTTAGGCTAGGGACAGGGAGTTGTAGCATCACCAAGGTGCTAGTGTCAGAATGCCTGGTCCCGAGGTCAAACGGTGCCAAAACCGTGCCAAATGAATTTGGTTTGAGTTCAAATTTTTCCAGAGCGTGTTCAAGGAAAGTTGGCACAACTTTGATATTTGGACTTCTTGGTTTTGAGTTTTGAAAAATAGAGAACGCAATTGATCTTTGAAAAGGGTTCTAAAATTCAGAATTCAGAATTTCCCCATGGGACCATGGTTCAAGGGCTGATTTGGGGATTTCGGAAAAACCAAATGGCCAAACTTTCTTACTATGATTTGTTAGTTATTTGGTGAACTAAAACTTTGTAATTTGGTCTTCACCAAAATTTGTATTCTCCCCCCAAGATTTCTCCCAATTACCCTTTATGCTTAATTGGTTTACTTAGGGTTAATTAGGGTTTGATATTTTTCCTTCCTTAAGATTCATGACAAGATTAAGGAGAGTTTAAGAAGACTCATTATAAATCTTTGTTCTCATCTTTGAGGTTTATCCCCTCATTAGGTTTACATGTGATAATGGCTTGGGTTAGCTCAAGCAAGAAACCCTAGGTGACACTGGGGTGTCACAAGTACGGCTCTGAGGGGGGTGAATAGGTGAACCTATAGTATTAAACACTAAATAGCCACAAACTTGATTGTTAAGGAGTTAGTGTAATCAAGTGGCTATGAAACATGCTCGTGCGAACAAAGCAATCACAAGAAGCAACACACGAGACACGCGATTTTTATCCCGTGGTTCGGCCAAGCACAACAACACTGTATATCATTTTCGGCGGCCATTGTTATTTTCGGCGGCCAGGGGGAGGCCGCCGAAAATAAGCAAAGAATTTCGGCGGTAGGAGCAGGCCGCCGAAAATAACCTTATTTTCGGCGGCTTCTGACACGGCCGCCAAAAATAGGCTTATTTTCGGCGGCCTGCTTCCTGGCCACCGAAAACTAGGTATTTAAAAATAGCCAGTTCCTTCTTCTCTGTTATGTTTCTTCTCTCTCTGTCGCTCGCGCCGTCGCTCGTGCGCTGCATTTTCTCGCCGCCGCTCGCCGCGCCGCGCAGCCCCTCGCCCCACCGCGCCGCCCCACGCGCAGCCCCCGCCTGTTGCGCCGACCCACGCGCGCACCCGGCCCATCACGCCGCCCCCTCCAGCGCCGCCGCTTGTCGCGCCGCCCCCTGCAGCGCCGCCGCCCGTCGCGCCGCCCCACCGCAGCGGCGCCCCCGGCCCACCACGCCGCCCCAAGCCCCCGTAGCGCCGGCCCTCGCCCCGCAGCGCCGCCCCTAGCCCACCACGCCGTCCGACGCGCCCGCAGCGGCGCCCGCCCGTGCCCCCAACGTGTCGCCGCCAAGCCCGATGCCCCGCCAGCCGACGCCACCGACGCGCCGCCGACCACGCCGCGCTCTACCCCGTCCCGTCGACCTCGACTCCCATCAACCTTGCCTTCATTAAGGTATTTTATTTGCATATTTTATTTTGTATTTTTGGCGACCTTTTATCTAATTGCCGCCGAAATTAGTATATTTTTTTAATTGTGTTTGTTGATTTGTGCGTTTGATTAATATTATTGATTAGTGCGTCTGTATATGTGTTATATGTTTAGGGAAGGCATATGTGGTATATGTGGAATGTATTAGTGGTATATGTGTTTGTTGATTAGTGCGTGTGATTAGTATTATTGTTTAGTTCGAGGCATATTGTATATGTGGTATATTTGGTTTAGTAAAGACATATGTGGTATATGTGTTATATGTGGTTCATTCTTATATTGTTTAGTGGTAGCGAGGTTATGCTGCCGAATTTTTTTTTGGGTCCTGCTAGGTTCATGTGGGTTTAGAACCTATCCTTGTCTATACATGTAGGACCGATACCCTTGACGAAGTTGAATAATTTTTTCACGATATGGTTCCGTTTAATAGTCTCAGGAATGGCTGACGATCGTGCATGGATGTATAATGGTTGGAGTAGGAATGGACATCATTCTGATGATTGGGTAGCCAAGACCAAAGATTTTGTGGACCACGTATTCTCCTTGCCATTAACCGGCACTGTCAGATGCCCTTGTAGGCGGCACAAAGACAGTATATTTCTTAATAAGGAAAGAGTTAGTCTAGACCTTTGTCAGTTTGGATTTATGCCCGGATATGAGGTGTGGGAACATCATGATGAGGTAGTACCCAACCAGAATGTAGAAGAGGAGGAGAACAATGATTGGGCTGGCGATGATGCGATGCATGAGATGCTAGATTCGCTACGTCCAGAATTAAACCTAAGCTCCGAGGATCCTGCCACACCAGAGGTTTCCAGATTTTTTCAAACTACTAAAATACTCTGAAGAACCGTTGCATGAACACACAGATGTGAGTATACTCGCTTTTGTGACTCAGCTCAGCATAACTTTTTCTCGAACAATTATTACAATGAGATTTTAAAGTTATTAGGAGATGTGCTCCCAAAGCCCAATAAGCTGCCTAAAGACATGTACCATTCAAAGACAATTATCAAAGGTCTCGGTATGGATTATGAGAAGATTGATGTGTGCAAAAATAATTGTATGCTTTTCATGAAGGAGCATGCGGAAGAGAAAAAATGTCTGAAATGTGGACAATCTAGATTTGTGGAAGTTGTTAATGATGAGGGTGAGAAGGTGATGACAGATGTTGCACATAAGCAGCTCCGCTACTTGCCACTAACTCCTCGAGTGAAACAGATGTTTCTATCTAAAAAAACCGCTATGCACATGCGATGGCACAAAGAAGGTGTCTGTGATAACGATGACCTAATTGTGCACCCTTCAGATGGGGATGCATGGAAGGCTCTCGACACGTTTGATCCCGACTTTGCAGCTGACCCGAGGAATGTTCAAATCGGCCTCGCGACCGATGGCTTCACACCTTTTGGTCAAATGGCATCATCATACTCATGTTGGCCCGTCTTTGTTATTCCATACAACCTTCCACCTTCTCTTTGTATGAAATATGAATTTATATTTCTTTGCTTAATCATTCCTGGCCTAGACTATCCTGGAAAGAACCTCAATGTCATGTTAAAACCCTTGATTGAAGAGTTGAAGGAGCTTTGGAAAGGTGTTGAAGCATACGATGTTTTTACAAAATAGATATTCAAACTTCGAGTTGCGTATTTGTGGTCGGTGCATGACTTCATGGCGTATGCTATTTTTACCGGTTGGAGTACACATGGTAGATTGACATGTCCATATTGCGGTTCAGATACAGATTGCTTCCGTCTTGCTCATGGTGGAAAGATCACTTACTTCGATTGTCATCGATGCTGGCTGCCCAGGAAACACCCCTTTAGGAGAGATAAGAAAAACTTTATAAAGAACACTGTGGTCACCAAAGGACCGCCTAAACGTCTTAATGTAGCAGAAATATATGCTCAGCTGAACAACCTTGTCCTAAATGAAAAGGGGGACAAGTACGAAGGATTCGGAGTGGACCACAACTGGACACATATATGTGGTCTCTGGGAGCTCCCTTATATGTCGTCATTGATTCTTGTGCACAACATTGATGTCATGCAACAAAAAAGTAATGTTGCTGAAGTCCTCATACACACATGCATGCATTTTGAAAAAACAAAGGACAATCTGAAAGCTCGAAGAGATCTAGCAATGCTTTGTGACCGACCAACCCAAGTGCTCAATGACAACGGCAAGCCGCCACATGCCTTGTTCTGTCTTACCTCTAAAGACAAGATCGAGGTAATGAGATGGATGAAAAAAATTCAAATTTCCCGATGGTTATGCTACGGGCTTGAAAAGAGCTATGAATTTGAAAATGGGAAAACTAACTGGGTTAAAGAGCCATGACTTCCATATATTAATGGAGAGGATTATCCCTGTCATGTTTCATGGTTACATGCCTGACGCCATGTGGCAAGCAATAGCTGAGCTAAGTTATTTCTACAGGCAGATCTGTGCCAAAGAAATAAGTAAGAATATGATGGAGAAGTTGGGGAAAGAAATACCAGTGTTGTTATGCAAGCTAGAAAAAATATTCCCACCTGGATTCTTCAATCCGATGGAGCATCTACTTATTCACATTCCATATGAGGCTATCGTGTGGAACCTGAGGCTCAAGAGCATGCAGACCAAGTATTAGAGAAAAAATGCGAAGAAGGTGTGCAGGGATGCATTTTCCAATGCTCGTCTACAGGTTGTGAACGAGTACATGAAGCGCCGAGGTCATTCTATCAACAACTTTCGATAATATTCGGATGTCTACTTGACTGTAGACCAGTACATGGAGGTAAAAATCTAATTTAGCAGCTCATTCAGATGTGAATGTAATTTTGAGCTAACACTATATATGCAGGTAACTCTTCCATGGATGGAACACCGGCCGCAGGCTTACAAGGCTTTGTGTGAGATATGGGCTTCGCCCGAGTGGATTGAGAAGTCTAACAGGAATTGACATAGGCAGCGCCATCAGCAGGACGAGGACGATGATGAGGTCATAGTCAACCATACCTATGGGGCTGATGGACACATTCGGTTGGCGAAGCGAATGGTGAGTATGTAGTATTCTGTTTTACTCAGAAATGAAACCGGATTAAACTCATATATTTGTAGGAGGCTCAAACTGGAGTTGTCCCGAGCCCAATCGATGTTTATAGGAGAGGGCATAGAGCGAAAAACAGTGAAATCTCCGATGAGCTGTGTAGTCAAGCGGCCGTTGAGCGTATGGTTAGTTGTTGTTATGATTAATGTTTTCTCGTCATATAGCTATAAATTTCATGTGTGCTGAACCTTCATATTGTATTCCAGGAGACATACGGGCAGGAGATGGTTAGGAAGTATGGAGAAGACTACGATTGGCGAGGAGCGCCTACCATCGATGCTGAAGTTGTGCATTCACTTGGAGGCAAGGCGCATGGACGGTATGAACTTGTGAATTTTTTTCAATAATATTGGAACTATGACTGAATACCTAATTTTCTTGTTTTTCAAGATATTCTATGTTTACCTGTGTTATCGATTCGATGGAGTTGCGTTCTCGTGGCGGCTCTTCATCGCAGGTGGGTGTGGTAGTAGCAGCCGTAGTCACCTCTCTGTATCTAGCATGGAGGAGGCTATGAGGGAGCAGCAAGAAAAGTTTCGTGAAGAGCTGCGGCAACAACAAATGACATTCCTCAAAGAGCAATCAGAGTACATGGCTGCTTACAACGCACAGGCCCAACAAGCAATGAACATGAGTGTCTTATTTCTTCTCAACACGCTCGATATTGGTTCTATAACTAACATATTATATTTGCAACAGTCTTGGTTTCCACAGCAGGCACAACAGCAACCATTTGTTTTCCCTCAGTTTCAGCCACCGATGCCTCAGTGGGGATTACATGCTCCGCCACCTCCACCTCCACCTCCGGTGCTTCAATTTAGTTAAGACTTGTCGTTTGTATCAACCTAATTTCAAATCTTTACTAAACTTGATTTTGTAGGGATCTAGGGTCATGGGCCACAACACGCCACCACCGGTCATACTAGCACCAGGAGGAGCTTATGCAGGGGAGGGAGCTACTCCAGGAGAGGTTAGTTTGAGAAACAATTTGTTTGAATAGTGGTCATACATGTAACCAATGCCGTTATTAATGTCTTCTTTTTTCTTTAGAATCCAAACCCATTACACGACTTCGTCAACGAGTTTTTTCGCTTCTGGAGGTAGTGGACACAACTCCAACGACCCTGATATGTGATGGAGTTAGCTTTGCGCCGCATTGTGTGTTGTAATGGACTATTTATGGACTTTATGTTTGTATGGACTATTTGTGGACTTTATGTTTGTATGGACTATTTGTGGACTTTATGTTTGTATGGACTCAAGTTTTATGTTGTGGACTCAAGTATGAATTTTCTGTTATTATATGAATTTTCTGTTATTATATGAATTTTGTATGAATTTTCTGTTATTTTTTTTGCATTTTATTCAAATTTTTTTGCTCTGAAATTGTTAATTTTCGGTGGCCTCCCTGGTCGCCGAAAATAAGAAATTTTATTTTCGGCACACGTTATTTTCGGCGGCTGACTCCCTTGGCCGCCGGAAACTACCTGTTATTTTCGGCGGCTGACTTGGGACCGCCGAAAATAATCTACTTTCGCCGGCTAGACCATGGCCGCCGAAAATATGACCTTATTTTCGGCTATTTTTTTCTGGCGGCCAGGAACCGCCGAAAATAAGCCTAAAGCCGCCGAAAATAGCTTATTTTCGGTGGCAAAGGCCCCGCCGAAAATGACTGTAGCTCTTGTAGTGAAGTAACACTTGCCTACTTCCACGTTGTGGCGTCCCAATGAACGAGGGTTGCACTCAACCCCTTTCAAGTGATCCAATGATCAACTTGAATACCACTGACTTTCTTCCTTATAGTCTTTCTCCCGTTTGCGAGGAATCTCCACAAATTGGAGTCTCTCGCCTTAAATTTAAATGGAGGTAGCCAATTATACACAAGAATCAAGTTAACAACAATATCATTGTTGTTGGACATCCCTGCGATATCAATTACCCCTGACGAAACAACCTAAGAACTGGATGTGCTACTGAATGTGTATAGACTAGAACAATACTGTACTCAACTCCAAACCACTCCCTCTCCCCAAAACCGATCTGCACTGAATTGCATGTCTTGGTGATGCATGGATAATTGATGTTCCTTCTCCTCCTGTTCCTCCTCTTACTCCACCTATTCCCACATCTTAGGGGACAAAGGCAGCTTCAGATCTTCCTGAGTCAAAACATGCAACTGAGGAGCCAATACCTTGCTACATTTCAATGCATGTCCTGGTTCATACTTCTCCCAAAAGCAAAACACAAGCCATGCACTCTTTCAGTTCTCTCCTTACTACATCCCCTATTCTCTGCCACTCCTCTTACCATAGTCCCGTTGCTGACTCCCATCTTTGCTGGCAACACCCCTTTGTGGAATTTGCCTTTTCCTTTGTCAACAATCTCTTGTTAAACCTAGGCTAGCACCTCAAACCTATCCACTGTATGAGGTAATTGTGCCATAATAGGACCTTGCAACTCACTTCTCAACCCCTTCAAAAACTGAGTAACAAAAAATATCTCATCTAGTTCTGGATTGTGGATAGCAGTACCATATCTCAACTCCTGAAAACTCCTGTATGTATTCATCCAATTCTCATGTCTGCTTAATATTCATCATCTTTCTCATGGCCTTAGGATAAACATCAGCCCCAAACTTCTCCATCACTGCTTTGGCCAGACCTCTCCAGTCTCCTAATCCACCCTTCAGTCTGTACACCTGTAGCCAGCGTGCTGTAGTGCCTTCCATGTTCATGGATGCAGCTACCACCTTCATCGCCTCAGGGACATGATATAACCCAAAATAATCCTCACACTTCACCACCCAAATAGATGGGGCCTGCATCTAGACAACCAACCAAATTAGAACACTGTTCTGCACCGATCTGCACTGAATTGCACTGATGTTGAAGTACCGTTACACATTGGACAAGCCTATTTAACATTGCGCCGAGCCAAACCAGAAATGTGCCTCTTCTCTAACCATCCCCACCCAAACTATGATAATTACATATTTTCATGAAGAAGTTTCAGTAGCTTGAAATGAAATATAGCTCATATGCAACATTGAACTGAAATTGATGAACAATAAGATAGCATTTCAGAAAAACAATTGTGGTGGACTCATGTTGATGTTGCAAAAATAATTGAGCACCATGTGTTATACTATCATATATAGGAACATCGTAAACTTCTTAGGGGTCCAAGAGTCTAAAACAATAAACCACAATGAGGGGATTACAGTGAACTTACATCATGATATCATCCTGAACTGAGTTGAAGTGTCGTGAAGTTGAAATGAGCATATATCAGTTTTTGTCGTCTTCAATCTGCACGGATAATCATAATACTGAAATTGATAGTAGTAGTTCGGAGTAGTATTTACTAGTTAAGTAAGAGGGTAGTTCATACACAACACGAAGGCCATGCTATAAGATTGTTGCCGACATCACCAATAACCTCCATGTTGTCGTATGGTCGAATCAAAGGCTCAATAGGCAGTATTACAAGTCTAACACGCACCATCCAAAATTCTCTGCCTAACTTAACACCTCCAACTTTATGATTTGGGTCTCGACCAAGTATTGTGCCTAAGGCAAAAGTCTTGGTTGGACATCTCCAGCTTTTTAAGAACACTTGTGCTCCAGTCTAGTAAACATGCTCAAGTGTATCAGTAAATACTTATGTAATGTGGGCACAATAATGGTAAGAAAAATTTGATTTTACCAATATTGACTCATCTGTTGGTCGGTCACCTGGAGTACCCTGATTTATGGACAAAAATATCGAATTAGTAAAGTGGATTTAAGAATATGAATGTACAAAATTTTTTGAGTCACCTTTTGTTTCATGCACCATAACCTATAACTAATGCATATTAGTAATGAAAACAATTCGATATACTTAACAAGAAAGTTGATTTTCACTGTCACCTTTGATGTGGTAGCACACTTGGTTTTATCAAAGGTAGTTGCAGATTGCATATCTTTCCTTTTTACCTGTCATTACATCACAATGAGTATTCAATATTATTAACTTCAATTTAGTTATGCAACACCCTAGTGTACTGCCAATTAAAATGCATCTCCATTCAAGAATGAGTAGTATGTGAGATACCACTATTTACTAATGAACAATGAATACAATACATGGGTCGTGTGTTAGAAGTACCTGGTTCTTAGATGCTTCTTCATTTAAGGAATTAGAAGTTGCTTCCTTGGTCATACTCTGTATGTGCGAGACATCAATGTAAAGATAAGCAATCATGATTATGTATGTTGAATAAATTTATTGCATTCCCACCTTCGATGAATTAGCGAGCTTAGTATTATCGAAGGTAATGTCTCTTTCCATCTCAAATTGCCTTGTCTGCCAATATATTAACTTGAAAAATGAATATAATAAAACATCACTTTGTAGGGCGTATATATTCCATGTATTGAAATTTTGATGTAGCTGACCTTATGGGTAGTGGCTAGTCTATCAGTTCGTTGTAATTTACCTTGCCTAGTATGATAGTATCAGCCACCTTAATCTTCTTTAATTCAATACATATTATTAATGTTTGCATTATACCATGAAATCTAGAAAGATGAGTTATGAGGTAGCAGAGGACCTTATGGATAGTAGAAGTATTTCTGAATGTTGGTTGCAAATCCTCGTACTCCTTTGCCTCTTGCTCTCTCTTTATGAAATACAGATTAGTAGTTTAGCAAAAAAAATATAGGGGGTATTGAGTAGCGCTACTGTTTGCTGGGGCTGTAGCTGTGGCTGCTGCTGTACATTGTAAAGTAACTATGTTGTGTTGTAGAAACAAGCCATAGCGCAGCCACAACAATCTGAAGCGAACAAGGCAATGTAATGCAATCATACCTGAGAGTAAGTTTTTTCATTGTCCATCCTGAATTCTTGATTTTGTGGCTCAACATATACACGCTGATGAAAAATAACTACAAGATGAAGTAGTAGGTACTAAAATGTAAGAAAGTGCGGATGTGTAAATTCCATACAGATGCCTACTTTACAGTTTTGAAGACGTTTGAAATTGATTCGCTGGAAGATCATCCAAACATCCTTGTCATAAACAAATAACCAAATGGATTAGATGTTACACATAGACCTACTGTATGAACTGATTGTGAAATGGAGTTCAAGAATTTTACATGTACACTTTGATGCTGTTCGAAGAGTACACTCTTTTGTTGCAACTCTTGTATAGTAGCATCTTGCTTCTGTACATGGTTTACGAGTTTTTCCATCTAAAGTTTCAAAGAGATGACATCTTCACTTGCTTGTTGGGTCCAAAGATGTTACATGTAGCTGATTAAGACGTCTTGATGTTGTCCCATCTAACACTTTGTTCGGGTTTGGAACAAGACCAAGGACCATGCACATGACCAGGCTTCTCTTCTCCTAATATCTTGTTTAGTGCATCTCCATTCCATGCAATCTTTCCTTGGCTAGTGTCTGCAAATTCTGGATGTTCTGCTAACAGTTCCTTCAAATCATTCTTTTAAAAGGATTAAATTATTCAGCATGTCACAAGTACATACAAATTTTGAACCAGTAAATATTTGTAGAAAATTGTACCACATGTGGATTTGTGTTCTTGGTAGGGTTTGCTTTGTGTGTGTGGATATATAAAATAGCCCTGTGAGGGTATTTCTTCTCAGGATCTTTTTCCCTCTGTTGGACATGTAAGGTAATAAAGATTAGTGACAGAAATATGGCTTGTAAAAAGCATGTTCTTCACAAGTGTAGTTGGAACATAAGTACCAAATCCTCTCTAGTCCGAGCGAAACTCTTTGTGCCGGCTGTATGGGTAGTCTTTTTTTTTTCCACAGTTATTCGTATTCGCCATGCTTATATCCTACCATAAAATGATTACATAGATAATGTAATCGCAACTGAAAAGATGAACAAGATAATTGATTAATGTAAAGGTAGCCATGAACCTTTGCTTTTGTGGTCACCCAATGATTCACAAGTGCAATCCACTGATCCGCAATTACCCCAGGTGGAACGTTGTTGTAATTAGCTTCCAAACCCTTATGTGCATCATAATATATGGATTTTAAGTTAGATTTATGTTGCCTCCATCTCTCTCCAATGGTTTTTAGTACCCATTTTTCCATACGAGCAGGATAAAGGAATCTCCTCTGCATACAATATATAAAGACAATGGTAAAATTACCCTATGTATCATCTTCTAGATAATTACTGCAATAAATGTGTCATACCTTTACTTGCTTAAGTATATCCTCCTTATTTTTCTGCTCATTAGTCAATCTCTCTTTCTTACCTATCAAAAGCCTCCAATCCTTGTAGCTTAAGCTACACAAGTTTCCATTCCTGGCTACCATGCCAAGGAATTTTCCCATGATTCCTGCCTCTTCTCCAATTGGCTGGTCAAGTTCATTACAGTGTACTACGATCCTATGCCCTCTAGGAATGTTCCACACCTGTAATAGTTTTGTCTTACCCCGCCTTTTCACCTCCACAGTTTTTCTCTATCCGAGGTCAAAATGTAAAAATAATGGAACAAATGGTTACAAATGGATGATTTAGACTATTCTTAAAAAGTACGTTATCTTATTTCAGTACCTTCGTCTTCAACCTCAATGTCTGCATCCATATCAGTTGGGTTCTTTGAATTAGGCTCCATTTTAGAAACCTCACCACTTTGATGTCCACCTACGGCAAACGATTCTTCTTCCATCTCGCTATCTGATTCATGTGCAAGAGTTTGCTGTGATTTTTTTTGCCCTACATGGTCCTCTGATAGATACTCCTCATTGCTTTCAACGGTCTGCTTCCTCCTTCCCCTTGGCATCTCCACTACACAATGACATAAATTATCAGATTTCTTGTGCTAGTATGCACTAAATTTTTCTAACAATTTATAACTCAGGTAGCAACTGTCGAGTAACTAGTATGCACTGAATTTTTCTAACAATTTATAACATATGCCAGAAAATATTCTGTACTAGAATCCTATAACATATGACCCTAAGTGGTCATGATGAAATTACTGGGAGTCCTTTAAACCTAACAAAATGCTATCCCTGAAGCAAGGCAACCTCAACATAATTCCTGAATTTCATAACTAACTAGAAAAAATGCAACCCAAGAGGAGGGACCACTGCTAGTACTTAGGATCTGCAATTGTAGGTGACTTTAAAATAGTTCAACCTTTCACTGCACTTGCAAGATTTGAATGCTTCCACTTCGAGATCGTAAACATATACGGCTAGGCCAAAAACAATGTGAAATGGATAAGAAATTGTTTCAAAGAGTAAATAGATGGGTAAATATAGGACATTTTGTTACCTGACAAGATACTGAGAAGCAACACCACCTCCTAGCCACCCAAAAATAGCATAAACTGTAGACAGAGAGTCAGTGTTCTATCAGCAATAACTCCAACAATTCATATTTGTGCTAAATTATTAACAACAATGATTCCAGATCCAATCCCAATAAAGAAATATTCTTTTCGTCGGCTGCTAACCTTCTATACTTGAGCGGCACGTTCCTGACGGCGGCACGAGCGCGGGGTGGGGGGCCGACAATGGCCCTAGCGGACGTTCCTGACGGCGGCACGAGCGCGGGGCGGGGAGCCGACGATGGCCCTAGGGGACGTACCTGACGGCGGCACAAGCGCGGGGCGGGGAGCCGACGATGGCCCTAGTGGACGTCCCTGACGGCGGCATGAGCGCGGGGCGGGGGGGCCGACGATGGCCCAAGCGCGACGATGGAAGATGAAGCGGAGAGGAGCCCAGGTGAGGAAGATGACTGAGGAGAGGAGCCCGGGTGAGGTTATCTAGTTGAAGATGGAAGCTGCACGATGATTACGGAGGCGTCATGAGATTTGCTTTAGAAGTAAAAAAATGGAGGGAAATACTTTTGGAGACAGAGGTAAAATGGAGGGAAATACTTATTAGAGGGAATTAAAAAGGAAGCTTTGCCGAATCTAACTTCCATACATTGATAAATCATGGGTCATAAATAAAAATAATTTTTCACTATATGTATTAAAAAATCATAGGTCTAAAAGTTCAATGCGAAATAAATGCTAACCTGATTCTAGGACATCTCGATAGAGGACACAAGTCGGAGATGAGGCCAAAGTTTATACGAACCGAGCTAAAAAATTACAAAGATGTAAAAATATTGATTATAATGTTTTTAAATTGGTTATGAAATATTTACAAATGTAATAAAATTTATAATGTTTTTAAATTGATTATAAAATATTGACAAATATAATCTCTTATATATATATACTATTACCGAGTGGGATTCTCCCAAAAGACCACGGCCATCCATCTGATCGCTTGTTCCGAAGAGTTAATTGAGATTATAATAATCTCAGTCGCGCGGCTTCGCCACTTTGTTACTCCGCAGCCACGCATCGCCAGTATGGTATTCTTCGAGCTCACATCCTTGCCAGATAGGGACAGTTATTCCCCCACCCTCTGTTACCTTCCATTAGCTAAGGTAAAAGTCAAAATTGTCCCTGCTGTTTACACGAGGCCGGTGAAAACCTAACTCCCCCTGACTCCTCTCTTCTTCCACGGGGCTCTCCTTTGGCGCCGCCACTACTCTGTGCTCGCACTCCTCCTCCTCCGAGAGCACGATTCCTCCAATGGCTACTCCGGCAAGAGGCAAGAAACGGCTCGTCGTCGACGTCGATCTCGAGCTAGACAGTGAGGTCGAAGTGGCTTCCGCCTTCAGTCGACTGTCTATTTCAGTCAGTTGCCAAGCGTACAGGCGACAGGTTGTGGCTTCGAGCACTCCACCGGCAAGCAGTGCACCACCATCAAGGAGTGGACCAGCGGTAAGGAACTCACCTGCGCGGCCACATCAGGTACCTGTTTCTGTCGTCATGGAGCAGTGATTTTTGTAGAGTACTGTTTTTTTATCCAAACTGATGTGCAGGCGACGCAGTATTTTTTATCCAAACTGTCTAGCGTACTGTATGTCTAAGCGCATATAGTTGTCGGTGTTTCGAGACCGAGGGGTCCCTAAGCCGACGAGTGAGTGTGCCGCGTGCCCTAGCCCAGATGGGTCGAGCGCGTGGGCGAGCGCGAAGGGGGGAAAGCGAGGTGGCCGGAGACGGGTCGTGAGAGAGGTGGAAGTCCCGTAGGCCTTCGTGTTCGTCCCGCGCCCAGGTCGGGTGCGCTTGCAGTAGGGGGTTACAAGCGTCCACGCGGGTGAGGGAAGCGAGCGGCCCCAAGAGAGCGCCTGCCCCGTCCTCGTCCCCGCGCGGCCAACCTTCTCTAAGAAGGCCCTGGTCCTTCCTTTTATAGGCGTAAGGAGAGGATCCAGGTGTACAATGGGGGTGTAGCAGAGTGCTACGTGTCTAGCGAGGGAGAGCTAGCGCCCTAAGTACATGCCAATGTGGCAGCCGGAGAGATCTTGGCACCCAGCTGGTGTGGTGTCGTGGCTGTCGGAGGAGCAACGGAGCCTGGCGGAGGGACAGCTGTCGGAGCGGTTGGGTCCTTGCTGACGTCCTCCTGCTTCCGTAAGTGAGCTAAGAGCCGCCGTCGTCACGGGGCTAGCGGGGCGCCATCATTGCCTATCTGGCGGAGCTAGCCAGATGGGACACCGGTCTTGTTCTCTGCGGCCCGAGTCGGCTCGGGGTAGGGTGATGATGGCGCTTCCTGTTGACGTGGCGGGCTTGTGCCCTAGGTCGGGCGACGTGGAGGCTCCTTCGAAGACGAGGTCGAGTCTGTCTTTCGTGGCCGAGGCCGAGCCCGAGCTCCTGGGTCGGGCGAGGCGGAGGTCGTTCGGCAGAGGCCAGGGCGGAGTCCGACCCCTGGGGTCGGGCGAAGCGGAGTTCGTCGTCCTCTGGGGCCTAGCCCGAGTCCGAGCCCTGGGTCGGGCGGAGCGGAGTTCGCCGTCTTCCTGGGGCCTTAGCCCGAGTCCGAGCCCTGGGTCGGGCGGAGCGGAGTTCGCCGTCTTCCGGGGCCTTAGCCCGAGTCCGAGCCCTGGGTCGAGCGGAGCGGAGTTCACCATCTTCCGGGGCCTTAGCCCGAGTCCGAGCCCTGGGTCGGGCGGAGCAGGAGTTAGCCGTCTTCCTGGGGTCCTTAGCCCGAAGTCCGAGCCCTGGGTCGGGCGGAGCGGGAGTTCGCCGTCTTCCGAGGCCTTAGCCCGAGTCCGAGCCCTGGGTCGGGCGGAGCGGAGTTCGCCGTCTTCCGGGGCCTTAGCCCGAGTCCTGAGCCCTGGGTCGGGCGGAGCTTCCTATGGCGCCTTTGGCAAGGCCTGACTGCCTGTCAGTCTCACTCTGTCAATTGGCACTGCAGTCGGAATGGCGCAGGCGGCGCTGTCCTTCTGTCAGACCGGTCAGTGGAGCAGGCGAAGTGACGGCGGTCACTTCGGCTCTGCCGGGGGGCGCGCTGTCAGGATAAAGGTGTCAGGCTACCTTTGCGTTAAATGCCCCTGTGACTCGGTCGGTTGGCGCGGCGATTTAGTCAGGGTCGCTTCTTAGCGAAGGCAAGGCCTCGAGCGAGCCGGAGATGTGTCTGCCGTAAAAAGGGGGCCTCGGGACGAGACTGGAAACACCTCGGGGTCGGCTGCCCTTGCCCGAGGCTAGGCTCGGGCGAGGCGTGATCGAGTCGCTCGTATGGACTGATCCCTGACTTAATCGCACCCATCAGGCCTCTGCAGCTTTATGCTGATGGGGGTTACCAGCTGAGAATTAGGCGTCTTGAGGGTACCCCTAATTATGGTCCCCGACAGTAGCCCCCGAGCCTCGAAGGGAGTGTTAGCACTCGCTTGGAGGCTTTCGTCGCACTTTTTTGCAAGGGGACCAGCCTTTCTCGGTTGCATTTTGTTCCGGTGGTTGCGCGCGAGCGCACCCGCCAGGTGTAGCCCCCGAGGCCTCGGAGGAGTGGTTTCACTCCTTCGAGGTCTTAATGCCTTGCGTAATGCTTCGGCCGGTCTGGTGGTTCCCTCATGCGAACTGGCCGTAGCCCGGGTGCACGGTCGGGGCCCAAGTTCTCGGGCTGGTATGTTGACGCTGTCAACGGTTCGGCCTGGAGCCGGGTTTGCGAGAGCAGCCCCCGAGCCTCCGCACAGGGCGAAGAGGGCGATCAGGGACAGACTCGGCTTTTTTACATACGCCCCTACGTCGCCTTTCCGCAAGGAGGAGGGGGGAGAGCGCCATGTTACCCTCGATGGGCACCGAACATGGTGTCTCCGGTGAGCTGCAAGCAGGTAATCCGAGTGGATGTCCGTGCCCCGTTCGTTGGGGGTCGGCTAGGGGCCCAGAGGCACGCCCAAAAGTACCTGCGGGTGATCTGCCGGACCCGGTCCCCTGGCGACGGGGTCCGAGGGCTCGATGCCTCCCTCCTGATGGGATTCCGTTACAAAATCGCTCCCTGCTGGTCTCGGAAATGTCCTAGGGTACCTCGGGAGCGCAGCCCGAGCCTTGGTTATGTATCGAACGTACCCCTGGTCATCCCTCGCTCGGTGTCTGAGGCGACTGTGAACCCTTCGGGGGCCAGCCTTCGAACCCCTGATCAGTAATGGGCGCGGAGCCCGAGTAGCCTGAGGCGGCCAGTGGAACCCTTCGGGGGGCCGGCCTTCGAACCTCTGACTAGTAGTGGGTGTAGGGCCCACGCGATCTGAGGCGTCTGTTGAACCCTTCGGGGGGCCAGCCTTCGAACCCCTGATCAGTAAGGAGGCTCGGAGCCTAGTTCCTTCGCGGGGAAGGATCCCTTTCGGGGTATCCCCCTTTCCCGGTCCCTGTCGCAAGAGATAGAGAAAGAGGAAAAAAGGAAAAAAGGATACGAAACCTGAACGACGCGGCGTACCTTTTTTTGGCGCGGTTGTTTCGGCGAAGGCGAAGCGTCGCCCGCTTGCTCCTGCCAGAAGCACCGCCTGTCCAGGCGCGGAGTTAATGCGACGGGGCGAGTAGTTGGCAGGGCGGCCGTTGCGCGTGCGCGAGCCGTTTCGAGGAACGGATCGCGGGCGCGTTGTCTTCACGCCGTGAGAGGGGGGTTCTCTCGCTGCCTCCGGATGGGACGTGAGCTTGGCTGATGACGTGACCGCTGCTCTCCGCGCGCCTGCCACCGTCATCACTGCCGGCCTACTTTTGACCGCGTTGACCGCTGCATCAGGCTGGCGCTGCTAGGGTCGCGCGCTGGGTCGCCTCGAGTCGCGGTATTGGTTCCACAATCGAGGAGGCGCGGTGGTGGCACAAGTGGTACAGTTGCTTGCATGCAGCATCCGGCGCGCCGGTCGCGCGACGCATGGGCCTGGGCCTCCATGCTCGTGTGTCGGGAGTCGGAGAAGCGCGTCCACTTGGCGCGGCTGCATGCCGCCTGCATGGCTGCCCGCCCCTTTCGCCCGTTGGTCTGGGCAAAAGTGGAGGGTCACTTGTAACCGCTGGGCGGTTGCGTGCACCACTGCGCGGCGGTTTGGCTTCTTCGGCTCGGAGCTGGTCTGCATGACATGCGGGACCCAGCCCCCGCGCCGCAGGGGAGGGCTTTTGGAGCGTGTTGGAGAAGACTCAGCCCGTGACGGTTGGGGGCACAAGCAGGGAGAGTCGCCTTTAAAAAGGAGGGCGACCCCTTTCGTAATGCGACCATGTCTTCTTCCTCCCTTATGCACCGTGTCTTTCCACCTTCCAAGCCCCCGGATGGGGGAAACCGTCGTCTTTTCGCCCCGTCGTTGGAGGAACGCAACTCCGTGGGAGTTGGTACCTTTCAGCCATCGTTCGGCTTCAAGGATTTTCATCATGCGGCCCGGCTGCACCCCTCCTACCGGCGGTCACCCAAGATGGTGACCTCCGGCTTGATGGTGGGGGAAAGCGAGCCGGGCTGCAGGCCTCTGCCCCTCCCTCAGCCTCAAGGATTTTCATCACCAGGGCTGAGGAGGGGAGTGTGCCGAGTTGAGGTCGGCCCCCGCGTGGGCGGCGGCCCGCTCCTTCACTCAGTGATCGGAGGGAGGAGCGGTTGTCGTCCATGGCGCTGGCATCTGCTAGCGTGCCTGGCCTTCGGACGCGAGTGGCTTCGGAGCCGCTCGCGGCGCCGGCAGTTTGCCACGGCAGCTGGAAGAGGTTCTTCCGCCGGCGCGACAGCCAAGGCTAGCCACGGACCGACCTCCAACTCTACGGCCTTCTGCCCATCCTTGCCTCTCGAGTTTGGGCATGGGCGGGGGTCCTCCTGGCAGCAGCATCCGCCCTGAGGTCATCACTGCTGCTGTTTGGCCCCCCTGGGCAGAAGTCTTCATCGTTGCCGCTGCTGGGGCGGGCGATGACAAGCCGTTCGTCGGTCTTCTGTTGCTCCACAGGCCCACCCCTATCGAGTGGGGTTGTTCGTACCTGCGGAGGGGGAATCGGAGTTCCGTTTGTAATGGCACTTCGAATGCCTAGGGTTTTTTGTTCATTTCGGCTTTCGGGGCCTGAACATGTATGTAACTTCGGCACGGAGCCGTGTTTTTTCCTCATTTTTGAGCACTAAGACTCGCCTGTTGACTATCTGAACCGCTTCACCAAGCATGAGTCGCCCCGTGTCAAGGTGACGAGTGAGGTATTCGTATCCCGGAGGCATAGGAGTCCCTCGGCTCGGTCGGCCTTGCTGTCCGAGGTTCCTCTAGCTTAGTTAAAGAGACCCCTCGGCCGCTCTTCGACGAGCCGAGGCCAGGGGTAGCGATATCAGTATGAACAGAGGCGGAGTCGGCTCAAAAATGAAACCTGGTTGGCCGGAGCCTAGCCGGGTTGTCCGTTGGCAGGATCGACGTCGGAGTTGATCTGCCGAGGCTTCGGACCGGGCTGGCGCCCTCAGAAGATGGTTGGCCGAGGCCCCAGGGGTGACCGGCCGAGCCGCCTGCTCGGGCCGGATTCCCGGAGAGGTCCCTGGGAGCGATTGCCCGGGCGTGGTGATGATGTCGTCCTTCGGGGCGGAGACCCTTGGACCGCGTCGCCGTCCGAGGCTAGGTCGGGCCTCGCCGAAGGTGCCGTCGATGCCGAGGGTGTTGCTGCCCCCTTCCAGTGTCAAGACCCGAGCCTGCAGGATCAGATTGTCTTGTAGCGTGTGCCTTGTGCGGCCGTCGAGGCCAGAACATACACCCTCGCTGCGTTGTAAAGCTGCGTCTCTTTTCCTCTTGTTTCGAGTATCTGGACTTTTTGTCGGTAACAGGGTTTTTTGTGCGAGCGAGAGTTGCTTCTCGCGGGAGGTGATGAGTGAGGTATCCGTATCCCGGAGGCGTGGGAGTCCCTCGGCTCGGTCGGCCTTGCCGCTTACGCGTACTTTCACCCGTCCATGAGGCCCTGTCACCGACTCGGTCGAGAAGGCTCGAAGGATCGCTTCGGCAGAAAGGCTTCCGAACGTAAAGACTTGTTCGATCCGCGGAGCCACTTTATCCGAACGCGAGTTACTTATCGCAGAAGGTGATGAGTGAGGTATCCGTATCCCGGAGGCGTAGGAGTCCCTCGGCTCGGTCAGCCTTGGCTGCTTACGTGTACTCCGTCAGTTTCCAGGACCCACTTTTCGAAGTAGTCAAAAAGCACGAAAGATATTCTGGTAGAAGAGATTTTTTTTTCGAGGAAAATTTTGACGTAGAGGGGGTTTCCCCCCTTTTAGCCCCCGAGGGAGGGTCGGGCTTTGCCGAGGCGAGGCCGACCCTTCCTTGTTGACTAAACTTTGCGTGGGTGCGAGGTATATGAACAACTTGGAAACATCTTAAGGGTAGAAGCGACGTAGCTGTTGGATGTTCCAAGCGTTGCCGTAGACCTCGCCTTGACTGTTGGCCAGCTTGTACGTTCCGGGCTTCAGAACTTTGGCGATGACGAATGGCCCCTCCCAGGGGGGCGTGAGCTTGTGCCTCCCTCGGGCGTCTTACCGCAGCCGAAGCACCAGGTCGCCCACCTGGAGGTCTCGGGGTCCGACCCCTCGGGCGTGGTAGCGTCGCAGGGACTGCTGATACCTCGCCGAGTGTAGTAAGGCCCTGTCCCGAGCCTCTTCCAGCTGGTCCAGCGAGTCTTCTCGGCTAGCTTGGTTGCTTTGATCGTCGTAGGCCCTCGTCCTCTGGGGAGCCGTATTCCAGGTCAGTGGGCAAGACGGCCTCGGCCCCGTAGACCAGGAAGAACGGCGTGAAACCCGTGGCTCGGCTCGGCATTGTCCTCAGGCTCCAGACCACCGAGGGGAGTTCCTTCATCCATCGCTTGCCGAACTTGTTGAGGTCGTTGTAAATTCAGAGGCTTGAGCCCTTGTAGAATCATGTCGTTGGCACGTTCTACTTGCCCATTCGACATGGGATGAGCTACGACAGCCCAGTCCACCCGGATGTGGTGATCCTCGCAAAAATCCAAGAATTTTCTGCCGGTGAACTGGGTGCCGTTGTCGGTGATGATGGAGTTTGGGACCCCGAAGCGATGGATGATGTTGGTGAAGAACGCCACCGCCTGCTCGGACCTGATGCTGTTCAGGGGTTGGACCTCGATCCACTTGGAGAATTTGTCGATGGCGACCAGCAGGTGCGTGTAGCCCTCAGGGCGCCTTCTGCAGAGGGCCGACTGAGGTCCAGACCCCACACAGCGAAGGGCCAGGTGATGGGTATCGTCTGCAGAGCCTGAGCGGGCAGGTGGGTCTGCTTCGCATAGAATTGACACCCTTCGCAGGTGCGGACAATTCTAGTGGTGTCAGCCACCGCCAGTCGGCCAGTAGAAGCCTTGCCGGAAAGCGTTCCCGACGAGGGCTCGAGGCGCTGCATGATGGCCGCAAGCCCCCGAGTGTATCTCTTGCAGGAGTTCCTGACCTTCGGCGATGGAGATGCATCGCTGGAGGATGCCCGAGGGGCTGCGGTGGTAGAGCTCCTTCTCATCGCCCAGCAAGACGAACGACTTGGCGTGTCGTGCTACCCGCCGAGCCTCGGCTTGGTCGAGGGGTAGCTCTCCTTGGCGGAGATATTGCAGGTACGGGGTCTGCCAAGCTCGATCAGGCGTGACCCCGCTCCGCTCCTCCTCGATGCGCAGCGCCTCGCCCTCGGGGGCCGAGGGTACCTCAGGCTGAACCGAGGACGCCTCGGGCTGGGCCGAGGGTACCTCGGACTGGACCGAGGACGCCTCGGGCTGGGCCAAGGGTACCTCGGACTCGGGCGTGTCGTTGATCTTGACGGAGGGTTGGTGCAGATCCCGGGAGAAGACGTCCGGGGGAACCGTCGTTCGCCCCGAGGCTATTTTTGCCAGCTCGTCCGCAGTCTCGTTGTAGCGCCGGGCGATGTGGTTAAGCTCGAGCCCGTAGAACTTGTCTTCCAGGCGCTGAACCTCATCGCAGTAGGCCTCCATCTTCGGGTCACGGCAGTGGGAGTTCTTCATGACTTGGTCGATGACGAGCTGCGAGTCGCCGCGAGCGTCGAGGCGTCGGACCCCTAGCTCGATGGCGATTCGCAATCCGTTGATCAGAGCTTCGTACTCCGCCACATTGTTGGGCGCCGGGAAATGGAGGCGCAGCACGTAGCGTAGGTGTTTCCCGAGGGGCGAGATGAAGAGCAGGCCCGCGCCGGCTCCCGTCTTCATCAGCGACCCGTCGAAAAACATGGTCCAGAGCTCCGGTTGGATCGGAGCCGTCGGCAGCTGGGTGTCGACCCATTCGGCTACGAAGTCCGCCAATACCTAGGGACTTGATGGCCTTCCGAGGGGCGAATGAGATTGTCTCACCCATGATTTCCACCGCCCACTTTGCGATCCTGCCCGAGGCCTCTCGGCACTGGATGATCTCCCCCAGGGGGAAGGATGACACCACAGTTACCGGATGAGACTCGAAGTAATGTCGCAACTTTCGCCTCGTCAGGATCACTTGCATACAGTAGCTTCTGAACTTGTGGGTAGCGGACCTTGGTTTCGGACAGCACCTCGCTGACGAAGTAAACTGGCCTCTGAACGGGCAATGCATGCCCCTCTTCTTGCCTTTCGACCACAATCGCGGCGCTAACCACCTGAGTGGTCGCGGCGATGTAGACCAAGAGGGCTTCTCCATCAGCTGGGGGTACCAAGATTGGCGCCTTGGTGAGGAGCGCCTTCAGGTTCCCGAGAGCTTCCTCGGCCTCAGGGGTCGAAGTGAAGCACTCGACCTTCCTTAAGAGGCGGTACAGAGGCAGGCCTCTTTCGCCGAGGCGTGAGATGAAACGGCTCAAGGCCGCGAGACATCCCATGACCCTCTGTACACCTTTTAAGTCCTTGATGGGCCCCATGCTGGTGATGGCTGCGATCTTCTCCGGGTTGGCTTCGATGCCCCGCTCGGAGACGATGAACCCCAGGAGCATGCCTCGGGGCACCTCGAAGACACACTTCTCGGGATTGAGCTTGACGTCCTTTGCCTTGAGACACCGGAATGTCACTTCAAGGTCGGAGAGGAGGTCGGAGGCTTTCCTTGTCTTGACTACGATGTCTTCGACGTAGGCCTCGACCGTTCGGCCGATGTGTTCGCCGAACACATGGTTCATGCACCGCTGGTACGTCGCTCCCGCGTTCCTCAAACCGAACGGCATGGTGACATAGCAGTACATGCCGAAGGGCGTGATGAAAGAAGTCGCGAGCTGGTCGGACTCTTTCATCTTGATTTGATGATACCCTGAGTAGGCATCGAGGAAAGACAGGGTTTCGCACCCAGCAGTGGAATCCACGATTTGATCGATGCGAGGTAGAGGGTAGGGAACCTTCGGACATGCTTTGTTGAGACCAGTGTAGTCTACACACATCCGCCATTTCTCCCCTTTCTTTCTCACAAGCACAGGGTTGGCAAGCCATTCGGGATGGAATACCTCTTTGATGAACCCTGCTGCCATTAGCTTGTGGATCTCCTCGCCTATCACTCTGCGCTTCTCCTCGTCGAATCGGCACAGAGGCTGCCTGACCGGTCGGGCTCTGGCCCGAATATCCAGCGAGTGCTCGGCGACATCCCTCGGTATGCCGGGCATGTCCGAGGGACTCCACGCAAAGACGTCGGCGTTTGCGCGGAGAAAGTCGACGAGCACTGCTTCCTATTTGGGGTCGAGCCCGGAACCGATCCGGATCTGCTTGGAGGTGTCGCCACTGGGGTCGAGAGGGACGGCCTTAACCGTCTCCGCTGGCTCGAAATTGCCGGCGTGTCGCTTCACGTCTGGCACCTCTCTGGAGAGGTTTTCCAGGTCGGCGATGAGGGCCTCGGACTCGGCGAGGGCCTCGGCGCACTCCACGCACTCCACGTCGCATTCGAACGCGTGTTTGTACGTGGGGCCGACGGTGATGACCCCGTTGGGGCCCGGCATCTTGAGCTTCAGGTAGGTATAGTTGGGGACGGCCATGAACTTCGTGTAGCATGGCCTCCCCAATACCGCGTGGTAGGTTCCTCGGAACCCGACCACCTCGAACGTCAGAATCTCCCTTCGGAAGTTGGAGGGCGTTCCGAAGCAGACAGGAAAGTCGAGTCCGTCCGAGGGGCTGGACGCGCATCCCAGGAATGATCCCGTGGAAGGGCGCAGCGCCTGCTCGGACGGAGGACAGATCGACACGCAGGAGCCTGAGGGTCTCGGCGTAGATGATGTTGAGGCAGCTGCCCCCATCCATCAGGACCTTGGTGAGCCTGACGTCGCCGATGATGGGGTCGACGACGAGCTGGTATTTCCCCGGGCTCGGCACGTGGTCGGGGTGATCAGCTTGGTCGAAGGTGATGGGCTTGTCGGACCAGTCTAGGTAGACTGGCGCCGCCACCTTCACCGAGCAGACCTCCCGACGCTCTCGCTTGCGATGCCGAGCCGAGGCATTCACCGCATGCCCTCCATAGATCATGAAGCAGTCGCGGACCTCGGGGAACTCTCCTGCTTGGTGATCTTCCTTTTTGTCGTCGTCGCGGGCCCTGCCACCCTCTGCGGGTGGCCAGGCCTTGTGGAAGTGGCGCCGAAGCATGACGCACCCCTCGAGGGTGTGCTTGACGGGCCCCTGATGGTAAGGGCACGACTCCTTGAGCATCTTGTCGAAGGGGTTGGCACCTCCGGGGGGCTTCCGAGGGTTCTTGTACTCGGCGGCGGCGACAAGGTCCGTGTCGGCGGCGTCGCGTTTCGCTTGCGACTTCTTCTTGCCTTTCTTCTTGGCGCCGCGCGGAGTAGACGCCTCGGGTGCCTCTTCCGACGGGCGGCCCTGGGGCTGCTTGTCCTTTAGGAAGATGGCCTCGACCGCCTCCTGGCCAGAGGCGAACTTGGTGGCGATGTCCATCAGCTCGCTCGCCCTGGTGGGGGTCTTGCGACCCAACTTGCTCACCAGGTCTCGGCAGGTGGTGCCGGCAAGGAATGCGCCGATGACATCGGAGTCGGTGATGTTGGGCAGCTCGGTGCGCTGCTTCGAGAATCACCGGATGTAGTCCCGAAGAGACTCTCCCGGCTGCTGCCGGCAGCTTCGGAGGTCCCAGGAATTCCCAGGGGCGCACGTACGTGCCCTGGAAATTGCCGGCTAAGGCTTGGACCAAATCATCCCAGTTGGAGATCTGCCCCGGAGGCAGGTGCTCCAACCTAGGCGCGAGCGGTGTCGGAGAGGAACAGGGGGAGGTTGCGGATGATGAGGTTGTCGTCGTCCGTTCCGCCCAGTTGGTAGGCCAGGCGGTAATCTGCGAGCCACAATTCCGGCCTCGTTTCCCCCGAGTACTTTGTGATAGTAGTCGGGGGTCGGAACCGGGCCGGAAATGGTGCCCGCCGGATGGCCCGGCTGAAAGCCTGCGGATCGGGTGGTTCGGGCGAGGGACTCCGATCCTCCCCGCTGTCGTAGCGTCCCCCACGCCTGGGGTGGTAGCCTCGGCGCACCCTTTCGTCGAGGTGGGCCCGACGGTCGCGACGATGGTGCTCGTTGCCGAGGTGGCCCGGGGCCGCAGGCGCGGTGTTGCGCGTGCGCCCGGTGTAGATCGAGGCTTCCCGCATGAATCGGGAAGTCGCGGCATGAGATTCCGAGGGGTACCCCTGCCTTCGGGAGGCAGAGCTCTCGGCCCGCCGGGCCGCAGCGCCTTCCAGGAGATTCTTGAGCTCTCCCTGGATTCGCCGACCCTCGGTGGTTGATGGTTCTGGCATCGCGCGGAGGAGCATCGCTGCTGCTGCCAGGTTCTGACCGACCCCGCTGGATGCGGGTGGCGGCCTGTCCCTGGCATCGTTGGCGACGCGGTGCTGGAAACCCTGGGGCAGGTGACGTATTTCTCCGGCCGGGGGTTGGCCCGCCCATACCTGTCCGACGTTCCGGCGGATCGACTCGAGCGCTCCTGCCCCCTCGTCGAGCCTGGCCTGCGCCCCGCGGACTTGCTCGAGCTGTGGGTCGTGACCCCCCGCCGGAACGGGGACCACAGCTAGCTCCCGCGGGATGTCAGGCGCGAGGCACCGGCCTAAGGAGATCACCGTCCTCCGGCATGCCGAGATGGTTGCCTCCGGAGGGATCCCCTAGCTCGACGTGGAAACATTCGCGGCTTGGGCCGCAGTCCTTGTCGTCAAGGCTGCGGCTGCCGTCGGAACAGTCGGAGAGGCAGTAGTCACATGCGGTCATAAAGTCCCGCATGGCACTGGGGTTGCTAAATCCAGAGAAATCCCAACAGACGCTGGGATCCGTCATCTTCCTCGGACCCAGAGGGCCCGTAGGTCGAGACGTCCGTCAATCGGTCCCAAGGCGACCTGCACACGAAACCCCTAGAGGGGTTGCACTCGCCTCAACGTGAGCGCTCGCCAAAGCGAGGTTGCTAGGCGGGTTGAGGCCGAGTCGAAATGACGTAGGATGGGAATCAGTCGGTACCTTTTGGTCGACGAGGAGCGACATAGTCACGTCGAGGGACTGATTGCGCCGTCGTCTTGGGTACGAGGGTGACGTCCTGCAGGCCCTCCGCGAGCGTGCTAGCGTCAGTCCACTTGCTCAGGGTTGGCGTGTCGCGGGGGGACGGCGCTCGCCTTCGTCTCAAACGCGAGGTCGACGCCCGACGCGCCCTCCGTTGGGGCGCTGGGGACGTCGATTCGCTCGACAGCCGACTGGAGCGTGGCCTCCCGCTCGGCCTTGGTTGCCCCGCCTCCTCCTCCGATGGTGGGGGAGAGGACAGGGGCGAGCTCGAATGTTGTTCTTCCACCACGCGGGGAAGACGTCGTCGATTCCGCCGCCGGCGGGCGGGCTGTTGGCCGCCATTGTCGTCGTCGCGCGGCGGTGGAAGGGGTATCATGTCGTAGCTGCCGTCGAGAGACATGAACTCGAGACTCCCGAAACGGAGCACCGTCCCGGGTTGGAGAGGTCGTTGGAGACTGCCCATCTGGAGCTTGACGGGAAACCGCTCGTCAACATGCAGCGTGCCCCTACCTGGCGCGCCAACTGTCGGCGTTTCGAGACCGGGGGGTCCCTAAGCCGACGAGTGAGTGTGCCGCGTGCCCCAGCCCAGATGGGTCGAGCGCGTGGGCGAGCGCGAAGGGGGGAAAGCGAGGTGGCCGGAGACGGGTCGTGAGAGAGGTGGAAGTCCCGCGGCCTTCGTGTTCGTCCCGCGCCCAGGTCGGGTGCGCTTGCAGTAGGGGGTTACAAGCGTCCACGCGGGTGAGGGAAGCGAGCGGCCCCAAGAGAGCGCCTGCCCCGTCCTCGTCCCCGCGTGGCCAACCTTCTCTAAGAAGGCCCTGGTCCTTCCTTTTATAGGCGTAAGGAGAGGATCCAGGTGTACAATGGGGGTGTAGCAGAGTGCTACGTGTCTAGTGAGGGAGAGCTAGCGCCCTAAGTACATGCCAATGTGGCAGCCGGAGAGATCTTGGCACCCAGCTGGTGTGGTGTCGTGGCTGTCGGAGGAGCAACGGAGCCTGGCGGAGGGACAGCTGTCGGAGCGGTTGGGTCCTTGCTGACGTCCCCCTGCTTCCGTAAGTGAGCTGAGAGCCGCCGTCGTCACGGGGCTAGCGGGGCGCCATCATTGCCTATCTGGCGGAGCTAGCCAGATGGGACACCGGTCTTGTTCTCTGTGGCCCGAGTCGGCTCGGGGTAGGGTGATGATGGCGCTTCCTGTTGACGTGGCGGGCTTGTGCCCTAGGTCGGGCAACATGGAGGCTCCTCCGAAGCCGAGGTCGAGTCTGTCTTTCGTGGCCGAGGCCGAGCCCGAGCTCCTGGGTCGGGCGAGGCGGAGGTCGTTCGGCAGAGGCCAGGGCGGAGTCCGACCCCTGGGGTCGGGCGAAGCGGAGTTCGTCGTCCTCTGGGGCCTAGCCCGAGTCCGAGCCCTGGGTCGGGCGGAGCGGAGTTCGCCGTCTTCCGGGGCCTTAGCCCGAGTCCGAGCCCTGGGTCGGGCGGAGCGGAGTTCGCCGTCTTCCGGGGCCTTAGCCCGAGTCCGAGCCCTGGGTCGGGCGGAGCGGAGTTCGCCGTCTTCCGGGGCCTTAGCCCGAGTCCGAGCCCTGGGTCGGGCGGAGCGGAGTTCGCCGTCTTCTGGGGCCTTAGCCCGAGTCCGAGCGCTGGGTCGGGCGGAGCGGAGTTCGCCGTCTTCCGGGGCCTTAGCCCGAGTCCGAGCCCTGGGTCGGGCGGAGCGGAGTTCGCCGTCTTCCGGGGCCTTAGCCCGAGTCCGAGCGCTGGGTCGGGCGGAGCGGAGTTCGCCGTCTTCCGGGGCCTTAGCCCGAGTCCGAGCCCTAGGTCGGGCGGAGCTTCCTATGGCGCCTTTGGCAAGGCCTGACTGCCTGTTAGTCTCACTCTGTCAAGTGGCACTACAGTCGGAATGGCACAGGCGGCGCTGTCCTTCTGTCAGACCGGTCAGTGGAGCGGCGAAGTGACGGCGGTCACTTCGGCTCTGCCGGGGGGCGCGCGTCAGGATAAAGGTGTCAGGCTACCTTTGCGTTAAATGCCCCTGCGACTCGGTCGGTCGGCGCGGCGATTTAGTCAGGGTCGCTTCTTAGCGAAGGCATGGCCTCGGGCGAGCCGGAGATGTGTCTGCCGTAAAAAGGGGGCCTCGGGCGAGACGGAAACACCTCGGGGTCGGCTGCCCTTGCCCGAGGCTAGGCTCGGGCGAGGCGTGATCGAGTCGCTCGTATGGACTGATCCCTGACTTAATCGCACCCATCAGGCCTCTGCAGCTTTATGCTGATGGGGGGTTACCAGCTGAGAATTAGGCGTCTTGAGGGTACCCCTAATTATGGTCCCCAACAATAGTAAAACAAAAACATTTTTTAAACTGTTTTTATCCAAACTGTCTAGCGACCATTAGTGCTCTACAAACGGTGGGGGCGAGTGGCTTTAATTGTTAACTGTTTTCTGTCGAACAGAGCTCACAGCCGGCGTCAATCACTGCTCGGCACCTCATTCAGTGTCGGTAAGGGTTGAACTAAGTTCAATAATATGCAGTACTATGTTGAAATCCAATAGCAATTTTTGTGGTTTCGCAGATTACCCGATTTGAAACAGTTCGTAGTGACCTCGCCGAAGCCATTACAAAGATGCGTGTAGTTGGGAAGGAGTTGAAAGATTTGGCTAGAGACGAGATTATGGATTCGCCAGGTACGCCCAAAGAGGTGTCAGTGAACTTTGCAATGTGGCGCGTGTATGAGCTTGCTCAGTCACTTGAGGACGAAGCACAGCGTTTAGAAGATCTCGAAGCTGGTCCATCGCCACCATTATCTGAGTGGTTCAACAACCAATTTGCTGAAGATGAACATATGGGTGGTGGGGAATGGGCACTGGATGATGTCAGTTCTGAAGAGCTTTCAGATCGTCAGATGAAGTAGAGTAATATGGGTGTTGTTTAACGACACTAGATGTGTTATTTGTGTAAGGGACAGCTTGTGTAAGGTATCCGTGTAATAGTTAGCTTGTGAAAGGTAACTGAACTTGGTACTGAAGTACTGTGAACCTGGGTTGTCCATTCCGTCGAGTGTTGAATGGCACTCGATAGCTTTTGTAACGTTGTCCATTCTGTTTTCATTAAGGTTATCTGAATATGGCACTCGGTAACTTTAACTTGTGTCAAATTTCTGTCCATTCAAATTTCTGTTTTCAGTCTACTATTTTCAGTCCATTCTGTCGAGTGTTGAATTGCTGAAGAAATTGGACAGCTTCATTTTGTGCCTGTAAACAGCTTGATTTGGATAGCTTCATTTTCTACCTGAAAACAGCTTGATTTCAGTTCTTTTTCCAAATTTGGCTGTGGCTGGTAACTGAAGCTGGTAACTGAAGCTTGGCTGTGGCTGGTAACTCAAGCTGGTAACTGAAAACAGCATTGCAGTCGTTGTCCAAACCTGAAAACAGCTTGATTTTCAGTTCTCAGCTAACAGTTGAGCTGATTCTATAAAATGAAGCTGTCGAAAACAGCTACCAGAAACTACACATTTCGCAAGTTACCAGAAACTACTACTGCCGCAAGTTACCAGAAACTCAAGCTGGTAACTCAAGCTGGTACCAGAAACTACTACTGTCGCAAGTTACCAGAAACTACTACTGTGGCTGGTAACTCAAGCTGGTACCAGAAACTACACATTTCAGCTAACACACAGAGAAAACAGAGAAAACAGCACACAGGGAAAACAGCTACCAGAAACAGTAGACAGTTACCATTCAACCAGCACACAGAGAAAACAGCTACCAGAAACAGCTACCATTCAACCAGCACACAGAGAAAACAGCTACACATTTCTGGTTCACTACACATTACAGCTTCAAACTGAAATCACATACACACTGCTGGTTCACTACACATTTCTGGTTCACTGAAAACAGGAGACAGTTAATACACATTTCTGCTCGTCGACCTCCTTGATGCTCATCTTCCCGCGGAACATGGCCGAGGCGGTGACGTAACGCCCGTGGCGAGGGTCAGCGGCGCACATCATGTTCTTGGCGTCCCACATCTGCTGTGTGAGCTCGGGGACTTTGAGTGCTCGGTACTGCTGGGAGCCACGGGACGTCAGCGGCACGAAGCCAACCATGAAGAAGTGGAGGCGGGGGAAGGGGATTAGGTTCACTGCCAGCTTCCTGAGGTCAGAGTTCAGCTGACCAGGGAACCTTAGGCAGCAGGTGACTTCACTCATGGTTGCAGAGATCAAATGGTTCAAATCACCAACTGCAGGAAATAACAAATACACATTGTTAAAACACACAGTAATACACTAGTACAAGCAGGGAATTATCTGCAATGCTGAACAGATAAAATTGAGAAAGAAAAGAGTCTGCTTACAGCTAAGGGGTGGTCAGCTTAAGTGTCCTGAAGCAAATGTCAAGAACCATACACTCATCAGCAGAAAGAGTCCTGAAGCAAATGTCTGCTTACAGATTTGCTTCCGGAACTCTGTAAATTAGTAAACAGGTTTCCTGCTTCAGCTCCTTACCATACAGAATTAGTGATCACTACAATTCATACACTACAATTCACAAAGGACAGTTCAGCAAAAGAAATTACGAACATAAATTTCCTGCTTCATAGCTTCTAGTCGAATCACACCACCACGCATTTGTTGACATCAACTATCTTCATACACAGATGGCCCAATATCTGAGTGCACAAAAATAAAGATATTAGCAAGAAAAGTAGAAAGCTATTTTACCACTGCTAACAAAAAAACACTCACCTTTGACATTATTACTCATTTTCTTCATCTGAATTGGGACAAGTATATATTGTTGCTGCATCTACAGTAATTCCTTCCTGATCTCGCCTAGTCCATGATTTTTTGTTATATGCATTATTAAATAGTTCTGCCACAGTACTGACATGATAGCGGTCACATTCTACATCATTCCATTCATCTCCCATGTCAAATACATCTCTAGGCTTCATCTTCATAACAACTGACCATTCTTTATTAATATGGTCATTTATGTAGAAAACTTGATCAACTTGATTGGCAAATACAAATGGGTCATCCTCAACCTTGTCACCTTTATGAATTTGATGAGAAAAATTAACTAGGTTTAACCCATATTTATCTGTTTGCACTCCTTTACCTCTAGTCACATCGACCCATTCACATTTGAACAAAACCACTGAAAATCTACTGTAATAATCGACCTCAATTATATCAATTATCCTTCCATAGTACATAATATCTCCAAGAATAGGGTTACTATCAGCCGCAGAAGAATAACTTGATGTCTTTGCATTAACAACAACGCCGCTATTCTGAGTTGCCTTGTCATACCTTTTGGATCTAAATCTGAAACCACGAATGTTATATGATCTATGACGTTTTGCTGAATCTAGGGGCCCTCGAGCTAACCATCTAATGTCTTCATTGATGGTATCACTTCCATTTGTTTCCTCCAGGTGCAGGATCTGTGTATCGTAAGAAAAACATAGTTTAAATACTTATAATTATAACCATTGCGATACTAAAATCCTATCCACATACTTACATGTTCTGTAAACCAATGAGGGAATTCTTTATTCTGTAGTTGTTCAATTGCTTTTGGAGTTAGGCGACGTTGGCGTCTTTTCCTTTTCAGATGACTTGCATGCTCCCTACTTAGTATTTAACACAAAATTACAATAAAAATATGGAATAAATCAAACAGTAAGTATAGTATCTTACTTGAGGTAAGGAATCATAGCTTCACAATTAAAAAGTACATATTTATGCACTTGCAATTTCTCAACCTCAGATAAAATGAAATTTGATGATTTTCCTAAAGCTTTCCCAGTAGGAGGAAACAAAGAAGAAGCATGTCCAAACAAGCTGGAAGCAAACTCATCTATTGTACTCCCTCCGGTTTCCTATTAGTTGTCGTTTTGGATAAGGTTCGAGTCAAACTTATAAAATTTTGACTACAAATAACTATTTCGTTATTTAGTTTTGGAACCTAATATTTATATGCACCAATTTGTCATAAAAAGTACTTTTATAAAAGTATAAATGTATTAAGAGTTCATTTGTATTTTAACAAAAAACTTTGGTCAAAGTTATATTTTGGAGACCGTGTCGTTGTCCTAAACGACAACTAATAAGAAATTGGAGGGAGTATCATCATTCCTTGATGGTTTGTTATGTTTAGTCGAGAAACCATCGATGTACCTAGAACAAAACACCATGCATTCATCTGCCAAAAATGAATTTGCAATACAAGCTTCTGGATAAGTTTTATTACGAACATATGACTTTAGCTTTCCTAAGTACCTACAACACAAACAAAATAACTAAATTATTAGATTGAACAACCAAAATATTTGTATAACGAATATTGTTACCATAGCTCATTAGTACCTCTCAATATAATACATCCATCGATAATTGACTGGTTCAGCAATCTTACATTCAGCCACAAGATGAACTATTAAATGAACCATCACCGTGAAAAAACCAGGAGGAAAAACCATCTCCATTTTGCATAGAGTAATAATAATAGATTTTTCCAAATGGTCCAACTCATCGACATAGAGAACTTTTGAACATATCTCTCGAAAGAATGCAGACAACTCAAACAGTAGTGCTGTAATATCATCTGGAAGAATCCCCTGGAAGCAATAGGCATAAGTTGTTGCATCATGACATGACAATCATGAGTTTTTAGACCAACAATTTTCCCTTCCGCAACATTAACACATGTCGCTATATTCCTACAATACCCATCAGGAACTGTTATTCCTCGAAGTACTTTACAGAATGCTTGCCTCTCACTTTTATTCATAGCATATCTTGCTGGTGGCAAATACCATTTGCCGGAAGGTTTCTCTTGGGGGTGCAGGTCTTGTCTAATGTTCATGTCTTGTAAATCTAGACGAGATTTGAGATTATCTTTTGTCTTTCCATCTAAATTGAATAGTGTACAATGTAGATTATCAAAAACATTCTTCTCAATATGCATCACATCAAGATTGTACCTCAGAATATTATGATCCCAATATGGCAATGTGAACAGGCTACTTACAGACTTGTAAGTTTTAGAATTCTTAAAATCCCCTAGTGAAATTATGTTAGGCAAAATCGAACGATCATAATAGGTCATAGGAGCTGATCTTAGCTCTGTTGTTCCATCAAATGAATCTGCATCAAAACGATAAGGATGGTCTTCATCAAGCCATTGACGGTGTCCCATAAAAGATGACTTACGACCATGCTTTAGACGTTTGGTCCATGCATTGTCACCACATGGCGGGCAAGCAAATTCGCCATGAACCATATGTGATGAGAGCATTCCTAAACCTGGCATGTCACTTGTCGTCATTAAAACAGCCCCTCGCAAATTAAATAGTTCATCTCTCGATGCGTCATATGTGGACATGCCATTCTGAAATATATCTTTCAGGTCCTCCAATAGTGGTTCCAAGAACACATGAATTTTGTCTCCAGGACTTTTAGGACCAGGAATCAATAAGGACAGCATAAGATTATGATATTTCATGCATAACCACGGAGGTAGGTTATATACTGTTAAAACTACTGGCCAACAACTATGAGTACTGCTCAACATCCCAAATGGATTAAACCCATCTGTAGCCAACCCAAAACGAATATTACGCGATTCTGATGCAAAAAATGGGAACTTTTCATCGAACCTGGTCCATACGGGTGCATCTGCTGGATGACGTAATGCACCATCCTTTATGCGCTCTTCATCATGCCACCTTATGAGAGGTGCTATATCCTTGCACATAAACAATCTTTTTAGCCTATCTTTAATAGGAAAGTATCGCAAAACTTTGCAAGGACTAGCTTTCCTTCTTTGTTTCTTTATTAAAACCGACTCAGGTTGCATACCCTTCCACCGTGAGGCCTTACAGGTAGAGCAGAAATCATCATCTTTTTTTCCCTTCCAATATAGTTGGCAATTATTTGGACAAGCATGAATATCCTCATACCCTAATCCAAATTTTGAAATAATTTTTTTGGCTTCATAAAAATTCTTGGGGAGTTGTTGTCCATTTGGAATAGCCATACGAAGAATGTCAAGAAGATCACCAAAAGATTTATCCGTCCATCTGTTCATTGATTTTATATTAAATAGAAGCACCAATAAAGTTAGAATTGTCAACTCACATCCTGTCCATAGCAGCTGATTTGATTCCTCAATCATCTTATAAAACTTTGCTGCATCCAAACAGGACCCTTTCGTAGGAGCATTGCCATCAACCATAGGTGTTTCATCATACATGTGTTGTATTGTATCATGAATCATTTGCGTCATATTAACTTGTCTTTCGTGACTACAACTATTTTGACCCATATTATTATTTCCATGCCCAGAAGTATCTCCATGAAAATCCCATTGGTCATAATTCTCAAGTATCCCATTGCACACCAAATGCTCAAACATAACATCACTTGGTTGCACAGTAGTGTGCACGCATGACTGACAAGGGCAATAAATCTTGCTTCCTTCATGCTTATCTTTGAATGCAAATTCTAAGAAGCCTTTTACACCGGCTACATATTGAGCCGAGCCTTTAGAACATTGCAAAAGAAGCTTTACCACCTCCAAATCCATTATGAAACTATAACAAATACTAATGTTAATTCTACTATAAAGTCCGCGAGAAGCTACTATGTACAAATCAAATAACTTAAACTATTGCGGGCTACAAAGTATGCGAGAAGCTACTCTAATGTTCATGCCTTTGCAGCAAAAACTAGGCACTAGCTGAATCTATCAGGCTCCCATCCTCCACTGAGGAATACGAACATATAGTTAGGCATCACCCATGAGATAGAACAATACGCGCATGGAACAGATCCATGGAAGCCACAACGGCATCCTCTTCTAGGTGTCGGCTTGGATAGAAGGGAGGGGGAAGGCTAGCGCGTAGCTCGCGGCGCAGCACAGCGTGTACTCTAGGAAGGCCAAGTCGCAATGTAGGAACAGTCAACACAAAACCTAGAACTCTAGGTTGAATGGGGAATACGAAGGAGGAATTACCTCTTCCTCGTCTTCGCCGACGCGGTGGCCGCCGTCCAACTTGGTCGCCGACGTGGTGGCTGCCGTCAACTTGGTCGCCGACGCGGTGGCCACCCTCCAGTTTGGGAATCCCGCGATGGCCAGAGAAGGTTTAATAATAAGGAAAAATGAGGGTTCCATTCCCCAGCTCAGGCTCCACCGCATTCAGAAGATTGAATAAGTAAAATATAAACACTTTCCTATAACAATTCGTTATTAGCTCAGTTGGCTACTAAAGCATGGATTATGGTATGCCCATAGGTTAGGTCGCAGGATCAAATACCAAGGTTAGCACCACTATTTTTTTTGCAATAGCAGTTTTCTGTAAATTTGTACAGTGTACATAAAACAGTTGCGTAAATTTGTACAGTACGCATAATTACAATATTAATTTTCTACATTTTTTTTGCAATACCAGTTTTCTGTAAAATTGTACAGTGTACATAAAACAGTTGCGTAAATTTGTAATTATGCATAATTACAATATTAATTTTCTACAATACTTATACTTACAATACTGTATGGATTACCTTGCAACATATATAAATCATGGCTATGGCTACATATCGAATCACTTAACGGTTTAATTGCAACATACAATAACTACATCAGTGATATTTGCAACACATAATAAGTGTTGCTCTGTGCTCGTTAGCAACACATAACACTTGCAGCACATAATATGTGTTGCTTTGTGCTCTTAAGCAACACATAACACTTGCAACACATAATAACTGTTGTTATATGCTTCCTTGCAACATATAAAACCATGTGTTGCTAGACATGCGTAGCTACAGGGTTGTTCTGTTGTAGTGATAACATGTTAGTACTCAAAAACAATTCACTAAGTCTAGAAACATACCTTGTCTTTGATTTGCACCTTTTACTTGTTAAGCACATAAGAGTTCAAAACATTTGTGTTGGACACTTAATCACCAAAATAATTATAGAAATGGCCCAAGGGCACATTTCTCTTTCAAGACGCCACCTAGATCAAATCGAACTCCTCGTTGTGTGGCTCCTCTTGAACCACCTGTTCTTCTCCTGTGGGGGGGTGTGAGACAGCAAGGGTGAGCTCTCACATGTTCATCGCTCAACAAGTTGTGGGGAATAATGTGCATGAACTCACCAAAGTTGGGAGTTCATGTGATGTGTAAGGTTGATCAACAATAGGGGTTAAAGCTGAGCATTGCTTTTAATAAGTTGGTCAAATTTTATTAGCAGTTACTAAATGTAAGTAGATACCAAATCATAATAAGAATAATAGAACAAAATTAATAAATAATCCCATGCAATGCATATGACAAATTAAATTTAGTTTCATAATTTAATCATGCGAGAGTCCTGAGCTGCTCTTGACCGTGAGCTCGGCTAGTATACCAGTTTTACACTTTGCAGAGGTTGTACCCTGTTCCCACAAGTCATGTTACCCATTTGCCAAGGGGTCATGTATCCTATACACCTCTACCAAGGAAGCGAGGCAGGGTAACACTACGAGGCCTTTACAAAGTTCCACTAGCTTCCGAAAACCCGCTACAGTTTATGGGAAGAGCACTTGCAAGAATCCCTCGTCTGACCACCATCGCAGCAAAATCAACCCGAGAACCTCCCTGCATGCAACTCCCCTTCTGCCCTTGCCCCTTTTGAGTAAGGTAGTCTTCCACTAGCTTTCCTAATTAGTCAGCCAAGGGCGTCCCATTCCACCCTTATGGTAGCACATGTTTCTCAAGTTAAGCTCCATGTTCCAATTAAAGATAATGATCTTGACATGAACATAAATAAAATAACAGAATAATTAGAACATGGATATAATGAAATATTAACCCAAAACCATATAAAGCAATAGCAAACTACCCAAATGATTCAGGGGGAAACAAGGTAAAAGATAATCAGACTAGGGTGACCTATTGGATCGCATCAAAATTAAGCCTATGCATGAATAAATGATTATAAAGAACATTATTGGGTAAATGAAAGTGATCAAGGGCACAACTTGCCTAGGACTTGAGATTCCAGGTACCAGGATGATCCTCAGGTGACGTGTGACCTCAATGCTAGTCATCACAATACAAATAGACATGGTATAGACAAAACTAACACCACACCAAACATAAGAATAAACTATAACATAATGATCTACGCGTCGCTACGAGATCGTGGGATCGAGAATTACTAAGTTCAGAGTCATGGTTAAGGAGTTATGATCTTTGGAAGATCTACTTGGTTGGAATATTAAATTATAAATTGATTATTGTACATCATATGAGAAAATATACTCTAAATAATTAATTCAACTTTAATCTAGATTATACTTGACTAGAGATCATGCTTTAACCACATTATGATTATGGTCGGGTTAGTTTTGATTTAGCAGAGCTAATCTAGTAAACATAGGATGAATAAATATCTAACTATAAAATTATGCAATATGGTATAATTAATGTAGTTACCGCGTATTAAATACTTATACGAAACTTACGCAACTGGAACGGTTGAATTCGGAATTAAAATGAAGGAGTTATGATTTTCTGAAGGTTTTATGTATTTGATACAAGATTAATTAGGAGATACCTTTTAATATGGTTTTCATGTCAAAACAGAGACACTATATAATAAACAACATTATTACAAAATTACAGGAACTGGAATGGACTAATTTGGACTCATTATGAATTTTATATGAATTAAACAAACTCTAGCCATTATTTTTATATGAAAAATAGATTTCTATTTCTTTTTTCCTAGATTTTCTATTTACTGGACTGGGCGACAATAAGAGGGAAAACTGGGGGTTAGAACGCAATAGTGCCCAAGACACAGAGGCGCCCAAGCCAGGGCGGCGGGTTCTATTTTTACTAAGCATAGGGACTCATTTACAAAAGGGCACGGTGAAGCGGTATCGGTGGAGATGGGCCGTCGGATTGTAAGCCGACGATGTGGATTAGATCGGCCCCAGGCCCGAACCGGTATTCCACAACAGCCGCACGATTTAAGATCTATGGTTGACGATCGCTCATCACTCCAACACTCCCTGGACCGCTAGATCGTGCATTGACGATTTGGATTTAAAACATCGAAGGGGTATTTGCCTATCTAATCCTAGCCGCCGAAACAATAATCCACGGTCGTTAGGATTTCCCCTTCCTGCGCGGCCAACCACAGCGGCGCCGCCTATCCTACGGCGAGTTTCCCCACCGACGGCATGCCAAAACTACGCCCAGGCACTCCCACCCATAACAAGCTAGTGATTCACGTTAAGCAGGAGGAGGCGAAGACGGCAGGAGCATCCTCACCACGAGTCAAGCAGCGTAGGGCAAGGCGTCGATGAGTGGCGGCCCAGCAGCGAATGAAGGCCCCTGGCAAGAAAAGCCAGTCACCGCCCACCTCGGGGCCAGTTCTCCACCACGCACGGGCGCCGCGGGTCTCAACGAACACCCGCACACGGTTAAGCGCTCCGAACACTGTCTATGGCGGAAAACCACAACGGTCGTCTAAGGTCGCCACCGCAGGAGATCCTCTCCTCACTCACTGTTCCATGGCGCCTTGGCGAGGTGGTTGAGGTCGAGGGATCCCCGGTGCTTCTCTTATACTCCGCGACTAAGTCCGATTAAAGGCAACGTTGGCGAGATTCGCGGACGATTCTTACGGTGGGCGTGAGAGATTCCGGCAGCTGTATCGCACGAGGTAGAGAAAAGATCAGAAGGGAGAAGGGGATAGATCCGGTCGGTGGGTCCCACCCTGAAGTCGTGATGCGCGCGGTGAGTGGCTCAGGGCAACGACTGAGGCGGAGGTGGGCCGAGCGCGCGACCCACGCAGGAGAGAAGGGGAAACGGGATGGGCTGGTAGAGGGGATAGTTGGCCTAAGTGTAGGTTACTCTTTTCCTTTTTTATATATCTATTTTATTTTCTAATCAAAATTCAAATTCAGTTTGGAGTTCCCACTCAAAGTTTGAGTTCAACTTTTAAAGGCACAGCTAAAACTCCAATCATGAGTGCAAGGTTTATTTACTTCTTTTATTTATTTTCAATTCCAAGTTTTAAATCAATTTCACATAGAACTGAAGCTTCAAGTAAATTCAAATTCATGTTTTGAATTTCCATTTTCTAAATGTCACAATTTATTCAAAAGGGGTATAAACACTATTCTTTTACCTTGTTATTTATTTATGGAAGGAATAACTGGTTTCCTTAAAAATTCCCTTCTCATTCTCTATTTTCTATTCTCTTTTGGTTTACAAATTTAAAATTCAAATCCAAGATAAAGTTTAGGAATTCAAATTTTTAATACATACTCAAAATCAATTATGAAGCAATAGATATATATTTATTGATTTATTTGTTTGGTAGATGTTTGGAATATGAAAAACACTCATATTGTTTTTTTAGAAAAATAGTATTTCGAATGTGGGATAAGAAGTAAAAGTTACTTCAAAATTATATATTCATGTAAATAAATGCTTATGGTGCTGTTGGTCCTTGTTCTCAGATGCTATACACCAAGAACAAAGCAACACAATTGTTAATGATTAGAGACCTTCGTCCTTCGAAGCATTATCTCCCATGGGATATAATGATTTTCAGACGAAGGTCATGAAGGGCATACCTTCATCATTTCAGTAAGCAAGGACATATGAAGCACAAAAAGAATATGAACAGTCATTCCAAATTATTGAACTATTATATTCTTATTTTATAAACATGAATAAACATCAATAATATTTATATTACATTTGTACCTTCGGCTTGAGAGAAGGTGAAAAAGCAAGAATGACGCGAGGGTGATTACCAGTCAGCGTGAACAGTACGATGTTACTGTTCATCTATTTATAAGCACATGACGTAGCCTGGACAAAATTACATTCATGCCCTTGACATTTACTTTTGACTGTTAGGCAATCTATTGAGGACTAAGCAGTCTTTTCTCCTTTAGGTCGGTTTCTCCTTTCACCATCGTCGACTTGCCGAGCCGAAGCTCCTTCAGCCACAGCTTCGGAGCTAGCTTGTCCTTCCTTCAGACCATACCTTCATACTATGCACACCTTCATCTCAAAGCCGAAGCCTCCTGTAACGATCTGATACTAAAAAACATGTTAGTTAGGTTTTTGAGGACCTTCAGAAGAGGAAGGCCCCCCAATAGTAGCCCCTCATAGTATTAATTTGTTTTTGCATTTAACAAATTCAGACTGCGACGTGAGTGAAGACCTTTAGTCGAAGGTCCAAAAAAACACCTTCCCTTTGCTAGAATAGCGAAAGTCAATGACATGTAGGGCCCACCAAGTTGCAATGCACTGGGCATATAAATAGGAACCCACGACGACAACATTTGTTGCGCCATCTCAATTGCTTGTGCTATTTTTACAAGCTTGAAATTTCTTGCTCGGTCAGATTTCGCTTGATTGTGAGCTTCGTCATTTACACAAGTGCTCGTTAGATGTCTGAAGAGAAGAAGATGTCTGAGGAGAAGAAGATTGTGGACCCTGCTCTAGCTAGGTTTTATGAGGCTATGGAAAAGGCAAACACATAAAAGATTACGAATAAAATATTAGCTGGGTTATCTGAGGATTTTGATGATAGCGAGAACTTTGATGTGGAAAGTGGGAACAAAGATGCCGAAGATCAGCCCTGGCGGCCGAGTCATACTATCTTTGGAAAGTCGTCCATCAAACAGAGTCAGATTGATGCTATGAAGGGAAGATATTTTCGTGATATGTCTATTGTGAGGGCTGGGGGGACAGCGCCGCCCCTGCACCCGAGGAGGATGAAGTTGTTGTTTACAGGAGCTTCATGAAGGCAGGACTTCGGTTGCCATTGAGCAAATTTCTAGTTGAAGTGTTAAAGACCTTTGAAATCTTTCTTCATCAGATTACTCTCGAAGCTATAATCAGGATGGGTATTTTTGTTTGGGCCGTGAGGAGCCAAGGGCTAGAGCCAAGCGCAAAGTGCTTCTGTAATATGCACGAGTTGTTGTATGAGACGAAGGCCACTGGCGAGAAGCAGTATCACAATAATTTTGGTTGTTATGGCTTCGTTCCTCGTTCTGATGTAAGTTATCTAGTTCCAACGTTTCGGAAAAGGTGACCAGGGGCCTGGATGAAGGAATGGTTTTATGTAAAGAATAATCTAATTGAAAGGGAAGACATAAAGGGGATTATCCAATGCCCTATCTGGTCTCGCTTCGGCATCAGAAGGTCGGCTACTGCGCTTAGAAACGATATCGAAGCATGCCAGAAGGCTTTCAACAATGTTTGCGCCTTTATTGGCACAAGAGACCTAGTCCAGGAGCACATTGCCTACAGAGTGTGGCCTCTTGTGAATGACTGGGAGATGCTGAAGGAGACTGCTGCCAGGTCCAGTCAAGGTGGTTTGGTTTATTTGAAATACACCTTCAGATACAGAGATTAGTTTGACGAGCCGTGTGATGACTGGCTGACCTGTGTTGAGGCGACAAGCGATGAGTTGCTTGGGGCGTACATGAGAGCCGAAGATGATGCTATGACCTTAGCCTTCGGAGGACGAGGCAAGAAAAGGTTGAATAGAGTTTTCGACGTTATCGGCTTCGTGTACCCTGACTATACTTATCCCTCGCGAAAGCAGGGAAAGAAAAGGAAAACTGCCACTTCGGCCATCTCTGTTGAGCCGAAGGGCAAAAAGATTAAGGTTTTAACGCACCGGCCTAGGTATATTGAAACGGCCACGGTGCCGAAGCTTGGCGAAGGGATAGCTTCCACTGCTGAGCCAAGGCAGCCTGCTCCTACCGGCTCCAAGGAAGAATTGGTGGGGTGCCAAAGGTTCCTGCAACCGAATCGGCCGAAGCGCCGACACATGCTGCTGAAGCCAAAGGAAAGGTAGCCGAAGAACCAAAATGAGAGAAAACGGCAGGGCTACCAAAAATCTTGAGTCTGCCACCGGAGCCAGAATTGCCGAATGTATCAAAAGCTCGTATAATAACTCCCAAGAGGAGGAGGATGGCAAGCGTGCTGGACACTATCATGAAGTTGACAAGGGCATCAACTCCTGCTCCTGCAATGGAGACTACCAAAGTTGCCACAGCTCGCGTTGAAACCGAAGCTGGGCCCTCAGTGCCCACTGAAGCAGAGCCTGCTGGCACTGAGCAGAGAACTGAACAAGGATCTTCAGATGTTGGTTTGGCTCTGGAGAAAAAAGACACGCCCGAAAAAGTTAAATTTACTACTCCCGAAGCACCTTCTAAAGATTTTGACTTTATTATTCGACATGCTTCGGGTAAAAGGTTGTCTAAAGAAGAAATTGTGGAAGCCAAACACTACGCCCGGGAGCTGAAGTACCCGAAGGGGGCCTTGGTGTACAATGGCACCGACGAAGATGATTTTCTATACTGTCTCCCGGACAACAAGGAAATATCTGTCTGCCGAGAGATGGCAAAAACATGTGATTTTCGAAGCTTGAAGTTGGCCTTTCTGCTATGTCGAAGGATGACCTCGCAGACAGCCTTGCGTACAATAGTCTGAAGGTACAAAAGTTATAGACTTATAAACAAATTATTTTTTGTCTTTTATGCTTGTGCTGATCCTTTGTCTCCCTTCTTTTTGCAGGGCTTAATTCTGAGCAACGCTTTGAGAGCACAGAAAAATGCTGAGGATGAAAGTTGCCAGATAGCCCTTAGCAACCTTTGATCAGAGGTTATCAGACTGAGGAATGAAGCTGTAGAGAAGGACAAAATTCTGCTTTCCTTAGTGGATAGAGTCAAGGCTAGTGAAGCCAATCATGCCACGCAGTTCGAAACTCATAGAGCCGAAATTGAAGATTTAAAGAAAATGCTTGCCGAAAAGAATGAAGATTTCGAAGTGGCTAAGGCAAAGCAGGAGATAAGCGAGTGGACTAGCGCAAGATTGCAAAAGAACGTAGACGAGCTTCGGGAATCAAAAGAAAGATATTCCGAAAAATCCTTGGATCGTGCCAAGAAGCTGAAAGATAGTTTTGTGAAGGTGGGTGCTTACTCATCCGAGCAAGAATTTATTAGAGGCGATCCTGAAGGGATTATCGAATGGATCAGTGAAGAAGCTTAAGCTTTTGAAGAGATCCTCGGTGACCATGGTGATTTTTGCGCTTTTGCTGGTGCCAGAGGGGTTGCAGCAATTTTGGAAAAATCTGGCTGTGAACATGTTAAAGCTGCAACCCAGACGGAGGCTATCTACACTGTGGAGAACACGAAGGATCCTTTGGCTGAGGCGACTCTGTTGGGCGGGAAATTTTACTCCAATGTTTGGATGGAAGGCAGCTGAGAATTGGCCGCCGAAGCTATAAAGAAGAATGAGAAAGAAACTCATGAAGCTCGAGAGGAAGCCAAGCAAGCCGAAGAGGCTGCCGAGCGCGCAAGGCGCATAGGTATTTTAACTGTTTCAAAGCTTTAGTATTTTTTGGCTTCAGATTAACAAATTATTACTTTTACTATAGCTAAACTTTCTCCGCCACCCGAGCTCTATGATTTCGAAGCTGATCCAGCAATGAAGGCGGCACTGGAAACTATAAGAATTGTTGAAGAAGCTGTTGACGAAGCTATCAACAAACTTCTGAACGAAGCTGTCGAGAAAATTTTGAAGGAAGACTAGACTTTTGTGTATCTAGAAGATTGAACATTTGTGTGATGTAATATGCGTACAAGTTGAACATTGTATATCTATGTGTATATTAATGTAATATATTTCTTTGCGATGCATGAAATTTGCGTACATACCATTTTTGAGCCTTCAGCGAAAAAACACCTTCCCTTCTTTTCATGCTTCATAAAGAAAAAAACCCTTTTTTAGCAAAGCTGTTATATGATGTTGTCGACAAAAATTTTCCTTGTAAGATTGTAATTGCCAAAGGTGTGCTTCGTGCTCTGGCACACTTTCATTCATCATGTAACTGCCAAAGATTTGATTCATGCTCAATTCTTGTTGTTGATGCGACATGATGTATGATGTGATGCTATGCGGAATGATGTGGTGGTATGATGCAGCATGATGTTTATGCCAAACACATATCCACACGGAAACATTCTTAGACTCTGCATCCCCTTAGGAATGACTTTGCAGTCTCTTCACCTTCCATTTCGGTGAAATTTAAGCTCTGCATCCCCTTAGGAACGACTTTGGAGCTTCTTCACCTTCTATTTCGATGGTATTTAAGCTCTGCATCCCCTTAGGGACGACTTTGGAGCTTCTTCACATTCTATTTCAGTGGTATTTTGGCTCTGCATTCCCTTTGGAACGACTTTTGAGCTTCGGAACTTACTCTGCACCCCCTTAGGAATGACTTTTGTAGCTTCGAAACTTACTCTACGCTCCCTTAGGAACGACTTTTGTAGCTTCGGAACTTACTCTGCGCTCCTTAGAAACGACTTTTGTAGCTTCAGAACTTACTCTGCGCTCCCTTAGGAACGACTTTTATAACTTCGGAATCTTGCTAAGAGGAAACATTTCACTCGATGATATGAGTACAATATTATTACCAGAATTCAATCCTTCGTGAATTGTTTTTCATACAAGAAAAAATAAAACGGCAGAAAATATAAAGGTGCACCAGAGGTAGGATATCCTTTAGTAGATGTGCTTCGACTCAGGCATAGTGCTATTGACTGTGCAAGCTTCGGACTCCTCCCGAAAATCGCGCTGCTGTTGAGCTTGTTGGTGCCCTTCGGGCTGCTGGCTTCGGGCTAGAGTAGGTGCTAGCGATGGTGGTGGTGGTGGAAGCTGGGCATAGGAAGCTTGAGAGTGGCTTGCCGAAGCGATAGAGGACGTAGGCTGTTGATTACCTACGTACTCTGGGACATAGGGAGAATAGCATGAAGCAGTATGTAGGACTTGCTTCAGCTGATTCTGCCATGCTTCAGCTTCGGCAATCTCTTTCTGCTTCTAAATCATGACTTGGCACGTTCTTGTGGTGTGTCCTTTGTCTTCACCCCAGAACAAGCAAAAAAGTCTCCTGGGCTGATCTGTGTATCTTCCTCCGAAGCTTCTGCCCCCTCTACCTCTTGGAGCTAGTGGCCTGAAGGAGCTTTGTTGTGGCCCTGATGATTGGGAGCTGTGTTGTTGCCTTTGGGGTTGACTTCCTCTATCATCACTTGGGTTGGCATTATGGATTGACCTGACGTGTCTGGGGTGAATTCTTCCTCCGAAGCCCCGGGCCATCTCAGAAAACTTGTATGCTTCCTCCCTTCTTTGGCGGAAATCATTATCGACCCGGATATACTCATTCATCTTCTGAAGGAGCTTCTCTAGGCTTTGTGGGGGCTTCCTGGCAAAATATTGAGCTATAGGTCCTGTTCGAAGCCCCTTGATCATGGCCTCAATGACAATTTCATTGGGCACTATAGGCGCTTGTGCTCTCAGATGCAATAACCTTCAGACATATACCTGAAGGTACTCCTCATGGTCTAGCGTGCATTGAAACAAAGCCTAAGCAGTGACTGACTTCGTCTAAAAGCCTTGGAAACTAGTGACTAGCATATCCTTGAGCTTCTGCCATGATGTGATTGTCCCTGGCCGAAGAGAAGAGTACCAAGTTTGGGCTACGCTTTTGACTGCCATGACGAAAGATTTCGCCATGACCGCAGTATTGCCCCCATATGAAGTTATGGTTGCTTCATAGCTCATCAGGAATTGCTTCAAATCTGAGTGCCCATCATACATAGGAAGCTGAGGTGGCTTGTATGATGGGGGCCATGGGGTAGCCTACAATTCTACTGCTAAAGGAGAACCATCATCGAAAGCAAAATTGCCATGATGAAAATCACCATACCATTCATTATCATTGAATGAATTCTCTTGACGAAGCTCCCTGTACTGGGGCCTTCGGTCTTAGTCATCCTGGGTGAGGTGACACATTTCTTCGGCGGCCTCATCAATCTTTCTCTGGAGATCGGTGAGCCGAAGCATTTTCTCTCTCTTCTTTTGAACTTGTTGATGGATAGCTTCAAGGTCCCTGATTTTTTGGTCCAGTTCCTCAACCTGAGGTGTTGGGCTGGTAGCCTTCCTCTTTTGGCTCCTAGCTTCGCGTAGCGTCTCCTGATTAACATCCAGTGGCTGCAGTGCAGCCCCTGGCGTAGCTATCTTCTTCGGCGGCATGACGAAGGCTGATGCTTACCGAAGGTGGTCAGATGAGTTCACCGGAGGTGGCGCTAATGTTGGTCCTTGTTCTCAGATGCTATACACCAAGAACAACACAATTGTTAACGATTAGAGACCTTCGTCCTTCGAAGCATTATCTCCCTAGGGATATAATGATTTTCAAACGAAGGTCATGAAGGGCATACCTTCATCATTTCAGTGAGCAAGGATGTAAGCAAGGACATATGAAGCATAAAAAGAATATGAACAGTCATTCCAAATTATTGAACTATTATATTCTTATTTTATAAACATCAATAATATTTATATTACATTTGTACCTTCGGCTTGACAGAAGGTGAAAAAGCAAGAATGACGTGAGGGTGATTACCAGTCAGCGTGAACAGTACGGTGTTACTGTTCATCTATTTATAGGCACAGGACGTAGCCTGGACAAAATTACATTCATGCCCTTGACATTTACTGTTGACTATTAGGCAATCTATTGAGGACTAAGCAGTCTTTTCTCCTTTAGGTCGGTTTCTCCTTTCACCATTGTCGACTTGGCGAGCTGAAGCTCCTTTAGCCACAGCTTTGGAGCTAGCTTGTCCTTCCTTCAGACCACACCTTCATACTATGCACACCTTCATCTCAAAGCCAAAGCCTCCTGTAATGGCCTAATACTAAAAAACATGTTAGTTAGGTTTTTGAGGACCTTCGAAAGAGGAAGCCCCCCAACATGTGCAATATTTAATGATATGCATCATCATTTAGTTGAATAGAAAACTTTTCTATTACTTCTTTTCTAAGAAAATCTTTGGTTGTCAAAACCCAGTCCTCAATTTTCAATACTCAATTATAATTTGAGAAATCTGAATTTACTATTTTATCTCATCATATATTTATTTTACTATTATTAATTTTTATATAGATTTTGGGACTTACAAAAACACTTAAGTGAAATCACTTAAGCAAACCATTTGTGAATCATCGGATTACGATTTATTCTCCATCTTTATGTTGAATTATCATGTGAGGGTCCAGGTTGCTCTTAACCGTGAGCACGGCTGACATATCAGTTTTACACTCTGTAGAGGTGGTACAACTTTACCCACAAGTCGTGTATCTGTCACACCCGGTTTTGGAATGTAAACCGAATGTGAACCATGTACGTGCTAGGATCAGAAACTCACGTACACAGTGATTACATAATTGGACATCATCACACAATGCTTGAAATAAATAGCGTAAAGGTACTTTATTACATCAAGATGTCCAAGACATCCACAGAGTCTAATACATAACCATTGTTCAACATAACTATCAAAGTGCGGAATTATGAAACGTAGATGCTAAGCCTACACAAGCAGCTGACTGGGGGTTTGCCACTAAGAAAGAACTAGAACTCGTCATAGTCCTGAAACTCCTCGAAATCATCCATGTTGCCAACTTCACCTCCTGAGCACTGAGAACAGTGGGGACAACCTGGGGTGGGGTGGTTTGTAAAGCAAGGGTGAGTACACATCAACGTAGTCAGCAAATGTCCCGTTTGGCTAAAGTGGACTAGCTGTATATGTGGAGTTGAGGTTAACCAATTGCTTTTAGGTTACTCAAGTATTTATTATTATTAGTAGAGCCAACTTTTAGTAATAAACCCAGTTATTACCCAAAAGTACCTCCTCAAAAGTGGAAATACCAGAGATCAGATTTTATAACATCATTATTAACCATCATCATATAAGCATCCAAAGTTCTTCTAATCAAAGAGGATCCCAAGGCTGCTCTTAACCATGAGCTCGGCTGATATACCAGTTTTTTAACACTCTGCAGAGGTTGTACACTTTACCCACAAGTCGTGATCCCTTTCCAGCCTGGGTTGTACAGACCCGATCTTCACTACCAAGGTGAATGGCCAGGGATACACTACGTAGCCTTTACAAAGACTCCCCTGGTGCATAGCTGCTCGTTAGGTTTCGCCAGTCGTACAAACGCAGTACACCTCCCCAAGGTGGGTGACTAACAAAACCAAATCGAAAGAACCTCTGCACCCCAACCTTGGCAGAGCGAGCACTACGCCCCGGCTCCCATTGACGGCCCTCCGGCAAAGCCAACTACACCTCCAGGTTCATCTAACTAATCAGCTAAGGGCGTCCCATTCCACCCTCATGGTTGTACTATTTATCCCGGGTGGTCACTCCACGAACAGGTCCTTACGGAGAGGTACTCAGGAAAAAGGCCTGAGCCCCCTAAGGTATCACAAGATCATCCACATAATCAGGATAATAGTATCATATCATAATGTTCACATCATGTTCATTGATTAAGTTAAGGCAGTAGCAAGATGCTAACCATGATAACCCCAAAAGGTAAACATGGATAAAGTGAATAGAAAGCTAGTCAATCCTTAGGTTTAAGTAATGTAATGCGGGACAGTGAATCATAGAGTATGTAGGACATAATAGGTCAGAGGACACTTGCCATCACTAGGTTGCTGCTCAGGGAGGTCTCCAACAAAACACTCAGGAACCTCGGATTGCTCGTTGTCTAAATTAAGCGAGCATGCATTCAATACATTTGGAAAGTACAAATGAACAACACACCACACATGTACAAACATTGGATCACCTCTTAAAAGGACAGAATACTACATAAAGGATAATGAATTCAAAGTATAACATAAACTATAACATACATTAACTTTATTTGAAAATAGATTACTATTTCCCTTAGTGTTACTTACAAGTACATAATCATAGATCAATTTATTTTATGGTGACCTAAAATTTAGAACAGAGGTAAACTCATGTAATACACATTATTAATCTCACATGTTTACACATGTTTTAATCTCTAAGGTTCTCCTTTTATTTATTTTATAAAATAAATGAAAATGCATCTACATTAGTTCATATTCAATCCTAAAAATTAGAGTGTGTAGACAGTAAGTGAAACCATTTTATTTAAACAAAGAATAATTCTATGAACATTTTGCAATTTGAATCACTAAATTTGGAGTTCATATGCAAAAGTTATGAAATAAACAAGTTTGTGAATTCAAAATATGAAACTAGGGCTAATTCTGTGAATATTTAAAAGTCCAAGGCTAAATCTGCAAGATTACAGGGGCCTGCGCGTGAAAACCAGGGACGGCGGGTCGATTTCCAATAAACCAAGGGTCTCTTTAAGAAAACTACCACGTGAAGGGGTATCAGGTGAATCTAACTGTCAGATCTAAAACCAACGGCTGCGATTAGATCTGTGGCCGAGGGCACGCGCGCGGGCGGGCGAGCACTGACAAGCGGGTCAGGGGCATTAGCGGCAGAGGGGGAGAGCGCGCTGACCCAGCGGGCCCAGCGCCAGGGGGTTTGGGCGCTGACATGCGGGCTAGGGCGCCAGGGCGCGTGTGCGCGAAGCGGTATCCTGTGGTTCGGGCCGTTCGATCTGAATCGAACGGAGGGGACCAGACTAGGGGGGATGAGCGGCTGCGGGCAACACTGACAGGTGGGCCAGGGCGCCAGAGCGCGCATGCGCGAAGCGGTACCGGCGGTCCAGGCCGTGCGATCAAGATCGGAAGGGGGAAATCAGACCGAGAAGGATGAGCGGTCCGGGCCGTGCGATCAAGATCGGACGGGGGAAATAGATGACTGCGGGCAGCGCTAACAGGCGGGCCAGGGCGTCAGGCGCTCATGCGCGAAGCAGTATCCCGCGGTCCGAGCCGTTCGATCTGAATCGGACGGAGGGGATCAGACCAGGGGGAAACAGACGGCTGCGGGCGGCGCCGCTCCTCTTCGCGGTGGTGAGGTTGCTGGAGTTCGGGCAGGCGCGAGCTAGGGTGGCTCCGAGGTCGCCGGAGTTAGGCAGAGAGGGAGAGGGCACCACAGCGAACTCAATGGCGGGGAAGAGGGCTTGAATCCATGGGCAGAGAAGGGAGAGCGGCGGTGAGAAAGTCTCGGGCGGGCCGGAGTAACTCCGGTGAGCCATTCCAGCCACGAGGAGGGGACTTAAGGCGTGCTAAGGCCTGGGCTAGCTTCAGCAGAGGTAGGGTTGACACAGGGACCTACTCCGGGGAACTAGACCGGGCTAAATCGGCCGGCCACCGCGCGAGCACGGCGGACCACCGTGGCCGAGCACCGGCGAAGGCGAAATTGGCCGAGCACAGGGCGCAAAAAGGGAAATTGGACAAGGGGATGGGTGTCTCACCTCGGGGCGGAGCTCAGGGAGCCTTGGAGCGGTCTCTGGTGAGCTGGATGGCCGGGAACGCGGGCGTGGGTCTCCGGCTGCGGCTGGCGGCATGGGCAGAGCATGAGAGAGGGCGAAGCCGCGCGAAATGAGGTGAGGGGTGTGCGCGGGGCACAGGCGGGGCTCTATGAAGGGAGCTGGGCACGTGGGCGGGCGTCGTGGCTAAGAAATCCGGCGACGTGCGCGAGTGTGCATGCGCCGGTCCACGGCGAGCGCGGAGGGGGCGGAACTGACAGATAGGCCCACGGTGCAGAGAGAGAAGAAAGGGGTGTGCGGGGCAATGGCTCGGTGACTGGCGGACCGGGCCCGCGAGACAGAGAGAGAGAAAGAGCGTGCAGGGAAGAAAACTGGCACCGACAGATCGGCCCCACTGGGCAGCGAGCGTGAGAGGGATGGCACGCGCGAGGGAGAACTGCCGCTAACAGGCGGGATCCGCCTGTCAGACAGCACGGGCGCGCGGCCTGGCTGGGCTGACTGGGCTGGTTTGGGCTACTTTCTCCTTTTCTTTTTCTCTGAATTTTCTAATTCCTTTTCCATTTCTTTTCTCTAGGGTTTTTTTAAATCCAAATTCAAACTAGGTTTCAAATTCAAATAAATTCAAACTTGTGCAACACTTCAAAGTATATTTTAAACTCAGCATGATGCAACATGTCATGACTCATAAGGTTTTGGCAAAAATAAATAGTTAACCTCCACTAGTTTAAGCTATTTCTAACCTAAAGTAAAAATAGAGAAAGAATCTAGAGAGAGAGAAACTAGAGTGAGATAGAGAAGAGTAACACATGAATTTGGGTGATCATTAGAAAGAAATTTTATACCCCCAAATTCAGGGTGTTACAGACCTATCCCCCTTAAAATAATCTCGCCCTCGAGATTCAGGGCTGGCTAGAAAAGAGCTCAGGGTACTTGGCTTTTAAATCATCTTCTCTTTCCAAGGTTGCTTCTTCTTCTGAGTGATGGCCCCATTTGACTTTGGACATTTTGATGGTACTTCTCCGAGTGACCCGATCTGCTGTCTCCAGAATTTGAGTTGGCTCCTCAATATAAGTCAAATCTTCTTGAACTTCAAGATCCTCTGCTGGCAACTGCTCTTCTAGCACTCTCAAGCATTTCTTTAACTGTGACACATGGAACACATTATGCACAGCGAACAGATTCTCCGGTAAGCTGAGTTGATAAGCCACTTCTCCGTATCTGGCTTGAATCTAATACGGGCCGATATAGCGAGGTGCTAACTTACCTTTGACTCCAAACCTCTTGGTTCCTCTGATGGGCGACACTTTCAAGTAGACATAGTCTCCCACTTCAAAACTAAGTTCTCTTCTTCTTGTGTCAGCATAGCTTCGTTGTCTGGACTGTGCTGCCTTCAAATTCTCCTAGACCATTCTGATGTTCTCTTTGGCTTCAAGCAGAATATCTGGTCCGAACACATGTCTTTCACCAGGTTGGTCCCAATGCAATGGAGTTCTGCAATTTCTCCCATAGAGCGCTTTGAATGGTGACATCTTCAAGCTGGCCTGATTACTGTTGTTGTAGGAGAATTCTGCATACGGTAGCCTCTTGTCCCAACCTGACTGATCTTGCAAAGCATAAGCTCTCAACATATCCTCAAGAATCTAGTTGGTTCTCTCAGTCTGGCCATCTGTCTGCGGGTGATAAGCTGAACTGAATTTCAAGTGTGTACCCAACGCTTCATGTAGCTGCTACCAAAAGTGCGAAGTAAACTGGGTGCCTCTATCCGATATTATCTTCTTTGGAATACCATGCAAGCACATAATTCGAGACATGTATAACTCTGCCAACACTGCACTACTATAGGTGGTCTTGACTGGTATGAAATGGGTCGCCTTTGTCAAACGGTCCACTACTACCCAGATGGAGTCATAACCAGCTCGAGTGTGGGGCAGACCAACTATAAAGTCCATCCCAATCTCATCCCATTTCCACTGAGGAATCTGTAACGGCTGCAACAAACCTGTGGGCCTCTGATGTTCTGCCTTGATCCTCTGACAACTGTCGCATCTGGCCACATACTCTGCTATCTCTCTCTTCATACAGTACCACCAGAATCTCTTCTTCAAGTCTTGGTACATTTTCTCACTACCAAGGTGTATAGAATACTCTGTCTCATGAGCTTCCTTAAGGATCAGTTCCCGAATCGAGGTGATGTCAGGAACACATAGCCTATCCTTGAACCATACCACTCCTTCTGCATCTTCATGGAAATCTAGACCTTTCCCATCGATGATAAGCTACCGGATCTCGTTGATCTTCTCATCATCCTTCTGACCTTTTCTGATGTCTTGCTCCAGAGTGGGTTCCAACTCAATTGTCACTCCTTGAGTGTTGTTCAGAAATCCGAGACTCAACCTGTCGAATTCCTTTGCTAGCTTAAACGACATCGGGTTAGTGGCCAACATGTTGACTTGACTCTTCCTGCTCAGAGCATCTGCAACCACATTTTCTTTGCCTGGGTGATAATAAATCTCCAGTTCATAGTCTTTGATCAATTCTAGCCATCTTCGCTGCCTCATGTTTAACTCTAACTGAGTGAATATGTACTTGAGGCTCTTGTGGTCCGTGTAGATATCACACTTCTGCCCATAAAGATAATGCCTCCAGGTCTTCAATGCATGAACCGCGGCTGCTAACTCCAGATCATGAGTAGGATAGTTCTTCGCATGAATCTTCAACTGTTGGGATGAGTATGCCACTACTCTCCCTTCCTGCATCAACACACATCCCAGTCCGGTGTACGAAGCATCGCAATGCACTGAGAATGGCTTGTGAACATCTGGCAGAATCAGTACTAGTGCCGTTGTCAACTTCTCCTTCAATGCCTCAAAGGACTTCTGGCATGCTGGGGTCCACTTGAACTCAACCTTCTTTGCCAACAAGGCTATCATTGGTCTGGCAATCTTGGAGAAACCCTCAATGAAACGCTAATAATAACCGGCCATTCCAATGAAACTCTTGATTCCTCGGACATCTTTTGGTGCTTTCCAGTCCAGAATCGCTGCTACTTTCTTTGGATCCATAGCTGGCCCATCTCGGTTTATAATATGACCCAAGAATAGAACTTCGCTGATCCAGAACTCGCACTTGATAAGCTTGGCATACAACTGGCAATCTAGTAGCCTCTGAAGTACTTTCCTCAAATGTTCCTCATGCTCTTGCTCATTCTGGGAATATACAAGAATATCATCAATGAACACCATTACGAACTTGTCGAGGTAGTCCATGAACACACTGTTCATCAGATACATGAAGTAAGCTGGCGCATTCGTTAATCCGAATGACATAACCATGAACTCATATAGTCCATACTTAGTGAGGAATGCTGTCTTTGGTATATCTGTAGGTTAGATTCTGAGCTGATGGTAACCTGACCTCAGATCTATCTTTGAGAACACATTGGCTCCTCTCAACTGATCAAATAGGTCTTCAATTCGAGGCAGAGGGTACTTGTTCTTGACAGTGACTTCATTCAAAGCTCTGTAATCGATGCACATCCTCTTCGTGCCATCCTTCTTCTCCACAAATAAAACTAGGGCTGCCCAAGGTGAGGTACTTGGTCTGATGTAGCCTTTCTCGAACAACTCATCAATTTACTTCTTGAGTTCCACCAACTCTGGTCCGGACACTCGATAAGCTCTCTTAGAAATAGGGGCAGTGCCTGGGATAAGCTTTATGGCAAATTCAACTTTCCTTTCAGGTGGCATGCCTGGTAAATCTTCAGGGAATATATCAGGGAATTCTGACACAATCCTAATTGCCTCAATCGGATTGGACTCCTTGTCATCTACTGATTAATAGTGACAGGCTCCTTCTTTTAGTTCAGGTAAGTACAGCTTGGTTACTATTTCCTTTCTGGATGGGGACACCAACTTAACTGTTCTCTTGTCACAACTGACAATGGCTTGATTTTTGTGTAGCCAATTCATCCCTAGGATGACATCTAACCCTTGAGTTCCCATGACTACTAGGCTAGCGGGGAAGGCTATCCCCCTTATTTCAATCCTTAGATTTGGACAAATCCTATTGGACTGAACTTTCCCCCAACTGAATTAACTCTTAAAGGTGGAATCATTGGTTCTATGGGGATGTTATGTGATTCTACCCAAGATGCAGAAACAAAAGAATGTGTGGCACCAGTATCAAATAGTACTTTTGCTGGGTAGGATTCGACTAGAAGCATACCTACTGCCACGTCCTGAGCATCCTGGATTGCTTCAGCCTCCAGGTGGTTCACCTTTCCATACTGGGCACGAGGTTGCCCATGGTTTTTGCTTCCTTGCTGCATTGCATTCTACCTAACTGGGGCATTGGGAGCTGGCTGCTGCTGAGCTGCTTTCTTTAGGCAATGATTCGCCCAATGGCCTTGTTCCCCATAGTGGAAACATGCACGACTTCCTCCTTGAGCTGGCGCTGTTTGGTTGCTCTGGTTGGTTGCTAGGGCAGGAAAACGGGTTGTCTGGTTGCTCTGACGCTGGTATTGATTTTCTCCTTGCTGGTTATTCTAACGGTACTGCTGCTGCTGAAGAAACTGCCTCTAGTACTGCTGCTGCTGGTTCTGACGCTGATGCTGGTGCTGGTGACCTGGCTTGAATTGCTGAGGTGGGTTGCCTGAGTAGCGAGGACGGCTGCTACTTCCAACCTGAGGTCCACCAATCTTGCGTTTCCTGTCCTCTATTTCTCGACACTTCCTTTCTGTCATGATTGCTCTTTCTATCAAGTGCTGGAAGGTAGGGAAGGTGTGGTTCATCAGCTGGTAATGGAGAGGATCAACCAATGCTCTCAGGAAGCGGTAATGCCTCTTGGCATCCGTGTTAACATCTTCTGGGGCATAACGTGACAGCTACAGAAACTTATCCCTGTACTCACTAATGGACAGGGGACCTTGCTTCAAAGCGAGAAACTCCTCCTTCCTCACTATCATCAGTCCCTCAGGCACATGGTAGCGACGGAAGTTGTCCCTGAACTCTTCCCAAGTGATGGCTTCAAGGTTGGCATGGGTGGCGAGGTAAGACTCCCACCAAGACTGTGCTGCTCCCCTCAGCATTCGGGGACCATACAACACCTTCTCACGATCGTTGTACTGGGCAGTGTGCAACTCACGCTCCACGGTACGCAGCCAATCTTCAGCGTCCATGGGATCAACAAAGTGGGCAAAGACTGGGGGATGACCCCTCATGAATTCTTCCCGCTTGTCTCTGGGCACTTGCGGCATCTAGACTTGCACTGGAGGCTGAGGCGGTGGTGGCTACTGCTGCACCTGCTGCATGGCTGCTAAGGTCTGACCAATTGCCTGGACTGCTTGGGTCTGCATCAAGAACATTTGCTCAATAGCCATCGGTGGTGGTGGTGGCAAATGATGCTGCGGAGCTGCCTCCTCTTGGGGTTCCTGCTGTTCAGGCTGAGCACGCCTCGCACCTCTGCGCCTGTTCTTAGACATCTATATAAATCACACATATCATATCTGACTGTGTAGTCTTTCAGCAAAAGAAAAGATGTATAGAAGATCTCCTTAACACTGAACAAATGACCATCTTCACTGACAGCTTCTCAGATAAAGAGGAAAGGGGAAATAAAGGGATTACCCAACTAAATAACTGACTTTATTAATAACTACACCAAGTTGTAGGGAATACCCACAGCTTGATGACAATCCTTACAATGATCCAACTTCAGTACATGTTCATGATAACAAGCATCCAACAAAAGATAACCAAACTAGCTCTGACTAAGACTGGCTAGACTAAGACACTGAACTAAGCATTATTACAGACTCCGACTCTGTCGATCTAAGGATCCAAATCTATCCGGGTCCTGCAGTCTGGGGTACCATAGTCGAAGTGACCATGGGGCGATGAACGGTAAGGGTGCTGAATCCCGACAGGGGCGGGAGAACCACCATCCAGATAGTGGCGTGCCACGCATTCAGCACACAATTCCACAACCTCCGCCCGAACCTTGCCCAACTCGTCAAGGGCGTGGTCCAACTTTGTGTTGAGCACGGCGACCAAGTTGACCATGCTGTTCAGCCTGGGATTGCCCTCACCAACTGGTGAGACAATCACACCTCCAGCACTACCGGTCGAACGACGAGGATAGTACTTCAGGTCAAGGCCATCAGCTACCCCGCTGAACAACGAGCAATACTGATAAAGTGCCCGTCGTGCTGCATCTTGCATGGCTGCCTCGGCAATATCCCTCTCAGTAATAGAATGGTACTCTGAGAAGGCCTCTGCACCCCGGAGATCATCGTCCGGATGGCGCACCAAGCAAGTAGCCTCCCACTAGTCTGGGTATAGCCCGCGACGATGCTGGTAGACTACACAACGGTACTCGATGGACCATGTGTGTCGGTCGAAGGCCCGACGCAATAGGGTATCGAGAGCGTCGTGGAAGTGACACCCGCGAGCAGCGTCATGAGTGATGGGTCTAGCGATCCATCCCTCCGGCTCTGGCTCCTCCGAGAGCTCCATGCTGTGGCTCGAACTGCCACCCACGTCGTAGTCGTCTCCATCTCCGTCAGGGTCTCCTCCAGCAGCCGAGATGCCCTATGGTTGTGCAGGGGGCATCTCTAGCTGAGGTGCAGGGGAAGGTGGCCTCTCAGACTCCACCTCCTGCTGAGGCGAGGGGGAAGAGTCCTGCTGCTTCTGGTCCTGCTCTTGCTCCTGGCATCGACGCTCCTGCTCCTCATGCAGGCAACGATGCAGCCTCTCCAGGCGGCTGGACTGACCTAGCACCATGCGATGCAGTGGACGCTCCGCCAGGCAAGAAGGCAAAAAGGGGATCACAGACTTACGTGCAGTGCACCTAATACGGGCCATCTACAAAAGACATCGTAAGCACAAGAGTAAGAGTAGAACTATGAGACAAGGAAGTAAACAGAGAGAAAAGTGAGACAAAACTTTTTGAGATAAGTAGATAACATAGAGTTGGTCAAGATGACCAACTTTTGAAAAGACTCTAAGGTCAAGGTAAGAGTAAGGGTCTATAGTCCTTAGGTCGACCATTCTAGTCTAGGTTAGTGGTCCTACAGTCAGCAAGGCTTTGATACCACTTATGTCACACCCGGTTTTGGAAGGTAAACCAAATGCGAACCATGTACGTGCCAGGATCAGAAACTCACGTACACAACAATTACATAATTGGACATCATCATACAATGCTTGAAATAAATAGCGGAAAGGTACTTTATTACATCAAGATGTCCAAGACATCCATAGAGTCTTATACATAACCATTGTTCAACATAATTATCAAAGTGCGGAATTACGAAACGTAGATGCTAAGCCTACATAGGCAGCTGACTGGGGGTTTGCCACTAAGAAAGAACTAGAACTCGTCATAGTCCTGAAACTCCTCGAAATCATCCATGTTGCCAACTTCACCTCCTGAGCATTGAGAACAGTGGGGACAACCTAGGGTGGGGTGGTTTGTAAAGCAAGGGTGAGTACACATCAACGTACTAAGGAAATGTCCCGTTTGGCTAAAGTGGACTAGCTGTATATGTGGAGTTGAGGTTAAGCAATTGCTTTTAGGTTACTCAAGTATTTATTATTATTAGTAGAGCCAACTTTTAGTAATAAACCCAGTTATTACCCAAAAGTACCTCCTCAAAAGAGGAAATACCAGAGATCAGATTTTATAACATCATTATTAACCATCATCATATAAGCATCCAAAGTTCTTCTAATGAAAGAGGATCCCAAGGTTGCTCTTAACCGTGAGCTCGGCTGATATACCAGTTTTTTTTAACACTCTACAGAGGTTGTACACTTTACCCACAAGTCGTGATCCCTTTCCAGCCTGGGTTGTATAGACCCGATCATCACTACCAAGGTGAATGGCCAGGGATACACTACGTAGCCTTTAGAAAGACTCCCCTGGTGCATAGCTGCTCGTTAGGTTTCGCCAATCGTACAAATGTAGTACACCTCCCCAAGGTGGGTGACTAACAAAACCAAATCGAAAGAACCTCTGCACCCCAACCTTGGCAGAGCGAGCACTACGCCCTGGCCCCCATTGACGGCCCTCCGGCAAAGCCAACTACACCCCCAGGTTCATCTAATTAATCAGCTAAGGGCATCCCATTCCACCATCATGGTTGTACAGTTATCCCGGGTGGTCACTCCACGAACAGGTCCTTACAGAGAGGTACTCAGGAAAAAGGCCTGAGCCCCCTAAGGTATCACAAGATCATCCACATAATCAGGATAACAATATCGTATCATAATGTTCACATCATGTTAATTGATTAAGTTAAGGCAGTAGCAACATGCTAACCATGATAACCCCAAAAGGTAAACAAGGATAAAGTGAATAGAAAGCTAGTCAATCCTTAGGTTTAAGTAATATAATGCGGGACAGTGAATCATAGAGTATGTAGGACATAATAGGTCAGAGGACACTTCCCTTCACCAGGTTGCTGCTCAGGGAGGTCTCCAAAACACACTCAGGAACCTCGAACTGCTTGTTGCCTAAATAAAGCGAGCATGCATTCAATACATTTGGAAAGTACAAATGAACAACACACCACACATGTACAAACATTGGATCACCTCTTAAAAGGACACAATACTACATAAGGGATAATGAATTCAAAGTATAACATAAACTATAACATACATTAACTTTATTTGAAAATAGATTACTATTTCCCTAATTGTTACTTACAAGTACATAATCATAGATCAATTTATTTTATGGTGACCTAAAATTTAGAACAGAGGTAAACTCATATAATACACATTATTAATCTCATAAGCTTACACATGTTTAAATCTCTAAGGTTCTCCTTTTATTTATTTTATTAAATAAATAAAAATACATCTACATTAGTTCATATTCAATCCTAAAAATTAGAGTGTGCAGACAGTAAGTGAAACCATTTTATTTAAACAGAGAATAATTCTTTGAACATTTTGCAATTTGAATCACTAAATTTGGAGTTCATATGCAAAAGTTATGAAATAAACAAGTTTGGGAATTCAAAATATGAAATTAGGGCTAATTATGTGAATATTTAAAAGTCCAGGCTAAATATGCAAGATTACGGGGGCCTGCGCGTGAAAACTAGGGACGGTGGGTTAATTTCCAATAAACCGAGGGTCTCTTTAAGAAAACTACCACGCGAAGTGGTATCGGGTGAATCTAACTGTTAGATCTAAAACCAACGGCTGCGATTAGATCTGTGGCCAAGGGCGCGCGCGCGGGCGGGCGAGCACTGACAAGCGGGCCAGGGGCGTCAGCAGCAGAGGGGGAGAGCGTGCTGACCGAGCGGGCCCAGCGCCAGGGGGTTTGGGCGCTGACAGGCGGGCCAGGGCGCCAGTGCACGCGTGCGCGAAGCTGTATCCTGCGGTCTGGATCGTTCGATCTGAATCGGACGGAGAGGACCAGACCAGGGGGGATGAGCGACTGCGGGCGGTGCTGACAGGCGGGCCAGGGCGCCAGGGCACACGTGCGCGAAGCGGTATCCACGGTCCGAGCCGTGCGATCAAGATCAGACGGGGGAAATCAGACCGGGAAGGATGAATGGTCCGGGTCGTGCGATCAAGATCGGACGGGGGAACAGACGGCTGTGGGCGGCGCCGACAGGCAGGCCAGGGCGCCAGGCGCGCGTGCGCGAAGCGGTATCCCATGGTCCGAGCCGTTCGATCTGAATCGGACGAAGGGGATCAGACCAGGGGGAAACAGACGGCTGCGGGCAGCGCCGCTCCTCTACGCGGCGGTGAGGTTGTCAAAGTTGAGACAGGCGCGAGCTAGTGTGGCTCCGGGGTCGCCGGAGTTGGGCAGAGAGGGAGAGGGCACCACGGTGAACTCAATGGCACGGAAGAGGCCATGAATCCACGGGCAGAGAAGGGAGAACGGCGGTGAGAAAGTCTCGGGCGGGCCGGAGTAACTCCGGTAAGCCATTCCGGCCACACGGAGGGGACTTAATGCGTGCTAAGGCTTAGGCTAGATTCAGCACAGTCAAGGGTGACACAGGGACCTACTCCGGGGAACTAGATCGGGCTAAATCGGCCGGCCACCACGCGAGCACGGCGGACCACTGCGGCCGAGCACCGGCGAAGGCGAAATTGGCCGAGCGCAGGGCGCAATAAGAGAAATTGGGCTCGGGGACGGGTGTCTCACCTTGGGGAAGAGCTCGGGGAGGCTTGGAGCAGTCTCCGGTGAGCTGGATGGCCGGGAACGCGGGCACGGGTCTCCGGCGGCAGCTGATGGCATGGGCAGAGCGCGAGAGAGGGCGAAGCTGCGCGTAATGAGGTGAGGGGTGTGCGCGAGGCACTGGCGGGGCTCTATGAAGGGAGCTGGGCACGTGGGCGGGCGTCGTGGCCGAGAAATCCGGTGACGTGCGCGAGTGCGCACGCACCGGTCCACGGCGGGCGCGGAGGGGGCGGAACTGACAGATAGGCCCACCGCGTAGAGAGAGAAGAAAGGGGTGTGCGGGGCAACTCCTCGCGCGACTGGTGGACCAGGCCCACGAGACAGAGAGAGAGAGAGGGAGCGTGCGGGGAAGAAAACTGGCGCCAACAGATCGGCCCCACTAGGTAGTGAGCGAGAGAGGGAGGGCGCGCGGGAGGGAGAACTGCCGCTGATAGGCGGGATCCGCCTGTCAGACGGCGCGGGCGCGCGGCCTGGCTGGACTGACTTGGCTGGTTCGGGCTGCTTTCTCCTTTTCTTTTTCTCTGAATTTTCTAATTCCTTTTCCATTTCTTTTCTCTAAGGTTTTTTTCAAATCCAAATTCAAACTAGGTTTCAAATTCAAATAAATTCAAACTTGTGCAACACTTCAAAGAATATTTTAAACTCAGCATGATACAACATGTCATGACTCATAAGGTTTTGGCAAAAATAAATAATTAACCGCCACTAGTTTAAGCTATTTCTAACAAAAGGAAAAAGAGAGAAAGAATCTAGAGAGAGAAACTAGAGTGAGATAGAGAAGAGTAACTCATGAATTTGGGTGATCATTAGAAAGAAATTTTATACCCCCAAATTCAGGGTGTTATAGTATCCCATCTAGCCTGGGTTGTACGGACCCTTCAACACTGCCGAGGTGAATGGCTAGGGATCCACTATGAGGTTTTCACAAAATACTCTTAAAACAAAGCAACCTACTAAGGTTTCTAAGTCGATGTGGAGGCCCTCTAGGTGTGGTACCTTAGCCAAGAATACGTCCCCATGTTAACATGAGCTGCCACCACTTCCGCTCCCCCTCTTGTCCATATTTCAGGTAAGGTTGCTAGGTACTAGGCCAATTAAGCTAATTACCAAAGCCAGAGCCATGATAGCACTCGTGGTTGCACTGTTATCCTGGGTGGTTACTCCATGTTCCATTTAATATGAAATAATCTTGTTTAACCATCGGGTTATCATCATAATAAAAACTTCATTTTTGAAACAATAATATCATTGAAGAGTGACATTATTGTTATCAAGTTGAGCAGTAGCACAAATTGCTAAACATAGTATTTTTCCAGGGTAATCAAGGAATAAAGTTGGTATTTCTAGGAAATCCTATTTGGGCAATTCTCATTAATTTATGCAAATATCCAAAAAGTAAACTTTATTATATGCATTATTTGGGTATAAATAGAAATGCAGAGAGAAAATCCACTTGCCTTGCTCAAAAGTGTCCTGCGGTTCGTCGTCAAACATATTCGGTTCTTCTACCACACAATCAGCTTCTAATCTAGATTCGTACATTGTACATACAAAAGGAAAACATATGCCAATAAATAAACAGACACCATTAAATAACAATAAAACATGCATTATACAATTCATACTTATAAAAGGAATATTCAAAACAAAACTTGATCTGTAACTATAATGTAAATTTAATCCTAACTTAAGGTTCGTCATTAGAGTCATTAATTTACTTCATCTTTTACGAAAATCTAGGTGACATTTATATAACATGTTATTACTATTTATTTAAAAACGAAGTATAGGCCTAAGGATGTGTTCATGCAAAAGAAATAAAATAGAGAATATTATCTTCAATTTTATGCAAGATTTATATTTCACGAGTGAACTACATTCAATTCGAAAGCAATATGTAATCTGAAAATTTACTTACAAATTATATTAGTTAACTATTTTCAGTAATTTTGAAATACCAAGGCGTATAAAACATGCTACACTCTTATATATTTATAATTTCAATAATAAACTAGTCTATATTCTAAGAGTAACTATACTTTTAGGAGTTACGTTCCTTTTAATTTATTACTTAAAAGCTACACATTATTATAAACATAATTCAAATAAAAATATGAAAATGCTAAAAATTGCTGGAAATCAATAAATTAGAATACGTAGCACACTAATATGATGTTAATAAAACAATAATAAACTTATTTGATTAGACTTTATTGTAAAATAATGCAACAACGATTAACACGTATTTAACTATAGTTTCCAGCGGGTAGCAAAACATGGTCTCATTTAAATGCTTTTGCACTGTAGGAAACGTAGACGCAATTTAACAAGAAACCAGAGGCCTAAACAAAAGTTTAGTTTCTTCTACCTTGCTTTCACTAATCCTGGCACGCAGGGGACAATGTCGAGCGGGGCAGGGACTACAGGCACAACAAGGGAGTTGACGGCGTCGTCAAACGGGTGGCTCCAGTGAGGTCGAGCAGTAGGGTGTCGCGGAGGCAACAGGGGATTGGCTGGGGCAGCTTCGGTGAGCTCTGACGAGCGTAGATGGCAAACGACGGTGCGCTCAAGCAGGCGAAGCTCCAGCGATATAGGGATCCGGCTAGCAGAGTAGCAGCGAGATGGCACAAGGTGCAGTGGCTACGGCCTATGGACGATTGAACGAGAAAGTGCAGAGTCGAGTGAGCTGGGGAGGAAGGAAGCGGGACGTGTCTAGCTTTACAGGCTGACAGAAAGGAGAGTTTAAATCATGTTTAAAGCTCCATGATGGCCACTTGATGCACCGTTTCTGTAATAAAAGCCGTAATCACCATTAACAGGGAATGAATGGCTGGGGACGTAACTGTCATGGCGTATGAGCGGCTCGGCATGGCACGCAGCACAGGCGGGCGAGGAGCATGGCACGACTGCAGGCTGAGGACATTATGTGAGCAACGAATGGGAAGGTTGGCGTGAGCGGAAGAAGACCTAGTGGGTCCCACCCGCCATAGAGCCAAAGAGGGAGGCCCACAAGGCAATAAAGAAATGGAGGTCATGCGAGAATGGGTCTCTGACGTGTGTTTCATTAAAGAAATAGACACATTGATTGATTAAAGAAATGGGAGGGGGTGTGGATGGCTGGGTGTTGAGCGTCGATTTTGTTTTTTAACTCTGAATAATAAACAGATCTATATATTCCAAAAATAAATTTACCAATAATGTTTTCAAATAAAGTATTGAATATTTTTTGACCTACATTTATTATGTAAATTAATTGTATTTCGTAGTAGTGGAATATTATTAATACAATCTTCAACAATCATTTCAAAAAAATCATCTTCCAAAAACGAATAAAAGAAATCAAGCACTTGATTTAAAATTTAAAATTTTATCCTCTACTAAGTTTAGCAACTAGTAATGAATTGTTTTAATTGATGGATTTGAGGTGTTACAACAGGACATGGTTCCTGTATCTTGCTCAACATCTCCCAAGAGCGCATATTTCATTTCACATACATTACACTTCATCAGAGTAAAAGCGGAAAGAGTTACAATAACTTAATTTACATTGATATGTTAAAGTAACAATATAGAGAGACTGTGCTTATTAAAATATAAGGGTCTGAGTGCTTCTGCTTATTACATCACTGGAAGGTAGACACCTTCCATAAGCTCATACTTAATTTTATCCTCCTTCTTGGGGACAACCTTGGTACAGAAGCAGCAAAACTCTATAGGCTCTTCACCTACAACAATATGGATTCGAAAATCCTAAGTACGGAGTGTACTTTCGCAAGTTTTACCCGATTAAAGAAAAAGACTTTCAAGGATATGCTAGCCTTTAGGAGTAAGGTTTAGCAAAACCAATGACTAAATTTGCACAAATCTTACTAAAGTGGGTCCTTACAATTTCTTTTTACTTGTCAAGTTAAGTAGTTCCCTGAATCTAGATTTTTCCTAATCTCGATCAATCACTTGGCCTACACTAGCTGTCTTCTATCAAATCCTGCGTTTACTTGTCAACTATGGTGTAGGCAGTGACCAAGTCTTCATGTCCGAGAAGTAACGACGATTCCAATCGATTAATACCCAGCTAAGGATTTAGAGAGCACCTAGAGGGGGTAAATAGGGGATCCTGCAAAAATCAACTCTAAACAAGACAAACTTGGTTTATGAAGAGTGTTAGTGAAAACTAAAACCAAGTTGTTATGAGTAGAGGTGAAGAGGAGAAGAGAACACTTCACATGATTGTTCCTTGGATATGTGTATTAAACTTAGGAACAACAATGCGAGTGAAATATGAGAACTCTTGGAAGACAACAATCGCAATAAAGAAAATGTACAAGTGACACAGAGATTTCATCCTGTGGTTCGGCCAATGCCTACACCACGTTCTGGTGACCTCCCTCGGTCAAGGGTTGCATTCAACCCCTCTCAAGTGATCTAAAGATCAAACTTGAGTACCACGTTGTTCTTCCTTATATCAAATCCCTTCGTGAGGAATCTCCACAAGTTGGAGTCTCTCATGCCTTACACGAATGATCTCAATCAAAAACAAGAGTAAGAAGGGAGTAGAAACACACACAAGAGTATAGAGCAGCAACACCACGCACACAAGCAAAGGAGAGATAGCAAGAATCAAAACGACAGAGTTTCTCTCAAGAAAACGCTCAATTCTTTCTAGAATGAGTAGAAAGCGTGGTTGCATTGAATCAGAGTTTCCGTGTGCTCTTAGTATACTTGGGTAACTGCTCCATTCGCCTAGGAGGTCCTTTTATAGCCACAAGGGCCAAAGGAGCCGTTTCTTATTTGTTTGGAAGGCCCTAGTTGCCTTCTGTCTGTAGGTGCACCGGACTGTCACGTGCACACCGGATAATGAATAGTGCGCAATTTCCTTCCTTATCAGTCACGCTGACCATTGAGTTATCTGTTGCATCCTTCGACTGTCCGGCACACCGGAAAAGTCCGGTGGTGCATCGGAATGTCCGGTGCTACCACGTGTCCACCGTTGATTCCGCGCCGACTGTTGGCGCTAGTGAGAGCCAATGGCCGCCTGGCTCACCAGACAGTCCGGTGCACAACGGACTGTCCGGTGAATTATAGCCAGCGCGCCTAGCCAATTTCCCAAGAGTGACCTTTTCGGCCAGCTGATAGCCTGGGCACCAGATAGTCTGGTGTGCCTAGGCTGGCCCAAGGCTAATCTTAGCCAAACTTCTTTGCTTGAATTTGTCTTGACTTGGAGAGATTCCTAGCACATAGATGAGCATAGTTAGTAACTAAAACAATTGACTAAGTGCTACATTCATACCTTTGATTCTCCATTTCAATAGGGTTTGCAATGTGCTCATACTCATAGTAAGCATGCTAGATCAAGGTGATGTGTTGGGCACTTAATCCAAGGGCACATTTCCCTTTCAATCTTCCCCTTTTTGGTGATTTATGCAAACCCATCAAAAGCAACTTAAAGAGGTAATAACATAGTCAAATATGAGCCAACATGTGCAAATTGAAATAAGATTAAAACCAATTGCATTATCACAGGATTTGGCATATTTGGATCAATTTTGCCACCACTTGGTTTATTTTCGCAATACAAATTCATTTTCTTACTTCTATGTCAAAACACTTTGTTTTAGCAAATCAAAACATATTTCAAGACTAGTATTGATCAAAAGCCAAAAACTCCCTTGAAAGAAACGGTGACGCCTAAGAGGGGGTGAATTAGGACTTCTAAAAACTTTCTCTAAACTCGACCACAAATAAATCCCTAGAGCAAAACCTATGTAAATAAAAAATCTAGAATGTGCAAATTAGGTTTTGTCTAAGTCTTGCTATCTCTACCGCATTGTCTAAGTTTCAATCCTAAATAATCTAACTATAAAGACAAGATTCAAACTTAAATACTTAATATAAATACGGAAGGTAAAGAGCAAGGTGGAGATGCAAACTCTCGTGGATGATGCCGATATTTTTACCGAGGTATCTGGAACCACGCAATGTTCCGACTAATCCTCGTTGGTGCCCCTAAGCAAAGGGGTAGCCCATGTGAGGGCCAAGCACCTCGGTCGAGTAACTCTGTATAGAGTCGCGGGCCTTCTCCACACGCAATTGGTGCTCCGCTTCTGGCCTCTCTCGAAAGCTCCCCGCCGTCTCCACTAACGAGGTTCCGGCCGAAACGCTGAGGGCCTCATTCCATCCGGTACACTGTGGCGGCTGTGACACAAACACGGTTGTCACGGTCTCGCAAGACTCTCGCCCCACTCGGTACAATTACAACGACTCACACAAGAGTCGAGGGGTTGTGTGGTTTTTCTAAACTCACTCAACTAACTAGGATTCACCTAGAGCAAGCGCATAAGCGTTCTAACAAATCTAAGCACTTCGCAAAGCACCTACACTAATCATAGAGTGATTCTATTAAGCACTTGGGTGTTTGCCACCACTTGGTTTATTTTCGCAATCCAAATTCTTTTTCTTCTTGATCAAATATGGTGCAAGCCACTTCTTGCTTTAACTGCTCATTCTCCATTGCAATCTCGTCCGAACATGTTTCTATAACAACATTATTAATAAGAACTTGATTGCAGGGGTTAGAATCATCAATTAAATCAAAACAAGAAGTAGAAGCATCTTTCATAATAATTTCAGGTATTTCAACCAAAGATACTCCTGGGGTGCTACCAATGTTTTCTAGCTTAGTAGTTAGCGCATTGTTATGTATGCTAAGAATTTCCATTTTTCCTAGCAAGTTTTCAATGGCTTCTTGAGAGCTAGCTAACTTAGCCTTAAGTTTTTCATTCTTTTTAATAAGGCCATCATCAGTAGCTAAGGATGGAGCATTAGACTCTAATTGCTCAATTTTAGTTGATAGCTCACAATTTAAATTTGCAAATGTTTCAAATTTTTCTAGCAAACATTTATAATCATCTTGAGAGCTAATCAACTTATTTTTCAATGTTTCAAGTTGAGCCTTTTGTTTAGTGCATACATCCTCAAAAAATTTGACGGCTTCCACAAGCTCATCTAAGGAGGGCTTTCCCTCACCTTCATCATCAATAGAGGATGGAATACTCATTTTACCTCTTGCCATAAGGCACTTGCGTGATGACTGTGATGAGCATGATGAGGATCGGTGGCTACGCGTCCTAGGAGGTTCATCTTTGCTTGAAGAGTCATCCCAAGTTTTGACACTTGTAAGCGCCTTGCCTTTGCTCCTCCCCTTTGTGGGTTCGGCCATATTTGGTCAGCTGTCCCTGAAGTGGCCCTTCTCCCCGCATGCAAAGCATCCTCTCTTTCTTTGCTTTTTCCTGCCAATGTTAAAGACAAGATCCTCGACCTGCATAGGCACAACCATTAGATTAATCTTGCAGATCATCCACATTACCTTTCCGACACATCAAATAGTTTCTTGGTCCTCAGAGGATGATGTTGATTATCTTCATCATCATCACTTTCTTCTTCCTCCTCTTTTTCACTTGAGAAACTTGGAGTGGGAGCCTTCTTTTTGCCTTTCCTTTCATCACATGCAAAAGCATATGGTCTTGAAGAAGTTGGCTCCTCTTGTCGACCCATTTTCCACGACATCTCAAATGCTTGAATTTTCCCAATCATAATGGTCGGGGTCGTTTGACTCAAGTCCTCCATGTTGTGAAGAATGGTGATGATGCTCCCATATCTTTGTTGTGGTAGTAGGGAGATAATCTTCCTCACAATGTCCGCATCACCTAGCTTATTAATGGCAATAGAATTGAGCTCATTAATGATTAGATTCAAATGAGAATACATATCTCTAACAAGCTCATTGTCTTTCATAGCAAAAGAATTATACTCATTTAAGACTAGGCAATGTTTTTGCTCACGACCATTGGATGTGCCGTCATGGAGATCATGCAATTTTAGCCAAATCTCATTAGCAGTTTTTAATATAAAAACTTGATTAAAATATCCATGCTAAGAGATTCATACAAGCAATTTTTGGCTCTAGCATTTAAATGAATTCCTTTTTCCTCACTCGTGGTGGGTTTCTCGGGATTCTTAGGTGGTTTCATCCATCACGAGTGACTCTCCAAACACCTAGATCAACGTCCTCTAGGTAACAAGCCATTCTAGCACTATAATATGGGAAGTTAGTGCCATTCGAAGTGTGGTGGCCTATGGGTATCCATCCCCTTCCTCTAAAAGTGTTGGCTCGTTTAGCAGTGAAGCTAAAATGTTTCAAATGAGCCAAACCAGGCTTTGATACCAATGGAAAGAAACGGTGACTCCTGAGACGGGGGGTGAATTAGGACTTCTAAAAAAATTCTATAAACTCAACCACAAATAAATCCATAGAGCAAAACATATGTAAATAAATAATCTAGAATGTGCAAACTAGGTTTTCTCTAAGTGTGCTATCTCTACCGCATTGGCTAAGTTTCAATCCTAAATAATCTAACTATAAAGACAAGATTGAAACTTAAATACTTAATATAAATGTGGAAGTTAAAGAGCAAGATAGAGATGCAAACTCTCTTGGATGACGACGGTATTTTTACTGAGTTATCCGGAACCACGCAAGGTTCCTACTAATCCTCGTTGGTGCCCCTACCAAAGGGGTAGCCCATGCGAGGGCCAAGCACCTCGGTCGAGTAACTCCGTAGAGAGTCGTGGGCCTTCTCCATATGCAAGTGGTGCTCTGCTTCTGGCCCCTCTCGGATGCTCCCCATTGTCTCCACTAACGAGCTTTCGGCCGAAACGCCATGGGCCTCGTTCCCTCCAGTACACGGTGGCGGCCGTGACACAAACACGGTTGTCACAGTCTCGCAAGACTCTCGCCCCACTCGGTACAATTACAACGACTCGCACAAGAGTCGAGGGCTTGTGTGGTTTTTCTAAACTCACTCAACTAACTAGGATTCACCTAGAGCAAGCGCATAAACATTCTAACTAACCTAAGCACTTCGCAAAGTACCTACGCTAATCACAAAGTGATTCTATTAAGCACTTGGGTGTTTGAGCACATGGAAACGTCTACAATATGCCTTAGTATGTTGCTTGGGCTCCCACACCTTCAAATGGCTGGTTGAGTGATGTATTTATAGGGCCCCAACTCAATTATAGCCATTGGAGGAAAAGCTGCAGCTCTCTGTGGCACACTGGACAGTCCGGTGGTGGGCACCGGACAGTCCGGTGCCCTGTCCGGTGCGCCACTAGCCGTTGGATCTGGTAGGTGACAGTTGGCGCTGTCAGCCTTTGCACCAGATAGTCTGGTGTCATACTAGGCAGTTCGGGCTCTCCTCCATAGTGGCACTAGGAACTAGCCGTTGGGCTAATATTCCCTGGTGCACCGGACAGTCCGGTGCCCTCGACCGAACAGTCCGCCAGTGACAACACTTTTCTTCGTTTCTTGGACTTTGCTTGACACTTGTTGATCTTCATAATGTCTTCCTTTGAGGTTTTGCTTTCCTCAAGGCCTTAGTCCAAGTCACTTTAGCATCTTGTGAACTATAAACATAAACACTAGCAAACATATTAGTTCACAGGTTATGTTGATCATCGAACACCAAAATCCCTTTTGCCAAATGGCTCGGGGCCATTTTCCTTACATCCCCCTTTTTCCCATAATCAAATTTCTCCCCCATAAGAGTATCATTTTGCAATAAGACGGTGTTGAGCACGCAACATGTACCAAACACAATAGTTTTTGAAATTCACAAGTGGTAGTTGATCCAGTTGCTTTTGGCCTTTAATTTATCCCCCTTTGGCATTAAGCACCAAAATGGAGAAACTAGTGGCCTATAAACCTCATTGCCTCACCAAAAATTACGAACTAAGAGGGCAATGAACACCAAGGGCAACTTGAACATGATACTGTTTTGCAGTGGAAGCCTTGTTTTTATTCAAGTTCACCATTTCCCTTTCCATTCACCTTTGAGACTACATCAAAATTACTTAAGCAAACATGTTAGTCTCAAAGGGACAAGTTGTAATATATCCTCCCCCTAAACATATGCATCATTTCCACAAGGACTTGTGAGGTCTGGGGATGATGTTTACAACTTGAACACCATAAATGCATAATGAAACTTATAATGACATGATCAATAAAAACATATGTGCTTTAGATCAATCCAAGTTCCACAAATCTAAGACATTTAGCTCGCTATGTAGCTTACAAAATCTTTTCTCATATAAAGGCTTGGTAAAGATATCGGCTAGCTGGTGATCGGTGCTAATATGGCAAACATCGATATCTCCCTTTTGCTGGTGATCTCTCAGAAAGTGATACCGGATGTCTATGCTGCCCTATTCATCTTCAGCGCAAGGGCGCTTGATCAGTGAGCTATTATGCACTCTTTAAAGGGTGGCTGCTTCTAGGAAAACCTCCTGGCTGTCTTTGCACCCCCACCTCCTTTATCACTGAGCGGTCATTTAGGGGCCTTAGCTGGTGATCCGGGCTATTTCCCTCTCGACGATGAAGCTTATCCCCCATCGTCTCACTGGCCGACCTTGACCCCTGTTATTTTTGGGTCATATCTAGTATTCAGAGTTTGCCTCGATTTGGTACCGCTTGCACAACCCGCACCAAAACAGTGCTTTACCCCTAGATGTCCAGTCAACTGCTGCGCCTCAACGCATTTCGGGGAGAACCAGCTAGCTCTGGGTTCGAGTGGCATTTCACCCCTGACCACAACTCATCCGCTGGTTCTTCAACATCAGTCGGTTCGGACCTCTGCTTAGTTTCATCCAAGCTTCATCCTGGTCATGGATAGATCACCCAGGTTCGGGTCCATAAGCAATGACAATCGCCCTATGAAGACTCGCTTTCGCTACGGCTCCGGTGGGTTCCATTCCCTTAACCAAGCCACTGCCTATGAGTCACCAGCTCATTCTTCAACAGACACGCGGTCAGAGATCACTTTCCCCTCCCACTGCTTGGGAGCTCAGCACGGTTTCACGTTCTATTTCACTACCCACTGGGGTTATTTTCACCTTTCCCTCACGGTACTACTTCGCTATCGGTCACCCAGGAGTATTTAGCCTTGCAAGGTGGTCCTTTCGCTTTCCAGACTAGAGACCTTGTGCCCTTTCTTCGAGCTTTCACTCATAGATTCGCACTGCTTTTGTTGAAAAAAAGCGGCCAAAGCATAGTGATCCACCGCTTATTCGAGTTAGTATAGGAAAAAGAGCCAGATAAAATTACAATTTTTCGTAAACATGGTTTTTCTATTTAGTCGGTTCGAGCACGCTCATTAAACTAAAGAGTTCATTTCCCTATTTCCTCATTCAATCACCAAAACGAAAGTAGTACTTTTCTTTTGGAACAAAAAGTTTTGAAAGACACTTTCTTCTTTACAACGATAGCTCGCCTTACTGCTCTTAAATCTCTACTAGCCATCTCTTCCCTCCTATTCACTACCATTCCGCGTCTTCGACTTCTATTAGTTTCTTTCTTTCTCACTTTGGCTACAATGGTTACTGCCAGCAATATCAGATCAGAAATGTTATAAGAAATAGCTATATCTATTTTCTTTTTCTACTTCCGCTACAGGTGGGGATAGACTGATTCGGTCGGGTCGATAATCTGACCAACCTCTCAAGCCTCTAAAGATCGATAAATTGTATCTATCTGGATGGAATGCTAGCAAAGCAATAAAGTACCTTGCGGGTGGAAAACAGAGAGGAACCTCCTGCTGCTTCGTTGTCAAGAAAGAAAGCTTAGGTTTGGATTTCTTCTCCTTCACTTGTGATGAAGCACCAATGCTTACGATCTGGTACTAGTCCTTTAATTATCTTCCTCCCAACACGGCAGGTTGGATCTTCTAACCCAATCTCTTCTCAGGTTTTGAGGTTCCTAGCTGTACTAATTAAGGGAGGACTGGCAAGTCACTACACTACTCCAAATGCAAAAGAGATGCTCATCTACGTAAATTCAAGTCAAGCTCAAGTCAAGTAAATGGCCCTCTTCTCCTTCGCTTGTGTGACTATCATGAGAAGAATTCCATTCCAAGAAGTCAAATAACAAGAAAAAGAACGAGGTCAAGATCTGTTGTTACCAGTACCGACGAAATGGAGAAAGTGTCCTCCGGGAAAGGAATCTACTACATTAGTTGGTGTAGCCAAAGAAGAGGATATCCCCTTTTTTGACCTGACCCATTGGTCTTCAGACCAGACCCATACCATAGCTACAAACACTTTTGAGTCAGAGGAGACTGGCCAGTTCGCCTTCTTGAGGCTCTCTGGGCTTATCGGACGTCAATCTGTATAGAGCCACTGGTCAAACACCCTTAATTAATGTGTATGTTCTAGTCTTTCCAATGCCTCTTTCCTTGCCGCCAACGCACGTTAAGTGGAGAGTAAGCAAGCTACCTTGCTTGCATTCGTTAAACGGTAGCTTCCGCGCCCTTCCTGCCTGCAAAAATTTATGTGAATGATCGTGTCTTCGACATCAATTTCAGTCTGATTAGATATGTCATTGAAACAAATCAGTGTGGCTGTGTTCAACAGGATTATCCATGAAGCGGATTGCATTCTCATTATCACATAGGAGTGGGACTTTGCTCAAATTATAGCCAATGTCCCAGAGGGTATGCCTCATCCAAAGTAGTTGCGCGCAACACTGGCCTACGGCAGCATACTCGCCCTCGGTGGTGGATAGGGCAACAAAAGTTTGTTTTATGGAACTCCAAGACACCAGAGACCTTCCCAAAAACAAACAAGTCCCGGATGTGCTCTTCCTATCAACCTTGCACCCGGCATAGTCGGAGTCTGAGTATCCAATCAAGTCAAAGGTAGACCCCTTAGGATACTAGAGCCCGATGTAAGGCGTATGAACTAAATATCTAATAATACACTTCATAGCCACAAGGTGACATTCCTTGGGATCGGATTGAAATCTAGCACATATGCAAACAGAAAGCATAATGTTCGGTCTACTTGCATAAAGATAAAGCAAGCATCCTATCATAGACCAGTATACCTTTTGATCTATGGACTTACCTCCTGCGTTGAGGTCCAAGTGTCCATCAGTTCCCATTACTGTTTTAGCTGGCTTTGCATCCATCATCCCAAACTTCTTAAGTATATCTTGGATGTACTTTGTTTGAGAGAGGAATGTCCCTTCCCTAAGTTGCTTTACTTGAAATCCAAGGAAGTAAGTCAACTCTCTCATCATGGACTTCTCAAATTATGTGTCATCACCCTGCTAAACTCTTCACATGTCTTTTTATTAGTAGAACCAAATATTATGTCATCGACATATATTTGGCATATAAACAAATCACCATTGCAAGTATTAGTGAAAAGAGTAGGATTAGCTTTCTCGACCTTGAAAGCATTAGAAATAAGGAAATCTGTAAGGCATTCATACCATGCTCTTAGGGCTTGCTTAAGTCCATAGAGCGCCTTAGAGAGCTTGTACACATGGTCAGGGTACCTGTCATCCTCGAAGCTAGGTGTTGTTCCACATACACCTCCTCCTTGATTAGCCCATTGAGGAAAGCACTTTTCACGTCCATTTGAAAAAGCTTGGAGGAATGGTGAGCAGCATAAGCTAGTAATATTTGAATAGACTCAAGCCTAGCTACAAGAGCAAAAGTCTCCTCAAAATCAAACCTGCGACTTGAGCATAACCTTTTGCTACAAGTCTTGCTTTGTTTCTTGTCACCACTCCATACTCATCTTGTTTGTTGTGAAATACCCACTTGGTGCCCACAACATTTTGCTTTGGATGTCGCACCATGCTCCATACTTCATTTCACTTGAAGTTGTTGAGCTCCTCTTGCATGGCCAACACCCAGACTGGATCCTACCAGGCTTCTTCTACCCTGAGAGGCTCAATAGAAGAAACAAAAGAGTAGTGTGCACAAAAATTTGGAACATGTGAATGTCACCAAGAATTTAATCCACCGGATGATCCCTTTGTATGTTGGTGCGAACTTGGGTTGGAGGTGCATGTGGTACTTCTCGCTCCTCTCTTCCTTCTTGTTCTTGTGCTCCCCCAAGATCCATGCCATCACCTTGAGGTACCTATTCCTCATCTTGAGTTGGGGGATGCACCATTGTGGAGGAAGAAGGTTGATCTTGCACTTGATGTTCCTGAGGTCGCACATCGCCTATCGTCATAGTCCTCATTATGGCCGTTGGAACTTCATGTTCATCTATGTCATCAAGATCAACTTGCTCTCTTTGAGAGCCATTAGTCTCATCAAATACAACATCACTAGAAACTTCAACTAAACCCAAATATTTGTTGAATACTCTTTATGCCATTGTATTTGTGTCATAACCAAGTAAAAACCCTTCAACGACTTTGGGAGCAAACTTTGAATGCCTACCTTTCTTTACCAAGATATAGCATTTGCTCCCAAATACACGAAAGTAAGAAAAGTTGGGTATGTTACTGGTGAGTAGCTCATATGTCGTCTTCTTGAGGAGGCGATGAAGATAGAGACAGTTTATGGCATGGCAAGCCGTACTTATGGCTTCTGACCAAAACCATTCTAGCATCTTGTATTCTCCTAGCATCATCCTTGCCATATCAATGAGTGTCATGTTCTTCCTCTCCACTACACCATTTTATTGTGGTGTGTAGGGAGCGGTGAACTCATGCTTGATGCCTTCCTCCTCAAGATATTCTTCCACTTGAAGATTCTTGAACTCAGGTCCATTATCGCTCCTTATCTTCTTTACTTTTAGCTCAAACTCCTCTTGAGCCCATCTTAGAAAGCGCTTGAGAGTTTCTTAGGTTCCAGATTTATCATGTAAAAAGAATACCCAAGTGAAGCGGGAATAGTCGTCAACAATTACTAGACCATACTTACTTCCACTGATCCTAAGATAAGCAATGGGCATGAAGAGATCTATGTGAAGAAGCTCCAATGGTCTTGATGTTGTCATCACATTCTTGCTTGGACGTCTTGTTCCCACTTGTTTACCCACTTGGTATGCTACATAAGGTCTATCTTTCTCAAAACAGACATCGGTTAGTCCTAACACATGTTCTCCCTTTAGAAGCTTATGCAGGTTCTTCATCCCAACGTGTGCTAGATGGCGATGCCAAAACCATCCCATGTTGGTTTTAGCAAATAAACATGCATCTAGATCGACATTTTATTTAGTAAAATCTACTAAATAAAGTTTGTCGTCCGATACACCTTTAAATGATAATGAACCATCACTTCTTCTAAAGACAATTACAACAACATTTGTAAATAAACAGTTGTAACCCATGTGACATAACTGACTAAAGGAAAACAAATTATATCCAAGTGATTCTACCAAAAAGACATTAGAAATTGAATGCTCGGTAGTAATCGCTTTTTACCTATCCCTTTTACCTTACCTTGATTCCCATCTCCAAAGATAATCGTGTCATGAGAATCCTTGTTCTTGACGTAGGAATTGAACATGTTCTTCTCCCCTGCCAAGTGGTTTGTGCATCCTCTATCGATGGTCCAGCTTAAGCCCCCGGATGCATAAACCTACAAGTTATTTAGGCTTTGGATTTAGGTACCCAACTTGTGTTGGGTCCTGTCATGTTAGTTACATAAGATTTTGGAACCAAAATGCAACTCTTACCTTTCTTGCATTTTGGTCCCACACTTGTAGCAACAATTTTATCATTCTTAAAATGAATTACATAGGATGCATCAAAAGTACGAAATAAAATGGAAAAACCATGAGATGCATTCCTATCCTTAGGCATATGAGAAACACCATGAGAAGCATGATGCCTATTTCTACTCCTATTAAAATCACTAGATGAAGCAGTCATAGTGCGAGGAGTAAAACTACCATTGCAAGTAACATGATAAGCATTATGAGAAGTACTCTTAACATGAGAATACAAATAAGCATGGTTTCTCTTCTCATGAATCGAATGCACACTATTATCCATAGGTGCCTTCTCCTTCTCCTTTGTGAAGTTAAGGTCCTTTTGGCTCTAGTGTTCTTGGTTCCCTTTTGGAAACCAAGTCCATCCTTAATGGATGGATGTCTACCAATGGTAAAAGCATCCCTAACAAATTTAACCTTATATACTTCATTTTTGCAAGTTTAAGTTAGACATTTAAATGAGCAATTTCATCATTCAATTTTGCAATAGTAGAAGCATGATTACTACAAGCATTAAAATCACGGTCTTTGCATTTTGCACAAATTGAAATATGCTCAATAGAAGAACTTGCAACACTTAAATTTTCTATTCTAGCATTTATGTCGTCATTTAAACTCTTAAGGCTAGTAATAGAGGAATGACAAGAAGATAATTCAAAAGCAAGCATTTCATTCTTCTTTATTTCTGACGCAAGAGATTTTTCTACTTCCACTACTTTATCATGTTCCTCATAAAGTAGATCTTCTATTTTTTCTAGAAATCTATACTTTTCATTAAGAGCATTAATTAATTCATTAATTTTATCAACCTTAGATATGTCTAAGCCCTTAAACAGATTGTTATAGTCTACATCATCATCATCACATTCCTCATCACTAGAAGAAGTGTACTTAGGGGTGTCACAGCTACGTACCTTCTTCTCTTTTGCCATGAGGCAAGTGTGATGCTCATTGGGGAAGAGGGAGGACTTGTTGAAGGTAGAGATAACAAGTCCTTCATCGTCAGAGTCAGATGAGGAGCAATCTGAGTCCCATTCCTTGCCAATATCTGCCTCACCCTTTGTCTTTCTATAGAATTTCTTCTTCTCCTTCTTCCCTTTCTTTTCTTGTACATGGTCATTCTCATTATCAGGATATTGAGCAATAAAATGACTAGCCTTACTGCATTTGAAGCATGAATGATTTCTCCTTGATTTGTTCTTGTTGGGGTAGTCCTTGCGTCCCTTCAATGTAATCTTGCAGCGCTTTATTACAAGCATCATTTCTTCCTCATTAAGTCCGACAGACTCTACTTGTGCCACCTTGTTTGGTAGCGTCTTTGTGCTGGTCATTGCTTTGAGTGCAACGGGCTACGACTCGTAAAGAGGAAGAGGTCCGTTGGCGATGTCGTCGATGTACCTTACTTCTTCCACCACCATGCGCCTACTTATAAATTTGCCACGAATTTCCTCGGGCGACATTTTGGTGTACCTAGGGTTTTCACGAATAAGATTAACAAGATGAGGATCGATTATAGTGAATGACCTTAACATGAGGCGCACTACGTCATGATCTGTCCATCTTGTGCTTGCATAGCTTCTAATCATGTTCACTAGGGTCTTGAGCCTGTTGTAAGTTTCATTTGGCTCCTCTCCCCTTTTCATGGCGAATATCCCCAGTTCGCTTTCCACCAAATCCATTTAAGTGATCATCATGGCATCATTACCCTCATGAGAGATCTTGAGGGTATCCCACATTTGTTTGGCGTTGTCCAAACCACTAACCTTGTTGTACTCATCCCTGCATGGAGATGCTAGAAGAACAATAGTAGCTTGGGCATTTTTATGAATTTTCTGACTAATAAATATGGTATTATCACTACTATCAAAATGCATTCCATTTTCTACTACTTCCCGAATACTAGGATGAAGAGAAAATAAATGACTACGCATCATATGACTCCAAAAAGAGTAACCTTCCCCATCAAAATGAGGAGGCTTGCCAAGAGGTATAGATAGTAAATGAGCATTTGAATTGTAAGGAATTCGAGAATAATCAAAAGAATAATTTTGATTCATCGTCTTTTCTTTGTAGAGGAATCGTCATCATCGTCGTCCTTTGGTGAAAAAGAGGAGGCGTCGTTGTCGTAGTAGATGATCTTCTTGATGCACCTCTTCTTCTTCCCTTCCTTCCTCTGATTGTTTGAGCCTGAGTTGGTGGGCTTATCACCTTTCGTCTCGTCAATGTTGAGGGTCTCCTTCTTGTCGTTGATCACAATCCCCTTGCCCTCAGGATCCATCTCTTCTGGGGTTTAGTCCCTTGATGAGGGGTACAACTTTGATACCAATTGAGAGCACCTAGAGGGGGGAGTGAATAGGAGATCCTGCAAAAATCAACTCTAAACAATACAAACTTGATTTATGAAGAGTGTTAGTGAAAACTAAAACCAAGTTGTTATGAGCAAAGGTGAAGAGGAGAAGAGAACTCTTCACTTGATTGTTCCTTGGATATGTGTATTAAACTTAGGAACAACAATGCAAGTGAAATATGAGAACTCTTGGAAGACAAAAATCACAATAAAGAAAATGCACAAGAGACACGACGATTTTATCCCATGGTTTGGCCAATGCCTACTCCACATTATGGTGGCCTCCCTCGGTCAAGGGTTGCATTCAACCCCTCTCAAGTGATCCAATGATCAAACTTGAGTACCACATTGTTCTTCCTTATATCAAATCCCTTTGTGAGGAATCTCCACAAGTTGGAGTCTCTCACACCTTACACGAATGATCTCAATCAAAGCACAAGAGTAAGGAGGGAGTATAAACACACACAAGAGTACAAGAGCAGCAACACCACACACACAAGCAAAGGAAAGAACACACGAATCAAAACGACAGAGTTTCTCTCAAGAAAACACTCAATTCTCTCTGAATTAGTCAAAAGCATGGTTGCGTTGAATCGGAGTTTTGGTGTGCTCTTAGTATACTTGGGTAACTGCACCATGCGCCTAGGGGGTCCTTTAATAGCCCCAAGGGCCAAAGGAGTTGTTTCTTCTTTGTTTGGAAGGCCCTGGTTGGCTTCTACCCGTGGGTGCAACGGACTGTCCGGTGCACACTGGACAGTGAACATTGCGCGATTTCCTTCCTTATCAACCACACCGACTGTTGAGTTAGCCATTGCATCCTTCGACTGCCCGACACACCGGATAGTCCGACGACACACTAGACAGTCCAGTGCTGCAACGTGTCCACCGTTGATTCTGCACCGACCGTTGGATCTGGCGAGAGCCGTTGGCCGCCTGGCTCACCGTAGAGTCCAGTGCACACCTGATAGTCTGATGAATTAAAGCCAACACGCCTAGCGATTTTCCTAAGAATGGCCTGTCTGGCCAGCTAATAGCATGGGTACCAGATACTGTCCGGTGCACACCGGACAGTCTGTGCGCCTAGGTTGACTCAAGTTTGGCTAATCTTAACCAAACGTCTTTGCTCCAATTTGTCATGACTTGGAGAGTTTCCTAGCACTTAGATGAGAATAGCTAGTAACTAAAACAATTGACTAAGTGCTAGATTCGTAACTTTGATTCTCCATTTCAATAGGATTTGCAATGTGCTCATATTCACAGTAGGCATGCTAGATCAAGGTGATGTATTGGCCACTTAATCACCAAAACACTTCAGAAATGTCCCAAGGGCACATTTGCCTTTTAGATCTCCAACCACACGACATATGTAGAACTTAACCCTTGCATATGTCAACTCGCACCTAGGTTTCTCAAGACTTCAACGAGTTCCTGCTACCTGAGAGTACAACTACTCCACCGTCCAGCCTCTTGCCATGGAGGGTATACGCTATTCTCACCATTTCCCATGCCTAGTGAGGGCGAGCTATTTTGGTATTGGTCCAGCTGAGGCCAAGCTTACCCATGATCAGGCATGTGGCTAGTTAAAAGGTCCTCGATCATCAAGCCTATATCGGTTGATCCTTAAACGACTCAGACGGAAACAATTCAACAAGACTCCCTTCTCGTGCAAGTCACCTGCCCGGTCTCATCTTATAACTTATAACCCAAAACTTGGTACCTGTTAGAGGCACCCTTTTTAGATGTTGAATCCATCACGGTTGTGATGGATTCACCATCATAAGTTTTTCATTGTAAACATTCCCATTCCATTGTGAAGCATCGCCTTTTTAAAACAAAAAAAATTTGTTTACTAAGCAAGGCTAAGCATCATTAAAATTTTTTTTGAATAAATCAGGTACCAAGGACTGATACTCAATTTCTCAAGGAAGGAAATGCATCAGTAGTTTATCACACAACTACTATCACCTAATGCATCCTTCGAAGGTGATAAAACTTTCTAACACAAGGAAAGGGTAAATGCACCGGGGCTTGCCTTGTGTTGCAGGAGTAGTTGTTTCTTCACCACATATGTCAAAGTAGAGATTGTTCTCCATAGGAGGATTCTCTGTCTGAGGGGCAACTTCATATTCTACTATATAGTCCTCTTCATGTTCTACATACAATAATACATATATGGATGTTTATGTTATGCTATGAACATGCAAGTTTGTAAACGGGGAGCCAGAAAACACCCTCTTGAATACAACTTTCCTTCATGGTGCTTAATAACCATGAAAACTACCTAGCTAGGTGTTCTTTAAAACTAGCTTAACTAGTCCCCTTGAGTTGTTAAGTAGCAATCAACTTTAACATTCGTACTTTTACTTTTTAGAATTAAACCTTACTCCTATTTCCTATTAAAAAGGGTTATTTCTTTAGGTTACATTATGTTATGTGGTCAAATAGTGTCCAAACAGGCTCAAACATCATCCAAAGGCTAGCATAAACATATTAAGTTTATCGACAAGTTTTCATGATTTTTGGAATTTCAAATATATCTCTAAAATTCTTATAGTATTTTCATAAGCACTTTTAAATGCTAGATAATTTATTGTTTTCAAATAAAATCTCAAAACTATTTTTATTAAATAGTTTCTAATTTTATGAGTCTAGTAAAATTAGTTTCACTATCTTACCATTTTTCTACAATTTGTACTAGATTTTATAAGTTATCAGCAAAAAGAAAATAACAAAACATGAATTGGACTGGGCTCAAACAATCCGAGCCGGCCCACGAATAGAGGAAAGCGCCCGCGTCCGCGCCCACGCGCATGACTTTGCGTAAAGGCCCTTGGCCATTTAAATAACCAGGTATGAGCCTGCGACCCTATTCCCTGTGTCACTAACATTTACGCTTTACCTCTTCAATTTATATTTCTTCACGAGTTTGGGCCCTGGGAGTGCTCCGGTCGAGCACTTGGCCAGAGTTGAGCGTATTCGTCACCTATAACTCCCTCTTGAGATAACAAGCACACAGACTCCATGGCCGAGAATACCCAAGTATATCCCCTAATCTAATTCGATTGGTCTGGCCTTAATCCGCACATGCCCATGACGATTATGGAGCCAGAGCTCCAGCAGGGTTGTTCCTAACGGTACAGGGCAGTAGCATTCAAATACAAGGCATGTCAAGCACCAGTGACTCACCAGGACTCAAGAACAATGCTTGAAAAGGCCAACGAATGGATGGGGCAATGGGTCGACGTGGAGGGCACTCTCGACAGCGTTCTGTGACGACGACGTGATGTTCTCGGTGCTCCACTACGGTAGCGTTTGATCGGCCAAGTCAGTGAGCAACTGGAGACTATGAGGATGCTAGAACACAAACCAGAGGGGGCTAAACATACCGGCGAGGCTCTAGCCACGGCGAAGCTTCTCATGGCGGCGATGGTGACCAACTCCAGGGAAACCCAAAGCGTACAGGCTGTGGTGGATGAGAGGGGCTGTCTGAGGGTGGGTTGGACGCGTAATAGAGAGGCGGAGCAAGGGGACACTCAATCTAAAGGAGCCGATTGCTTGCTTCGCAAATTTGGGATGAGAGTGCCTACGACAGCGACGAGATATTTTCACTAGGCTCGTTCACCGTGGTGCGCATGTAGCTCAATGATTTGGGTACTTGTTTCACCGTCTGCCACACTCGCTATGACAGGGTGAAGCAAAGCTACGTGTGGCACGTCATGGGCGACCGACGGATTAGGATGGCTATAATTCTGCCATGACGATGGGCAAGTGGGCATTGTGGGTCGACCGACTTCGTGCCCAAGTTCTCCCCTCGCAGATCTTTTCACCTCCGGTAATATCTACTCCAATCCCAGCGCACATCTTCATGGTGAGCTCGAATCATGGAGTGAGATCACTGACGACGATGGGGATGAAGCGGATCTTGTTTAGTTATTGTTCATGCTGAATGCCCCATCTCGGCTTATCTTACAGCCCGACGTTAGGGGCAATTTACTCCCAAATTCATACAACACTAGGTCCAACTCAATATAGGAGATTTACTCACTAATATAAGGTCTACAACTTTGTTACAATGGTCATGGTCCTTAGCTCCTTGGATTAACCACAAAATGGCTCCAAAGTTAGAGGAATGTCACTGACATCCCAGTTTCAGAACATCATATGTCTGGCAACCCTAGTTTGAGGAGGTTTTACTCTATGTTCCATGTAGTTTTAGGGCTAGGTCAATTAACCAAATTGATACTACTATAGTAGCTCTACAACTTTGTTATGTTGACTTACTGTAAAACCCTTATGGATTAAGAGCTACAAGAGTCCAAAGTTTGTTCAATACCACTGTTTTACAGAACATCAATTCTTGAGCACTAGTGAACTTCTGCCATTTTGTCCAAATTGTTCCACAATACATGGAAATCTCCAAATGGGAAAATGTTAGTCTCTCAAAACTCTATCACTTCGGTATATACACTTTTTGCAAAAAGTGGTTAGGATTTGAAATCCTCTACAAGGCGCTATTTAGGGTTTTAGATTCCAAATTAGGGTTTTGAGTGCACCCAAGTACTTTAAGTGCTTAACCTCTCCTATTCCTCACCCCTTAAGGCATAATCTTCACTTAGCAAAACTACTCTCTCCCACCTAGGCCATATGGTCAACAAGCTACTAACTTATGGAGTAACCCATTACCCACTCGGTTCAAACAACCCTACTAAGTATACCCTATAGTCAAACAAGTATCACATCACATGTTCTTTTGAAAGTTTAGCCTAGTGAATGCATTCTAAGTGTATCACAAGCAATGGAATGCCAATGCATATGATGTCATGCCAATGTTTTAGTTCTCGTAACACCAGGGGTGTTACATCTTGGTGTAATGTTACCATATCCAATATTTGCTTGACTGTATGTATTTCTACGAGTAGAGCTGAGATGACGAGGAACTTGAAGCCCAACTTTTGGGTTAGCATCTAGACTACAAGATTATCACAAGTATAAGGCATGTTGTGCCCTTGATCACTTTTCTTTACCTAAATATGTTCCCCATATTCACTATGACATGCTCAGGTTAATTTGATGGGACCTAATAGGTTACCCTAGTTTGGTTTACTCTATACCTTGCTTACCACAAAACTATTGGGTAGCAACTGCTATTGCTCTATGTGGTTTTGGGTGATATGAAACATATTATTCATGATCATGCTTTATCATTGTTATTGGATTATTTATTGTTCATGATAAGACTATGGTGTTAATTGGAACAAGGAGCTTAACTTGAGATAACAGTGCTACCACAAGTGTGGAATGGGATGCCCTTGCCTAAGTAATTAGGAAAGCTAGTGTGAGTTAATCCTTTCACGAAAGGGGCAAGCGGGGTGGAGGAGTGCAGGTGTAGGGAGGTCCTCGGGTTGGACTGTCTTTTTAGCTTTTTGGACGAGGGATTCCAATATCGCCTTGATCCATAGCGGGTTCTCTCCTCTAGTGGAACATTGGAAAGGCCTCGTAGTGCTACCCTGCCTTGTCTCCTCGGATATAATATTAATCCCAAAACTAGGTAGAGCAATAGCAAGTCTACCCAATAGTTCATTTGTTTGCAAGGTGTGGGTGAACAAAACTAGGCTAACATATTATGTCCCATCAAATTAACTTGAGCATGTCATAGTGATTAACAGGAACATTATTGGGTAAAGAAGAGTGATCAAGTGCACAACTTGCCTTATACTTGCGATAACCAGGTGCTTCACCAAGTTGGTCTTTAGATTTCTCGTCACCTCGCTTCTATGCGTAGCGATACACACAATCAAGCAAATAATGGATATGGTAACAATACACCAATACATGGAAACATAATGCGTAAGAATATTATACGTGCCGCTACAAAACCATAGGCTTGAGAACCACTAAATTTGGAGTTATGGTTATAAAGATATGATTTTCTGAAGCTTTAGGAGATTAAACAGTGAAAAATATATATTCTATGTTAATTAATATAAATCATGTGAGAGAAGATTACAAATTCAACTCAAACTAAGTTATAACTTGATTAGAGACCATATTTTAGTCAAATTATATTTATGACAAATTAACTTTGATTGGAGAGATTAATCTACCTAACATAGGTAAAATAAATATCTATTTATAGAAAAAATATGCGACATGGTACAAATAATGTTGTTACCGAGTCAATAATATTGTGAGGCTAACACAACTTGAATGGACTAAAACGTAGTTAAAATGAGTAGATCATGATGTTTACAAGTTTCTACGTGTTTTCATATTTATTTTATACTCTCAAATAGCTTTTAGGGTCTTAAATACAAGGTCCAGGGACCTATTTATGAAATCTAAGGACTTAACTGTGATTTCCAATAAACTGGGCGGTCGGCGGGTTTATTCTAAGAGACCAGGGGGTCTCTTATGCGAAAGGGGCGGCCGAAGGGGTATTGTATCGTGTGAACCGTTTGATCTACCACAACGGCTAGGATTAGATCTGAATCGGCATGATCCATAGACTGTTGGCTCCCGATCCTATGCTTAGGATTAAAAGAAGGGATCCATTCCTGGTCAAGGGATCTAAGATCCACGATGTTGTTTTAATGTGGCGAGGGGGGGGGGTGATGCGACACCGCGCCCCGGGTAATCGATCCCCAAATTCATTCGGTGATACATGTTGCAGGGGCCCCAGCAAATTTGAGTAGTGCACTCTTATCGGAGGGCGAAGCTATAGTGTCGTTGTCCATGATCCCAAGCGGAGCCACATCGTCATAGATGCTTTGACGAGCAATTCGGGGTGTGCTGACCACCGGTCATGCTCGGAAATCCTACACGCGCATTCCAGTGTATGTGGTGAAGCTCTTAGTCCCCCCGCTTGGATCTCAACGATGGCGGCTCGACGATTTCTCCTCTCGCCTTTGTTGTGACCATGGCGACCAAACTCCACTCTGTAATATCCAGATTATAGTAAATAAAGGAGATAGAGTTTTGGACGTACATTATATGTAATTCTTCCCTTCCTTGAGCACATACATGTATATAAAAATATAAATTGACATGAATAAATTCCCTAATAAATGATGATTTAAAAGGAAAAATATATAATATTGCATCATGCTAATATTTCTTTTTGATTGTGCAGTTGAACTCTGTGTGAAACTTACAAAGGAATTTGAATTTGAATAATAAGATTTGAAATGCATTCAAATTGGATTTGAAAAGAAATAGAAATAAGAGAAGAAAACAGAAAAGAAAAAGAAAAAAAAGAGTTGTTCGGCATGGGTCGAATTCGCACGTCGGCCCAGTAACCCCTGCCTAGTTGCTGTACCGCTACCTATGCGCGCCAGCCTAGCTAGCTCATTTCTCCCCCCTAAGGTATCCCGCGCGTGCCCAGACACAGCCATGGGGGGCTCACACGTCAGCAGGTTAGTTCGTCCCCTGCCGACGACCACGAATTGAGTTGGGGATCGTGACAAATAGGATTTTCGGATTTCAGTTGAATTTTTTCCTATCCCACGTATAAAACCTGGTGCAGGCCTTCTCGGCCGACTATCGAAGCTACAGATCTACATTTCATCGCCGCCTAGCACAGAAGAGATCCTTGTTGGTCGTGCCGTGAGTGCCGTGAGGGAGAAATCGAGTCGTAGCCGTCGCGTCCGCACTTCATTGCCGCGGCTCTCGGTGGGTGGCTAGAGGGACTCGCTAGGGTGCGTCTTGTGTAATCGAGACTTCCTCGGGTAGGACTGGTGACCGTAGCGTGGAGAATCGCACGCCGGAGATACTACACCACCGCGCGCCGTGGGATGTTTCTCTGTCGCCACCATATATGGTAAGAATTGCGTCCCCGAGTTCACCAGTTTATCCGCTTCACATAGGGTTTTTCTGAGCTGAGAATAGCGTATTCGAGCTTGGGCAAAAGGGGATCAACGACGTGCTTGCCGTGGGTGAGAACGACACCACGTTCGGTCGCTGCGAGGTTAAAGATGGTGTATTGACCGTCGGATCACATCGAATGGTTTAGATTAGATCAAGTGAGTAGTTTTCGTCAAGTGAATCCGTGTCGTTGAACCGGGGTTGGACCTTAGGAGAGTAGCCAAATCGTAATAGAATTCAGGGTTGTAGATCTTAAACTGTAGGTCTGTGAGCGGTCTGGGATTCATTAAATCTGGATCATCGGATCCTAATCCGATGGCTGTCGATGTGTTCCGCTATGGTGAGGCACAATCTAATCCGGGCCGTAGAATCTGATCGTACGGCTGTGGTCACTCGATACCCCTTTGATCGAGCGCTTTTGCATATGAGTCCCTGGGATACCGTAGAATCAACCCACCATCCACGATTGTTCAGAGATTAGAACACATAGGTCCATAGTTTCACAAAAGGGACCCACTTTCCCAATATTAGTGGTCGAAGTCCAACAGTCTGAATACAACCGAAAAATAGATTAATAAATATAAACATAAATCTAAGGACTTGTAAAATTCATAATTAATCCATTTTAACTCCTTTTTGATATGTTCAAGTTGCATTAAATTCATATTAATATTGTTTATTATCTGGTAACCCTGTATTACTAAGTAACCAATGGTTAAAATCGTGTACCTCATTTGTTTTATAGTAAACACTTAAACCTTCGGGAAATCATAACTTTATAACCATAACTCTGAATTTAGTGGTTCTACAACCTAGGATCTCATTACGATGCGTTGAGTATTATCATGCATTATATTTTGATGTTTGGTGTGATGTTAATTTTTCCTATACCATGTTTGTTTGTATTGTTGCGAGTAGACGAGCAAGCAACCGAGGAGCCCTATACTCAGCATGTGGAAACTACTGAGCAGGAGCTCATTGAATGCAAGTTGTGCCCTTGACCACTTTACTATACCCAATAATGTTCTATATAATCACTTTGGCATTTTTAGGCTTAATTTTGATGGGACCCAATATGTCACCCTAGTATGCTTTACTTATTGTCTTGATCACCACTGAACTTTTGGATAGTTTCTGCTATTGCTATATGTGGTTTTGCGTGTTAAGATAAATTTGATACATGATCATTCCTTATTATTACTAAAACTCTCACTAGTACACAGAAGCTCTATAGTGGCGGTTCTAAACCTATTTACACAGGCGTTTTTCAGTACCGCCAGTGCTAGGGGTCAGTGGAAATCAGCATTTCCACTGGCGGTTATTTTGGAACCGCCAGTGAAAAGTGCATTTTCACTGGCGGTTTTCTTAAGGAACCGCCAGTGAAAAGTGCATTTCCACTGGCGGCTGAATAAAGAAAACCGCCAGTGGAAATGCATTTCCACTGGCGGTTTTATAAAGCAAACCGCCAGTGGAAATGCACTTTTCACTGGCGGTTTTCTTTATTTAGCCGCCAGTGGAAGTTTTCCCGCCTTTTTTCAAAATTTCAAACAATACTGAATTATATATATATATTTATTTACACACACACAAACATATATATATATATATATAGATCTATATTGATATTGAAAGCAACATACATACATTTATATACATCAAAGTATTATGTTTACAACCATATATGCTTCATGCATTCTATACATCATAAGTTTTCACCTAAGCTCTAATAACTATCTCGGCTAAGAGATAATCTACTAATTTCTGTTAGTATTCTGAACTCTGGCAAAGCTAATGTCCCGGAAGCATCGTGATATTTTCCTTCTGCGGGAATGACCTCTTTCAATATGAATGTGCAGAGGTCCTCGACTATGCCATACAATGCAGCTTCGGTCAAGTTCTCCGGGTTTCCTCGTTGAAATTGCTGTAAAGGAATTTTATAAACATCATCTATTTATACTCAATAATAACACATTTGCATCTTTAATGACATAAATACATACTTGACTATTACTAATAATACCTTGTCAGGGTTCGTGATGTATCGTCCGTTCACTCTCATGAACTCGCACGCATAGAATCCACATAGGACCGATCCTTGTGGTTGCTTGTGGCACTACATAACGGGAGATTGGTTATTTAGTTGCAACATTGTGTATGATATGTATTCATAAAATCACATACTTACCGGCCAGTGATGATGGATGTCTAGTGGCACGCGTTGTTTCGACAGGTCGTACTTTCCACCTTTAAACTTATAAAACCTAAAAGCCCTGTGATCTCAAATAGAATCACCATGTTATTCTCAAATTTTAATCGATAAAAGTATGCATGCATAGAAAAGGCTTACAGCTCTAAGGTGCTGAGGAATTCTGCATATGTCGAAGGGTCGAAGTTCAAGGAGTCGAGCACCAGCACCTTTCCAACCTTAGGATAAATGAGGAAGCATATCCAGTGGTCCCTATACGAATCAAATTTGTGATGCATGTGTATTGAAATTATTGATTTTATTTATGCAAAATCACACTTACTTAAAGTTGTACGGGGCTATTATGGCTTCCATGTCTTGAAATTGAAGCATTGCATGTCCTATATAGGTGGCGTATCGAGCTTCAAAATCCTTCTTCATATCCTTTATACGCTTCTCAACTTCTTCGTCCGTCTTTCCCCGTAATTCATCGTTGTCTTTCCCGATTCTAAAAGTGTGGCTTTCCTCGGATATAAGTATTGGGTTGAGATACCCAACCCTTTTACTGGCACTAGCATTGGGCTTGGTACCGTAAAGAATCTCCTGCTGATCATGTTGCATTCTGCAAGTCACACGTGCATGTCAGATATTGAAATTTTATACAGCTCACTAATAATAACACACATATGTGGAAGTATGAGCGACACTTACAATGCAAACATCGTTACAAGTTGCACGTCGAGTCTCTGAAGGTTCATCATTAACCACATGTCCTCGAATGTAACAACGGCCTTTTGGTCCGAACCAATAAAAGCATGGTCTGGTATATGCACACTGATGGTGTCGATGCCAACCGATGATGCCCGCATGTACCAGTCATGCAACCTTTTAACACCAGCCGGGACCTTTCTTAGTTTCTCAAGAGGTAGCAGAGGTCTGCCCGGCACATATTTTTTAGGCACGTTTTTGTAATCTGCCTTAGTTGGCTTCTTTATTTTTGCGGCCATTGCCTCAGCCTTTTTTGCAGACTCCTCGTGCTTGGCCAAATCAACAGTTTGTGACGTGAGGCTCTGTCCAATCCCTTTCAAAAACCGAGCTGTGCCAGCAGTAGTTGCTTTACTCTTCTTTTTCTGATACGGGGACACCAATTTTGGAATAGGAAGTTTAGATTTCTTTGATGGCCTTGGATCATTTGATGGTTGTGGAGAAGGTGGATCCCTTGATGGTGGCGTAGACAGTGGGTCACCAAGAGGATGGGGAGGAGAAGGTGGTGGAGCCCTGAATGGTGATGCTTGTGGCGGAGACGGTGGGTCAGAAAAAGGATGAGGAGCAGCATGTGAAGTTTGAGGAGGTGAGGATGATGGATGTACAATAGGAGCAAAAATTTGAGAAGGCGGAGACGGTTGGGCCTGCGACGCCTGCGACGAATTCGACCAATCAAGCAAATCGACATCCCTTCGAGGCCAAAGGATAAAATTGTTGATAGCTTGTCCAAGTTTCTCGATACCTTCGGGCCCAGGGATGTCTAGCATGTCGTCCTCGGATCCTTGGAGGACCGACGACACTTCTACTTTGCAATAATCATCTGGAATATCATTTCCATGGAACTTACGTCCTGGGATCGCAAGGCCTGTGGCTACTTTCTTTGTACGTTTATTGTTAATACCATATCTTATAACCAGTGTGCACGCCACAGGCCTTGTGATGTCATCAACTGGATAACGGTCCTTATTTCCCGTTGAAGCAACAGAGCTTGGTAATGTCGTACAATCTGTGGAAGCCGGCGGTTGAGCTGCTGGAATTATTTGTATTTGTGGAGTGGTCATCTGTTGAACAGACATCGCACTCGCCAACTGTTGCATCAATTCTGGAGGAGGATTCGATAGCATTTGAGACATCATGGCTTTGAACTCTTTCTTGGCCTCCTCCTTAAAATAATCCGCCATCTCTTCCTTGTATCGATCACGTTTCCTGTACAGACTTTCCCACTGTTGTCCGAATCCTTCCTTCCATCCTTCCTTAGACGAGATTCCTCGTACACGGCCAGGATGCTCAGGGTTACCGAGACCAGCTGTTAGGATGTCTCTTTCCCTTTGTGGCTTAAAAGTTCCTTCGCTCTGCTTAGCTGCCATTGTATATATGTTTTTTGCCGCTTCTTCGACAATGGGATCATCAAAAGATACACCGGTCTCGGTTTCCCTTGGTTTTCTAGCACGGAGCCAATTTGCCGCCCTTTCACCAAGTTGCTCGGACAGCGTCGGCAACCCTGCGGCCTTCTTCTCGGCGTCTTCTTGTCTCCATTTAGGAACCTGACGCTTGTAACCACCTGTGCCTAGGTGGTGGCGGTACTTGTTCTTCTTTGATAGTTCTGAATTTGCCTCACTTAGAGATATGAAATCAGGGCTGCTCCTCTGCTCTAGAAATACTGCCCACTGACCTGCTGAGATTTTATATTTTTTGGTCGGGTCCAGACCTTTCTTTGCAAACTTTGTGTTCATCTCAGACCTCCAGTTTCGGAAATTGATTGCAAGCTGCTTCATCGTGTATTCCTTCACGAGTTCTTCTGAACCCCGAGGCAGAACGAACCTCATTAATAGCTTATTCCATATTTGATTCTTGACATCATCTGGCACATCTCTCCACTGTCGTATTGTTATGTCAAGATTATCTCTAACTAAAAACCCAAGTGCATTCCGGAACTTAGGTAGTGCCTCTTCCGGAGCTAGGGGCTGACCTTTCGGGCTCACGTCTGAGATTTTGTATGTTTGGTCGGGAAACTTGTTCAGCCCCCTGTCACCTCTTTTTCGATCGCTTTGCTTCCTTTTCCTTGACGTCTCGGTTGTTGTCTTGGTCTGTTCCGGTGCGTCTTGGGTCGGCTCCAGTACGTCTTCGTTTCGTGCCACGGCTTCTTCGAGTATCGCACGAAATTCAGACACGACCTCCTATTCATGTAATAAAATGCACAAGAGATCATGCATGTGAAATCAGTAGGGTACACATACGAAGCTAAAGATGCATACTTTTACCTCAGCTTCTTGTGGATCATAAGTAGGGTCACGTTGCAACTCACGGAGAGCGGCCCTATCTATGCTAGTGGTAGGAAAAGGGTCGCTAGGCGTTTCATATCCGGGACTGCTGGATTGTTCTTGAGCAACACTCTTGTCCATGTGCTCGGGCACTAAATCTTGGTCCTTGATCGGAGAACTCATTGAGCTATATATATACAAATACATAAGCAATAATTAAATACATATTAACACATATTAACGTAAGCAATAATTAAATTCATATTAACAAATAGTATAATTAAATACATCCTCAGGCACTAAACCCTTAACCCTAATCTCTTCTTGGGGTCCTTCAGCATTATAACATCACAGCCATGCTGAAGGACCCCAAGAAGAGATTAAGCCCTGTAGGACCCCAAGAAGAGATTAAGCCCTGTGGTCTACCACCTCCCGTTATTTGTGGGCTTCACCGAGGGCGGGAAACATTTGGTGACATCAAACGACCTTCGGGCTGTGGACGTCTGCGAGCTTGTTAAGGGGCCAGACGATGGTGAGCCGGTGTACTCTGTCCGGATGTGTGGTCACAAAATTTAAAGCCGCCCCGGCTTCATCTGTGCGCTTCTCTTCTCTTATGTCGGCTACTAAGATCACTTAGCACCCCACCTAAGAGAAGAGAAGCACACACATGCAGCCGGGGCAGCTTTTAATTTTGTGACCACACATCCGGACATAGTACACCGGCTCAACATCGTTTGGCCTCTTAACAAGCTCGCAGACGTCTTCAGCCCGAAGGTCGTTTGCTATCACCAAATGTTTCCAGCCATCGGTGAAGCCCACAAATAACGGGAGGTGGTAGACTACAGGGCTTAATCTCTTCTTGGGGTCCTTCAGCATTATAACATCACAGCCATGCTGAAGGACCCCAAGAAGAGATTAAGCCCTGTAGGACCCCAAGAAGAGATTAAGCCCTGTGGTCTACCACCTTCCGTTATTTGTGGGCTTCACCGAGGGCGGGAAACATTTGGTGACATCAAACGACCTTCGGGCTGTGGACGTCTGCGAGCTTGTTAAGGGGCCAGACGATGGTGAGCCGGTGTACTCTGTCCGGATGTGTGGTCACAAAATTTAAAGCCGCCCCGGCTTCATCTGTGCGCTTCTCTTCTCTTATGTCGGCTACTAAGATCACTTAGCACCCCACCTAAGAGAAGAGAAGCACACACATGCAGCCGGGGCAGCTTTTAATTTTGTGACCACACATCCGGACATAGTACACCGGCTCAACATCGTTTGGCCTCTTAACAAGCTCGCAGACGTCTTCAGCCCGAAGGTCGTTTGCTATCACCAAATGTTTCCAGCCATCGGTGAAGCCCACAAATAACGGGAGGTGGTAGACTACAGGGCTTAATCTCTTCTTGGGGTCCTTCAGCATTATAACATCACAGCCATGCTGAAGGACCCCAAGAAGAGATTAAGCCCTGTAGGACCCCAAGAAGAGATTAAGCCCTGTGGTCTACCACCTCCCGTTATTTGTGGGCTTCACCGAGGGCGGGAAACATTTGGTGACATCAAACGACCTTCGGGCTGTGGACGTCTGCGAGCTTGTTAAGGGGCCAGACGATGGTGAGCCGGTGTACTCTGTCCGGATGTGTGGTCACAAAATTTAAAGCCGCCCCGGCTTCATCTGTGCGCTTCTCTTCTCTTATGTCGGCTACTAAGATCACTTAGCACCCCACCTAAGAGAAGAGAAGCACACACATGCAGCCGGGGCAGCTTTTAATTTTGTGACCACACATCCGGACATAGTACACCGGCTCAACATCGTCTGGCCTCTTAACAAGCTCGCAGACGTCTTCAGCCCGAAGGTCGTTTGCTATCACCAAATGTTTCCAGCCATCGGTGAAGCCCACAAATAACGGGAGGTGGTAGACTACAGGGTTTAATCTCTTCTTGGGGTCCTACAGAGAATAGGGATGAGGTAGTCAAGATTGTAGGCGCTAGTGCTCAACTACTAGCATCTATAGATATGGACACAAGTCCAAATTTGGTGCTACTCGGCACCATCGATATCACTAGAAAAAAAATACATCAAAGAGATACACTTCCCAATAGTACTCGAAGATAGTTCATTGACTTGACACTCTCCAAGAGGTTCATACAAAATACATGGCTGACAAGGAAGGAAGGTAACAATGGAAGTGCTGGTCAGTGGAAACCCAAGATGACACATCGTTCTGATGTGGGCAGTAGTGGCAGTTCTAACAAAGGCAAGCTCACTTCCAAAGGAACTCCGAGGAGGAAAGGGAGGTGCAGAAATTGTGGCATCTATGGTCACTGGACACAAGACTGTAAGCGTCCAAAGAAGGATGAAAAAGAACATAAACCACCAGAGGCAAATATAGCTGTGGGCGGCACTGAACATGCAGCTCTTTTGTTCGCCCAAGTGGAGCAGGCTTCAGGTGGATCTACACTAACATACATTTGAACACATATGAAGTGTTCATGCAAACTGTCTATAATAACAAAATATAAAGGAACTAATAGCAATTACGATCTGCATATTAATACATTATGATCTACATACACTATTTGCATAGAATTATTTACATTACTCAAGTCTAAAAAACAATTCAGTAATACATTCCTCTCTGCTCTCTTCTTCCCTTCTGCTTTCCCTTCTGCTTTCCCTCCGATTGTTGATGTTTTATTCGAAAGACTCAGACTCATATATAAAGTAAAGTAATCCAATTTGGATTCTTGTGTTTGTTATAAGAAAGAAAAATGGGAAAAAATAAATAGTTTTTTTATTTATTGCAACATGCTCGTCGATTCCTTCTTGGACAGATTGTGTATTAATTTACTATAACTATTGAATACGTTATATACCCGTGTTGCTGCGTTTATCCGAGTGATCCACAAACGACGAAAATCCCTCTTTTGCCTGCCTCTATCTCGATGAGAAGAAACAAAAGCTCTTCTTACTTGTTGAGTAATCACTCGATTAAGTCTTAAATGAGCCCCTCTAAAGTTTGAGGCAAATGAACGCATTTTTGTTCGTCGTCTCCGAGCTATATATCCTCGCGGAACTCTGGTCATTGAATCAAATTAACCTTATGTATAGAATTCAGTATTTGCATAGAATTCAGTAATCTAAAAAACAATTCACTATTTGAGCAGAAGGGAAGAAGAGAGCAGAGGGGATCAGAGGGAAAGCAGAAGGGAAGAAGAGAGCAGAGAGGAAAGGAACTCACCGCGCCTCTCCCTCCTCTCTCTCTCCCTCTCGACGGCGGCGGCGCGTGCGCCCTCCTCTCTCTTCCCTCTCCCTCTCCCTCCTCTCTCTTCCCTCTCCCTCTCCTTCCTCTCTCTTCCTCCCTCTCGGCGGCGGCGCGTGCCCTAGGGTTTACTAAACGCGGCGGCGGCGGCTGCCGGCGCGGTAGACACGGCGGCGGTACGGCAGATTAGGGGAAGAGAAAAAACCTGGAGACGGCGGTGCGGGGGCGGGAATGGCGGCGTGGGGACGGGCGCGGGGACGATCGCCGGCGAAAACCTCGGGGTCGAAATCCAGCAGCCTGACGGCGTCGTCTTGAAGTGAACTGGCGCCAGGGACTTGTAAATTTTTCGGCTCCCGCGCCACCCTTTATATAGGCGCATTTCTACTGGCGGTTGACAATGAAAACCGCCAGTAGAAAACATTTCTACTGGCGGTTGTCATAGAGAACCGCCAGTAGAAATGCCATCCACAGACTGTGGAGGCCATTTCTACTGGCGGTTTTCATAGACAACCGCTAGTAAAAATGTTTTCTACTGGCGGTTGACAATGAAAACCGCCAGTAGAAATGTTTTTAGTATATTATTTTTTATTGTATATTCATACATTAAGTATATAAATTTTTGTAATACATAAATATATATATTTAGTATACATAATATATATTTATATATTACTTCTCTCTCTCTCCCCTCTCTCTCTCCTCTCTCTCCTCTCTCTCCCCTCTCCCTCCTCTCTCTCCCCTGTCCCTCCTCTCTCTTCCCTCTCTCTCCCTCCTCTATCTCTCCTCTCTCTCCTCTCCCTAGCTCCTCTCTCTCTCTCTATCCTCTCTCTCTCTCCTCTCCCTAGCTCCTCTCTCTCCCCTCTCCCTCTCTCTCTCCTCTCTCTCTCTCTATCCTCTCTCTCTCCTCTCTCTCTCCTCTCTCTCTCCTCTCTCTCCTCTCTCTCTCTCCTCTCTCTCTCCTCTTTCCCTCCTCTCTCTTCCCTCTCTCTCCCTCCTCTGTCACTAGAATGCCCGTTCTTGTAGTGTAAACATTGGCAACAATAGCTCTCTCTCCCTCTCCCTCTCCCTCTCCTCTCTAGAAAGTCGTGTAAAATTACATGCTTCGGTTTGTCGCTAACAATAATCAATTACATGACATGTCCTAACAATAATCAATTACATGACAACTATATAATCTAGGGAGCTATTGTTCTGCCTTGTCCATCGTGGCGTACCCAGGGCATCGAATTGCGTGGGATGCTTCGCTCAACGTTCCTTATCTTGGTTGGATGGTCTATGAAAAGAGACATGTCATTGAACTGGTTAAAATCCTCTAAATCAGATACACCATCAACTCCTATAGCTTGTTGTTTTCCAGGAAAAACTACATGCTTCGGTTTGTCGGTGCTTTTCTTCTCATTGTTAGAAATGATCTGTTCAGCATAGAAGACCTGTGCAGCACGATTAGCAAGGATCCATGGGTCATCTTTGTAACCTACCTTACTTAGATCAAGAACTCTGACCCCATAGTTGTCTACCGTGACATGTTTGTCTTCAACCCATTGACATCGGAAAACCGAGATCTGAAATGTACCATAGTCTAGTTCCCATATGTCCTCAATAAATCCAAAATATGTAATAATCTCACCAGTTTCATCATCTATGGCTTCGCATCGAACACCACTGTTTTGTGACATGCTCTTTTTGTCCTTGGACTTGGTACAAAATGTGAATCCACTAATGTCATAGGTTTGCCATGTTGTGACCTGGCGTGATGGTCCAGATGCCAAGCCCTTGATGGTTTGTTCTTCTATTGTTTCTCCACGTGGAATGTCCTTCACCATTAGCCATGTGTTGAACCGCTGCTTATGTTGCTTCATTACCCAATCATCCGTATGCCCAGGATTTTGCTCGCGAAGCTCATTGATGTGTTGTTGGATAAATGGCTCCATTATCGTTAGCTGATGTAGGATGCTCTGATGTGCCTCAAGTATTATATCGTAATCCGGTGGGATGAAAGATTTCCGTCCCATCCTCCCGCTTCCATACAGTCTACCCTCGTGTCGTGACGGAGGCAGACCTATTGCAACCTGGTCTTTTAGGATACTATTGCAGAATGGACCTCCGGACTCAATGGCCTCTTCGGTACAGTACCCCTCTATCATGGATGCCTCGGGACGAGCACGGGTTGATACATAGCCATTCAGTATTGACATGAAACGCTCATACGTCCACATTTCATGCAAGTACATAGGACCCAATGCTTCTATTTGTGGCACCAAGTGCACCACAAGGTGCACCATAATATCAAAGAACGATGGAGGGAAACACATCTCAAACTGTGATATTGTCTCCACTGCGAATTCCTGAAGAGATGCCAACTCATCACGGCCAATTACCTTTTGTGAAATCCTGTTGAAAAAGTAGCACAACCGTGTGATTGCCATCTTTAAAAACAAAGGATTTATAGCCCTGATGGCAATAGGTAGGAATGTAGTCAGCATGACATGGCAATCATGTGAGTTGTAGTTGGTGATTGTCAGGTCTTTCATTGACACAATACTCCGTATGCTAGAGCAGAATCCGGATGGGACTTTCAAATTCTTGAGCCAAACACACATCGCATGTTTCTCATCTACATTGAGATTGTAGCTTGCTGCTGGGAGATGGTACTTCCCATTTTCTTGAAGAACGGGATGTAGTTCCTTTTTTATGCCTAAATCTACCAAGTCCATGCGTGAATTGAGCCCTTCTTTTGTTTTGCCCTTTATGTCTAGCAAGGTGCCCATTATGCTTTCAAACACGTTCTTCTGAACGTGCATACCATCGATCGCATGCCGCACATCTAACTCTTTCCAGTAAGGCAAGTACTCGAAGAAAATAGACTTCTTCTTGAATATAGCCCCCGAAGCTGGTTTGACATCCTTCCTTGTTTTTCCGTCTTTCGTCTTCTTCCCGAAAACAAACTTGATATTCCTGACTATTTCAAAAACTCTATGACCTCTATTATTACCCGATGGAGCAGTAGAATGTAGTTCACCATTATTGTCGAAGTACTTATCCATCTTTCGCATGCGGTACCTGTGTCCTTCCAATAAAAAGCGTCTGTGCCTCATGTAAACTATCTTCCTAGATGCAGCAAGGGATACGTAAGCAGTTCCATCAATGCATACTGTGCAACCAACCTTTCCCTTAAACTGGCCTGATAATGTGAAGAGAGCAGGGTAATCGTTGATCGTAACAAAAAGAATTGCTCTCAGCGTGAATGAACCTTTACGATACTCATCCAACATTTGAACACCCGTTTCCCACAATATTTTCATATCCTCCATTAAGGGCTCCAAAAATACATCCATGTCAACTCCAGGTTGTGTAGGTCCAGAAATAAGGATGGTTAGCAAAATGTACTTCCGTTTCTGCATCAACCATGGAGGAAGGTTGTATATGGTGAGGATCACCGGCCATGTGCTATGCTTGCTGCTCCTCTCAGCAAATGGGTTCATTCCATCAGTACTCAGTGCGAACCTAACATTTCTCGGTTCATCGGCAAAGTCTCGGTGGTTGTCATTGAAATCTTGCCACTGCTTCCCATCGGCTGGATGTCGAAGCTTCCCATCGTTTTTGTGCTCATCAGAAGCATGCCAGCTCATAAGTCTGGCATCCTCAGGATTAGCGAACAAACACCTCAATCGATCGACGACGGGGAGGTACCACATCACCAAAGCAGGAATCTTTTTGAGCGCATAATAGTCTACTTCTTCTTTTTCTTTGCTCGTGGATTTTGAAGTCTTTTTTTGGGCTTTCTTTCGCTTCTTCCCTTTAGACACGGATGCAACACACTCTTCGTCCTCTCGATAGTCTTTATTCGTCTTGTACCTACTTGCACCGCACTTTGGGCAGCTCTCCAAGTCTTTATAATCATCACCTCGATAAAGGATACAGTGATTTCTACACGCGTGGATCTTCTCCACACCCATAGTGAGCGGACTGATTAGTTTCTTTGCATAGTACGTGTTAGCAGGCACATTGTTCTCCTTTGGAAGCATGTCTGCGATAATACTCAAGAACGCATCGAAGCCAGCATCAGACACACCATATTTAGCTTTTAACATCAACAGCTTTAGCACAGACCGGAGCGTCGTGAACTCTTTGGTACAACCCTTAGACTCGTCGTACAAAGGCTCTTCTGCTGCCTTCTTCAGGGACTCCATACCTTTCATTAAGAACATCGATTGATCTGTATGACGACGCAACATTGCCTCTAGCAACTCTGCATCTTCCTCATCCATAACACTTGGCAGAACATGAGGTCTATCATGTTCATTTCCTCCAGCGTAACCATGATCGGTAACATTTTGCACTACATGTTCGCTCTGTGGAAGAGGTTGGTGTGTCTCGTGAACGAACTGAAATCTGTCGTCGATGTTCTCAGGGTTTCCAGTCGTATAAGGCGAAGAGCTACCCTCTCCATGCTTTGTCCAAATTGTGTAATCCTTCATAAATCCTCGGCATACCAGATGAGATATGATTTGTTCTGTGTCATTAAATACAGCAGCATTTTTGCAGTCCATGCATGGACAATATATGTGTTTTGTCTTTGTTCTCCAAGCATGGTTCGTAGCGACATCAATAAACCTATGGACCTCGGATATGTATGATGGATCTAGCCTTGATAAGTTATACATCCAGGATGTCCTCTCCATAACCACCTGTAAAAAAGTAACATAAAACACATGGTGAAACCCTATATCCAAAAATGTGGCTAAAATGTGAAACCCTCTCTCTCTCTCTCTCTCCTCTCTCTCTCTATCCTCTCTCTCCTCTCTCTCACCTCTTTAACACATGCTTCGGTTTGTCGCTAACACATGCTTCGGTTTGCAAGTCGTGTAAAATTACATGCTTCGGTTTGTCGCTAACAAAATGTAGTTAGACTACTTTATCTCTTCCAATAAAAGTAGTTAGACTACTTTATCTCTAACACATGGTGAAACCCTATATCCAAAATGTGGCTAAAATGGAGGAAAAATGAACAAAATTTGGCAAAAGAAACATAAGCCAAACTTTTTTAGCAACTAATAAACAAAAAAATTAATACCCAAACCTATCTTTAACACATGGTGAAAGCCTAGTTTCAAAATGTAGTTAAAATTGAGCAAAAATAAACAATAACTGACAATTGAAACATAATTAAACCAACCTTCCATACAACACATTCACCATTCATAAAGCAACTAAATATGTGTTATGGATAAACTTATTTGATAACTAAACATGAAAAAGGAGAGGGAATAGACAAAAATTAACCATCTTAAGCAACCTCATTTGAGGAAATAGAGAAAATTATCTAGCTATACTCTTCTCTCTCACATGTAAAACCCTAGATCCAAAATGTGGCTAAAATTGAGCAAGAATGAACAAAAATTGACAAAGAAACATAAACCAACCTTTCTTATCCACCTTCTTCGAAGAAATGAAGAGCAAAACCTCCCTCCTTATATTTTTTTGAAATCTGGACCTCCAAAATCGCCTCCAATGGAAGCTGGCTGCGAGCATACAGTTCACTGTCGGGGGAAGAAGAGAGCTATTTATAACAGACAGTTCACTGGCGGTTGGCTTGAAAAACCGCCAGTGGAAACCAATTTCCGCTGGCGGTTATCTTAACACAACCGCCAGTGGAAAGAGGGTATTTCCACTGGCGGTTCGGTTACACCAACCGCCAGTGGAAATATGTTTTCCACTGGCGGTTATGTTACACCAACCGCCAGTGGAAACATCCTATTTCCACTGGCGGTTGTGTTAAGATAACCGCCAGTGGAAATGTGTTTCCACTGGCGGTTCCAAAGCCGGGCCCGCCTCGTTTTTTTTACTGGCGCGCGATAACTGAAACCGCCAGTGATAATTTATGGGTGCCGCAGGCTATGAGCTCTTTTCTACTAGTGTCTAAGGAGAGCTGAATATGAGAGTCCCTAAGAAAAAACACGTGGAGCTAAGGTGACGATAGGCGGAAGGTAAAAGCCGACGACGGCTGGGGCTGATATAGCGATAAATACAAGCTAGAGACACTAAATCCAAACAGATCCAAAAGTCAGCTCGTCGTAGAGGAGTACACACATGGCTAATCCGTTGAGTCTTTCCACGCTGGCAGGCGGTCCGCCCGTCGTCCGATTCGAGTCTTCCACCAAATAGCACCCAACCAACCAGCCAGCCACCCGCGACCGCTGCGTCCTTTCGTTTTCTCTCGCTCAAATGATTTTTGCTTTTTCCGCGCTGTCTTGGCCATCTTTTTTTTTTCGCCGACGCTGATTACGATGTCAGCTCGATTAGTTGGGCTGCGATATCCTGGTCAGCGGGGCTATTTCGATGGTATCTAGGAGGAGTCATGTGCGCGTGAAGGCGCAACAGTGACATCCTTGCGTGATTGCTGTGTCATTAATTAGATCAGTTCTCTTGGATACTTTTATGATGATTAGCATATTATGTGGAATAAAACAAAATTTGAATGAAAACTTACAATTTCATTTCATGATTTTATAGTTGTTTAATTTCATGACATATAATAAATTAATAGTCGTACCAAGAGAGTTTTATCTAGATAAATTTTGTTTCCACTTTTTTCTAAATATCCGTACGTTAGAGTCAACAGGGAGCCATTGGCTTGGATTTAATTTATATTGGCTTCTACTACTTCTTAATATTTTGTCTTTACGTATTGTAGCTGTAACAGTTTGAATAGCTGAATTTAATCCGAAGCGAACAACAGTTACGTGGGGGCAACTAAGACTACAGTTTGTAGCTGTGAACTTGTTGAATGCAGTAGAATTAAACTGGTCTCTATCTGAGGCAGTTGCTATGCTGTGATGCCTGTCACCTCTATGTTGTGCCTGTGCTGATTCTCATGGGTTTAAGCCGACTCGCTTTGTTCTGACTGTAATTAATTAGATCCTTTTTACTAGTTTTGTTTCTACTAGTTTTTGAGAGCTTCAACGTGAAAATAAGTCTTACCCTCTCCCATTCTCTTTGTTTCTAGTAGCTCTTTTACTTTACTTCTTATGCTTCGTTGCAAAAAAAAGAGATCAATTATATGGTACCTTCCATTCCAATTTATTATCCGTTTGACATTTTTACCGGTTGGATCATCTTATTCAAAAAAATTTATAATTAATATTAATTTTTATTGTGATATCATTTAGCATATAATATACTTTAAGTATGGCTTTAAATTTTTTATTTTTTTAAAAAAATGAATAAGACGAGTCGACCAAACTTAGAAAAAAAGTCAAATGTATTATAAATTGGGATAGAGGGGGTACCTATTTTAATATTGTTTAAAATGCACGGTGGTGCAATACAAGTCCAAGCCCGAGGAATCACTACTGGAGAATGGGACTTCGATCCAACAATTTTTGATCCAACAATTTTTGTTACGATTGATATTAGGTAATTTAGTATCGGTTTTATAGAAGAACCAATACCAAAATATTTAGTATCAGTTATACCAAACAACCGGTACTAAAGCTTAGCTCTATAGTACCGGTTGGAAACACCAAGCGGTACTAAAGTTTAACTCTTTAGTACCGGTTGGAAACACCAACCAGTACTAAAGATCTCGCAGCTCGCTCAAAAACTAGAAACAGCTCTAGTATTGTTTTTTAGGAACCGATACTGAAAAGTATTTTCATTTCCTGTCAGCGCAATTGGGATTCTCGTCAAAATTAGATAAGCAAAAGTTCTTTTATAAAACTGATACTATTCAGTATTGGTTCCTAGCTAGGGGGTCTCTCCTATAAATGTAGCCCTCCCTCAGAACTTCCTCATTAGTAAGCACTGAATGTATTGAGTAGGTGTCATTAAGTGTGTCAATGTTTTGAGTAAGCGTGCTAAGTGTCATTGCAGCAGCGATGCCACTGTTGGAACCTGCCCTTCAAGATAGGTAGATCCAACGGAAAATGGGAGCAAGAGTTTGTAATGCTAACACGGGGTGTCAAATGCCACGATAATCTCTCCGTGCTTTGGCACAGTACGGGGGTACTTATAGGTACTCGAGGGGCTGCCTGTCCCTGACAAAGACATTTAGACCCTCGAGTACCTGATTTATCCCCGGAATATTCCCACGAGGGGAGGTTACAGCCAGTCATTACGATATACTTTATTACAGACATGGCCCAACCCACACATGCCCACGCAGGGCCCAGCTTTGTGGGCCGAACTGTACATGGGCCTCTCCCCGTACTGAGGAAGTGGGAGGTCCTGTGGTCCTCGGCGGGGCCTTCGTCTCGTCTCGCCGGAGCAAAGGGGGCCGAACAGGCCTCCGTCTGGTCAGCGCCCTTGGTCTGTCCGGTAGATCCTGCGGATGCAGTCTTCATCCGCGCAGCGCGAGGTAGAAGTCGTCGAGCGAAGGGTGGCGTGTTCGCCTTCGCCCCAACATTTGCCCTCTAAGGGGCCAGTTCGACTAAGTCAGCTGGTACAGAAGATCACCGTGAGATGGTGAAGACGCTGCCCTCGCTCGAAGTGGTCCCGCGGGGGTTTTTGAAATGTGACCGTTGAAGGACGTGTTACTGTTGGACATCGGGTTTCCCGAGGCATCACGTCACGCCTATAAAAAGCCGACCTCGGCCGAGACTGTTGCCTGCTTGCATTTGCGCTGCAGAAACCCTAGCTTTTTACAGTTGCTGAGAAGATGGAGGCCTCCACCCGCGCCGGGGTCGACCGAGCGCACGCGTTGCTCGTGGACGCGTACCGTCAACTCGGCGCGCGAACTGCCCCTTTTGACAAATCCGGCGAAGAGGTGGGCCTCCACTTCCTCGGGTGGCTTCAGGAGGAGCTGGAGTCACTCCCGTCCATCGCGACCGGTCTCATGTCCTACGCCTCGCTCGTTACCTGCGAGGGGGCTGCGAATGCCTTGTCCCGTGAGGGATGTAGGCATTTCAAAGTCTTTGATCGGGTGAACGAGGACTTTGATCGCAGAATCTTCCAGGTCGGAGACAAGGTGCTAAAGCGGTCCGCTGGGGCGCTTTACGACAGGATGTGGGGCGCTCATGGCCACAACACTGTCCGGGAGAGGGCCGACCAAGCATTGGCGCATGTTTTCTTCTTTCTTTTTTTAAGTTTTTGTTGTCTTTGTAGATGCTGAATGATGAAGAAGTCGAGGACTTCGGTGGCCTTGAAAGCTCGCTGACCCGGACGGAGGGCGCGGGGACGGGGGCTGAAGAGCAATCAGTGCCTCAAGCGGGCCCTGGCGAAGACCCTGTAGCGGCGACTGCTCCGGCTAGCAAAGACCCTGCAGCGGCGGCTACTCCTTCGCAGGTGGCGGGGTCGCGTTAGGGTCATTGGGTATAAGGTTTCTTTTTGTGATACTGAAGGTCAGTTGCTGCACAGGTTCCGATATCCGGGTCTACCTAAGCAACCCCCGCTGACGTTGATACTAATTTTTTGGAGGCTGTGAATGTAATGCCCATTAATGGAAATGCATCTGGCTCTGAAATTGAGTCATGGTTATCGGACGGGGATGATTTTGGGAGTCCGTTTTTGTGGTTTGAGGAGTCTTCTGATGAAATTTAGACTATTTTGCTGCGTTGGATTTGGCCGCTGCGGAGTCCTCACCGCAGCCTGAGGTGCGTGAAGAGTCCGCTCCCCCGGTTAGGGCGATAGCCGAAGACCACCGACGATGAAAGGTGGTGTCAAAGCGAAGTGTTGGTGGGATGTCGCGAAGTGGGAGGCGTCGTCGAATGGGTATGGAAGAATCCCGTCTTCGATTAGATCGGGGCAGCCAACATGATTTACTATCCTCGACGTTCGGGACGTGTATTGGGGAGGGGGATTTGCGGAATCTGTTTGAAGGCAAAGAGTTGAAGATGATGTTGTTTAATTTTCGGGAGGTGGGTCTTATTCCGAAGGCTGAGCCGATGTAGCATATTTGCTGGCCTCGCTCTCATGTTGCGATAGTGAGTGAAAACACTGCCCTCCCCCGTTTCGCAATAGAGAGGGAGGGAAACAAAATGTGATTTGTATTATTGTGCAATGTGGCCGATGGGCCCTTTGTTTTGTGTATGTAAACTATGATGACATCGCATGCTGCGCTTGCCGTAAGATTGTCTCGACTTGTGATCGTGTTGGCGTGGCACTTAGGTGGGATGGGGATCTCGCTTCCCGCGGGCGATGTCGAACGCTTCTGGCGCGTACCCGACTACGGCCTTAGGCGGCTTGTGTTCGGTCGTGTCTGATAGGACAGACTTCGCACCCTTAGGGTGATGGCGCACGCTTATTGTGCATGTCCGGCTGCACCGTTAGGCGGCTTTTGCTCGGGCGTGTATTATAGTAAAGACTTCGCACCCTTAGGGTGATGGCGCACACTTATTGTGCATGTCCGGTTGCACCCTTAGACGGCTTTTGCTCGGAAGTGTATTATAGTAAAGACTTTGCACCCTTAGGGTGATGTCGCACACTTATTGTGCATGTCCGGCTACACCCTTAGGTGGCTTTTGCTCGGATGTGTCTTATAGTAAAGACTTCGCACCCTTAGGGTGATATCACGCACTTATTATGCATGTCTGGCTGGACCCTTAGGCGGCTTTTGCTCGGACGTGTCGCACGCGAGGGTAGTCTAGGCTGCCTCTTGCGGTGACTGTTTTGTGCGTTGAATGTCAAAGGCCGTCGATGCTGTCTTTTTCGACACTCATGACCATGATGCTGGCTGGATTTTTTGTGGGGGCTTTTTGGTAGTATATTACATGGCTCTGCCTCGTTAAAAACCTCACCCCCCAGGAGGAAAAGAGTGCGGGCCTGAGTGACATTGTTTGAAGAATTACAAAGGCTCTTGGGCCTTGGATCTTAAATAAAGAATTTGCGGAGGTTATCTATGTTCCATGAATGCTCTAAGTCTTCGCCAGATGATGTTGTTAGCCTATAAGTGTTTGGGGATGCCTTTGTCTTGACTATGTATGGCCCTTCCCACTTCGGCTCTAGCTTGCCTCGGGACTCTGTTCTGATGGTCCTTGTGAGTACTAGGTCCCCTTCGTTGAATTCTCTTGGGACGACATTGTTGTCATGCCATGCCTTAGTCTGAGCTTGATACTTGTTTAGGGCCTGCAAGACGAGGACACGGTCTCCGTCAATAAGATCTTTAGAGGTTGATTCGTTGATGTCAGGGACGGCTAATTGGTTTGTTTGGGGGGATCTGTGCTTTAACTCTTGCGGTGTCATTGCCTCGGATCCGTACATCAGGCGGAAAGGTGTGAACCCGATTGCTCGGCATTCTGTTGTGTTCAGCGCCCATATGACTTTGGGTAATTGGTCTGCCCATTTGACCTTTTTGTCGTCGAGGAGCCTTTTCTTGATAGCGCTGAAGATCTTGCCATTGGCGCGTTCGACGACACCATTGGATTGTGGGTGGTAGACAGAGGCGAACACTGCCTTGGTGCCAATGGAACTGCAGAATTCTCGGAAGTTCTAGTTGTCAAACTGTTTGCCGTTGTCGACTGTTAGCTCGAATGGGACTACGAACCGGCAGACGATGTTTTGCCAGAAGAATTTTTGCACGGTCTTCGCTGTTATTGTGGAGACTGCTCTGCCCTCGATCAATTTGGTAAAATATTCGATGGCGGCGAAGGTGAATTTTAGGTTCCCTTGTGCCGTAGGCAGTGGCCCAACGATGTCCAGCCCCCATCGCTGAAGTGGCTAGGTGTGGGCGATGAGCTTGGTAAATTGCGAAGGGGCGCCTGAGCGAGGAGAAAAATATTGGCATGCTTTGCATGATCTGGTGACTCGGCTGGTCGTGCATATTATTGCGGGCCAATAAAATCCCTGACGAATCACCTTGGCTGCGAGGGCCCTGGGTCCTAAGCGTGACCCGTAGGCTCCGCCGTGGACTTCGCGGAGGATCTCTAGGCCTTCGGTTTCAGTTATGCATTTCAGCATAGGCTGGCTGATACCCTTTTTGTAAAGCTATCCCTCGACTATTACGAAGTCCCTGCTTCTGTGTTTTAGCCTTTTGGCCTCGTTGCGATCGGATGGGTGGTAATGGCCGTGGAGGTATAGTGTTATTGGGGCCCGCCAGTCTTCGGCCATTATGAGGTTGACGATCCGGTGGCCATCGGCGCCTTGCGTTATTTGCAAGCCTTCGGGATTACGGATGGCTAGTGTGCCGATGACATGGTAGAACATGTCAGAGGGCATGGCCTCGCCCTTTGCTGCTGCTTTGGCCAATGCATCGGCCTCTTCGTTTTTGTTTCGCTCAACGTGCTGTAGGGTGAAACCATTGAACTGTTTTTCGAGGCTGTGGATAGCGGTGAGGTATTGCATCAGCATAGACTCTTTTGCTGAGTACTCCTTTTCGATCTGACTGGCAACGATCTTGGAATCTGTTCTGATGGTGCATGTGGTGACGCCGACGGCCCATAGTTTGCCAAGACCTAGGATGACAGCTTCGTATTCTGCTATGTTGTTGGTGCACGTGTCGAACTCTAGAGCAAAGCTATGGCGCGCGGCGTATCTGTATTTGACCCCGACTGGTGATGTGATGATCGCCGCGGTGCCTGCCCCCGCTTGGCACCATGCACCATCATAGTGGATAGTCCAGATTGTTTCTGAGTGCTCTTGCTGCGGCCCCACAAGTCTTGTCCAGTCGACGATGAAGTCTGCCAAGACTTGTGATTTGATTGCTGTTCTGGGCTAAAAAATGATGTTGTACCCGAACAGTTCTGCTGCACATTTTGCAATTCTAGCGGATGCCTCCGGGTTCCTGAACAGTTCTTCTAGACCCTTGTCGGAAGTGACTCGTACTTTGAACGCCTCGAAATAGTGAAGTAGCTTGCGCGAAGCCATGACCACTGCATATGAAATCTTCTCGAGCTCGGTCATGTTGCACTTGGAAGTTGTGAGGACTTCGGAGACATAGTACACCGGGCATTGCTGGTTTTTTTCCATCTTTGTCCTGCTCTTGGACTAATGCTGCGCTGACCGTGCAGTGTGAGGCCGTGATGTAGAGAAGTAGTGGGAGCGAATGGTCAGGACATGTCAGGGTTGCTAAGTCAGATAGGTGTTGTTTGAGCGACTCGAAGGCCGCTGCCTACTTTGGGCCCCAGACAAAGTCTTTCGTGCCACACAACGTTTTGAGGAAGGGCAGGCTTCGTTTGGCGGACTTGGAGATGAATCTGTTTAGGGCCACTAATCTTCCTGTCAGCTGCTGGACATCTTTGGTGTACTGCGGAGGTGCCATGTTCATGATTGCTTGGATCTTAGTTGGGTTGGCTTCAATCCCTCGGTGCGATACCAAGTAGCCAAGTATTTTCCCCTTACGTACCCCGAAGACACACTTATCTGGGTTGAGCCGGAGTCTCGCGTTACGCATGTTGGCGAATGTCTCTGCGAGGTCGGTCAGGTGGTCCTCTTTGCTTTTGCTTGCGACGACAATGTCATCTACATAAGTGAAGATGTTGCAGCCTACTTGGTTTTCAAGGACCTTCTTGGTGAGGCGAGAAAAGGTTGAGCCTGCGTTCTTGGGTCCCTCAGGCATCCGTACGAAACAGTACGTGCCGAAGGGTGTGATGAAGCTTGTACTGGCCTTGTCCTCCTCTTTTATGTAAATCTGGTGGTAGCCCGAGAAGCAATCTAGGAGAGACATGACTTTGCAGCCAGCTGCGCTATCGACAATTTTGTTGATTTGTGGCAGAGGGAAGTTTTCCTTGGGGCACGCCTTATTGAGGCTCGTGAAGTCGATGCACATGCACCATTTGCCGCTCTTCTTCTACACCATGACAACGTTGGCGAGCCATGTCGGATAAGCGATTGGTTCGATGAATCTGGCTTCCAACAGGCAATGCACTTCGGCCTTGGCTGCCTCCGTTTTCTCGTCGGACATTTTCCGCAGTCGCTGTTTTTTTAGGCGCACCGAGGGGTCGATGCCCAGACTATGTTCAATGATGGAGCGGCTTACCCTGACTAGATCGAGGGCAGACCAGGCGAAGACGTCCTTGTTACGGGAGAGATAGGAAAGGAGTTTTTCCTTGTCTCGCGATGTCAGGTCTTCGCTGATTATGACTGTTTGCTTCAGGGTTGCTGAGTCGAGGGGTACTGTCTTCATCCTGTCGTTACTTTGAAGATGGGCGTTGACTTTTTTGTCTTCGACCGGGCGCTTGCTCTCGAAGCCTTTGCGCTCTGCTGTGAGGCAGTATACGTTTCATTGCCTAGGAACGAAGTCTCTTTCGACGTTGCATGTTGTGTGCTGGTCACCGTAGATAGTGATCACGCCCTGTGGGCCTGGGATTTTCATGCAGAGGTAGAGCCCGTGGAGGGCCGCCTCAAATTTGTTGATCGAGCCACACCCCATTATGGCGTTGTATGGGTAGACCATGTCGACAATGTCGAATGTGACCTGCTCACTCCGCGCGTTGGGCGCTACACCAAATGACAGGGGGAGCTCTATCTTGCCGACGGGGAATGTGCCCTTGCCGTCGAACCCGTAGAGGGGATTATCTGCAGGCTTGAGGAGGCTGTGGCTGATTCCCATACAATCAAAGCCGTGTAGAAAAATGATGTCGGCCTGACTACCGTTATCGACCAGCACTTTGTTGTAGATCCTAGCCTGCTACCCTGTAGTTGATCACCATGGCGTCTGCGTGTGGAGCGCTGCGCAAGTCGACATCCCTAGCGTCGAAGGTGAGCGGTACATGGGACCTCTTTGTTTGCACCACTGGGCCAGTGAGAGCGACATGGTTCACACTTTAGTGGTCCTTTTTCTGCCGCTTTGTGTCGAAGTCCACACTAGATCCCCCAGTGATCATGTGGATGACTCCGCGATATGGTGGCTCAGCAAAGTCTTCTTGTTTGGGTGCTTGCAGTGGGGGGTTATGATGTGGATGATTTGGGTGGTGCGAAGGCGGTGGTGGTAGGACCTGTACCTCTTGATGGTGATGGTAAGCATGATTGGGTTGATGCTAGATTTGCTCGTTATGGTATTGTTGCTGATGGTGTAAGTGTGCGCGACGACCCGTTGGTTGTCGGCTGGTTGGGCTCAGGACATTCTGTCCTTGGTGGCCTTAGTCTCTGGACAATCCCTTGTTGGATGCGCACAGTCTTCACCATGAAACAAGCAATAGAATTGTCATGGCTGCTGGGCCCTTCCTCTTGCGCCATTGCCGTGGCCTTGAGAGGGGTATTCCTGACGATGGGTGGGCTCTCCGGCTTGGTGCTGATTAGATATGGTGTGCACCTGTTGCTGGTTGCGATTGTCCATGCCGGAGTCTAACTGCGCCGGCCGGACCCATGTTCTGCCGGACTGCAGAGGGTCCTTGGGCTTCCTCTGAGATTCAACTTTGCGCTGATGGAGCTCCTCAGACCTAACATACTTCTCAAACAGTTGGTAAAGTTCCTGTAGGTGCTTGGGCGGATCCCTGATGCAATGACTGTACAGGACGCCTGCCCGAAGACCGCTGATGGCGTAGTGGATTGCTATGTGATCGTCAACTGATGGCAGTTGCGATTTGAGCATCAGGAATTTTCTGTAGTATTCGCAAAGGGTTTCCTTTTCCTGCTGCTTGCAGAGGGATAACTTGGCTAGTGCATCTGTTTGGGCCGGTATACCAAGAAATTAAGCAGGAACTTGTCGCGAAGTCCTTTCCAGGACTCAATTGAAAGTGGTGGTAACCTGGTATATCAAGTCAAGGCCGGGCCTTCGAGTGCGATGATGAAGGATTTGGCCATAGTGGCATCGTCCCCTCTGGACGATACAACAGCGACATGGTAGCTCATGATGTACTGAGCCAGGTCGGTGCTATCGTTGTATTTAGGGTAGGCGCCGGCCCTAAAATTGGTAGACCAGGGTGATGCTTGGAGCTGCGGAGCCAGCGGCCTTCACTCGTCGAGGTAGTTGATCCCCTAGAAGGAGGCGGCTGGTGGGATGATGTGGCCGCGCTTTGAGTGGAATGGGTCTCCGGCCTATGTGTGTTGCTGGAGAGGCACTGGCGGTGCGAGGGGGCCGTGCTACAGGTTGTATAGGCCTTCGCCTTGCATGAGCGTGATCTTTTGTTCTAGCTCTCGGGCTCTCTGCTCCTCATCTTGTATCATCTGACGCACTTTAGCTTGCATGGTGACTCGTTGGCGCTTGGCTTCAAGTATTTCTTTATGCTTCTACAGGTGGTTGTTTTTGATGCGCAAGGCACGCAGCTTTAGCTGGTCTCTGGCTGAGATGCCTATAACTTCTCCATCTTCTATGGTGTCTTGCCCTCTAGGGAGCGAAGCCTGGTGGTGGTGCTTGTGGTGCCTCCTTGGAACTGCAAGTGCACACAGTGCCATCGGGATGGGATTTGTTGGGGACTTGTTCTCAAATGCTATGAATTAAGAACAAGGCAACACAAAAAAGGTTAATGGTTAATGCCCTTCGTCCTTCGAAGCATTATTTCCCTCAGGATATAATGATCTTCAGACGAAGGTCATGAAGGACGTACCTTCATCATCACATTATATATTAATGAAAGGAGAAGCATATGAGACATGAGAAATAACATAAATGATCATATGACATCATTAATATTTCTTCATTATATCATTATGAATGAACGTGAACAATATTGAATTACATTTATACCTTCGGCTTGACAGAAGGCAAAAGTCCAAGCGTGACGCACGAGCAAATGCAAGTCTGCGTGAACAGTACGGGGGTACTGTTCATCTATTTATAGGCACAGGGCGCATCCTATGTGAAATTACATTTATGTCCTTCATATTTACTACTGAATTAAGAAAAACTCAACGAGGACTGGATGGCCTTTTCCCTTTTAGGTCAGTTCCTTTTTCTGTTGTTAAGCCGAAGCTCCTCCGCCCCTAGCTTCGGAGCAGTGTCATCCTTTGTCTTGATCATGCTTCTTATGTCGTGTATGATTTTGATCTGTGTTCGAAGGTACCTGTCCATATGCTACACTTGGAAAACATTGTTAAATCATGTTTTTGAGGACCATCGGAGGACGAAGGCCCCCAACAGGATTATCCTGGCGTTATCTCTTGCTGTTGACAGCGCCATCTTAGAAGGCCTCCAGGGGGGTGGTGTCCGCGAGGGCTTTTCCTTTATTTTCTACCCGGAGTGCTGCCTTTGCCGCATCGTCGATGGATGCGGTAGCCTACAAGGTTGCTCTCTTGGGGGCCATCGTGGGATGTTTTTCGTCGCACGAACGGTAGGAGCCAAATGTTGGAACATGCCCTTCAAGACAGGTAGATCCAATGGAAAATGGGAGAAAGAGTTTGTAATGCTTACACGGGGTGTCAAAAGCCATGATAATCTCTCTGTGCTTTGGCACAATATAGGGGTATTTATAGGTACTCGAGGGGCTGCCTGTCCCTGACAAAGACATTTAGACCCTCGAGTAGCTGGTTTATCCCTGGAATATCCCCACGAGGGGAGGTTACAGCCAGTCATTACGGTATACTTTCTTAGAGACACGACCCAGCCCACACATGCCCACGCGGGGCCCAGCTTTGTGGGCCGAACTGTACATGGGCCTCTCCCCGTACTGAGGAAGTGGGAGGTCATGTGGTCCTCGGCGGGTCCTTCGTCTCGTCTCGCCGGAGCGAAGGGGGCCGAACAGGCCTCCGTCTAGTCAGCGCCCTTGGTCTGTTCGACAGGTCCTGCAGATGTAGTCTTCGTCCGCGCAACGCAAGGTAGAAGTCATCAAGCAAAGGATGGCGTGTTCGCCTTCGCCCCAACAGCCACGTCCTATGGTCATCTTTTACACACTTCCAAATAATATTCATCCATGTTTTTCTATTTGTTTACTCTCTATTTTTTCTATTTTATATGCTTTTGTAGAGGAACCATTCTCATATTGGTCATGTGAAATAGAGAAGATCTTGAAAAATGTAGTCTTTAGGCAGGAAATAAGAAAATACATTTTCAAACTAACATTTAGTTGAATTTATTTTTTTATTTCTTGCTCGAAGGGCTAGTTTGGTGTAAGGGCATCTTCATCCCTCACTTTTAACTATTCCCCTAGAACCCCTTGGACTGAGACAACCAGGGATGGAGAAACTCAGACATATTTTCACACTTTTTGTGCTAAAAATATGTAATACTCTATGAAGATTTTAAATATTCAATACATGAGCTACATGTACATTTGGATATTTAATAATAACTTCTATTTTTGTATCTATGTTGGGACTGGGAGCAGTGGGTCCAAACACTCAGGAGCGACGTGACAGGTGGCAAATGGGTGGCTCAACAAAACAGTAGGCATGGAGCACACATGTCTTGTTAAGCGTGTCCCATACAGCTACATTGCGGAGGTATTTATAGGGTAACCAGAGGTAGGTGGCCTAAATATGTTTGTGCCCCGGTTACCTGCTACATTCTCTGAATATGATGTGCAACGGGGAAATTACAGAGTTGTATGCGCATAGCCCTAATTACACCAATCTCTCTACCCTTGGAAACCAGTGACACATGCGACCATATGGGAGCGATGTGGGTCTCCTTCCAGACCGTAGTTGTCGTTGTTGCGAACCCGTTCTTGGCGATTGGTGCGAAGTCACTTGGCCTTCGTTGGGAGGAGGCGTTCCCACAGCCCTCGCTGAGAGGGGCCTTCACTTCCTTGCTCAGCCCTCCATAGGATGCGGACCCTTGCCTTCAACCCCCATGTTGCCCTTCATTCTTTCTCTAACAGAGGGGCATCGTCGATGCCTTTGGCTCATCGTTGCTTCTGCGTTTGGCCCCCACGTTAGCCTTCACTCTTTCATCGACGGAGGAGACCTCGTCGATGCCTTCACCTAAGTCTGGTCCTACATTTGGTCAAGGCTATTTGTGGTCGAGGCGAGTTTACAAAGTCATCGATCGAGGTCTGGTTCGGCCTCCGTTCCAACAATAGCCCCCGAGGGAGTGGTTCATCCTGATGAGCTGACCTCGAAGTCTTTATTGAAGGGGATGGACCCGAACGCTGCCCTCGATCATCAGGGTGAACCACCTCAAGGATAGGGCACTGATATGACCGCTTGAAGTAGCGTGCTTTTTGGCTATAAAAATTGGTTCTGCGGTGTCGGCGTCGGTCTGCTGCTGCGTCAATTACCCAACCAACATACTCTCTCTCCACCATTTGTGATCGCTGTGTTTTCCTTCCTTCTGTCACTCGCGACCGTACCACTGGTTCGCTCGATTTGACGCATTTGAAGACGATTATCACTTCCCTAGCTACACCACCATGCCCCCTTTTGAGTGGTGGTAGCACGGTGGCATCATCGTGCCATCATCAAGCCACAAAATCGCCACAACACAGTTGTTGTGTTAGAGGATGCTTTAGTTTCTACGAGGGTGGGCCGCTCTGGTAGGCCAGGATGAGAGAAAAATGAGATGGGCCGGTTAAAGACTACAAAGTGATGGGTCACGGAGATGGAGTCGCTTGCTTACTTCCGGGTTGGTATTGGTCAGGCCACAAGTGGGAAGACTACACCGATGCCAATAGACGAGATGGTAGTCTTTGAAAGTTTTTTGGTGCCAGGCTTCGGTTGCCCTACCATGATTTTTTGCTGAGGGTACTAGAGAAGTTTAGGGTTCAACTCCACCAGCTGACTCTGAATGCCATGGTTGCTCTAAGCAAGTTTGAAAGTTCCCTTTGTGGGAAACATAGATCTAGATGTCGCCTAGAGGGGGCGAATAATAGGAAAATTTTTTTACACTAAACTAAAAATTTTCTTACTCTACTTGAAGTGTTGATTGCAGCGGAGTCCAATCAAGTAGAGTCAGTTGCAGCAGAATGAAGTTCTTTATCTCACAAAGGTTCTACACTTGAAGAACAGCTTATACAAAAGATAAGAGTAGAAGTGCAACCACAAATAAACAAGAGACAAAGAACAAAACAAAGACAAGAGACATAAAAAATTTATCCTGTGGTTCGGCCAAGCCTGAAATGCTTGCCTACATCCATGTTGGAGTTAGCCAACCTGGCTTGGAGTCTATTTCAACTTCTTCCTCCATTTGCTCCGGTTTATTAGCTAGGTGATAAATAGAGTCTTCCCTTACCTTCATTCAATGTTGAAGTACAGCTGAACCACGACTATCACAAGTTCATAGCTCGATGATAGAAGAGCACAACACAAAAGAATCCTCAAGTCCTTGCTCACTAGCTTTTTATCACAACATCACTATGCCTCTTGCTTTTGGCTAACACACATGCCAAAAATGCTAGATCTAGAGAGAATTACACAAGAGAGGGATTAAGAATGATTATGCAATGTTACTATGCTTGCTTGTTGCCTTGGTGTTTTTTGGTTGAGGACGTGGGAGGGCCTATTTATAGTCCCAAGACCTCCCATAGCCGTTGCAAATAAATCTGGAAATTGTTCCGTCCGTGGGTGCACTGGACCAGTTCGGTGCACACCGGACCTCCAATGGTCACCTGCTTACTCAAGATTTTTATTGGTTGTTCCTTCTCTGGATTGGCTAGCCATTGGACCAAGGTAGTCTGGTGCATCAGACCAAGTCTTGTACAGGGTCCGGTGCACATTGGACTGACTCCTGTAGGGAGTCCGGTGCACAGGACTGAGTACTATAGGTGGTCTGGTGATTTTTTAGCCAAAATCTCGAGACTAGCCATTTCACTTTTGGTGGTCTAGCGCACACAGGACCGAGTACTATAGAAGGTCCGGTGCACCCAGACTATTGATTCTAAGTCCTTTTATTAGTTCTTCCAATCAACTTGGATTTTCTTGGGCACCTTCCTATGACTTAGATAAATATACTTAGAGTGTAATCCAATAGACTAAGTCATAGGAACTCACCTCTTTCTACCTTTCTGATGAGTACCTAGGAATGAGGTACCAAAGTAAGCCCATAACTCATGGCAGCTCGTATGGACTGACCTAGTCCCATCGAGTAGTTCAGCGAGGCATACCAGTCGACCAAGTCTCGACGAGCAACTCTGCAAGGCGGACCGACCAACCAATTGTGACAGAACCGCCCGAATTATTCCAGCTCAGGGGCCGTAACACACTTAAATCGGAATAACCCGTCAGTCCCTTAGATCTAGTCTGATAAAGCCACTTAACCAGGATCAAATACCACATACTCACTCGAAGGTGAGTCATAGAAGAAATACAATAAAACAGGAAAAACCTCAAATTAAAGTACTGGAGTTATTACATAAATCGGAGTTTCTCAAGTAAACTGAAATAGTTCATAAGATAAAATGCAGCGGATAATCGGTGTCGTCGGTATCGAGGAATTGGGCAAGGCCTAGCCCACTACTCCTCCTGCTCCTCTCCTGTCGGAGCAGCATCCCACTCGACCGTCCAACCTGGTGGCAGGGTGGTAGGCCAAGTCACACCATCAACCATATCCTGAAGCGTACCTGCAAAAATTATGCCACAAGCAAGGCTGAGTATGCTAATACTCAGCTAGACTTACCCGGTGTGAGGAGTCTACTCCTCTACCTCTAGACCATGCAGCTGTTTGGCTGAGGGGTTTGGTTTGCCAAAAGCACTAGCTGTATTCTAAAATCAAATTTTAGCTTTTCAGATTCTAGCATCATTATCTTAACTAAGTTTGCTCCTTCTAAGCATACATGGTAGCAAGCTTTTAGTACATACAACAAGTTATCTCATGCAACCTCATTTCACTTCTTACTCAATGTAGTACAAGGGGTCAAGTAGTCTCATTAGCTACGAGAAGCAGACGATTCGAATCGAGTTTTAACCTTGCAAGGTAAACCTAAACACATGACATGTCAGGGCACTCTGTCCCCACACATATCAACCGTCCCCATCGATTTCCCGTTCGCGGCTAGGCCTCACCACCTTGGCATACAATGCTCCACTAACCCCGGCCGCCGCCATGCAGTGGCCGCACTTGTACCCACAATAGCTAGCTGTCACACCCGGTTTTTAGAAGGTAAACCGAATGCGAACCATGTACGTGCCAGGATCAGTTATTCACGTACACAGCAGTTACATAACATGGACATCATCACACAGTGCTCAAATAGTATTAAAAGGGGAAATAATAGTCGATTACATCATACGTCTGAGACGTCCATATAGTTCTTACAATAAATCAAAGTGCGGAAAAGAAACGTAGATAACGCGGCCTTCACAGGCAGCCGACTGGGGGTTGCCGCTAACCCATGCCTAGAACTCGTCGTAGTCTTGGAACTCCTGGAAGTCTCCTTCCACAGCTTCATCTTCTCCTGAGCAGTGGTTGCAATGCTGACAACCTGGGGGGGGGGGGTTTGGTGTGTAGAGCAAGAGTGAGTACACATCAACATACTCAGCAAGTATCCTGTTTGGCTGTAGTGGACTAGCTTTATGTGGGGATAAGTCAAGCAGTTGCTTTTAGTTGGTCAGGTTATTACTTACTAGTAGAAAGCCAGGTTTTAACATTAACCCAAGTTATTAGCCCAATGTATCCTTTCCAAACGGAAAGAATACCACTTACCAGCACCATAATCATAACCAGAATCATCAATCTCATTGCCACCTGTACCAAAATATCTCTGATCAAGTATCACTAATCTCTGGAGCTCCCTTGGCCGCTCATAACCGCGAGCACGGCTGATATATCAGTTTCATAACACTCTGCAGAGGTTGTGCACTTTACCCATAAGCCGTGATTCCCTCTCTAGCTCGGGCTTGCAAGACCCTTATTCACTCCCAAGGTGAATGGCTAGGGATTCACTACGAACCTTTTACAAAGATTCCCCGGGGCTGTAGCCACCCGTTAGGTTTCCTAAATGTACCGCACTCCTCCCCAAGGGACAAATCAACCTTGGCAGAGCGAGCCGCATACACCGAGCCCCATTGACGGCACGACGGCTAAGTGATCTACACCCCGGTTCCTCTAATTATTCAGCTAAGGGTGTCCCATTCCACCCTCATGGTTGCACTGTTTTCCCGGGCGGTCATCCATTGAACAGGTCCTTACGGAGAGGCACTCGAGAAACCGCTCGAGTCCCCTTAAAGGTCACAAATATAATCATAAATAAGAAGGGAAAACAGCGTATCATAGATAATCACATCATGTTCATTGATTAGAGTTGAGCAATAGCATCAGACTAAGCAGTAATAATCCGACCCAAATAGGTAAACAAGGACATGGATAACAAAAGCTAGTCAATCCTTAAGTATAAATGTGTAATGCGGGAGGTGAATTAAAGAATGAATAGGACAGCAATAGGTCAAAGGACACTTGCCTCCACCAACCGACTGCTGCTCAGGGGCTTCTCCTGCGGGTTCCTCGGGCTCTTCGACCGGATCGTTCTCTATGCGATTGCAAACATACATACATCCATCCATTCAAATTGGGAAACAAACAGTACACCATACAAGGGAACAAATAAAGTAAATATGCATCAAGTATGACATTCGATATCGCATTCATTATGATTAGAAAGAAACGGGAAAGGGTCTCGCGGGGGGGGGGGGGGTTAAAGCTTATGCACTAATGATTAGTTACAATTAGTTCTAACAAAAGAATTTAGTTATATGCACTAATGGAAACCTAGTCATTTTTAGTTGATCAACATTGAACTGGATAAACAATTGATTATATATGAAATAACTAGCGTAACGGAATTCTAAATTAACTTTCATATTTCAATAACATGAACAATGATTAGCCTGCCTAAAATAAAATAAATAACAATGATAACAGGAAGTAAAATAAAATAAAATAAATAAAAAAATAAATAATAAAAAAAGGGAGGGGGCGGTTGAACCGGCCAGGGGGCGGTTGAACCGGCCAGGGGGCGGTTGAACCGGCCTGGGGCAGGGGCGGCTGGGCTGGGCGCGGGCGCGCAGGGGGCGGCCGAGCTGGGCGGCTGGGCCGGCCGAGCAGGGGCGCGCAGGGGGCGGCGGCGGCCGAACCGGCGGGGCGCGGGCGCGGGGCGGCGGCGGCCGAGCCGACCAAGGGCAGGGCGGCTGGGCTGGGGCGGCTGAGCCGGCCGAGGCGGGGGCGCGCAAGGGGGCGGCCGCGGCCGAGCCGGCCGGGAGGGGGCGGCCGAGCTTGGCAGGGGCGGCTGGGCCGGGGAGGGGGGAAGAGGAGGGGAGAGGGGAGGGGAGAGCTCACCGGGGGACGGGGACGGGCGAGCGACGGCGGTGGCGGTTGGGCCGGCGGCAGGGGGCGGCCGAGCTAGGGCCAGGGGGCGGCGGCGGCTAGGGGGAATGGGGGGAGGGGGAGGGAGAGAGAGAGGGGTTGGGGGGAAAAGGAGGGGGCGGCTGGGCCACTTGGGCCCAAAGGGGGGCGCGCGGGGGGGGCGGCTGGGCCGGCCAGGAGCAGCCCACGGTGCGGGAGAGAGAAAAGGGAGGAGAGAGAGAAAGAAAAAGAAAAAGAAAGAAAAGGTTTCTCTCATTTTCGAAATCCGATCTTCCTAGATGAATGCATTTGCACTTTCAAGCAATCAAAGAATGCATAGTTCGGCATGGTGCATCAAACAACATAAAGCAATTTAGGGTTTTTCTTTACACGGAAATTCCAAACCGAATCCCGCTAACTTTGGAAAAGGTCAAGGTTTAGCGAGAGAACGAGAAAAGAAAAGAGTAACGCCTGAATTTGGTGAGAGAAAAGAAGAAAAAATTCTACCCCCCAAATTCAGGGCGTTACAAACCTATCCCCCTTAAAAGAATCTCGCCCTCGAGATTCAGGGCTGGCTAGCAAAGAGCTCTGGGTACTTAGCCATCAGATCATCTTCACGCTCCCAGGTTGCTTCTTCCTCAGAGTGGTGATTCCATCTGACTTTGCACATTCTGATGGTCTTCCTTCGGGTGACTCTGTCTGCAACCTCAAGGATTTGCGCTGGCTTCTCTGTGTAGGTCAAGTCCTCCTGGACTTCGAGACCTTCCACTGGCAACTGCTCTTCTGGCACACGCAAGCACTTCTTCAACTGAGGCACATGAAAGACATCATGCACAGCTGACAAATTCTCTGGCAGACTGAGCTGATAGGCCACTTCTCCACGCTTTGAGAGGATCTGGTACGGACCAATGTAGCGGGGTGCTAGCTTGCCTTTGATTCCGAACCTTCTGACTCCCCTGATCGGTGACACTTTCAGATAGACAAAGTCTCCGACTTCGAAACTCAGCTCTCTTCTTCTTGTGTCCGCATAGCTTCGCTGCCTTGATTGCGCTATCTTCAGATTCTCTCGGACCATCTTGATGTTCTCTTCGGCTTCAAGCAGAATGTCTGGCCCAAACACCTGCTTTTCTCCAGGCTGATCCCATTGCAACGGAGTTCTGCAACTCCTTCCATAAAGCGCTTGAAACGGTGACATCTTCAAACTGGCCTGGTAACTGTTGTTATAGGAAAACTCTGCATAAGTCAATCGCTTGTCCCATCCGGACTGATCTTGCAGCGCACATGCTCTCAACATGTCTTCAAGAATTTGATTGGTTCTTTCGGTCTGGCCATCTGTCTGCGGGTGATAAGCTGAACTGAAATTCAGATGTGTGCCCAAAGCTTCATGCAACTGCTGCCAGAAATAAGAGGTGAACTGCGTTCCTCTGTCTGACACTATCTTCTTTGGCACACCATGAAGACAAACGATCCGAGACATATACAGTTCTTGTAATATCCCAAAAAAAAATGTTGACCAAAAGTTAATCTCTGGTGCGTGGACGAGGTAAAGGGTTGTGGGCCATTGGATGCAAAGATAGAAGTCATCTGAGGCGTCGTTTCTTTCTCCCACAAAAACCCTAGGTGGCCACCCCTTTTTTTCCCTTCACCCCCCCCTCTTGGCCGCCACCCCCTTTTCTCCCCCTTGGCTGGACGCCCCCTCCCCCTATGGCAGCCATCCTCCATTGCTTCCTCCCCCAAGATCTCCCCCTACGCAGCAAGGATCGAGAAAAGGAGGGGCACGTTGAATTGAAGAGGAAGAGAGGATCAAGGAGATGTTCTTCCCCATCTCTTCTTGAAGATTTCTTGGGGAAACCCTAGGTACGGATGAGATCCTTGTTCCTCCCTGTAATTATAGACTTTTGGAGGTTGTGGATCATGGGAATTAAAGGATTAGAGGTTGGATTTGATGTGGGGTTAGGTTTTGATCTCGAATTTAGTTTTCTGCAGAATGGCAGATTCGACAGTTTCTGTTCATGCCAGTTTTCCGTGGTCTTAGTGGCCTCAAAAAAATGAAAAGTCTATGTATGAGTCGTAGATAATTTGTAGATCTTTCCGTGGCCGCGAAGAACACCTCAATCGGACATCCGACCAGAAAGTTATTGCAGTTTTACTATAGCAGTTTTTCAGTCTCATAATTCTGTGCAGAATCTGTTCTCTTAAGATTTAGGCAATTTTATCAGCAGAATTGAACTGTGGGTTGGTAAAAGAAGTTGTAGATAATTTCATAAGCTTTCCAGATTGTTAAAGAGTGCATTCATATGATTTCTGAAACTCCAGTTATGTTTGTTTTACTGTGGCTGTTCCTGTTTACCTGACAAAAATGAGTGGGTCTGTTCACTGGTGGGTTTCATCTAGTAAATAGCCGAATTGGCTCTTCCAACTATGGAGACTTTTGTAGAGGGATAAAAGTTCTTACTTCCAGCAGAATTTCATAATTTTTGGTTCCGTAGTTTGGGAGATATCGAATTTTAAAGTTAACCATACTGCTGTCTAAAACAGATTCAGTCAGTTATCTTGTCAGATGTTTTAGAACTTGTAGATGGCAGAATTTAATTATCTATTGAATACTGAAGTTATAGAGTATTTTGTGTAGATACTCCGAGAGTATTTGTTTGATATCACCGTTGTTTTAATTTTAAAGATACAAAATTAACAAACAGCATTGCTGCTGTATGGCATGCGGTTCAGGGTGGGAGTCTTTCCACTGGGTCTTGGTTTCAAGTGTAGGAGTGTTTTGTTGATTGATGGCAAATGTTTGTGAAATATTTGTACTAAGTTTTATGCCCACTAGCAGGTGGCTACACTCCAGATCATGTCTAGTACATTTCTTCTTCTTCGATGAAGGCAAGTGAATGTAGCGGTGGTTGCTTCCGTTCTGACCTGTTATTTCTATTGCCTACACTCTAATATTCAGAAGTATCAGATTCTTTCATAATTGGACTCTATGGTGATGCTTTACTTGCTTGCATTATACTAATGCTCAATCATATATTGATGATGATTATGATTTGAGTATGACTTATGAGATTAATTCACACCCCTGAAGGTAAATGAAGTATTATTTGAGGTTGGTATTGTATCTGAAGGTAAATGAAGTATTATTTGAGGTTTGTGTTGTATCTGAAGGAAGTGAAGTTTATTGATAAATGTAGCATGCCATATACATTGCATGACTCATTTGCATATGAAGTTTTGTCGTGACCTATGGTCCGACCGTACCGGTACAACTTAGCATCGTACGTTGCCCAAGAAGGGGTACGATGCGGCTTCATACCCTTAGAGGTATGAAGGCAGAGGACATATGCATTGCATTCATATGCATTCATTGAAGTGATATTTGCAGATGATGTGGTTTTATACCCCCAGAGGTATGAAGATAGAGTACCTACACATTGCATTCCTATGCATATATTGAAGTGATATTTGCAGGTATTGTTGACGCAGGGAAGTGTTATAGAACCTATTGTGGTTGTTCGAGGAAATGAGATGGTATTGGTTATAGTGGGACTACTGAGTTCTATATCTACAAGTATTTCTGATTTTTAATTGTGACTCTTTTAAAATGTTGATGAATTCAATTTGTGGTTTAAATATCTCGTCAGAACAATTAGCTTGCTGAGATGTTTCATCTCACTCTTGCATTACTCAATGCAGGTGCTTGTTGCTCATCAAGGGGAGTGGGAAGTAGCAGCACATCCACCTTCACTCTCATAATAATGCTGCCCAGACACAGCCATGATTTAATTAGAAACTTCTTGACAAAGGATGTTTGTTTTTAACTAGTCGTGCGCACTGATTAATTCAGTTCATGTTGTTATGGTTGTCTTCCCATTGCTAGCAGATTATTAATGTCTTATATATTTTCTTATCATGATATCTATTTATACTTTGTTGCTTCCCCCGTTTATGCAATTTTCAAAGGAGATGTTATCGAAATTTTATATATGAATGTTAGATGTGTAGTTTAGTAGCATTCTGGGGTGTTTGTGGATCCCGGGGTGTTACAGTTGGTATCAAAGCATAGGCTTTAGATTCTTGGCAATTTGAAGATAAATTTGACACACTTGCACATATAGGAAGGGTATGGGTTCAAATATCTTTGATATATATTAATGTCTTTGGAGTGCAGATGACAATAGTTTCACCCCTCCCTATTCCTTTACGGTGATGTGGTAAGTTGTTTATGGCTTAATGCTTGATATAATTTATTTCTGAAATTTTGATATTGTTTTATTAATGCGGTAGATATCGCTGGTCATTGGTGAGAATGAAGTTGTTATTATGCTTGTGATATACAAGTATGCCTATGTTGTTTTCACCATGTTTTTCATGGTTGAGTTTTATTACAATAATATTGTTATATATGCTTGATTGTGGATGTTTCTAAGAGGAGTGTGAATTGCGTGTTTTGGGGTACAAGGTAATCATCAATTTGAATTTAAGTTGTTGACCGGTTGGTGGATAGCTCCAACTATCATTGCAAAGAATGATTGTTTATGTTGAGAAACCAGTTTTGAAAGAAATGAATATTGGTACTTTATATGGATTTTTGGGGGAAGTCTTTTCATAGCCAGAATGGCTTACATGTCTCTCTCATATTGTGTGTTTTAGTTGCCACAAAGCCTAGATGTGGTTTAAAGTGGTTGCCTGTTAGTCATACTAATTGTAGAATAAATCTTTGATTCTCTTGATCCATTGATTATGTATTGATACATTGAGGATCTGATGGTTCCCTTTTCGATGCATGCTTGTGGAGCCATTTTTTTAGACCACCTATCTATTGGTTTGAAGGAAGTCCTTGCCTAGCCTAGAGTTGGTTGGGTGTGGCTAGTCACCTACTCCTAGATGATGTGGTGTTTACATCAGCTTAATATGTTTGTCAAATGTGTGAAGGATTAGGGGTTATTATTATTGACTTTGTATGTCTGGTACTTTGAGTGCATCGTATGATAGAATGAAATGTAAGTTTCTGAACTACAGTAGATGAAGACTTATATTATGTGTAGGTTATCCTTACTAGTTGGATACTTTTCTTAGTTGAGATGTTGAATGAAGTATAGTGACATGGGTTAAGCAAGTATTGTGTTGTTGTTGGGCTATCAGTGCTCTATGTAGAGTTTTTGGCATTTCTTCGATGAACTATGCCGCACAAGATGTTATTGGCTTCTTTTGGCTTTATTGCTCCATTAGTTCTATAGATTTTCTCCCTTTTGGTGGGGTGCAAGGAATGTTAGATTACATGATTATCTTTTCATGATGGCAAGAATAAGGTTTAGGAAGATTAGGAGTTTTGTTCCAATAGAACTACTTGTTTCATGGTGCTTTAAGGTGAGGTGTTTGATCTTCTTATACATTCGTCGGGTGTAGATGTTTCACCATTTAATTAAAATTAATGGTTGAAGTTGGTAAGGGTTGTGCTTGGTGCATATTACCCCTTCATAAAAGAGTGTTGTCTTAAGACATTGATGTTGATGTATAGCTGCATCCAAATTTGATGGTGTGAAATTGTAGTGTTGATTGCAACTATGACATGCTTTGAGATTCATTACATGTTGTTTCATGCTTGATGTCAGGTCGTGTAGTTTCCTTAGACAATTAGTCCAAGGTAGAAGTTCTTGTGTTAATTAAGACCAATAATGGACCCATGTTTTGAATTGTGGTGCTATACGGGGTACCTTGGGTGTTTTGCTTGGAGTGACCGAATTCGAGGTCGAATTCTTTTTAAGGGGGGTAGAGTGTAATATCCCAAAAAAAATGTTGACCAAAAGTTAATCTCTGGTGCGTGGACGAGGTAAAGGGTTGTGGGCCATTGGATGCAAAGATAGAAGTCATCTGAGGCGTCGTTTCTTTCTCCCACAAAAACCCTAGGTGGCCACCCCTTTTTTTCCCTTCACCCCCCCCCTCTTGGCCGCCACCCCCTTTTCTCCCCCTTGGCTGGACGCCCCCTCCCCCTATGGCAGCCATCCTCCATTGCTTCCTCCCCCAAGATCTCCCCCTACGCAGCAAGGATCGAGAAAAGGAGGGGCACGTTAAATTGAAGAGGAAGAGAGGATCAAGGAGATGTTCTTCCCCATCTCTTCTTGAAGATTTCTTGGGGAAACCCTAGGTACGGATGAGATCCTTGTTCCTCCCTGTAATTATAGACTTTTGGAGGTTGTGGATCATGGGAATTAAAGGATTAGAGGTTGGATTTGATGTGGGGTTAGGTTTTGATCTCGAATTTAGTTTTCTGCAGAATGGCAGATTCGACAGTTTCTGTTCATGCCAGTTTTCCGTGGTCTTAGTGGCCTCAAAAAAATGAAAAGTCTATGTATGAGTCGTAGATAATTTGTAGATCTTTCCGTGGCCGCGAAGAACACCTCAATCGGACATCCGACCAGAAAGTTATTGCAGTTTTACTATAGCAGTTTTTCAGTCTCATAATTCTGTGCAGAATCTGTTCTCTTAAGATTTAGGCAATTTTATCAGCAGAATTGAACTGTGGGTTGGTAAAAGAAGTTGTAGATAATTTCATAAGCTTTCCAGATTGTTAAAGAGTGCATTCATATGATTTCTGAAACTCCAGTTATGTTTGTTTTACTGTGGCTGTTCCTGTTTACCTGACAAAAATGAGTGGGTCTGTTCACTGGTGGGTTTCATCTAGTAAATAGCCGAATTGGCTCTTCCAACTATGGAGACTTTTGTAGAGGGATAAAAGTTCTTACTTCCAGCAGAATTTCATAATTTTTGGTTCCGTAGTTTGGGAGATATCGAATTTTAAAGTTAACCATACTGCTGTCTAAAACAGATTCAGTCAGTTATCTTGTCAGATGTTTTAGAACTTGTAGATGGCAGAATTTAATTATCTATTGAATACTGAAGTTGTAGAGTATTTTGTGTAGATACTCCGAGAGTATTTGTTTGATATCACCGTTATTTTAATTTTAAAGATACAAAATTAACAAACAGCATTGCTGCTGTATGGCATGTGGTTCAGGGTGGGAGTCTTTCCACTGGGTCTTGGTTTCAAGTGTAGGAGTGTTTTGTTGATTGATGGCAAATGTTTGTGAAATATTTGTACTAAGTTTTATGCCCACTAGCAGGTGGCTACACTCCAGATCATGTCTAGTACATTTCTTCTTCTTCGATGAAGGCAAGTGAATGTAGCGGTGGTTGCTTCCGTTCTGACCTGTTATTTCTATTGCCTACACTCTAATATTCAGAAGTATCAGATTCTTTCATAATTGGACTCTATGGTGATGCTTTACTTGCTTGCATTATACTAATGCTCAATCATATATTGATGATGATTATGATTTGAGTATGACTTATGAGATTAATTCACACCCCTGAAGGTAAATGAAGTATTATTTGAGGTTGGTATTGTATCTGAAGGTAAATGAAGTATTATTTGAGGTTTGTGTTGTATCTGAAGGAAGTGAAGTTTATTGATAAATGTAGCATGCCATATACATTGCATGACTCATTTGCATATGAAGTTTTGTCGTGACCTATGGTCCGACCGTACCGGTACAACTTAGCATCGTACGTTGCCCGAGAAGGGGTACGATGCGGCTTCATACCCTTAGAGGTATGAAGGCAGAGGACATATGCATTGCATTCATATGCATTCATTGAAGTGATATTTGCAGATGATGTGGTTTTATACCCCCAGAGGTATGAAGATAGAGTACCTACACATTGCATTCCTATGCATATATTGAAGTGATATTTGCAGGTATTGTTGACGCAGGGAAGTGTTATAGAACCTATTGTGGTTGTTCGAGGAAATGAGATGGTATTGGTTATAGTGGGACTACTGAGTTCTATATCTACAAGTATTTCTGATTTTTAATTGTGACTCTTTTAAAATGTTGATGAATTCAATTTGTGGTTTAAATATCTCGTCAGAACAATTAGCTTGCTGAGATGTTTCATCTCACTCTTGCATTACTCAATGCAGGTGCTTGTTGCTCATCAAGGGGAGTGGGAAGTAGCAGCACATCCACCTTCACTCTCATAATAATGCTGCCCAGACACAGCCATGATTTAATTAGAAACTTCTTGACAAAGGATGTTTGTTTTTAACTAGTCGTGCGCACTGATTAATTCAGTTCATGTTGTTATGGTTGTCTTCCCATTGCTAGCAGATTATTAATGTCTTATATGTTTTCTTATCATGATATCTATTTATACTTTGTTGCTTCCCCCATTTATGCAATTTTCAAAGGAGATGTTATCGAAATTTTATATATGAATGTTAGATGTGTAGTTTAGTAGCATTCTGGGGTGTTTGTGGATCCCGGGGTGTTACAGTTCTGCCAATACTGCACTGTTGTAGTTGGTCTTGACTGGTATGAAGTGGGCTGACTTGGTCAAACGGTCCACTACTACCTAAATGGAATCGTAGCCGGCTCGAGTGCGAGGCAATCCGACTATGAAATCCATACCGATTTCATCCCATTTCCACTAAGGGATCTGTAACGGTTGCAACAATCCAGCAGGTCTCTGGTGCTCTGCCTTAATTCTTCGACAACTATCGCACATAGCCACATGCTCTGCGATTTCCCTCTTCATTCCGTACCACCAGAATTTCTTCTTCAGATCCTGATACATCTTCTCACTGCCAGGGTGAATCGAATAGGCTGTCTCATGAGCTTCCTTGAGAATCAACTCCCGAATGGACTGGACATTGGGAACACACAAGCGGTCTTTGAACCATACCACGCCTTCTGCATCTTCTCGAAAATCTTTGCCTCTGCCATCTAGAATCAGTCGCCGAATCTCACTGATCTTTTCATCATTCTTCTGCGCTTCTTTGATTTCTCGCTCCAAGGTAGGTTCCAACTCAACTGTGACTCCTCGCAAATTGTTCAGAAATCCGAGACTCAACCTGTCGAACTCCTTGGCCAACTCATAAGGCATCGGACGAGCGACCATCAGATTGACTTGACTCTTTCTGCTCAAAGCATCTGCCACTACGTTTGCTTTGCCTGGATGGTAATGGATCTCCAACTCATAGTCTTTGATCAACTCTAACCATCTTCGTTGCCTCATGTTCAATTCTGACTAAGTGAATATGTACTTCAGACTCTTGTGATCTGTGTAAACATCGCATTTCTGTCCATACAGATAGTGCCTCCATGTCTTCAGTGCGTGAACCACTGCTGCCAACTCTAGGTCATGGATTGGGTAATTCTTCTCATGAACCTTCAGCTGTCGGGACGAGTAAGCCACAACTCTTCCCTCTTGCATCAACACGCATCCCAAACCTGTGTAACAAGCATCACAGTACACAGAGAAGGGCTTGTGCACATCAGGCAAGACTAGGACAGGCGCTGTTGTCAACTTCCCTTTCAGCGCTTCGAAGGCCTCTTGACATTTCTGGGTCCACTTGAACTCAACCTTGTTGCCTAGCAACGCTGTCATTGGTTTCGCAATCTTCGAAAACCCTTCAATGAATCGCCGATAATATCCGGCCATTCCAATGAAGCTCTTGATTCCTCGAGCATCCGTTGGCGCTTTCCAGTTCAGAATGTCTGCCACTTTCTTCGGATCCACAGCCAATCCTTCTTTGTTGATTATGTGACCCAAGAACAGGACCTCATTGATCCAGAACTCACACTTGCTCAACTTTGCATACAACTGGTGCTCTCGCAATCTCTGCAATACCATCCTCAAATGATCTGCATGTTCTTCTTCGCTTTGAGAATAAACCAGAATGTCATCAATGAATACCACCACAAACTTATCGAGATAATCCATGAATACACTGTTCATCAAGTTCATAAAGAAGGCTGGTGCATTTGTCAAACCGAAAGACATCACCGTGAACTCATACAAACCATACTTGGTAATGAATGCCATCTTCGGAATGTCCGAAGGTCGGATCCTGAGCTGATGATAACCTGACCTCAGATCAATCTTGGAGAACACACTGGCTCCTCTCAACTGGTCGAACAGATCTTCTATTCTGGGCAAGGGATACTTGTTCTTGATCGTGACTTCATTCAAAGCTCGATAATCGATACACATCCTCTTGGTGCCATCTTTCTTTTCCACAAACAAGACAAGAGCGGCCCAAGGCGAGGTGCTTGGCCGGATGTAACCTTTCTTTGACAGCTCATCAATCTGCTTCTTAAGCTCAACCAACTCTGATCCGGATATTCTGTAAGCTCTCTTAAAGATAGGGGCGGTTCCAGGAAGAAGCTCTATGGCAAACTCAACTTTCCGCTCTGGTGGCATACCCGGTAAGTCCTTTGGAAACACATCTGGGAATTCGGACACAACCTTGATACTCTCAATTGGGTCTGCTTCACTGCTATCGACAGCCATCTGATAACAACTTCCTCTCTTCGGCTCAGGCGGGACTAACGCGGTCACCACTTCCTCTCCTAGTGGGGACACCAACTTGATTGTCCTCTTATCACAACTGATAACTGCCTGATACTTATCTAGCCAATTCATCCCTAGGATGACATCTATTCCCTGAGTACCCATTACTATAAGGTTGGCGGGAAACGCTATCCCCCTTATTTCCACACTTACATTCAAACATATGCTATCGGCTCGAATTCTACCACCGGCTGAGTCAATTTGAATGGGGGTTGACATGGTAGTAATTGGAAGATTATGTGCTTCTACCCATGATGCAGTAATGAAAGAATGTGTTGCTCCAGTATCAAATAACACTTCTGCAATATGGGAGTCGACTGGGAACATACCTACTATCATGCCGGGAGTCTCCTGAACTGCTTCAACCTCCAAGTGGTTCAGTCTTCCATGATTATAGCGCGGTTGAGAGCGGTTGCCTGCTCCAGGCTGAGACACATTCTGCTTTGCCGGGGCGTTGGGGCCTGACTGCTGCTGGGCTGCCTTCTTCGGACATTGCATCACCCAATGGCCTTGCTCTCCACAGTGGAAACATGCTCTGTTTCCAACCTGAGCTGGTGCTACCTGACTGTTCTGCTGGCTTGCTGGGGCAGGAAGACGAGGTGTCTGCTGATTCTGCCTCTGAAACTGGCCTCCTGACTGATTGCTCTGACGGTTCTGGTACTGGTGCTGAGGATACTGCCTTTGGAACTGCTGATGCTGTTGAGGTGGACGCTGGTTCTGTCTGAACTGCTGAGGTTGATTGCTTGAGAAACGAGGGCGGCTGTTGCTTCCAGGCTGGGGTCCACTGATCTTGCGCTTACGATCCTCCATCTCCTTATGCTTCCTTTCTGTCATGATTGCTCTGTCAATCAGGTGCTGGAATGTCGGGAAGGTATGATTCATCAGTTGGTACTGAAGAGGGTCAACCAAGCCTCTCAAGAAACGGTACTGTCGCTTGGCATCGGTGTTGACATCCTCAGGAGCATAGCGAGACAACTGCAGAAACCTGTCTCGATACTCACTGACAGACGATGACCCTTGCTTAAGGGCCAGGAACTCCTCCTTCTTCATTGTCATCAGACCTGCAGGCACATGGTACTGACGAAAGCTACCTCTGAACTCTTCCCAGGTGATGGCATCGGGGTTGGCATGGGTGGCGAGGTAAGACTCCCACCATGATTGGGCTGCTCCTCTCAACAGACGGGGACCATACAAGACTTTCTCCCTGTCGTCACACTGAGCGGTATGCAACTCCCGCTCCACAGTGCGCAGCCAATCTTCAGCATCCATGGGGTCAGAAGAGTGAGCGAACGTTGGGGGATGACCTCTCATGAATTCAGCACGCTTGTCTATGGGCATCTGAGGCATCTGAGGCTGGGGTGGAGCCTGCTGCTTTTGCTGCTGCTGCTGCTGCTGCTGAATGGCGGCCAGAGTCTGACCGATGGCCTGAACTGCCTGAGTCTGCATCAGAAACATCTGCTCGATCGACATCGGGGGCGGGGGTGGCAGGTGCTGCTGCTGGGGCACCTCATCCTGCGGAGCGGCTCGCTCCTGCTGAGCACGCCTTCCTCCTCTGCGCCTGTTCTCTGACATCTGCAGAATGCAACCACACATCAGAACTGATCTGGCAAATCTTGCAGCATAAGAAAAGAGTATAGAATTCTTCAACAACACTGAACAGATGAGCATCTTCACTGATCTCCATCGCAGACCACATAGCTTCTCAGATAAAGAGGAAAGTAGAATAAAGGGTTTCCCAACTATATAACTAACTCCATTAACATAATAGGTAAGCCAAAATGCAGGGGATACCCACACTCTGGTGACAGTCATTACAAAGATCCAAACCAAACATAGTTCATCATGACAAACATAAATGCACAGGATATAGCAAACTACCCTGTCTAACTAAGACTAACTAAGACCGAGATTAACGCTAAGACTGAAGGTTCTATGTATATATTTTGTATTAATTACAGGATCCAACTCTAATGAGCTATGGTTCTAGATTTATCTTGGTCTTGCAGTCGGGATTGCCATAAGACTGGTGTCCACGCCGAGGTGAGCGGTACGGGTGCTGAGTCCCAACGGGGGCGGGGGAACCATCATCCAAGTGACGACGTTCCGCGCGCTCAGCCCGCAGCAGGGCGATCTCAGCACGAGCCCTACTCAGCTCGTCTAATGCATGGTCCAGCTCCGTGTTTAGCACGGCGGCTAGGTTGACTGTGCTGCTCAACCTAGGATTGTCCTCACCAGCAGGTGAAACAATCACGCCTCCTGTGCTGCCAGATGGACGGCGGGGGTAATACTTCAGGTCGAGACTGTCAGCTACCCCACCGAGAACCGAGCAGTAGTGCGAAAGCGCACGCCGTGCAGCATCCTGCATGGCTGCCTCAGCTGAGTCCCGCTCAGAGATAGAATAGTGCTCTGAGCAAGCCTCCGCGCCCTGGAGACTGTTCTCCGGACGGCGCACCAAACAGGTCGCCTCCCAGCGGTCCGGGTAGACCCCGCGACTATGCTGGTAGACCACACAGCGATACTCGATGGACCAAGTACGCCGGTCAAGTGCCCGACGTAGCAGGGTGTCGAGCGCGTCGTGGAAGTGACACCCGCGAGCAGCGTCGCGAGTGATGGGTCGAGCAACCCATCCTTCCGGCTCATGGTCAGCAGGGAGGTCGGTGTCGTGGCTCGGGCCGTCGTCGCCACCTCCGTCGTCTGGGTCTCCTCCAGCAGCTACTCCAGAAGCTGGGGCGCCCAGTGGTGGTGTAGGGGGCGCCTCCAGAGGAAGCACAGGAGAGCAGCTCCTCACAGACTCTATCTCCTGCTGGAGCGAGAAAGAAGAGCCCTGCTACTCCTGTCGTCGACGTTCCTGCTCCTCATGCAGGCGGTGGTGCAGTCTCTCCAAGTGGCTGGACTGTCCGGCCACGGGACGGCGAAGCGGACGCTCAGCAAGGCGGGAGGGTAAGAAGGGGATGACGGACTTTCGTGCAGTGTGTCTAAGACGAGCCATCTACAAAAGACACCGCAAGCAAAAGAGTGAGAACAGAATTAATATGACCAGCAAATAATGAATCATAAATAAATGAAGGATTAGAATAAAACATAATTTTCAGCAAGGTATAATATATAGTAGAACATAGGTTTGGTCGGTATGACCAACTTTTGAAGGGATACCAAAGTCAAGGCAGTGACAGAGGTCTATAATCCTTAGAACGACCATTCTACTCTAGGTTAGCGGTCCTACAGTCAGCACGGCTTTGATACCACTTATGTCACACCCGGTTTTTAGAAGGTAAACCGAATGCGAATCATGTACGTGCCAGGATCAGTTATTCACGTACACAGCAGTTACATAACATGGACATCATCACACAGTGCTCAAATAGTATTAAAAGGGGAAATAATAGTCGATTACATCATACGTCTGAGACGTCCATATAGTTCTTACAATAAATCAAAGTGCGGAAAAGAAACGTAGATAACGCGGCCTTCACAGGCAGCCGACTGGGGGTTGCCGCTAACCCACGCCTAGAACTCGTCGTAGTCTTGGAACTCCTGGAAGTCTCCTTCCACAGCTTCATCTTCTCCTGAGCAGTGGTTGCAATGCTGACAACCTGGGGGGGGGGGTTTGGTGTGTAGAGCAAGAGTGAGTACACATCAACATACTCAGCAAGTATCCTGTTTGGCTGTAGTGGACTAGCTTTATGTGGGGATAAGTCAAGCAGTTGCTTTTAGTTGGTCAGGTTATTACTTACTAGTAGAAAGCCAGGTTTTAACATTAACCCAAGTTATTAGCCCAATGTATCCTTTCCAAACGGAAAGAATACCACTTACCAGCACCATAATCATAACTAGAATCATCAATCTCATTGCCACCTGTACCAAAATATCTCTGATCAAGTATCACTAATCTCTAGAGCTCCCTTGGCCGCTCATAACCGCGAGCACGGCTGATATATCAGTTTCATAACACTCTGCAGAGGTTGTGCACTTTACCCATAAGCCGTGATTCCCTCTCTAGCCCGGGCTTGCAAGACCCTTATTCACTCCCAAGGTGAATGGCTAGGGATTCACTACGAAGCTTTTACAAAGATTCCCCGGGGCTGTAGCCACCCGTTAGGTTTCCTAAATGTACCGCACTCCTCCCCAAGGGACAAATCAACCTTGGCAGAGCGAGCCGCATACACCGAGCCCCATTGACGGCACGACGGCTAAGTGATCTACACCCCGGTTCCTCTAATTATTCAGCTAAGGGCGTCCCATTCCACCCTCATGGTTGCACTGTTTTCCCGGGCGGTCATCCATTGAACAGGTCCTTACGGAGAGGCACTCGAGAAACCGCTCGAGTCCCCTTGAAGGTCACAAATATAATCATAAATAAGAAGGGAAAACAGCGTATCATAGATAATCACATCATGTTCATTGATTAGAGTTGAGCAATAGCATCAGACTAAGCAGTAATAATCCGACCCAAATAGGTAAACAAGGACATGGATAACAAAAGCTAGTCAATCCTTAAGTATAAATGTGTAATGCGGGAGGTGAATTAAAGAATGAATAGGACAGCAATAGGTCAAAGGACACTTGCCTCCACCAACCGACTGCTGCTCAGGGGCTTCTCCTGCGGGTTCCTCGGGCTCTTCGACCGGATCGTTCTCTATGCGATTGCAAACATACATACATCCATCCATTCAAATTGGGAAACAAACAGTACACCATACAAGGGAACAAATAAAGTAAATATGCATCAAGTATGACATTCGATATCGCATTCATTATGATTAGAAAGAAACGGGAAAGGGTCTCGCGGGGGGGGGGGGGGTTAAAGCTTATGCACTAATGATTAGTTACAATTAGTTCTAACAAAAGAATTTAGTTATATGCACTAATGGAAACCTAGTCATTTTTAGTTGATCAACATTGAACTGGATAAACAATTGATTATATATGAAATAACTAGCGTAACGGAATTCTAAATTAAGTTTCCTATTTCAATAACATGAACAATGATTAGCCTGCCTAAAATAAAATAAATAACAATGATAACAGGAAGTAAAATAAAATAAAATAAATAAATAAAATAAATAATAAAAAAAGGGAGGGGGGGCGGTTGAACCGGCCTAGGGGCGGTTGAACCGGCCTGGGGCAGGGGCGGCTGGCTGGGCGCGGGCGCGCAGGGGGCGGCCGAGCTGGGCGGCTGGGCCGGCCGAGCAGGGGCGCGCAGGGGGCGGCGGCGGCCGAACCGGCGGGGCGCGGGCGCGGGGCGGCGGCGGCCGAGCCGACCAAGGGCAGGGCGGCTGGGCTGGGGCGGCTGGGCCGGGGCGGCTGGGCCGGCCGAGGCGGGGGGCATGCAAGGGGGCGGCCGCGGCCGAGCCGGCCGGGAGGGGGGCGTCCGAGCTTGGCAGGGGCGGCTGGGCCGGGGAGGGGGGAAGAGGAGGGGAGAGGGGAGGGGAGAGGGGAGGGGAGAGCTCACCGGGGGACGGGGACGGGCGAGCGACGGCGGTGGCGGTTGGGCCGGCGGCAGGGGGCGGCTGAGCTAGGGCCAGGGGGCGGCGGCGGCTAGGGGGAATGGGGGGAGGGGGAGGGAGAGAGAGAGGGGTTGGGGGGAAAAGGAGGGGGCGGCTGGGCCACTTGGGCCCAAAGGGGGGCGCGCGGGGGGGGGCGGCTGGGCCGGCCAGGAGCAGCCCACGGCGCGGGAGAGAGAAAAGGGAGGAGAGAGAGAAAGAAAAAGAAAAAGAAAGAAAAGGTTTCTCTCATTTTCGAAATCCGATCTTCCTAGATGAATGCATTTGCACTTTCAAGCAATCAAAGAATGCATAGTTCGGCATGGTGCATCAAACAACATAAAGCAATTTAGGGTTTTTCTTTACACGGAAATTCCAAACCGAATCCCGCTAACTTTGGAAAAGGTCAAGGTTTAGCGAGAGAACGAGAAAAGAAAAGAGTAACGCCTGAATTTGGTGAGAGAAAAGAAGAAAAAATTCTACCCCCCAAATTCAGGGCGTTACACTAGCATGGGAGACCCAGTCTCAGGTCGCGTGAGGGATAAAGTCCACGCCCGGCTTCACTCAGGTACTAGGTTTACCAGTTACCATATTTCTCGACATGTGTTTAGTATGTTCAAAAGCTTGACTTAGGTATCCACACATCTATACTACGTATTAAGGCTGTAAGGGTAGCCTGCCGTTCTGCCTTTGTGCAATTTCAACCGTCCGACTCGCACGGGTCAATCTGCATCGTCCGAGTGCTACGGGCTCAAGCTCTATAGCGCGTCCTCCACGGAACCGCCCACGCCACCGCTCCCTTCCTCTCTGTCACCGCATCTACCAGCGCACTCGTGCCTGCTCCCCTGAACCCGCCTTAGGACGCCCTCCGAGTCTCCGACCCTCCCGTATCGCTGCAGCTTTGGCCCACATCCCATCCCCGACCACGTCCATCGACTGCATTGTCCACTGCCTCCACAACCTCGGCCTCGCCTCCGACAACGATGATCCCTCCGCCTCCACTTCCGCTGCCACGGCTACCGCCCACCCCATAGCACCGAGCACCACGGCGATCTGCTCGACCATGGCTGGGCGTGACCCGACCTCCAGTTCGTAGCTGTCGGATTCGATGATGTCATCATCCTATGGGAGAGAGACGATGAGCCCACGGTCTGGTGAGGGGCGAGGAGGATGGGGCCAAGAGGAGGGCAGTTCGGATTGCCAGACGCCCAGACCTGATGCCGCCTCCCCTAGTGCACCTCGCGCCTGCTCCCCCGAGCCCGCCTCCGGATGCACCGGCGCGTCGTGGCTGCAGAGGTGGGCACCCTCCAACCCCTCCCGTCTCGCCCTAGCTCCAACCCCATGGGCCCACCTCTCGACGCACTGGAGCATAATCGCGCGGCCCCAGCACCGGCGTGCCGTGTGTACAGAGGTGGGCACCCTCCCGCCCCCATCCCTTCCCCAACCACATCCATCGATCAAACCCTAAACCCTCACCCTCTGTCTCTGTTTGCATCTGTTTCTCGCCGAGGAAGAAGAAGCTGATGTCCAGCCTAATTCAGGGAGTGATGAGGACCTAAGTGAAGAACGGCTACAAGGTCTTCTAAATCAACTCAAGTTAGCATACCCTAAACTCTATAATATTAACAATTCTGGAATTTAGCATGATCAATTCCATGCACTATTAAATTGTAGCAGAAAACAAGAAAAGGTAGCTCACAGCGTGCAGGTTGACATAGCATGGGTCCAAATTAGGAACTTCAAGACTGCGAATGGCCCCTGTCAACCATTCACATGCCTCAACATTTTTCAGCATCCGTGACTCTTCAAATGAGCCTCCAGTTAATAATGCTGCAAACTGAACTGGATATAAGCAAAAATAAATAAATAAATCAATAAGTATTAGACATCAATTTAGAGAGATGAATATTATTCCTCTCCATCATACCTCCTGTGGAATCCGCAGATGCTCAAGCAATTTATCTAGCTCTTCCATAAGCCCTTTGTTATTTATAGACTGCATCTCTAAGCCATTGTTACGTGATTCAATCTGCAAAATTAGATAGTAGGGGACCAATTAGTGAAGTTCTTTCTTATCAACATCTAGAAAAATGTGTCTTCTGCTTACAAATGACTGCAGCAGGACCAGTGGACCACAAAAACAGGCACAACATTTAATTTTTCAAAATGACAAATCCAAGAGGCCAGACTGATGCCAAAGGAAGAATTCTACCAAAATTCTGAAACAGATGATAACAAACAAGCAAGAATTCAGGACCTTCAGATTCCAAGTGAGTATTGAGTTGATTCAGAAGACCTTGTAGCTCTGGTGCCCGTGAAAACGACTATTTAACTGACGATGGTGTTTTCTGTTCTAGTTTAAGCAAATCATCAAGCGGCAAGTTCTTTGGTGGGAATCAACCAAGCCACAGCACGCCAAAGAAACCCCAAGAGAATTTCAATGTTGGTGTTCCTGAGAATTCACGCTCTGATTCTGCTGCAGTCCCTGCTGGTACAAGTAGCAAGCGGCATGCTGCTAGGAAGTGGAAGCGCTCGCTCAGTGACCCCTTCCGTTCACGACCGCACAGTGCTCCGGAATTGGTGTCAGGATGCAAGGGATCACCGCCCGTGACTGTGGCTCTAGAGGAGAGGTAGCCAATGAGCTACAGAAGACGTATCGTGTTATGTTTTTTTAGCATAAATTGCAAAGGAATTATGAATATTGTTATCTGAGGCATCATGGATGTGAAAAAGGTACTATTCAACTAATTTTTTAAGGTGTTGATTTTGTAAGAGGATGTTTGGTGAAAGGGCCAAGATGTCCATAGGAATTGAATTAGGCTAATATAATTTTTTAATAATTAAATCATATCAAATAGTTCACTCTACCCCTTGTGCCTAAGAGCGTTATTTATTCTATATAAAAGTTTTGGACTCTATGTACCAATCATATTTTTGCACGGCAATTTTAATAATATAAAAACAATAATTGAAATGCTTAAATATATAGAAAAAGATGGTGGTTTTAGAGATGCCTACATAACCATCCAGCAGCGTCCTCTTTCTATGTTTGAGGATGGCTTACAAAACTTTTTGCAGCTATTGCAGGTCTTCAAGGTATATCATAATTACGAGTGACCCTCAACTGTTTGTCTGGGGTGCTATCCATTCCTCTATTATAAAATTTTACTAAATGTATATGCTTGTTTTAAACCCTAGGGCAAAGTAGAGGCGCAATGTTCAAAAATTGAAGATCTGAGGAACAACATGTTTCAAGGTGAGATATTTGTATGTTCTTTTGACTATCTTTTTAGTAAGTAGGTAGAACAGGGTACACCTTTTTTTTTCTTGCTCCCTTACATATCTTCACACCTGTAAGAAATTATTTGATCAAAATGATATGCTTTTGCACGATAAATACTTCATGTCATTTTTGCCATTGTTTGCGATGTATGTGTGTACCATTGTAATCATGAAAACTACATATGTAGTTATTCATACCAACGTGGTTTGGAATTAACTTTGAAGAAATACAAATGATTATTCTTGATTAATAGCTATGTTTAATTTGCTTCATTGGATCACTTACAAATGAATGAAGCCACCAGAAAACGTGGATATGTTACATTATTGTCCCCTTCAGTTTCTGCTAGGCAAACTTACATGAAAGGAATTGTTAGCCAGTCTTCAGATAATCAGTACTGGGATATATGGAACCGTTAGAAATTGAGTCCAGAATTTGAAGTGAAGAGACAAAATATTCTCAGAGCTAACCAGGTATCAGTATCTAACATTCTTACTAACTTCATTTGTTTGTATGACTTAAGAGGAGAATAATATGTCCTTTGTAATACATGATTTAACAAATCAGCTGGTTGAGCTAGAGAGGCACTTCAATAATCTGGAGATGAACAGATCCGGTGAAACAGGAAGAGTCGCTTCTAATCGAAGAGTTGTTGTAACGCCCTGAATTTGGGGGGTAGAATTTTTTCTTCTTTTCTCTCACCAAATTCAGGCGTTACTCTTTTCTTTTCTCGTTCTCTCGCTAAACCTTGACCTTTTCCAAAGTTAGCGGGATTCGGTTTGGAATTTCCGTGTAAAGAAAAACCCTAAATTGCTTTATGTTGTTTGATGCACCATGCCGAACTATGCATTCTTTGATTGCTTGAAAGTGCAAATGCATTCATCTAGGAAGATCGGATTTCGAAAATGAGAGAAACCTTTTCTTTCTTTTTCTTTTTCTTTCTCTCTCTCCTCCCTTTTCTCTCTCCCGCGCCGTGGGCTGCTCCTGGCCGGCCCAGCCGCCCCTAGCCGGCCCAGCCGCCCCCCGCGCGCCCCCCTTTGGGCCCAAGTGGCCCAGCCGCCCCCTCCTTTTCCCCCCAACCCCTCTCTCTCTCCCTCCCCCTCCCCCCATTCCCCATAGCCGCCGCCCCCTGGCCCTAGCTCGGCCGCCCCCTGCCGCCGGCCCAACCGCCACCGCCGTCGCTCGCCCGTCCCCGTCCCCCGGTGAGCTCTCCCCTCCCCTCTCCCCTCCCCTCTCCCCTCCCCGGCCCAGCCGCCCCTGCCGGTTCGGCCGCCGCCGCTCGGCCGCCCCTGCCAAGCTCGGCCGCCCCCCTCCCGGCCGGCTCGGCCGCGGCCGCCCCCTTGCGCGCCCCCGCCTCGGCCGGCCCAGCCGCCCCAGCCCAGCCGCCCTGCCCTTGGTCGGCTCGGCCGCCGCCGCCTCGCGCCCGCGCCCTGCCGGTTCGGCCGCCGCCGCCCCCTGCGCGCCCCTGCTCGGCCGGCCCAGCCGCCCAGCTCGGCCGCCCCCTGCGCGCCCGCGCCCAGCCCAGCCGCCCCTGCCCCAGGCCGGTTCAACCGCCCCCTGGCCGGTTCAACCGCCCCCTCCCTTTTTTATTATTTATTTTTTTATTTATTTTATTTTATTTTACTTCCTGTTATCATTGTTATTTATTTTATTTTAGACAGGCTAATCATTGTTCATGTTATTGAAATAGGAAACTTAATTTAGAATTCCGTTACGCTAGTTATTTCATATATAATCAATTGTTTATCCAGTTCAATGTTGATCAACTAAAAATGACTAGGTTTCCATTAGTGCATATAACTAAATTATTTTGTTAGAACTAATTGTAACTAATCATTAGTGCATAAGCTTTAACCCCCCGCGAGACCCTTTCCCGTTTCTTTCTAATCATAATGAATGCGATATCGAATGTCATACTTGATGCATATATACTTTATTTGTTCCCTTGTATGGTGTACTGTTTGTTTCCCAATTTGAATGGATGGATGTATGTATGTTTGCAATCGCATAGAGAACGATCCGGTCGAAGAGCCCGAGGAACCCGCAGGAGAAGCCCCTGAGCAGCAGTCGGTTGGTGGAGGCAAGTGTCCTTTGACCTATTGCTGTCCTATTCATTCTTTAATTCACCTCCCGCATTACACATTTATACTTAAGGATTGACTAGCTTTTGTTATCCATGTCCTTGTTTACCTATTTGGGTCGGATTATTACTGCTTAGTCTGATGCTATTGCTCAACTCTAATCAATGAACATGATGTGATTATCTATGATACGCTGTTTTCCCTTCTTATTTATGATTATATTTGTGACCTTCAAGGGGACTCGAGCGGTTTCTCGAGTGCCTCTCCGTAAGGACCTGTTCAATGGATGATCGCCCGGGAAAACAGTGCAACCATGAGGGTGGAATGGGACGCCCTTAGCTGAATAATTAGAGGAACCGGGGTGTAGATCACTTAGCCGTCGTGCCGTCAATGGGGCTCGGTGTATGCGGCTCGCTCTGCCAAGGTTGATTTGTCCCTTGGGGAGGAGTGCGGTACATTTAGGAAACCTAACGGGTGGCTACAGCCCCGGGGAATCTTTGTAAAAGCTTCGTAGTGAATCCCTAGCCATTCACCTTGGGAGTGAATAAGGGTCTTGCAAGCCCGGGCTAGAGAGGGAATCACGGCTTATGGGTAAAGTGCAGAACCTCTGCAGAGTGTTATGAAACTGATATATCAGCCGTGCTCGCGGTTATGAGCGGCCAAGGGAGCTCCAGAGATTAGTGATACTTGATCAGAGATATTTTGGTACTGGTGGCAATGAGATTGATGATTCTGGTTATGATTATGGTGCTGGTAAGTGGTATTCTTTCCGTTTGGAAAGGATACATTGGGCTAATAACTTGGGTTAATGTTAAAACCTGGCTTTCTACTAGTAAGTAATAACCTGACCAACTAAAAGCAACTGCTTGACTTATCCCCACATAAAGCTAGTCCACTACAGCCAAACAGGATACTTGCTGAGTATGTTGATGTGTACTCACTCTTGCTCTACACACCAAACTGTCGGTGTTTTGGGTCCGACCGCACACCCGGGGTTGCCCCTCAAGGTGTTTTAGGAGTAGGAAGGTGTCAACAACTGTAGCAGAATGGTTCGTGCCGATCGCACGAGGGACGGTGGACAAGATTTACAGGTTCGGGCCGCTTAGTGATGCGTAACACCCTACGTCCTGATGAGTACGCTTGGTGGATATGGTTACAAAAGAACTCTCTGGATCGAGAATACAGAGAGTTGGTGTGGGTGGCTAAGTAATGGGTCGATCGTTCTGAAGGGGTGCCCCCTAGGCCTTATATACTCGACCGTGGGGCAGTACACATGGATAAGATAACAACAAATGGCTAAAAGATAGTGAACCTCTCGGGATTATCCTTTACGTAACCCTCGCCGACTTATCCTCACGTGGCGTCGTTGCATGGAGGCCCCGACGCGGGAAAGTCGGATCTCTGTTGCAGCCACTCGCTCGACGCTCTGGGCCGTCCGGGTTCGCACCAATCCGGCCTCATGTCGCCCTGCGTCGCTGGTTGTTTTTCCCCAGGCCCACGAAAGAATAACCTTACGATTTATTGGGCCCTTGGGCCTTTCGTGAGGTCCTTTACTCTTTTAGTGGACCCGGGGGATATCTATCCCCCACAAGCCCCCGATCTTTGGGTTAATTTAGAGGTAATCAACCTGAAGATCTCAGGTCCAGCTTGTAGGTGATTTGAAGAAAGGTGGCTTCCCGTTGTTCTCTCCTGCTTCGATCACTTGTTGACCAAAATCTAGCTTCAAGCCTGTGCCTTAGAGATCGGCATTCCTGTTTGTAGGATTCTGAACCTTATTGGGTGCACCGGAGGTGCACCCAATGGGTGTAGCCCCCGAGCTTCGAGTAGATTTTAGAAAATAATCTACTCGAAGGTCTTCAACAGAGATTACTTCCATTTGTGTTCCTTTATTCCAGTTGAAGATTGGCTTCTTAATCTTGTCCCATGCCCTTAGAAATTGGTGCTATCCTGGCTTAGAATGACAATCCATGGGGTGCACCGAAGGTGCACCCAATGGGTGTAGCCCCCGACCTTCAAGTGGATTTTTTGAGGATAATTCGCTTGAAGGTCTTCTTTTTGTGTCCTTTTGCTGAAGATTACTCTTTCTGCTTATAAAAAAGTTGGCATGATGTCATCCGTGCTATGTCATCAATATTATGCTTTGGAGGTCAGCATGTGTTTTGTCTTTTGCAACTGAATTTGCAATCCTTCCATATCCTGCTGAGTAGCATAGTGTATTTGCTCTGCAACTGATTGGACGTTCGATGGACGTTCTCTGTCTAGTCTTCAAGTCATGTCTGTCGACCATATTTTGCACTCTGCTGACTATACTTGGCTTCCCTTTAACTCTTGTTGATATCTCATTTTTGTCTTGAGGCATTCACTGCATGCTCTGTACAGATGTGACCATTTTGAAAAATATACTGACAATTCCTGGGCGTCCCCCCCAATGGGTGTGGGCAAGGGACGGCTTGGTACGCTGAGTGTTTTAACCGGCTGCTTCTGAGTTGTAATGTGATGGGACGGCGAGTGTAATCATATCCTTTGCGCTGTTGACTGGAGTCCCAATGGGTGTAGTGCTGCATGAAACGGCGTCAGCCGCCTGACGTGTCTTTGGACGGGTGGAGGTGTATATTGAATGCTTAGCGACTGTTCAGTGACCGCGGTTGGAGGTGAGCGGTTGCCTTTCTCTTCTATAAATAACGCTGTTGTTCCTCTGGTTTCTTCACATCCCTTCGTTATTCCTTACTGCTTCCTTCTCTTCTTTTCTGCTTGCCTCCATGGGAAAGAAACGCAAGCGTGAGCCGACTCCTCCATCGGAGGACTTCGGCGACTCGGAGTACTCGGAGGAGGAGTTCTCCTCCGAGTCCGAGAGGTCCCCGGCCCCCGTCTCTCCCCCGGCGTCGTCCGATGACTCGGACGACTCCCAGGGGATAGCCGCGGAGGTCTGGTCGTACATCCGGGCCGTCGAGCGCTCCGGGCTCGAGGGCTCGGATGAGTCCGAGTACTCCTCCTCGGAGGAGGACTCGGACGGCGGCGGCGAGGGCGAGGACGACGACGACGACGACGACGATGGCAACGACGACGACGACGACGACGACGACGGCAGCGGCAGTGGCGGGGGCGGCGGCAACGGCAGCAGCAGGGGCAGCACCAAGAGCGGCGGCGGCGGGGGCGGCATCAAGAGCGGCGGCGGCGGCAGGGGCAGGGCCAGTGGCTAGATGCCACTGGTCCTTTTAAATATTAGTATAGATTAGAAGTAGTATAGTTAGATAATGTAGTAGTATTAGTAATGTAGAGTAGTATAGTGTAGCGTAGTAGTAGTAGTAGAAATAGGGAAGTATCAACTCATAATGAGTTGATTTGTAAATATTGCCACTTCCCTTGAATGAAGAACGAATTTGGTTTCCTTTTGATGAATCGTTTCGTTTGACTATGAATCTGAGTCTTTTGAGGCCATAGACGAACAACTTGATCATTATGCTGACGCTTCCGAGCAATATTGAAGTCTGTATCAATGTTTTTAGAAGTAATGCTGGGCGATTGAAGGTCAACGTTGGCATTTTAGAAGTAATGCCGAACGATTGAATTCGAGATCAACGTTTTAGAGGCAACGCCGAGTAATTAAAGGTCGACGTTGGCATTTTAGAAGTAATGCCGAACGATTGAACTAGAAATCAGTGTTTTAGAGGTACGCCGAGTGACTGAGTAGTGACATCGGCGTTTTAGAGGCAACGCCGAGTTATTAAGGGTCGTTGTCGGCATTTTAGAAATAATGCCGAGCGATTGAGCTCAAGATCGACGTTTTAGAGGCAACGCCGAGTGACTGAATAGTGACATCGGCATTTTAAAGGCAACGCCGAGTTATTGCACTCGAGATCAGCTTTTTAGAGGCAACGCCGAGTGATTGAAGGTCAACGTTGGCATTTTAGAAGTAATGCCGAACGATTGAACTCGAGATCAGCGTTTTAGAGGCAACGCCGAGTGATTGAATAGTGACGTCGGCATTTTAGAGGCAACGCCGAGTTATTGCACTCGAGATCAGCGTTTTAGAGGCAACGCCGAGTGATTGAAGGTCAACGTTGGCATTTTAGAAGTAATGTCGAACGATTGAACTCGAGATCGGCGTTTTAGAGGCAACGCCGAGTGACTGAATAGTGGCGTCGGCATTTTAGAGGCAACGCCGAGTTATCTTGAGGATTAACACCCGAGTAAGGAGAGGGCCCACCAGTTTTTTGGGAAATAACTGCCAAATGACCACGTGGCCTGCTGGGATTTCGGAAATGACTGCCGAGTGATGACTGGGCACTTTTTGAAACGGTATCTGGTCCGAGAATATCCCATAAGAGTTGCACTTTTAGCCGCCTTTGCTTTCCGCGCCCTAGTTTTTGCATTCCTGCTTCCAAATCCTCTCTGCGCTTGCCTCCAATTTGCTCGCTGGTGAAATCGAGATGGCTCCCAAGAGGAAAATCGCGAGTTCTTCCGCTGTGGTGATTCCCCCAATTGATCCCAACAGCCAGTTGCCTTTCGCAGGTAACCACATGTCCATCATCTCTGAAACCGAACTCCTTCACCTCGTGTCCATCGGGGTTCTTCCTCCACGGGAACTCTGTTCTTGGCGGATTTGCCACGGGACTACGGTCCCGACGGAGGATACCCACGAGTCCGTGGTTTACGCTCCCTTTCTTCTCCGCGGCCTTGGCCTTCCTATTTCTCCCTTTTTCCGTGGTCTTCTTGATTTCTACCACATCAACCTAACCCATCTGAACCCTAATTCAATTCTGCAAATTTCTATCTTCGTCCACTTATGTGAGGCCTTTCTTGGCGTGCTGCCGCATTTTGGATTGTGGAAACACCTGTATCATTGTCGCCCTGGGATGGCCGGGGGACAACATCAGTTGGTTGGAGGTGCCAGCTTGGAGATGCGCCGGGGACGGAAAACTGAGTATCTTGAGATCCCCCTTAAAGACAGCATTAAGGGATGGCGCCTGGAATGGTTTATAGTTGATAACTATGGAAATTCTCTCCCCCCCCCCGTCAGGAAGACAGCCAGATGTTCGCACCCCGAGCTGGACCGAGTCTCCTACAGACGAGGAGGTGGCTGAGGCCAGTGTGCTGCTAGCTGAAGTTGGGCTATTGAAAGAGAGGGGTTTAACTGCTGAAGCTATAGTTGCTGACTTCGTTTTCAAAAACATTCAGCCGCTGAAAGATAGGGTCCACCCGGCTTATCTGTATCAAGGGCTAGCCGACCCAACTCGAGTTACCAATAGAAGAATCCCTTCTGCAGATTTGGTGAGCCGACTGGAGATGATTCTCAGAGGCAAAGTATCCAATGTTGGTGCTCCGGTGGCGTATTCAGCCTGGAATCTGCCTCCTGCCAAGGCCTTCACTCGCTTCGTGTCAAGCCCACCTGCGACTGATGGCAGTTTGGGCCTTAGAACACGGCCTTCTGACGAGGAGGTTAGTGCTTTGGTTGCCTCACTTGGGAAAATCCCTGATGATGAACGACAAATCCATTTCGAGGTGCCTTTGGATCCTACTGATGCTGAAATAAATGCCGTGCTTGACATGTTGGCTGAAGATTCTTCTGACGCTATTCCTGCTGAGTCATTGGCAGTGGCACCTCTCCCAGAGGTCGGTATAATCTTGGATGTTCAGAGACCTGTCCGTGCTCGCTCGAGGCGTCCCCGCCGAACCAATCAGACTGATCTTTCTGTTGATGAGCAGAAAAAGAAGAAGAGACGTATTCGGCGAGTATCTAGTTTGGATCAGGGTGCTGGTCCGTCGGTTCCTGCTGATGAGGAGGTTCCTGCGCCTGAATTTGCTGATGCTGATCCCAATGGGTGTGGTATGACTGTTGCTGATCCCAATGGGTGTGGTCCATCTGTTGCTGATCCCAATGGGGGTGTTGCCAGTGTTGCTGATGAAGACGACGAAGAGGAAGAGGATGAGGTTCCTCTGACTCGGAAGAACAGTCGGCAATTCCTCGCCAGTGGGGAAAGTAGTGGGGTTCCTTCTCCGGCTTTGTCTGCTCTTGTTGGTCTGCAAAACATATCCCTGGCCGACTTTGATCAAACTCTCGAGGATATGGTCCCAGAGGACTTGTTATCTGGGCCAGTGGATGATGATGTGACGGAAGCTTGTGGTGCTGTGCCGGACGCTGGGTTGAGGTCATCCCGTGCCTCATCAACCTTAGAGCGCGATCTTGAGGGACGGGATGTTAACTTGGATTGTCCTGATTCCATGGAAGTAGCCGAGGGCCCATCAACCTTGGAGATGGTTACTGCTGAAAGTTTGGACCCCAAGGATGGTGTTGACACATGTCCAGCCCCCGAGGGTGTTGTCGGGGATGACTTAGCCCGGGTGAAGAGTGCGAGCTACTGCCCAGCCCCCGAGGGTGTTGCCGGGGATAATCCGGCTCAAGTGGGCAGTGCCAACTATGGCCCAGTCCCCGAGGGTACCCAAACAGGGTCTCCTTCCGGCGCTTCCATGGACGTTCACGCTGGGTCACCTCCTCACTCTGGCTGCATGGTGGTGGCCCAAACTTCAGACCGGGGCGTCGCTTTGGAGGGCAGCGTCCCCGTTGATCGGGTATCCGGCTCTGTTGAAGGAGATGAACTGATTCCCACTGTTCCATTGCATGCTGCTTCGGGTGATGGCCTTGCGCCTGGTTATCATCTGATTTCTCCTGACTTGGGGATCCCTTCGTTCTTCTCCAACCTCCAGGTACTGTGCTGTTTCTTAGCTTGACTTTTACATGAACTCTTGCCATTATGCTCATCTGCTCTTCTCATCAGGTTTTGGTGGATGGGATGACCGGCCAGCTGAAATTGCATGGTGCTCCTATCCCGGAAGTAGCTTCATCCTTTTCGTGTTGGAATCCGGTGTCTCTTCATCGCCGTGTATCCGAGTTGGAGGCGACTAACGCTGGTTAGTGCCCTTTTTTCTTTTCTTCGTGCTTGTTGTGGACTGTTTTACCTTCTGACCTCGCTTTGTTTGGTTGTCCTTCGCTAGGAATGACTCGATAGATTACACTACTTGAGGAGAAACATTCTCAAGATCGGGTTGAACTGTCTCAGCGATGCACTGACCTTGAGGAAAAGTACTCTCAAGGTCAAATTGAGCTGAGTCAAGTCTCTGCCGCCTTAGATGATGCCAACGCGTTGAGTTCTTCCCTGCATGCTCAGCTAGACTCTGAAAAGGTGAAATACGAAACTGTGCTTTTGACTTGCTATACTCCTATTGTTTGCCTGGTTTTTTGAAGGAACTGATTTGTGCTTGCAGGAAGAAAAACGCATCCTTGCCGCTTCTCATGACAATCTTGATAGGTTGTATCGAGATTCTAGCAACTCGTTGACTATTCTGGAGAGGAGTCATCGCTTTTCCATGGAGGAGTTGAACAATCTTCGCTATAAGCTGCAGGAGTCCTTGGATGATGTGATTCGCCTTCGGGAGTTGATATCGGCTAAAGACGTTGTCATCAAGAATCTGCGTGCTTCCAAGAAATCCGTCACCCAGGAGCTAGAGGCTGCCCAGTTGGCTGTCAAGGTTGCTGAAGAGACTTCCAATACTCTGAGAGCCCAACGCGATAGGGCCATGGATAAGGCCATTCGAGCGGGACGAATTCTGATGAGGAGGCCTGGCGTAGTCGTTCCTGAAGATATAAGGGCTGACGTGAACGCTGCCCCTGATTCCTCGAGTCGTCCTTCTTCGTCGACTGCTCCTGGAAAAGACATTGCAAAATAGAGAAAACATTTCGAGTGCTCCAAGCGCGCAGCTTGCATGATTGAACATTTGTTAGAGGACACCGGTTTATTTGAATAACATAGTTATTCACTCATTGTATCAGAATTTTTTAGTTAATGAGTTTGGTAGTTATGACGCATGATGACTATGAATTTTGTCTGTGGGATATGGAAATCATCCCCTGAATTAAATAGGCGAGAGCATGTTGCGTTGGTCTTAAGTAGGCGCCAACTGGAGTTGATTGCTTCGTTAGCTGGGCATAGTGGTCGCCCTGGGTTAAGTAAAGCGTGAGCATGTTGCACCGCTTTAAGTCGTTGCCGACTTAAGTCGATTGCTCCGTTAGCAGGGTATAGTGGTCACCCCGAGTTAAGTAAGCGTGAGCATGTCGCACCGCCTTAAGTCGTTGCCGACTTAAGTCGATTGCTCCGTTAGCAGGGTATAGTGGTCACCCCGAGTTTAAGTAAGCGCGAGCATGTCGCACCGCCTTAAGTCGTTGCCGACTTAAGTCGATTGCTCCGTTAGCAGGGCATAGTGGTCACCCCAAGTTTAAGTAAGCGCGAGCATGTCGCACCGCCTTAAGTCGTTGCCGACTTAAGTCGATTGCTTCGTTAGCAGGGCATAGTGGTCACCCCAAGTTTAAGTAAGCATGCAAGTCAATCGTAAATAAAGTGAGTATCCTTGAAACCTTTTCTTTATTGATGACATATTTCCACTTTACAGAGTACATCATCGTTATCCCAGCAGTTTTGAGGTACGGCTAAGGATAAAACTTTCTCAGGTGTTCTATGTTCCAGGAGTTCCCAACTTCCGTGCCATCCATCTGAGTGAGGCGATATGATCCGGGCCGAGTGACTTCTGCTACTATGAAGGGTCCTTCCCATAAGGGTGATAACTTGTGTCGTCCTTCTCCCGTTAGAATTCGGCGAAGGACGAGCTCCCCTACTGAAAAGGATCGTTGCCGCACAGCCTTGTCGTGATAGCGCCTTAGAGTTTGCTGGTATCTTGCTGACTGGATTACTGCGCTTAGCCGTTCTTCCTCGAGTACGTCTATGTCCTCCAGCCTGGTGGTCTCAGCTTCTGCTATGCTTTCAAAAATCAGCCTTGGCGCCCCAAACTTGAGATCAGCAGGCAGCACTGCCTCCGACCCATAGACCATGAAGAAAGGAGTGTTTCCATGCAAAGCTCGGCTAGGTTGGGTTCTTAGGCTCCAAACAACATAGGGTAATTCCCTTATCCACTTTCCTGCGAATTTTTCGTTCTTATCGAAAATCTTTTTCCTGAGTGCATCCAATATCATCCCGTTGGCTCGCTCAACTTGCCCGTTGGCTCTTGGATGGGCTACAGATGCATACTTGATCTGAATGCTTTTTTGCTCGCAGAAGTCAAAGAATTCTGAACTCGTGAAATTGGACCCTAAATCAGTTATGATGCTGTTTGGTATCCCGAATCTGAATATTATGTCTTGTATGAATTCCACGGCTTTAGCAGAAGTTAAGGAGGCAATGGGCTTGAATTCTATCCATTTAGTGAACTTGTCAATTGCTACCAACACATGAGTATATCCCCCTTGAGCTTTTTTGAAAGGTCCAATCATATCCAGCCCCCAGCATGCAAAAGGCTAGGTCACTGGTATGGTCTGCAGCTGCTGTGCTGGCAGGTGTTGTTGCTTTGACAAGTATTGGCAGGCTTCGCACCTCTGAACCAACTCGGCTGCATCATTCTTTGCTGTTGGCCAATAGAATCATGACCTGAAGACCTTCCCAACTAGTGTTCTGGAGGCTGCATGTATCCCACATTGTCCAGCGTGGATCTCTTCTAAGAGTTGCTTTCCAGTGGATGGGAGAATGCACTTCATGAAGACGCCTGATGCACCCCTTCTGTATAACGTTTCCCCAATAAGTGTATAGTGAGCTGACTGTCTTGCAATGCGCTCTGCCGAGTTCTTATCATCTGGTTCTTCTTCATTCCTTATGTGCTTAATGATTGGCTTTCTCCAGTCATCGGGATCTGACTCGGGTTGAGCTATGATGTTGCATTCTTCCATTTGACCCAATGAGATACTTGGCTGCAGAATTTCTTGCACAAAAACCCCGGGTGGGACCTGAGCTCGACTGGACCCTAGCTTGGACAGTACATCGGCTGCCGCGTTCCGATCTCTCTCCACATGATGAAATTCTAGACCCTCGAATTTATCCTCCAGTTTTCGGACGGCAGTGCAGTATCTTCCCATCGAATCGTTCGAGCAATCCCACTCCTTATTTATCTGGCTGATGACTACCAGAGAATCCCCATATACCATTAATCTTTTGACGCCCAATGATATGGCGATGTTCAATCCATGAATCAAGGCTTCATACTCGGCTGCATTGTTGGAGGCCGGGAATAGCAGCTGGAGGGCGTACTTGAGGTGTTCGCCTCCTGGTGTAGTGAAAAGAATCCCCGCTCCTGCTCCCTGCAGCTTGAGTGAGCCATCAAAATACATTCGCCATACTTCTGCAGTCTCCGGGTTGTCTGGTACTTGTTGTTCAGTCCACTCTGATACGAAATCAACCAGTGCTTGGGTTTTGATGGCAGTGCAAGGCCGAAACTCGATGTCATGAGATCCCAGCTCACAGGCCCACTTGGCTATTCGACCGATGGCTTCCTTGTTGTGAAGAATATCCCCTATTGGAAAACTTGTGACTACTATGACTTTGTGGTCGTCAAAGTAGTGACGCAGCTTGCGGGCAGTTAGAAGTACTGCATACAATAGTTTCTGAACTTGAGGATACTTTTTCTTTGAGGGGCCGAGGACTTCACTAATGAAGTAGACAGGATGTTGTATTGGATAGGCATGCCCTTCTTCTACTCGCTCGACTACCAACGCGGTGCTCACCACGTGAGTCGTGCAAGAGATGTACAATAGCAAATCTTCAGCTGGTTGAGTTGACGTAGCTCGCCGAGGTGGTTTCAGTACTGGTGGTGTTGTTAAGAATTTTTTCAGAGCATCCAGAGCTTCTTGCGCTTCTGAAGTCCACTGGAATTTATCCACCTTCTTGAGTAACTTGTAAAACGGCAAACCTTTTTCCCCCAGCCTGGATATAAATCTGCTTAAAGCTGCCATGCATCCAGTAAGTCGCTGAACCTTCTTCTGTGATCGAGGTGCTTCCATCTTCATAATAGCTTCAATCTTATCCGGATTAGCCTCAATTCCTCGGTGGCTGACAATAAATCCGAGCAACTTTCCGGCTGGTACCCCAAAAACACATTTCTCGGGATTAAGCTTCCATCTATACCGCCTCAGGCTGTTGAAAACCAGTTGCAAATCTTCGATGAAGTCTTTTGAGTCCTGTGTTTTGATCACCACGTCATCCACATAAGCCTCCACACGCTTGCCCCAGTGATCGGCTAAGCATGTTTGAATAGCTCTCTGGTAAGTCGCTCCAGCGTTTTTGAGGCCAAACGGCATGGAGGTATAACAGAAAGCGCCAAACGGAGTAATGAATGCCGTTTTTTCTTCGTCTTCCTTCGCCAGACTAATCTGATGATATCCAGAATAACAATCCAGGAAAGACAGCATAGAACATCCAGCGGTGGAGTCCACCACCTGATCTATCCTCGGGAGCCCGAAAGGATCCTTCGGACAGTGTTTGTTGAGATCAGTATAATCAACACACATGCGCCAGTCCACTTTATTCTTTTTGAGTACAAGAACAGGATTGGCTAACCACTCAGGATGTAATACTTCTCTAATAAATCCAGCCGCGACCAAGCGAGCTAACTCGGCGCGAATGGCTTCCCTCTTATCAGGCGTGAAACGACGTAATTTCTGTCGAATCGGCCTCGCCTGGGGAAAAACCTTCAGTTTGTGCTCGGCCAGTTCTCTCGGGACTCCCGGCATATCCGCAGGTTGCCATGCGAATACATCTCGGTTATCTTGCAGAAACCGGACGAGCGCGCTTTCCTATTTGTCATCCAAACTGGAGCTGATGATGGCCGTCTTGCGCTCATCAGCGAACCCCAGGTTGATTCTCTTGGTTTCTTCAGTCGGCCGCATAGAGGTCGCGGTCTGAGCTTCATTTGCTGGTATTGCGAGGTCCTCCTCAGGCTTAGAGTTCGCCATTGCGGAGGGAGCTGTCGATGGCTTGGCGGTGAGGGCTGCTTGAATAGCCACTCGGAAACATTCTGCGGCGCCTTGGAGGTCGGTGCGCACAGTTATGATCCCTTGTGGCCCTGGCATCTTCAGTATCATGTATGTGTAATGCGGAATGGCCATGAACTTGGCCAATCCTGGCCTCCCGATGATGGCGTTGTACCCGCAGTCGAAGTTTGCCACCTCAAACCTTAGGAACTCGGTTCTGTAGTTCTCCGGAGTTCCAAAGGTGACCGGCATGTAGATGTGGCCCATCGGGTATTCCCCTTCCGTCGGCACGATGCCGAAGAAAGGAGTGTCCGACTCGTGGAGCTCTTTGAGATGAACTCCCAAGCTTTGGAGTGTCCGGGGGAAGGTGATGTTGATGCTGCTCCCCCCGTCCACTAACACCTTTTTCACCCGGCTCTCTCGGATCACCGGATCGACGAGAAGCGGGTACTTGCCCGGGTGGTCGAAGTTGAGCCATTGATCCGCCCGAGTGAAGGTGATCGGGTGCTCCGACCATCGGTATGGGGCGGGAGGGCCGATGGTCGCCACCAGTATCTGGCGATCATTGAGCTTTTGCTGTCTTTTGCTCTCCTGCGATCCGTGTCCGCCGAAGATGACGTTGACCTCCCTGTCAACGCGCGGAAAAGCTCCTCCTCCTCCTCCCTCCTCCTGCCGATGGGGTTGTCATGGTTCATCTGGTCCTCCCCTCGGCGGAGGAGGAGGTAGAGGTTGGAAGGGTCGGCCGTGTCCGACGGAGTGCTTGAAGTCTCGGCAGTTACGAAGAGTGTGGCGCATGTCCTTGTGGTACGGGCACTGGGCGTCGAGGATGTCGTCCAGCGTGCGTTCGCCTCCACGAGGTCCTCCTCGAGCGCGTGAGGCAGGTGGTCCGGCGGCGTGCACTTCTTCGCGTGGCCTCTTCTCCCACCGCTTGTCAGGTTGCTGGTTCGTGTCGCGTCGTGGTGCTGCCGGTGCGGGCTTTGCTCCTCCGATGAGATCCTGGGCTCGCTCGTCGGCGGTGATGTAGAGGTCGGCTTCCCGGAACAGCTCCTCCGAGGTGGTCGGCGCCCTTTGTAGTATGGCTCGGACGAAAACCGAATCATTAGATCCTCGGTAGAAGTCCTCGATCACGGCCGCCTCCGTGACATCGGGGATACGATTCCTCATGGTTTGAAACCTCTTGAGGTACGATCGGAGAGTTTCGTCCCCCCGGCGCTTGATAGATTTAAGGTCCCACGGCTGCGCCGACTTGTCGGAGAGGGACTGGAAGTTGGCGGTGAAACGTCGGCTGAAGTCTCCCCAGACGTCGATGCAGTGTCGGGGTAGATGTCGTAGCCATTGCAGCGCGTCTTGTCCAAGGACAATGGGCAAGTACGCGGTCATCACGTCTTCAGATGCTCCGGCAGCTCGAGCGGCGGTGGTGTAGACGGCTAGCCAACCCCATGGATCCTGCTTAGGTTCATACTTGTCAACATTGGATACCTTGAAGTTGGGAGGCCACTGGATGGCCCTAAGGCGCGGAGTAAGGGCGGACACTCCGCACGTGTCCTCCTGTCGTCGGGGTCGATGTCTGTCCCGGGGAGGGGAGTTGTGGTTGTGATTCCTCGACCGTCCCCGGGAGGTTCCGCCAGTTGAAGCCGTTGCCGACTCAGTCCTGGTAGCTTGGCTCTGAGTCGGGGCGCCATGATCCCTGTCGTACTCCTCTCGACGACGAATTTCGTTCTCATGCCGCCGTTCCCGCGAAGCATTGATGGAGCTCCGCGCGTCTCGGCGACTGTTGATGGCGTGTCGCAGATCGTTTGGCGGGTGGGCAAGCGGTAGAAGATGGTTGGCCGCCTGGGTGAACAGTCATCGGTAGCCGTCGGCGTCTGGAGTCCGAGGAAGTCCTTCCGCTATCCGAGCCAGTACCCCTCCGACTTCGCTCGGCGTGTTCATGGCTCGGGCGAAGTCGGGGTTCAGGTTGCGCCCGAAGAGTGGGTTCTCTCGACGTTGCCTTGCATCTTGCTCAGCCTGTTCCTGAGCTCGTCGGCGATCACGTCGTCGGGAGTTCCTTCGCTCTCTGAAGACGCGTTCTTCCGGGGTTTCTCCTACCTCTGAGACCTCGTCTCGCGAGACAGGTTGTTCCGGATTCCGCTCTCCGGCCACGTGATGTCGTCGAACATTCCTGCGCCGGTTCCTTCGTCGACGGGACTCTCGCTGAGGCGGTTCCTCCCCGGGTACAGTCGGCTCGTCGTCGGAGATGGAGGGCGATTCCGCCCTTCCGATGAAGAGGACGTCGGGGTAGAACGGTGCTGCCGTCGTGGTGATCTTCTTTCGAGGAGCCGGAGGGCGGTGCTGCACTTTTCCGGTATTTTCGGAGTTTGTTGAGGAAGACTCCTTTTCCGACGGATCCGCGATACGGTGCAGAATTCCTTCTTCGTCTGCTATGAATGAGATTGTTCCGAAGCAGAACATAGATCCAGGGCGTAGGGCGATCTTGCTGTAGAAAGAGATGGCCATTGAGCTAGCTTGGATTGTCGACACACCCCCTACCTGGCGCGCCAGCTGTCGGTGTTTTGGGTCCGACCGCACACCCGGGGTTGCCCCTCAAGGTGTTTTAGGAGTAGGAAGGTGTCAACAACTGTAGCAGAATGGTTCGTGCCGATCGCACGAGGGACGGTGGACAAGATTTACAGGTTCGGGCCGCTTAGTGATGCGTAACACCCTACGTCCTGATGAGTACGCTTGGTGGATATGGTTACAAAAGAACTCTCTGGATCGAGAATACAGAGAGTTGGTGTGGGTGGCTAAGTAATGGGTCGATCGTTCTGAAGGGGTGCCCCCTAGGCCTTATATACTCGACCGTGGGGCAGTACACATGGATAAGATAACAACAAATGGCTAAAAGATAGTGAACCTCTCGGGATTATCCTTTACGTAACCCTCGCCGACTTATCCTCACGTGGCGTCGTTGCATGGAGGCCCCGACGCGGGAAAGTCGGATCTCTGTTGCAGCCACTCGCTCGACGCTCTGGGCCGTCCGGGTTCGCACCAATCCAGCCTCATGTCGCCCTGCGTCGCTGGTTGTTTTTCCCCAGGCCCACGAAAGAATAACCTTACGATTTATTAGGCCCTTGGGCCTTTCGTGAGGTCCTTTACTCTTTTAGTGGACCCGGGGGATATCTATCCCCCACACAAACCCCCCCCAGGTTGTCAGCATTGCAACCACTGCTCAGGAGAAGATGAAGCTGTGGAAGGAGACTTCCAGGAGTTCCAAGACTACGACGAGTTCTAGGCGTGGGTTAGCGGCAACCCCCAGTCGGCTGCCTGTGAAGGCCCCGTTATCTACGTTTCTTTTCCGCACTTTGATTTATTGTAAGAACTATATGGACGTCTCAGACGTATGATGTAATCGACTATTATTTCCCCTTTTAATACTATTTGAGCACTGTGTGATGATGTCCATGTTATGTAACTGCTGTGTACGTGAATAACTGATCCTGGCACGTACATGGTTCGCATTCGGTTTACCTTCTAAAACCGGGTGTGACATAAGTGGTATCAAAGCCGTGCTGACTGTAGGACCGCTAACCTAGAGTAGAATGGTCGTTCTAAGGATTATAGACCTCTGTCCCCGCCTTGACTTTGATATCCCTTCAAAAGTTGGTCATACCGACCAAACCTATGTTCTACTATATATTATACCTTGCTGAAAATTTTGTTTTATTCTGATCCTTCATTTATTTATGATTCATTACTTGCTGGTCATATTAATTCTGTTCTCACCCTTTTGCTTGCGATGTCTTTTGTAGATGGCTCGACTTAGACACACTGCACGAAAGTCCGTCATCCCATTCTTACCCTCCCGCCTTGCTGAGCGTCCGCTTCGCCGTCCCGTGGCCAGACAGTCCAGCCACTTGGAGAGACTGCACCACCGCCTGCATGAGGAGCAGGAACGTCGACGACAGGAGCAGCAGGGCTCTTCTTTCTCGCTCCAGCAGGAGATAGAGTCTGTGAGGAGCTGCTCTCCTGTGCTTCCTCTGGAGGCGCCCCCTGCACCACCACTGGGCGCCCCAGCTTCTGGAGTAGCTGCTGGAGGAGACCCAGACGACGGAGGTGGCGACGACAGCCCGAGCCACGACACCGACCTCCCTGCTGACCATGAGCCGGAAGGATGGGTTGCTCGACCCATCACTCGCGACGCTGCTCGCGGGTGTCACTTCCACGACGCGCTCGACACCCTGCTACGTCGGGCACTTGACCGGCGTACTTGGTCCATCGAGTATCGCTGTGTGGTCTACCAGCATAGTCGCGGGGTCTACCCGGACCGCTGGGAGGCGACCTGTTTGGTGCGCCGTCCGGAGAACAGTCTCCAGGGCGCGGAGGCTTGCTCAGAGCACTATTCTATCTCTGAGCGGGACTCTGCTGAGGCAGCCATGCAGGATGCTGCACGGCATGCGCTTTCGCACTACTGCTCGGTTCTCGGTGGGGTAGCTGACAGTCTCGACCTGAAGTATTACCCCCGCCGTCCATCTGGCAGCACAGGAGGCGTGATTGTTTCACCTGCTGGTGAGGACAATCCTAGGTTGAGCAGCACAGTCAACCTAGCCGCCGTGCTAAACACGGAGCTGGACCATGCATTAGACGAGCTGAGTAGGGCTCGTGCTGAGATCGCCCTGCTGCGGGCTGAGCGCGCGGAACGTCGTCACTTGGATGATGGTTCCCCCGCCCCTGTTGGGACTCAGCACCCGTACCGCTCACCTCGGCGTGGACACCAGTCTTATGGCAATCCCGACTGCAAGACCAAGATAAATCTAGAACCATAGCTCATTAGAGTTGGATCCTGTAATTAATACAAAATATATACATAGAAGCTTCAGTCTTAGCGTTAATCTCGGTCTTAGTTAGTCTTAGTTAGACAGGGTAGTTTGCTATATCCTGTGCATTTATGTTTGTCATGATGAACTATGTTTGGTTTGGATCTTTGTAATGACTGTCACCAGAGTGTGGGTATCCCCTGCATTTTGGCTTACCTATTATGTTAATGGAGTTAGTTATATAGTTGGGAAACCCTTTATTCTACTTTCCTCTTTATCTGAGAAGCTGTGTGGTCTGCGATGGAGATCAGTGAAGATGCTCATCTGTTCAGTGCTGTTGAAGAATTCTATACTCTTTTCTTATGCTGCAAGATTTGCCAGATCAGTTCTGATGTGTGGTTGCATTCTGCAGATGTCAGAGAACAGGCGCAGAGGAGGAAGGCGTGCTCAGCAGGAGCGAGCCGCTCCGCAGGATGAGGTGCCCCAGCAGCAGCACCTGCCACCCCCGCCCCCGATGTCGATCGAGCAGATGTTTCTGATGCAGACTCAGGCAGTTCAGGCCATCGGTCAGACTCTGGCCGCCATTCAGCAGCAGCAGCAGCAGCAACAGCAGCAGGCTCCACCCCAGCCTCAGATGCCTCAGATGCCCAGAGACAAGCGTGCTGAATTCATGAGAGGTCATCCCCCAATGTTCGCTCACTCTTCTGACCCCATGGATGCTGAAGATTGGCTGCGCACTGTGGAGCGGGAGTTGCATACCGCTCAGTGTGACGACAGGGAGAAAGTCTTGTATGGTCCCCGTCTGTTGAGAGGAGCAGCCCAATCATGGTGGGAGTCTTACCTCGCCACCCATGCCAACCCCGATGCCATCACCTGGGAAGAGTTTAGAGGTAGCTTTCGTTAGTACCATGTGCCTGCAGGTCTGATGACAGTGAAGAAGGAGGAGTTCCTGGCCCTTAAGCAAGGGTCATCGTCTGTCAGTGAGTATCGAGACAGGTTTCTGCAGTTGTCTCGCTATGCTCCTGAGGATGTCAACACCGACGCCAAGCGACAGTACCGTTTCTTGAGAGGCTTGGTTGACCCTCTTCAGTACCAACTGATGAATCATACCTTCCCGACATTCCAGCACCTGATTGACAGAGCAATCATGACATAAAGGAAGCGTAAGGAGATGGAGGATCGTAAGCGCAAGATCAGTGGACCCCAGCCTGGAAGCAACAGCCACCCTCGTTTCTCAGGCAATCAACCTCAGCAGTTCAGACAGAACCAGCGTCCACCTTAGCAGCATCAGCAGTTCCAAAGGCAGTATCCTCAGCACCAGTACCAGAACCGTCAGAGCAATCAGTCAGGAGGCCAGTTTCAGAGGCAGAATCAGCAGACACCTCGTCTTCCTGCCCCAGCAAGCCAGCAGAACAGTCAGGCAGCACCAGCTCAGGTTGGAAACAGAGCATGTTTCCACTGTGGAGAGCAAGGCCATTGGGTGATGCAATGTCCAAAGAAGGCAGCCCAGCAGCAGTCAGGCCCCAATGCCCCGGCAAAGCAGAATGTGTCTCAGCCTGGAGCTGGCAACCGCTCTCAACCGCGCTATAATCATGGAAGACTGAACCACTTGGAGGCTGAAGCAGTTCAGGAGACTCCCGGCATGATAGTAGGTATGTTCCCAGTCGACTCCCATATTGCAGAAGTGTTATTTGTTACTGGAGCAACACATTCTTTCATTACTGCATCATGGGTAGAAGCACATAATCTTCCAATTACTACCATGTCAACCCCCATTCAAATTGACTCAGCCGGTGGTAGAATTCGAGCCGATAGCATATGTTTGAATGTAAGTGTGGAAATAAGGGGGATAGCGTTTCCCGCCAACCTTATAGTAATGGGTACTCAGGGAATAGATGTCATCCTAGGGATGAATTGGCTAGATAAGTATTAGGCAGTTATCAGTTGTGATAAGAGGACAATCAAGTTGGTGTCCCCACTAGGAGAGGAAGTGGTGACCGCGTTAGTCCCACCTGAGCTGAAGAGAGGAAGTTGTTATCAGATGGCTGTCGATAGCAGTGAAGCAGACCCAATTGAGAGTATCAAGGTTGTGTCTGAATTCCCAGATGTGTTTCCAAAGGACTTACCGGGTATGCCACCAGAGAGGAAAGTTGAGTTTGCCATAGAGCTTCTTCCTGGAACCGCCCCTATCTTTAAGAGAGCTTACAGAATATCCGGACCAGAGTTGGTTGAGCTTAAGAAGCAGATTGATGAGCTGTCAAAGAAAGGTTACATCCGGCCAAGCACCTCGCCTTGGGCCGCTCCTGTCTTGTTTGTGGAAAAGAAAGATGGCACCAAGAGGATGTGTATCGATTATCGAGCTTTGAATGAAGTCACGATCAAGAACAAGTATCCCTTGCCCAGAATAGAAGATCTGTTCGACCAGTTGAGAGGAGCCAGTGTGTTCTCCAAGATTGATCTGAGGTCAGGTTATCATCAGCTCAGGATCCGACCTTCGGACATTCCGAAGACGGCATTCATTACCAAGTATGGTTTGTATGAGTTCACGGTGATGTCTTTAGGTTTGACAAATGCACCAGCCTTCTTTATGAACTTGATGAACAGTGTATTCATGGATTATCTCGATAAGTTTGTGGTGGTATTCATTGATGACATTCTGGTTTATTCTCAAAGCGAAGAAGAACATGCAGATCATTTGAGGATGGTATTGCAGAGATTGCGAGAGCACCAGTTGTATGCAAAGTTGAGCAAGTGTGAGTTCTGGATCAATGAGGTCCTGTTCTTGGGTCACATAATCAACAAAGAAGGATTGGCTGTGGATCCGAAGAAAGTGGCAGACATTCTGAACTGGAAAGCGCCAACGGATGCTCGAGGAATCAAGAGCTTCATTGGAATGGCCGGATATTATCAGCGATTCATTGAAGGGTTTTTGAAGATTGCGAAACCAATGACAGCGTTGCTAGGCAACAAAGTTGAGTTCAAGTGGACCCAGAAATGTCAAGAGGCCTTCGAAGCGCTGAAAGGGAAGTTGACAACAGCGCCTGTCCTAGTCTTGCCTGATGTGCACAGGCCCTTCTCGGTGTATTGTGATGCTTGTTACACAGGTTTGGGATGCGTGTTGATGCAAGAGGGAAGAGTTGTGGCTTACTCATCCCGACAGCTGAAGGTTCATGAGAAGAATTACCCAATCCATGACCTAGAGTTGGCAGCAGTGGTTCACGCACTAAAGACATGGAGGCACTATCTGTATGGACAGAAATGCGTTGTTTACACAGATCACAAGAGTCTGAAGTACATATTCACTCAGTCAGAATTGAACATGAGGCAACGAAGATGGTTAGAGTTGATCAAAGACTATGAGTTGGAGATCCATTACCATCCAGGCAAAGCAAACGTAGTGGCAGATGCTTTGAGCAGAAAGAGTCAAGTCAATCTGATGGTCGCTCGTCCGATGCCTTATGAGTTGGCCAAGGAGTTCGACAGGTTGAGTCTCGGATTTCTGAACAATTCGCGAGGAGTCACAGTTGAGTTGGAACCTACCTTGGAGCGAGAAATCAAAGAAGCGCAGAAGAATGATGAAAAGATCAGTGAGATTCGGCGACTGATTCTAGATGGCAGAGGCAAAGATTTTCGAGAAGATGCAGAAGGCGTGGTATGGTTCAAAGACCGCTTGTGTGTTCCCAATGTCCAGTCCATTCGGGAGTTGATTCTCAAGGAAGCTCATGAGACAGCCTATTCGATTCACCCTGGCAGTGAGAAGATGTATCAGGATCTGAAGAAGAAATTCTGGTGGTACGGAATGAAGAGGGAAATCGCAGAGCATGTGGCTATGTGCGATAGTTGTCGAAGAATTAAGGCAGAGCACCAGAGACCTGCTGGATTGTTGCAACCGTTACAGATCCCTCAGTGGAAATGGGATGAAATCGGTATGGATTTCATAGTCAGATTGCCTCGCACTCGAGCCGGCTACGATTCCATTTGGGTAGTAGTGGACCGTTTGACCAAGTCAGCCCACTTCATACCAGTCAAGACCAACTACAGCAGTGCAGTATTGGCAGAACTGTATATGTCTCGGATCGTTTGTCTTCATGGTGTGCCAAAGAAGATAGTGTCAGACAGAGGAACGCAGTTCACCTCTCATTTCTGGCAGCAGTTGCATGAAGCTTTGGGCACACATCTGAATTTCAGTTCAGCTTATCACCCGCAGACAGATGGCCAGACCGAAAGAACCAATCAAATTCTTGAAGACATGTTGAGAGCCTGTGCGCTGCAAGATCAGTCCGGATGGGACAAGCGATTGACTTATGCAGAGTTTTCCTATAACAATAGTTACCAGGCCAGTTTGAAGATGTCACCGTTTCAAGCGCTTTATGGAAGGAGTTGCAGAACTCCGTTGCAATGGGATCAGCCTGGAGAAAAGCAGGTGTTTGGGCCAGACATTCTGCTTGAAGCCGAAGAGAACATCAAGATGGTCCGAGAGAATCTGAAGATAGTGCAATCAAGGCAGCGAAGCTATGCGGACACAAGAAGAAGAGAGCTGAGTTTCGAAGTCGGAGACTTTGTCTATCTGAAAGTGTCACCGATCAGGGGAGTCAGAAGGTTCAGAATCAAAGGCAAGCTAGCACCCCGCTACATTGGTCCGTACCAGATCCTCTCAAAGCGTGGAGAAGTGGCCTATCAGCTCAGTCTGCCAGAGAATTTGTCAGCTGTGCATGATGTCTTTCATGTGTCTCAGTTGAAGAAGTGCTTGTGTGTGCCAGAAGAGCAGTTGCCAGTGGAAGGTCTCGAAGTCCAGGAGGACTTGACCTACACAGAGAAGCCAGTGCAAATCCTTGAGGTTGCAGACAGAGTCACCCGAAGGAAGACCATCAGAATGTGCAAAGTCAGATGGAATCACCACTCTGAGGAAGAAGCAACCTGGGAGCGTGAAGATGATCTGATGGCTAAGTACCCAGAGCTCTTTGCTAGCCAGCCCTGAATCTCGAGGGCGAGATTCTTTTAAGGGGGATAGGTTTGTAACGCCCTGAATTTGGGGGGTAGAATTTTTTTCTTCTTTTCTCTCACCAAATTCAGGCGTTACTCTTTTCTTTTCTCGTTCTCTCGCTAAACCTTGACCTTTTCCAAAGTTAGCGGGATTCGGTTTGGAATTTCCGTGTAAAGAAAAACCCTAAATTGCTTTATGTTGTTTGATGCACCATGCCGAACTATGCATTCTTTGATTGCTTGAAAGTGCAAATGCATTCATCTAGGAAGATCGGATTTCGAAAATGAGAGAAACCTTTTCTTTCTTTTTCTTTTTCTTTCTCTCTCTCCTCCCTTTTCTCTCTCCCGCGCCGTGGGCTGCTCCTGGCCGGCCCAGCCGCCCCCAGCCGGCCCAGCCGCCCCCCCCGCACGCCCCCTTTGGGCCCAAGTGGCCCAGCCGCCCCCTCCTTTTCCCCCCAACCCCTCTCTCTCTCCCTCCCCCTCCCCCCATTCCCCATAGCCGCCGCCCCTGGCCCTAGCTCGGCCACCCCCTGCCGTCGGCCCAACCGCCACCACCGTCGCTCGCCCGTCCCCGTCCCCCGGTGAGCTCTCCCCTCCCCTCTCCCCTCCCCTCTCCCCTCCTCTTCCCCCCTCCCCGGCCCAGCCGCCCCTGCCGGTTCGGCCGCCGCCGCTCGGCCGCCCCTGCCAAGCTCGGCCGCCCCCCTCCCGGCCGGCTCGGCCGCGGCCGCCCCCTTGCGCGCCCCCGCCTCGGCCGGCCCAGCCGCCCCGGCCCAGCCGCCCTGCCCTTGGTCGACTCGGCCACCGCCGCCCCGCGCCCGCGCCCCGCCGGTTCGGCCGCCGCCGCCCCCTGCGCGCCCCTGCTCGGCCGGCCCAGCCGCCCAGCTTGGCCGCCCCCTGCGCGCCCGCGCCCAGCCCAGCCGCCCCTGCCCCAGGCCGGTTCAACCGCCCCCTGGGCGGTTCAACCGCCCCCTCCCTTTTTTTATTTATTTTTTTTTATTTATTTTATTTTATTTTACTTCCTGTTATCATTGTTATTTATTTTATTTTAGGCAGGCTAATCATTGTTCATGTTATTGAAATAGGAAACTTAATTTAGAATTCCGTTACGCTAGTTATTTCATATATAATCAATTGTTTATCCAGTTCAATGTTGATCAACTAAAAAAGACTAGGTTTCCATTAGTGCATATAACTAAATTCTTTTGTTAGAACTAATTGTAACTAATCATTAGTGCATAAGCTTTAACCCCCCCCCCCCCCCCCCGCGAGATCCTTTCCCGTTTCTTTCTAATCATAATGAATGCGATATCGAATGTCATACTTGATGCATATTTACTTTATTTGTTCCCTTGTATGGTGTACTGTTTGTTTCCCAATTTGAATGGATGGATGTATGTATGTTTGCAATCGCATAGAGAACGATCCGGTCGAAGAGCCCGAGGAACCCGCAGGAGAAGCCCCTGAGTAGCAGTCGGTTGGTGGAGGCAAGTGTCCTTTGACCTATTGCTGTCCTATTCATTCTTTAATTCACCTCCCGCATTACACATTTATACTTAAGGATTGACTAGCTTTTGTTATCCATGTCCTTGTTTACCTATTTGGGTCGGATTATTACTGCTTAGTCTGATGCTATTGCTCAACTCTAATCAATGAACATGATGTGATTATCTATGATATGCTGTTTTCCCTTCTTATTTATGATTATATTTGTGACCTTCAAGGGGACTCGAGCGGTTTCTCGAGTGCCTCTCCGTAAGGACCTGTTCAATGGATGACCGCCCGGGAAAACAGTGCAACCATGAGGGTGGAATGGGACGCCCTTAGCTGAATAATTAGAGGAACCGGGGTGTAGATCACTTAGCCGTCGTGCCGTCAATGGGGCTCGGTGTATGCGGCTCGCTCTGCCAAGGTTGATTTGTCCCTTGGGGAGGAGTGCGGTACATTTAGGAAACCTAACGGGTGGCTACAGCCCCGGGGAATCTTTGTAAAAGCTTCGTAGTGAATCCCTAGCCATTCACCTTGGGAGTGAATAAGGGTCTTGCAAGCCCGGGCTAGAGAGGGAATCACAGCTTATGGGTAAAGTGCACAACCTCTGCAGAGTGTTATGAAACTGATATATCAGCCATGCTCGCGGTTATGAGCGGCCAAGGGAGCTCCAGAGATTAGTGATACTTGATCAGAGATATTTTGGTACAGGTGGCAATGAGATTGATGATTCTGGTTATGATTATGGTGCTGGTAAGTGGTATTCTTTCCGTTTGGAAAGGATACATTGGGCTAATAACTTGGGTTAATGTTAAAACCTGGCTTTCTACTAGTAAGTAATAACCTGACCAACTAAAAGCAACTGCTTGACTTATCCCCACATAAAGCTAGTCCACTACAGCCAAACAGGATACATGCTGAGTATGTTGATGTGTACTCACTCTTGCTCTACACACCAACCCCCCCCCAGGTTGTCAGCATTGCAACCACTGCTCAGGAGAAGATGAAGCTGTGGAAGGAGACTTCCAGGAGTTCCAAGACTACGACGAGTTCTAGGCGTGGGTTAGCGGCAACCCCCAGTCGGCTGCCTATGAAGGCCGCGTTATCTACGTTTCTTTCCGCACTTTGATTTATTGTAAGAACTATATGGACGTCTCAGACGTATGATGTAATCGACTATTATTTCCCCTTTTAATACTATTTGAGCACTGTGTGATGATGTCCATGTTATGTAACTGCTGTGTACATGAATAACTGATCCTGGCACGTACATGGTTCGCATTCGGTTTACCTTCTAAAAACCGGGTGTGACAGTTGTTTATTCTAATAAGACAAGTTCGAGGTATTTAACTGTTAGACCTTCTTGCTACAAATTTTATATAGATTTAGTGATTATCATCAGTTTGTTGACAAACAACTGAATAAGTGGCCGATTTATGCTCTTCTCCTTTCAAAGCGACTATGTAGCGCATAAATGCATGTAACCTTTTACTTTTATGTTTGTTCCCCCAATATATTTTGATGAAAATACTCTCTTGTTCTGTATTTTTTGTTTGTAACAAACTCAAATTATCTGCACATTGTATGCCATTGCAGGGTGTTAGTTCGACACTATGTAGTATTGGTGATCGAGCTTTAACCCACAGAAGGCACTGTTCTTTTGAGTTTGATTAATCATTATATTATTAGTATCTTACCTATATATCTATTCACTAACACTTGGACATGTAACTTGGTGAAAATTGTAATTCCATGATCTAACCCAAACGATGCTCATGTTGCCGGTGTTGGAAAGGTGATTTTTCATTCTCCTTTGATATTTTATTCTAACAACAACATTTGGGTAAAGTTAGGGTGTTATGGACCTGATATACCTGTGTCTGTGTCAGTGTCAGATAACTAGAACTTTCCTATAACAAGTCAGAGAAGCCACAGCTAACCAAAAAGCAGATTTTTACATACCAGGCAGATCATTTATGTGCTACAAAACCAGCTTGCTTCAGAATTTGTTAACGCTGTATTCCTGTTCTTAACTAGCTTCAGCAATACTTGCCCTAATTGACTACTCTTCCATGCTGACAGAAATATTGTGGAAGACGCGGTCAATATTACATAAACTGAAGGAACAAACAGTGACGGTACTCCAGTTATTGGAGCTGGTGCTGGCACAGGCATATCTGCAAAGTTTGAAGAAGTTGGTGGGGTTGATCTTATAGTGCTGTACAACTCTGGACAGTTTGAATGGCTAGAAGGGGCTCACTAGCTGGGCTCCTGCCCTTTGGTGATGCAAATGACATTGTACTTCAGATGGCCAACGAAGTGTTGCCTGTAAGTAGCTCAGAATCCAACATCACTCTGATGTTTGTCAACTTTATTGTGCACAACCATTGATGTAGATCTAACTTCAGGTGGTTAAAGGAGTTCCTGTTCTTGCTGGGGTATGTGCTACAGATCCATTTCGTCGAATGGAATAATTTCTCAGACAACTAGAAACCATTGGATTTATGTGATGTTTAGTGCTTCATATGTTGTTTGTGAAATTAATAGAAGTTCTACAATAACTTTGTTTTTTAGTACGATATTTGACATTACATTTGTTACTTGTTGTAAAGTTAGCAACAATCTACTTCTAAAAAGCAGCTATTGGCTAAGCAATAGTTGTATAGATATTCCCTTTTTAATGTACTCACTATGTCTAGAACTTGTTAATCATATCTTGTCACGACTAGGTCTTCTCCGAGTGTGTGAATTCACATTAGCAGAAATTGAGCATTTTGTGGACCCAAAGGACAAATCACATCCGATTTTTTATGTTGCTAATTTGTAGTTCCTGATGTTTCCTAGAGAGTTGCAACTCTCAGGGGAGTCAGTCAAGCTAATGAAGTTTGGGGAAGCAGTTGCAATGGTTAACAATTTCTTGCAATTTTTGCCTTTCAAATTTAATCTCATTTCTTTTGTTCTTTTGTTTATACGTGTTGTTCTTACCCTGGATATAATTTTGAACTTTTACAGTATTATTATTTATAGGGAACTATTAATAACGAGACACTTGGTTACTTCACCTGAAGGGTCTATCTTTTCCTGACATGCTTGGGAATTGATAAGGGTCGGTTGCACTTCAAACAACATTTACCTAATGAGATGGCTCATTATATTGTTGATTGTTGGGTGCTGAGATAGAGTGCTCCTATGGGTGGATAGAGTGCGTGGGTATTGCTGATAGATCTGCATATGATTTGAAAACTCACAGTGTAAGCTCACTTCATCTTTTTTTCACACAATGGATAATTTACTAGAGATATAGATTTTGTTCTTTGGATATGTTGCTACATCAATTGAATTGCTAAATGAAATTTGTATTGTTGTCATCTGTTTGCTGTGCAAATATGCTACTAATATTCTCATGATTGTCTGTTTACTAGGATTTGTGAGTTGAGGGTGATATACAATGGAGTCTGGAGTATGGTTGACTCGATCTTACCGGTTGAGGTTTGGTTTGTTGTGGTTGAGCTGGAGCGCTTGATGGCAGTCGTGGCCATTCCTAGGTAGTTCAAGGTGCCAGATTGGTTCCTTGACAGGAATGACTACAAGGACAACAAGTTCTCACAGGTCATTATTGATGTAGGATTGCTGCTCATCTTGAAGCAATGAGGTTTGATGTTTCACTTTTTACTACAGAATGGTTTTTGTGTCTCTTCTCAAAGAGCCTAACTTCATAGATTACATAGAAGTCACATCAGTATCAATATTTATGTTATCTTCGGTATGATTTGCTCATAATTATTTGATATTTTTTGCACACTCCTATTCATTGATGTGAGCATACTACACTTCGGGTATGTGATATTTTATTCAATGAAGGGGACAATGTTTTGTTCTATGTTGCTCTCACAATTTTCAAGGTAACTCACCAACCTATATCAGTTAAAGATTACTTTCATTTGCTTTCACATTACTTATGTCCACCACATTTGCAGATGCGAGAAGATGATCTACTACGCACCCAACATATCAGTGATGTGATTGATATTTTTTGCAAACAACCACACATCATCTATATGACCCTGATGAACTCCTGACGGTAATCTTTTTCAATGCTATTTCATAGTTCTATCCTTTTGTTGATATACAAAATGATGACTGAAAGCAATAAAGTTTATGGATTTATGAAACATGCATGTTGTCTTTGTTCTAAAACTGCCTTGATATGTGGATAGACTACCACAAATTTTAGTTACTTATCTATATTTAGATATACTACCACAAAACTGCACTGTAAATGGTCTATAAATTAGTAGTCCTCACTTTGTTATGTTTATAATAATTTTATTTCATTTGAAAATCTTCTTGTCTTAGCACTATATCAAACAGTGCAAATTAATTCTATTTGGGCATATGTGTTATATATCTTGGAAATGATCCTTGAAGGTGAAGCTGACATTGATTTAGAATCACAAGGAAAAGGAAAATGTGTTCATCTGAAGACCTCCACAAGAAAAGTGAGCAATCTGTTCTTTGCTCATCAAGGTCATGCCTTTTGATGTTCTTTTTTGTGTGTCTATATACTATATGTAGTCCACTTTCTAAATCTATATTATTTTACTTCTATATCTAGCTATCAACTAGGAACTTGTGAGATGATATCAGTCATAATTCCTTATTAATTAAAACTATATCCTACTCTAGCATGGTGACGGGGGCATCACAATGTCCTACTCTAGCGCGTGGCTCGCAGAGGGCCCGTTGCCATAGTTTGTTAGCCGTCGAGGAACGTGAGTTCACGGTTGCCTTGACCGGTCGGGGCATGCGACTCATGGAGGCGCAGGCTACGTGGATTGCCAGGGAGCAGGCCGCTCAGTATAACTTCCTATCTATTTTTACCGTGTTAATATATTTTGTACAAAAGATGAGAAATAAGTGAAGCATTTCGTTGTGTCTTGAGGCCTGCTGCTGTGACCTGTGAATGTGGTTGAGAAAAAATTCAGTTTAGTTCGCCAACAATCAACCTGCCTTGCGTTATCATAGGTGTATAACCTTTCAGTAGTGTATTACTTGTAGTTTGAAATGAAAGCACCTACAACAAAGTGCTTTTTGAGGTGATTATTCGTTCTATTTCATTTTAGAAAAAAATATGATGATTATACTAACCTAACTTACCACTAACTCTCTTTTCTTTTCTTTTTTTTGCTTGCAATAGGACATTTGCTCGTGTTGCACAAGCATGTGATTAGGTACTGCTATATAGTCAGTTTTTTGTTACTGGAAGGAATTCCTCAAATTACAAACATGATAACAATTCACTGATAATTTCTCTTTGTACAGGAGCCTACTTTGCATCTCGAGTTTCTCTCCAATTACACTACTGAGCTATCACTACTGGAGTACAATCTACTCTCTTACCCTCCATCATTGCATCGACTATTTTCTTGGGTTATACTACATCCAACAAAGTAGCCTTCGGTAGGTGGAATAACCGTGTTGCTGTTTGGTCTCTATAACAGTTGCATAGTGAAATGTCTTACAAGCTAACTTGCACATCTCGTTGTCAATTGGAAGCAGAAATCCACACTTGTCCATTATATACAGTACAAGCCATCCACATTGAGTGACTATGTAAAGGCAATGCATCACCTTTGCAGGCTGTAGCGTTGGTTCTGGTAGGAACCTTCCAGCAATCAGGTACTAATGGGATCCTTTCCCTTTCCTTCCTTAGAACAAATTTGTTGCAAAGAAGTGTCTACCATAGATTTGTGGGATCTCATTGTTGATTCATTGAAAACAGAGGTGGATTCTATGGGTTAAAACTTTGGGCAACTGAAGAAAAAAATAGATGGTGCATTGGATGTTTGAAAACCATTATTTGCACCAAACTAAAAAGGATTACTGCTGTCACCACTTGTCATCTTCTTGTCGCCAAATATGCCCTTGTTTGCACCAAAATGGAAAGGTTTGTTGATGTCACTGGGAGTATCCTTCTTGTCACCAAATATGCCATTATTCGGACCAAACTGGAAAGGTTTACTGCTGTCAACAGGTGCATCCTTCTTGCCACCAAATATGACATTATTTCCACCAAACTGGAAAGCTGGTTTACTGCTATCACTAGACGTGTTCTTCTTGTCAGCAAACATACCTGGATGTCATTGACATAATAGATATGAATATATAGTACATAAGTCTGCGAGAAGACTCTACAATAAATGTAAACAAAGTATATTATACAAACCAGTGAGTAGTCGTACCACTATAATCTGGTGTTTTTTGCTGAGAAGGCAATGAAAAAAGGTTCGGTAAGCTTGAGTTCTAAAAAGATGAAGAACTAGAAGCCATAATTGGAGCCTTCTGTTTGTTATCTGAACTTGGTTGTACTAAGAGTTTGCAATCATCTGCTGCTGGCAGATTGGACTTATCATCCTTCAGTGAGCTTGGGGATGAAACAACTATTGAACCTGTTGATTTTGCCTTAGCCAGTTGACAACATCCTTGAATTTTTCCTAATGAACAACAAGTGTATATGCATACGCAATGAGTAATCTGACTAACAAACCACATAAGAAATGAACAAAAAGAAAGTAAAGTATGAAAATACAAGATGACTGCACACACTAATCAAATCCACACCTTAAATCATCAATATAAGCACGTTTTAAAAAGATACAATGCAGATGGTTATGTAATCAGAATTAGGACGAAGTTGGTGTTTCTAAATCTCATAAGCAATTGCTAGCAACAATAAGATACAATTATACAAATTCCTGGAAGATATTAACTACAGAATTATATGGATGCCATGGGCAGATCCACGGATAAATGAATCTGTAACCTTTCAGTAGTGTCCTTGAACATGATGTATGCAGAGGAGTAGCACATCGGTGGTGCAACTGCCAGGTGTACTACCTCGCTGATGAGCCTGGGGAGCACTTCGTCTGACATCCCAGCTAAGAGTCATCGGGACTCGCCATGTCATGCATGTTCGACGACTACTATATCAAGTACTGTGGCATCATCTCGGCACTGGAGGTGAGGCAGAGGAGGACCGACAACAAAGACCAGTTCATCCTCCTCGCCACCATCGGGGTAGCTTTTTGTGACGGCCTGCCTTTAATTCTTTTCGCAAACACACACACTTGCCTTTTTTTATGGTGGTATGTGCCTGATGACCGACGATGTACGAGAGAACTTCTTCCGGCAGGTGCGGGACGTGCTCTCCAACGATAAGACCATGCAAACTGTGGCATATATTGAAGTCTGCATGGTACTGATGGTTGTAATGCAGTGGTGAAACAGCTAGATTAAAATAACAAAATTTATGTATGGCCAGGATCACAAATGGATTATGAAACCTTTTTCTCATATATAATTGTATAACACATATTTTGTATATAAGTTATCGTTGTATTATATGTTCCTGTTGCAACGCACGGGCACTCATCTAGTTAATCCTTAATTCCTTTTTCCCGTCTCATGGACAAGGCATCCTCCCTGGACCCAAGTCCATAGACCATTATAGATCCCGTTATCAAGATGAATACAATCAATTCCTGACCTCGCGTGAGCGCTAGAAAAATCACTCAACTTCAACCGAGATCCTGATTAGCAAAGCAGCTACTCGACCTAGCCTACTAGTATCCATCTCAAAAAGGAATCCTAAGTTCATGCAGCTAGAGGTTTCAAACAACTCCTACACTTAAGTGCATATTACAATCCTACAAACATTAAGTGTAGTAAAGTAGCATATATAGATACGGTTATGCATAAAACCGGGGCTTGCCTTCAATAGCTGGGGCTGCGGGGAGATCCTCGATGGCAGTCTCCGGAGCTTGCTCCTGCTCTTCCTCTTGGACAACTCCTTGCTCAGGGATGAGCACGTACTCTGCATCACTGGATTTTTCTTAACAATTTTGAAATTGTTTTCATAATTCTAATAATTGCTTTTCTAGCTTGATTAGTGCTCAATAAAACATTTCACTTGAATCTGTTCTAGACTAGGGATCCCTTTATTTTTCCTAGGTTCTCTGTTACTTAAGTAGACTAGGAAAAATAATTGCATTCACTGTTCATTATTCTTTAATGCCTTTCTGATTTTCCTAGGTTTTGGGCAAAAATGGCTTTTAATAGATAACCTTACTTAAATTTTCAATACTAGGGTGCTTACTATTTTTAAACAGTGTCTAAATGGGGTTTGAACATCTACAAATTTTCTCAAGTTCAGCATAGAAGCATAACTAATTTTCTTTAATTTAATAAGGTTTGGCCATTTTCCTTAATCAATTTCAAACTCTAAAATTTAAAACATAAAGTATAGGGTTCAGTATTTTTAATTGATAGTCCATAATATTTTGAATCCAACAAAATTGGTTTGGTTAAATTTGGTTGAATATAACTCAAGATATAAATTCTCTAAGTTCTATGCTAAATTTAAAAAGGTTAAATAGAAATGGATAAAGGAAAAATAGTTTTGCGCTGGGGTCCCTGGCGAAAGATCTTAAGTGAATTACAGATAGGTCCTCAGTGCACTATTCACATGAGTCTACGGCTCTGCAGAAAACCCCCTAGGGTTTCTTGAAATCGAACCCGTGGTCCTTCCCTAATGGAACAGTGGTCGCGGAGGAAGAAAGGGGCAGAGGGGCTTACCGGCGGCGAGACTGCTCCGGCGAGGTGGTCGAGGGTGTATGGGAGGTCCTGAGGGTCACGACGATGTGTGGGTTGCCGTCGGGGATGGTCGGAGTCGGCCGGTCCACGTGCGCAGGCGGGGGAGCTCGTCGGCGGCGAGGAGTCCGGCCTAACCAGGGCACGATAGGTCAATCAAATGGGTCAGTGAGCTTCACCAGGGATCAAGGAAGGTGTGTGCACGAGGAATTTGAGAATGACTCACCGGATTTCTCGGTCTACGCGCGTAGGCAGGCGACCGAAGTCCGGCGAGGATGATCTTGGATCTCCGGTGAGGTTCTGTCGGGTCCGAGAGCTTGGAAAGCTCCATGGGCCACTAGCGAAGCTAACCAAGGGGCAAGCGCAACTTGGACGCAACTAGAGCGGGCTGGGAACGTTGGCTGAGGCTTGGGCAGTGATGGCGGGCGGAGGAAAGGCTCGCCGGAGCTAAGGAGGGGCGTCTAGCCAGCGAGGGCGAGCACGGGGTGAGGTGAGGCGCGCCCGGGGGAGGCTTTAAAGGTGCGGGCGAGCACGGTCGAGGGCGATGGCGCGCGGCGGACTTGACCGGACGCTGGGGCGAGCGTGCGCGAGGGTTCGGCGAACGCCGGCGTGCCGACCAGGGTCAAACACGTGTGCGCGTTCATTCTGCCCGAGTTCTGGCGCGTGTGATCATTCATCCGAGCCTGCTCTCGCCTTGGTCAATGCACAGAACCTCTTCTCCTCCCTATAAGCTACCAATCTTGTGTGGGGGTCATAGGATTTGGCCTACTGGTTTCAAAGATTTGGAGCTCTAAAGTTTGGACAGTCTCCCAGCCCGAGCCCGAGGCAAATCTTTGGTTTTGTCATGTCTAGGGCTCGCGTCCCGATGCCATCTTCTGACATGTGACAGAGGGATTAGTTAGACACGTTTTTGTCAATGGGAGCATTAGGATTAGAGCTAAGAATCAAGGTGAACACGCTCGGTTTTGGTTCAAAGGCTGAAAATTCAGAAATCTGAATTTCAGATTTCCCTATTGAACCTCCACTTGAATGGCTTGTATGGAGTTTTTAATAAACTATTTTGGACAAGCTTTCATAATCTTTATTGTAGCTTATCTAGTGTACTTCAATTTTTATAATTGGCCTAAGTAATTATTTCAAGTTTTTCATGGTCTTTCACCCCTTTTCTTCATTTCTACTTAAATAGCTTAATTAGGGTTGAGGGGTTTCAATATTTTTCTCTTTTTTTGGAAAGTCCCATTTGTTTTGAACATGATTCTTTAATATAAACTTAGTGGATCTTGTATTCTTAAGTTGATTTGATGCTTCATGCTCACTTTGGCTTACATGAAATGACAGAAGATCTCTAACAAATGAGACAGTGCATCGCCACATATGACCCTCGGTGTACCACGACTCTGCCCCAAGGATCCCACCAGGCATCGCTATAGGGAACCCCGCACCGGAGTCACTAAAGTGACCCACATATCGGGTAGATTGTCATACCCAGATTTAAGGACAAATCCAGATGCATCTCACATGTGTGCCAGTGAAAGTCGCCTAGAAGGGGGTGGATAGGCGAAAACTGAAATTTACAAACTTTAAGCACACTTCAAGCCGGGGTTAGCGTTAGAATAAAAGTTAAGTCCAGGAGAGAGGGGAAAATAAATCAACCAAGAAAATAAAGCGGATGACACGGTGATTTGTTTTACCGAGGTTCGGTTCCAAAGAACCTAGTCCCTGTTGAGATGGTCAAAAAGACCAGGTCTCTTTCAACCCTTTACCTCTCTCAAGCGGTCACTTAGACCGAGTGAGCTTTCTTCCTTGATTTCCTGGGTCACTTAGACCCCGCAAGGACCACCACACAATTGGCATCTCTTGCTTCGCTTACAAGGCTTTGAGAGTAAGAATGAGAGAAAGAAGAAAGCCAACCAAGCAACAAGAGCAACAAAGAAACACAAGATGATCTTCTCACAAGTCCTAAAATACTACAGTTGAATTGAGGACTTTGATTGGATCGGAGGCTTTGATTTGTGTCTTGGAGTGTAGTGTATTGCTCTTGTATTGAATGCACTGTTGTGAATGCTTGGATTGATGGAGTGGAGGTGGTTGTGGGGTATTTATAGCCCCCAACCACCAATTCAACCATTGGGGCAGGCTGCTATCGATGGGCGCACCTGTCACACCCGGATTTCGGGGCACCAAGACCCGGGCGCGAACATAATCACCAGGTGTGCTGGGACCAAGTCTCACACATATGATGACTCATGGCATAGGATCGAATGTCACATCTTTAATATATAATAGGAGTTCTATACAAAATAAATAAACAATTACATTATAAGGAGACAACGGTCCAGCAACCCAAAGTTGACTGGGAGACGATGGCCTAGACCTCTCACGAACTCGTCAAAGCATCCTCCATGCGCCTCATCTTATGGTACCTGGTCTTGACCTATGGGGGGGTGTGAGACAGCAAGAGTGAGCTCACATACGTTCATAGCTCAACAAGTTGTGGGGAATAATGTGCATGAACTCGCCAAAGGTGGGAGCTCACGTGAAGTGTAAGGCTTACCAAAGAGGATGGTTAGAGCTGAGCATTGCTTTTAAAGTTGGTCAAAATTTTATTAGCAATTACTATGTATAAGTAAATACCAACCCAATTAAGTAGTAGAACAAAAGTAATAACAACACCTGCGATGCAATGCATATGACAAATTGAATTTAGTTCCATAAATTAATCATGTGAGGGTCCGAGCCGCTCATGACCGTGAGCACGGCTAGTATACTAGTTTTACACTCTGCAGAGGTTGCACATCTTTACCCACAAGTCATGTTACCCATCTGCCAAGAGACGGCCAATCCCATACACCTCTACCGAGGAGGCAAGACAGGGTAACACTACGAGGCCTTTACAAAGTTCCACTAGCTTCAGAAATCCCACTACAGTTTATAGGAAGCTCCAGTGTAGGAATCCCTCGCCTGACCGCCATCGCAGCAAAATTAACCCAAGGACCTCCCTACACTGACAACTCCCCTACTGCCCTTGCCCCTTTCGGGTAAGGAAGACCTCCACTAGCTTTCCTAGTTAATCAGCCAAGGGCGTCCCATTAAACCCTTGTGGTAGCACTGTTTTCCCGGGTGGTCGCTCCATGTTCCAATTAACATAATGATCTTATCATGAACAGTAAATAAACAAATGATAATAAAGATATAATCATGAATAATGTGCATCTCTATACCCGAAACCACATAAAGCAATAGCAGGTACTACCCAAAGATTTAGTGGTGAACAAGGTATAAAGATAGTCAAACTAGGGTAACCTATTGGGTCCCATCAAAATTAACCTATGCAGATCATTATGATTAATCAGAACATGACTGGGTAAAAAGAAGTGATCAAGGGCACAAATTGCCTGGGACTTGAGATTACATGTACCAAATTGCTCTTCAGATTCTCGTGACCTCACTGCTAAACGTAGCAATACAGACAAACATGGTATAGGCAAAATTAACATTACACCAAACATAAGTACAAACTGCATAATAGTAATCTATATGTTGCTACGAGATCGTGGGTTCAAGAACCACTAAATTCAGAGATACGGTTACGGAGTTATGATTTATAGAAGATCCATGTGATTACAATATTAAACTATATTATAAATTGGCTAGTGTAAATCTGAAAAGGAAATGTGCCCTTGGGCCATTTCTAAGTATTTTGGTGGTTTAGTGTCCAACACAAGTGCCTAAGTGTAAAAAGGTGCACAAAGTACAAATCAAGGATAAAGGTATGTTTCTTAGACTTAGTACATTGTTTTATGGACTAATGTATTGTGTCTAAGTGCTGGAAACAGAAAAAAATCGAGTTGGAGAAGAGATGGCTAAGTTCAGCCAAAGTCTGCTCAGTCTGGGTTCACCGGACTGTCCGGTGGTGCACCGGACAGTGTCCGGTGCGCCAGGCTGGCTCGAGCGAACTGGCCGCTCTCGGGAATTCACCGGCGACGTACGGCTATAATTCACCGGAGTGTCCGGTGTGCACCGGACTGTCCGGTGAGCCAACGGTCGGCCGGGCCAACGGTCGGCCGCGCGATCTGCGCGGGACACGTGGTCGAGCCAAGGCTAGAAGGAGGCACCGGACTGTCCGGTGTGCACCGGACATGTCCGGTGCGCCAACGGCCCTCAGGCTGCCAACGGTCGACTGCGCCATTTTTGGAAGGAAATCGGGCACCGGATAGTGTCCGGTGTGCACCGGACTGTCCAGTGCGCCAGTCGACAGAAGGCAAGATCAGCCTTCCTAGATTGCTCTCAACGGCTCCTAGCTGCCTTGGGGCTATAAAAGGGACCCCTAGGCGCATGGAGGAGTACACCAAGCATTCCTACAACATTCCTAAGCACCAAGACATCGATTCCGCGCCTTTGATTCTTTGCGATAGCAATTAGAGCTCTAGTTGAGTGGTGAACTCATTGAGTTGTGTTGTGAGCTCTCGTTGCGACTTGTGTGCGTGGTGTTGCTGTGATTTCTTGTCTTGAGTGCGTTGCTAATCCCTCCCTTGCTCCGTGCTTCTTTGTGAACTTCAAGTGTAAGGGCGAGAGGCTCCAAGTTGTGGAGATTCCTCGCAAACGGGATTGAGAAAAGCAAGCAAAACACCGTGGTATTCAAGTGGGTCTTTGGACCGCTTGAGAGGGGTTGATTGCAACCCTCGTCCGTTGGGACGCCACAACGTGGAGTAGGCAAGCGTTGGTCTTGGCCGAACCACGGGATAACCACCGTGCCATCTCTGTGATTGATTTCTTGTGGTTATTGTGTTTTGACTCCTCTCTAGCCACTTGGCATTTACTGTGCTAACGCTTAACCAAGTTTTGTGGCTTAAGTTTTCAGGTTTTACAGGATCACCTATTCACCCCCCCTCTAGGTGCTCTCAATTGGTATCAGAGCCGTTCTCTTCACAAAGGGACTAACCGCCCGAAGAGATGGATCCTAAGGGGAAGGGTATCGTGATCAACGATAAAGAGAAGGAATCTTTCGTCAACGAGCCGAAGGATGACAAGCCTACCGACTCGGGCTCGGGCCATAGACGGAAAGATGGGAAGAAGAAGAAGACGAGGTGCATCAAGGAGATCGTCTACTACGACGACAGCGATGAGTCTACTTCTTCCCAAAAGGACGACGACCACAACGACTACGAGAGAAGGAAACCGGTTAATTCGAACTTTTCTTTTGACTACTCTCGTATTCCTCAAAGTTCAAATTCACATTTGCTCTCCATTCCACTTGGCAAACCTCCTCACTTTGATGGAGAGGACTACGGATTTTGGAGCCACAAAATGCGTAGTCACTTGTTCTCTCTCCATCCTAGTATATGGGAGATTGTAGAGAGTGGAATGCACTTTGATAGTACGGATAGTCCCATGTTCATTAATGAGCAAATTCATAAGAATGCACAAGCTACTACTGTTCTTCTAGCTTCATTGTGCAGGGATGAATACCACAAAGTGAGCGGCTTGGATAACGCCAAGCAAATATGGGACACCCTCAAGATTTCTCATGAGGGGAACGACGTCACCTTGCTCACAAAGATGGAGTTGGTGGAAGGCGAGCTAGGACGATTCACGATGATAAGAGGCGAGGAGCCAACCCAAACATATAACCGGCTCAAGGCCCTTATCAACAAAATAAGGAGCTACAGAAGCACGCGATGGACGGACCACGACGTCGTCCGATTGATGCTAAGGTCCTTTACCGTTCTTGATCCTCATTTGGTGAATAATATTCGTGAGAATCCTAGGTACACCAAAATGTCGCCAGAAGAGGTCCTTGGAAAATTCGTAAGCGGGCGAATGATGATCAAGGAGGTGAGGTACGTGGACGACGCTCTGAATGGTCCAATCAATGAGCCTCAACCTCTTGCTCTCAAGGCAACAAGAAGCAAGGAGGCGCTACCTAGCAAGGTGGCACAAATTGAGGCGGCCGAACTTAATGATGAAGAGATGGCCCTCATCATCAAGAGATTCAAGACAACGCTAAAGGGTCGCAAGGGGCAGCCAAGCAAGACCAAGACAATGGGGAAGCGCTCATGCTTCAAATGTGGTAAGCTTGGTCATTTTATTGCTAACTGTCCCGACAATGATAGTGATCAGGATCAAGGGAACAAGAGGGAGAAGAAGAAGAACTATAAGAAGGCAAAGGGCGAGGCACATCTTGGCAAGGAGTGGGATTCGGATTGCTCCTCGTCTGACTCCGACAATGAAGGACTCGCCGCCACCACCTTCAACAAGTCATCCCTCTTCCCCAACGAGCGTCACACATGCCTTATGGCAAGGGAGAAGAAGGTATGTACTCGAGACTCTACTTATGCTTCTTCAAGTGAGGACGAATCTAGTGATGAGGATGAAATAGATTATTCATGTTTATTTAAGGGCCTAGATAGAACCAAGGTAGATAAAATTAATGAATTGATTGATGCCTTGAATGATAAGAATAGGCTTTTAGAAAAACAAGAGGACTTGTTGTATGAAGAACATGACAAATTTGTAGAAGCACAAAAATCTCATGCCTTAGAAGTTAAGAGAAATGAAATACTTTCTTGTGAATTATCTTCTTGCCATGAGACGATTTCTAGCTTGAGGAGCATTAATGATGATTTGAATGCTAAGTTAGAAATAGCTAGTAACTCAACAACTTGTGTAGAAAATGTTGTTATTTGCAATAGATGTAAATATTTTGATATTGATGCTTGTAGTGAACACATAGCTTCTATTGCAAAGTTAAATGATGAAATGGCTAGTCTTAATGCCCAACTTAAGGCTAGCAAAAGTGATTTTGATAAACTAAAATTTGCTAGGGATGCCTACACGTTTGGTAGACACCCCTCAATTAAGGATGGGCTTGGCTTCAAGAGGGAAGCCAAGAACTTAACAAGCCATAAGGCTCCCATCTCCGCCAAGGAGAAAGGGAAGGCCCCTATGGCAAGTAGTACTAAAAAGAACCATGCTTTTATGTACAATGATAGAAGACAGTCTCATAGGAGTTGTAATGCTTTTGATTCACATACCTATGATTCTTATTCTATGTTTGCTTCCAGTTCTTCCTATATGCATGGTAGAGATATGCCTAGGAAAAATATTCATCATGTGCCTAGAAAGAATAGTGTTCATGTTCCTAGGAAAGTTATGAATGGACCCTCTACAATTTATCATGCTTTAAATGCTTCCTTTGCTATTTGTAGAAAGGATAGGAAGATAGTTGCTAGGAAATTAGGGGCAAAATGCAAGGGTGATAAAACTTGCATTTGGGTCCCTAAGACAATTGTGACTAACCTTGTAGGACCCAACAAGAGTTGGGTACCTAAGACCCAAGCCTAAATTTGCCTTGCAGGTTTATGCATCCGGGGGTTCAAGCTGGATTATCGACAGAGGATGCACGAACCATATGACGGGGGAAAAGAATATGTTCACCTCCTACGTCAAGAATAAGGATTCCCAAGATTCAATCATATTCGGTGATGGGAACCAAGGCAAGGTGAAAGGTTTAGGCAAGATTGCAATATCAAATGAGCACTCTATTTCTAATGTGTTTCTAGTTGAGTCTCTTGGATATAATTTACTATCTGTCAGTCAATTATGTAATATGGGATATAATTGTCTATTTACAAATGTAGATGTGTATGTCTTTAGAAGATGTGATGGTTCACTAGCTTTTAAGGGTGTACTAGACGACAAACTTTATTTAGTTGATTTGCAAAAGAGGAGGCCGGTCTAGATGCATGCTTAATTGCTAAGACTAGCATGGGCTGGCTGTGGCATCGCCGCTTAGCACATGTGGGGATGAAGAACCTTCACAAGCTTCTAAAGGGAGAACACGTGATAGGTTTGACTAACGTGCAATTCGAAAAAGATAGACCTTGTGCAGCTTGTCAAGCAGGTAAACAAGTGGGAGGAGCACATCACAGCAAGAATGTGATGACCACTTCAAGACCTCTGGAGCTGCTGCATATGGACCTCTTCGGACCCGTCGCCTATCTGAGCATAGGAGGAAGTAAGTATGGTCTAGTTATTGTTGATGACTTTTCCCGCTTCACTTGGGTGTTCTTTTTGCAGGATAAGTCTGAAACCCAAGGGACCCTCAAGTGCTTCCTAAGGAGAGCTCAAAATGAGTTTGAGCTCAAGGTGAAGAAGATAAGAAGCGACAACGGGTCCGAATTCAAGAATCTTCAAGTGGAGGAGTTCCTTGAGGAGGAGGGGATCAAGCACGAGTTCTCCGCTCCCTACACACCTCAGCAAAATGGTGTGGTAGAGAGGAAGAACAGGACGATCATTGATATGGCGAGGACCATGCTTGGAGAGTTCAAGACCCCCGAGCGTTTTTGGTCGGAAGCCGTGAACACGGCTTGCCACGCCAACAACAGGGTCTACCTTCACCGCCTCCTCAAAAAGACTTCATATGAGCTGCTAACTGGTAACAAACCCAATGTGTCTTATTTTCGTGTATTTGGGAGCAAGTGTTATATTCTTGTGAAGAAAGGTAGATCTTCTAAATTTGCTCCCAAAGCTGTAGAAGGGTTTTATTAGGTTATGATTCAAATACAAAGGCGTATAGGGTCTTCAACAAATCATTGAGTTTGGTTGAAGTCTCTAGCGACGTTGTATTTGATGAGACTAATGGCTCTCCAAGAGAGCAAGTTGTTGATCTTGATGATGTAGATGAGAAGATGTTCCAACGACCGCGATACGCACCATGGCAATTGGAGATGTGTGGCCTCAGGAACAATTGGAGCAAGATCAACCGTCTTCCTCAACTATGGTGCAACCCCCAACCCAAGATGACAAACAGGTACCTCAAGTGGAGGCGCATGATCAAGGGGGAGCACAGGATGATCAAGTTGAAGAGGAAGAAGCACCTCAGGCACCTCCAACCCAAGTTCGAGCGACGATCCAAAGGGATCATCCCGTCGACCAAATTTTGGGTGATATTAGCAAGGGAGTAACTACTCGTTCAAGATTAGTTAATTTTTGTGAGCATTACTCTTTTGTCTCTTCTATTGAGCCTTTCAGGGTAGAAGAGGCCTTGCTAGATCCGGACTGGGTGTTGGCCATGCAGGAGGAACTCAACAACTTCAAGCGCAATGAAGTTTGGACGCTGGTGCCTCGTCCCAAGCAAAATGTTGTGGGAACCAAGTGGGTGTTCCGAAACAAACAGGACGAGCACGGGGTGGTGACGAGGAACAAGGCTCGACTTGTGGCAAAAGGTTATGCCCAAGTCGCAGGTTTGGACTTTGAGGAGACGTTTGCTCCTATGGCTAGGCTAGAATCAATTCGTATTTTGCTAGCGTATGCCGCTCACCATTCTTTCAGGTTGTACCAAATGGATGTGAAGAGCGCTTTCCTCAACGGGCTGATCAAGGAGGAGGTGTATGTGGAGCAACCCCCTAGCTTCGAGGATGAACGGTACCCCGACCACGTGTGTAAGCTCTCTAAGGCGCTCTATGGACTTAAGCAAGCCCCAAGAGCATGGTATGAATGCCTTAGAGACTTTTTAATTGCTAATGCTTTCAAGGTCGGGAAAGCCGATCCAACTCTTTTTACTAAGACTTGCGATGGTGATCTTTTTGTGTGCCAAATTTATGTCGATGACATAATATTTGGTTCTACTAATCAAAAGTCTTGTGAAGAGTTTAGTTGGGTAATGACGCAGAAATTCGAGATGTCGATGATGGGCGAGTTGAACTACTTCCTTGGGTTCCATGTGAAGCTACTCAAGGATGACACTTTCATCTCCCAAACGAAGTACACGCAAGACTTGCTAAAGCGGTTTGGGATGAAGGACGCCAAGCCCGCAACGACGCCGATGGGAACTGACGGACACACCGACCTCAACAAAGGAGGTAAGTCCGTTGATCAAAAAGCATACCGGTCTATGATAGGGTCTTTACTTTATTTGTGTGCTAGTAGACCGGATATTATGCTTAGCGTATGCATGTGTGCTAGATTTCAATCCGATCCTAAGGAGTGTCACTTAGTGGCTGTGAAGCGAATTCTTCGATATTTAGTCGCTACGCCTTGCTTCGGGATCTGGTATCCAAAGGGGTCTAACTTTGACTTGATTGGATATTCAGACTCCGACTATGCTGGATGTAAGGTCGATAGGAAGAGTACATCGGGGACGTGCCAATTCTTAGGAAGGTCCCTGGTGTCGTGGAACTCTAAGAAACAAACTTCCGTTGCCCTATCCACCGCTGAGGCCGAGTACGTTGCCGCAGGACAGTGTTGCGCGCAACTACTTTGGATGAGGCAAACCCTCCGGGACTTTGGCTACAATCTGAGCAAAGTCCCACTCCTATGTGACAATGAGAGTCCTATCCGAATAGCGGAAAATCCTGTAGAGCATAGCCGCACAAAGCACATTGACATCCGGCATCACTTTTTGAGAGACCACCAGCAAAACGGAGATATCAAAGTGTTTCATGTTAGCACCGAAAACCAGCTAGCCGATATCTTCACTAAGCCTTTAGATGAAAAGACCTTTTGCAGGCTGTGTAGTGAGCTAAATGTCCTAGATTCGCGGAACTTGGATTGATTTATAGCATACATGTGTTTATGCCTTTGATCATGTTCCTTATGCATTTTGTTGCTTACTATGGTGCTCAAGTTGTACAAACACTTCCCGGACCTCACAAGTCCTTGTGCAAGTGATGCACATATTTAGGGGGAGCTGTGTTACAACTTGACCCTTTGAGACTAACCATATGCTTGAGTTTGCTTGTTTTAGTCTCAAAGGAGGTTTGAAAGGGAAAAGGTGGACTTGGACCATGAAAGACTTCCATTGCACTCCGATGAGAGGGTAACTTATTCCAAGTTCATCTCATGTACTCTTATTGCCTTTGTATTCTTATTGAAGATTTTGGTGAGGCAATGGGGTTAAAGGGCCAAGATTGATCCCGTTTTGGTGCTTGATGCCAAAGGGGAGAAATAAAGGCCAAAGCGATAAATGGATCAGCTACCACTTGAGAGATTTTGAAAATAGTAGAATAGAGCTTTTGGTTTGGTTTATCAAAACTCTTTTGTTGTCTCTCTTATCAAAAGTTGGCTTCTTGTGGGGAGAAGTATTGATTATGGGAAAAAGGGGGAGTTTTTGAAATCTTTGATCAATCTCTTTTGGAATGACTCTCTTTATGTTTCAACATGTGTGTTTGACTTAGAGATAGAGATTTGAGTTTGATTTGCAAAAACAAACCAAGTGGTGGCATAGAGTGATCCATATATGTCAAAATTGAATCAAACAATTTTGAGTTCTTATTTGAATTGATTTTGTACTTGTTCTACTTGCTTTATGTTGTGTTGGCATAAATCACCAAAAAGGGGAGATTGAAAGGGAAATGTGCCCTTGGGCCATTTCTAAGTATTTTGGTGGTTTAGTGTCCAACACATGTGCCTAAGTGTAAAAAGGTGGACAAAGTACAAATCAAGGATAAAGGTATGTTTCTCAGACTTAGTACATTGTTTTATGGACTAATGTATTGTGTCTAAGTGCTGGAAACAGAAAAAAATCGAGTTGGAGAAGAGATGGCTAAGTTCAGCCAAAGTCTGCTTAGTCTGGGTGCACCGGACAGTGTCCGGTGGTGCACCGGACAGTGTCCGGTGCGCCAGGCTGGCTCGAGCGAACTGGCCGCTCTCGGGAATTCACCGGCGACGTACGGCTATAATTCACCGGACTGTCCGGTGTGCACCGGACTGTCCGGTGAGCCAACGGTCGGCCGGGCCAACGGTCGGCCGCGCGATCTGCGCGGGACACGTGGTCGAGCCAACGGCTAGAAGGAGGCACCGGACTGTCCGGTGTGCACCGGACATGTCCGGTGCGCCAACGGCTCTCAGGCTGCCAACGGTCGACTGCGCCATTTTTGGAAGAAAATCGGGCACCAGACAGTGTCCGGTGTGCACCGGACTGTCCGGTGCGCCAGTCGACAGAAGGCAAGATCAGCCTTCCTAGATTGCTCTCAACGGCTCCTAGCTGCCTTTGGGCTATAAAAGGGACCCCTAGGCGCATGGAGGAGTACACCAAGCATTCCTACAACATTCCTAAGCACCAAGACATCAATTCCGTGCCTTTGATTCTTTGCGATAGCAATTAGAGCTCTAGTTGAGTGGTGAACTCATTGAGTTGTGTTGTGAGCTCTCGTTGCGACTTGTGTGCGTGGTGTTGCTGTGATTTCTTGTCTTGAGTGCGTTGCTAATCCCTCCCTTGCTCCGTGCTTCTTTGTGAACTTCAAGTGTAAGGGCGAGAGGCTCCAAGTTGTGGAGATTCCTCGCAAACGGGATTGAGAAAAGCAAGCAAAACACCGTGGTATTCAAGTGGGTCTTTGAACCGCTTGAGAGGGGTTGATTGCAACCCTCGTCCGTTGGGACGCCACAACGTGGAGTAGGCAAGCGTTGGTCTTGGCCGAACCACGGGATAACCACCGTGCCATCTCTGTGATTGATTTCTTGTGGTTATTTTGTTTTGACTCCTCTCTAGCCACTTGGCATTTACTATGCTAACGCTTAACCAAGTTTTTGTGGCTTAAGTTTTCAAGTTTTACAGGATCACCTATTCACCCCCCTCTAGGTTGCTCTCAAAATCATATGAGAAGATATCCTATAACAAATGTTGCTACTGCGTAGCAAATATTTATACGAAGCTAACGCAACTGGAACGGGCCAAATCGAAATTCAAACGAAGAAGTTATGGGTTTCCGAAGTTATTTAAGGCCTATCATAGATTAGCTCAAGTGAACAATTTTTAATCTAAGTTTTATGGCTAAACAGTGTTACTAGATGATAAACAATATTAAAACAAAATTAATGCTGCTGGAATGGATCAATTTGGAGTTAAAATGGATTTTCTATGAATTAAATAAGTTTTTGGATTTATTTTTATACATAAAAACCTATTTTCTTTATTAATTCTGAATTTCTTAAGGGTTTAGGACTGGGCACAATATTTCTTAAGAGATCAGGGGTTCATTCACAATTTTTCCAAGACTCATGATCCCCCAGTGTGGACGGCGGGTTCATTTGTGAAAAGGGCAGGGGCACATGTGCAAAACATAACAGCCGAAAGGGTACGGTTAACTCTCGGCCGTTCGATCGCGACACAAGGGTTCAGATTAGAATTCCACGCTCCTGAACCGGTACGTGCCCTCAGCCCAAGGATCCTTGATCTACGGCCAGGGACACGCCACACCATGATAAAGCCTGAGCCCTCGGATCCGATCCTAACAATCCAAGTTTAATCAGGCCAAAGGGTATAGCTCCATCTAATCTACACCACTCACCCGCAATCGAATGGCATACGTTCCGTCTTCATCCCCCTGCCTGCCGGGCCGCGGTGGCATCCCCCAGCGGCGGCGGCGCCATGACCAGGACCGAGCGAGGAGCTCCTCCCAGTGGTCACCATCGAATTGAAACAAAGCTACACGTTGCGGAGACTACGGCGAGCGCACATACCCGCAGTTAGGATGTCGAGATACCCCGACCACGGGCGGTGCAGATCTATGGAGGCACACAAACGATGGTGAGAAATTCCTAGACAACCAGCCAGCCTTTGCTCCCAGCGCCGCATCGAGCACGTCCTTGGGCACCTGGCAAAGCCCATAGATCTATCTTCACACTCCGAATGGCCATAGGTGCTTGAATCGATGGCGACGGCGCGGGGCGGCTTGATGGAAGATCTCGTTTTTCCCTCTCCCTCTCTTTCCAGTGGTTTACGGCAAACCGATGGTGCAGCCCAGCTTTATAGGCTCCAGGGTGCGGTGCCACGGCATGCCCCAATGACCACCCCCCAGCTGGGCGAGTCCGTGACCAGGGCGTCAAGCGCGGATCACGGTTGCGTTCTTTGCGTCGGAGGGGACGGGTCCGCGCCACGGATGTCCGGTAGGAGGTTGGCGTAGAATCACGGAGGTTCGGAGAGGTCATTGCGCGGTTCGGTTGCAACGACCCACGAGATCCGCGGCGAGCCGGAGGCGGTGCCTGCTGCTTCTGTTCAAGACCGAGTGGGATCTGCGGTGAGTTGGAGAAGGATATGACCGTGAGGGCCCACCAGCCGATGACCACCGATGCAATACACGCAACAGGGAGAACGGACAGGGAGGCTGCGAGGTGGGGCCAAGCCGTCAGTCATGGCATGTGACGAGGCACGCGTCTCTGTGTGGGTTGGGCTGCGCGCGCGTTTGAGAGGTGGGCTTACTAGGGACAGATTTGGCCCAGGCGCCGGTTCCTTCATCTTTTCCTTTTTTTAATATTTTCTATTTCCTTTCATTTATATTTTTGAATTTCAAATTTAAATCCGAATTTTGTTGGTAATTTTATGCCCATATTAAATGTACAATTCAAAAATATCAGAATGGACACGTGTGCTTATTTTTTTTATACATATTTTCTTTATATTTACATAGTATTCCTATTTTTTATTCCCTTTTGCTAAATTGTAATTTTGGGTTAAATTCCAATTTGGACATTACTATTCATTTATTAATTTTAAATGCACAACCAAATCAACTCCAGCATGATGCATGGATTATTTATGTGCTATTAGAGAATTATTCACTTCTAAATGTGTTTCTCAAAATTTCGATGAATATAAAGCAATACACGTAAAGATTTCTTTTTTTATATTCCAAAAAGTGGGTATTACAAATTCTACCCCCCTTAACAGAAATCTCGTCCTCGAGATTTGTAAGAAAGGGATACAAAAGGATTGGTTTGTAATTCAGCTTTTAGTCTATAATTGGTTCAAAAATCCAGAGTCTCATTTTTTATAGCCAATAGTGGGGGATTAGTAGAGTATAGGTTATCCAACTACTTATTATGTAGGATCTAAGAGATGGATAAGTTAGGGCAAGAATAGCCTGGGGTAAGAAAGTTTCCGGTGAGAAAGAACTCCTTACTGGGTGGTAATGCATCTGAGGATCGAGTTTGACTTCTCTCCTCCCTTGACGAGGTTGATCTTTCCTTCTCCAGTCTTGGTCTTGTTGATTCGAGGTTAGTGTATATCATCGGGGTCAGGGAGTATGGTTAAGATAGATATGGATGAGATAGACTACATGATGTAGATCAAAATCTTGTTTGACATTGGGTTGGCACAGATAGATTATGCAATCCATCATGACTCTAACAGTTGGGTTAGCTCTTATGCTCATGGTTGAGTTGGTCTAATGCACTAGTTTAGGTTTAAGTGCATGAGGGAAGAACAAGGTTGATAGGAGTAGGATCCAGTTTATTTCACTAGTGTTAACTCGTTAAGTGACCGTCCTTAGGTTAGCTCAACTTAAGGTTAGACTTCGTTAGGTTAGATTAATCCATCACATTAGATCAGATCTAGGTTAGATTGTTATGACTAGATAAGTTCTCATTAATTTGGATTAGATCTTGGTTGTTATTTTAGGATGAGATAAGCAAAGTTGTTAGGATAAGACGAATCTGTCAAGGTGAGATGAATCTATTGAGATAAGAGAGAATCTTTTAAGCCAAGATGGATCTATTTAAAATAGATACACTTTAATGAAGGATAATCTAGGTTATTTAGTTATCTTATGAATTTTATTTATTTATATTTATGCCTATATGTATATGCAGATGTAATTGTGGATATTACTCTACAACTCATCACACTCAATCAAAGATCCAAATCAGACATGTATCACAAGAACAAACATTCAAGCATATAGATACTTAAAAAATAGTTTTTTTTGTTCCTAAGAGTAGGGTTCCTATTCCTAAAGATCACTTTAGGCACAGGATTTCAAAGTGTAAAATCCACATTTGTCTTTTAGAAAGAAAAGATAAGAATAATAAGAGTAAAGCGGAAATAGATGAGAAAAGATTAAGAGAAGTTTAGAAAGAATCAGAGTAGCAAAGGTAAGTAGGCAATAGTTGTCCAGTTCTATCTAGGTTTCGTCCTACAGTCAACATTCCTCTAATACCACTTCTGTCACACCCGGATTTCAGGGCACCAAGACCCGGGCGCGAAACATAATCACCAGGTGTGCTGGGACCAAGTCTCACACATATGATGATTCATGGCACAGGATCGAATGTCACATCTTTGATATATAATAGGAGTTCTATACAAAATAAATAAACAATTACATTATAAGGAGACAACGGTCCAGCAACCCAAAGTTGACTGGGAGACAATGGCCTAGACCTCTCACGAACTCGTCAAAGCATCCTCCATGCGCCTCATCTTGTGGTACCTGGTCTTGACCTGTGGGGGGGGTGTGAGACAGCAAGAGTGAGCTCACATACGTTCATAGCTCAACAAGTTGTGGGGAATAATGTGCATGAACTCGCCAAAGGTGGAGCTCACGTGAAGTGTAAGGCTTACCAAAGAGGATGGTTAGAGCTAAGCATTGCTTTTAAAGTTGGTCAAAATTTTATTAGCAATTACTATGTATAAGTAAATACCAACCCAATTAAGTAGTAGAACAAAAGTAATAACAACACCTGGGATGCAATGCATATGACAAATTGAATTTAGTTCCATAAATTAATCATGTGAGGATCCGAGGCGCTCATGACCGTGAGCACGGCTAGTATACTAGTTTTACACTCTGCAGAGGTTGCGCATCTTTACCCACAAGTCATGTTACCCATCTGCCAAGAGACGGCCAATCCCATACACCTCTACCGAGGAGGCGAGGCAGGGTAACACTACGAGGCCTTTACAAAGTTCCACTAGCTTCAGAAATCCCACTACAGTTTATAGGAAGCTCCAGTGCAGGAATCCCTCGCTTGACCGCCATCGCAGCAAAATCAACCTAAGGACCTCCCTACACTGACCACTCCCCTACTGCTCTTGCCCCTTTCGGGTAAGGAAGACCTCAACTAGCTTTCCTAGTTAATTAGCCAAGGGTGTCCCATTAAACCCTTGTGGTAGCACTGTTTTTCCCGGGTGGTCGCTCCATGTTCCAATTAACATAATGATCCTATCATGAACAGTAAATAAACAACTGATAATAAAGATATAATCATGAATAATGTGCATCTCTATACCCGAAACCACATAAAGCAATAGCAGGTACTACCCAAAGATTCAGGGGTGAACAAGGTACAAATATAGTCAAACTAGGGTAACCTATTGGGTCCCATCAAAAACTAACCTATGCAGATCATTATGATTAATCAGAACATGACTGGGAAAAAAGAAGTGATCATGGCCACAACTTTCCTGGACTTGAGATTACAGGTACCAACTTGCTCTTCAGACTCTCGTGACCTCACTGCTAAACGTAGCAATACAGACAAACATGGTATAGGCAAAATTAACATTACACCAAACATAAGTACAAACTGCATAATAGTAATCTATATGTTGCTACGAGATCGTGGGTTCAGGAACCACTAAATTCAGAGATACGGTTACGGAGTTATGATTTATAGAAGATCCATGTGATTACAATATTAAACTATATTATAAATTGGCTAGTGTAAATCATATGAGAAGATATCCTATAACAAATATTGCTACTGCGTAGCAAATATTTATACGAAGCTAACGCAACTGGAACGGGCCCAAATCGAAATTCAAACGAAGAAGTTATGGGTTTCCGAAGTTATTTAAGGCCTATCAAAGATTAGCTCAAGTGAACAATTTTAATCTAAGTTTTATGGCTAAACAGTGTTACTAGATGATAAACAATATTAAAACAAAATTAATGCTGCTGGAATGGATCAATTTGGAGTTAAAATGGATTTTCTATGAATTAAATAAGTTTTTGGATTATTTTATACTTAAAAACCTATTTTTCTTATTAATTCTGAATTTCTTAAGGGTTTAGGACTGGGCACAATATCTCTTAAGAGATCAGGGGTTCATTCACAATTTTTCCAAGACTCATGATCCCCCAGTGTGGACGGCGGGTTCATTTGTGGAAAGGGCAGGGGCACATGTGCAAAACATAACAGCTGAAAGGGTACGGTTAACTCTCGGCCGTTCGATCGCGACACAAGGGTTCAGATTAGAATTCCACGCTCCCGAACCGGTACGCGCCCTCAGCCCAAGGATCCTTGATCTACGGCCTAGGAACGCGCCACACCATGATATAGCCTGAGCCCTCGGATCTGATCCTAATAATCCAAGTTTAATCAGGCCAAAGGGTATAGCTCCATCTAATCTACACCGCTCACCCGCAATCGAATGGCATACGTTCCGTCTTCATCCCCCTGCCTGCCGGGCCGCGGCGGCGTCCCCCAGCGGCGGCGGCGCCATGACCAGGACCGAGCGAGGAGCTCCTCCCAGTGGTCACCATCGAATTGAAACAAAGCTACACGTTGCGGAGACTACGGCGAGCGCACATACCCGCAGTTAGGACGTCGAGATACCCCGACCACGGGCGGGGCGGATCTATGGCGGCACACAAACGATGGTGAGAAATTCCTGGACAACCAGCCAGCCTTTGCTCCCAGCGCCGCATCGAGCACGTCCTTGGGCACCTGGCGAAGCCCATAGATCTATCTTCACGCTCTGAATGGCCATAGGTGCTTGAATCGATGGCGACGGCGCGGGGCGGCTTGATGCAAGATCTCGTTTTTCCCTCTCCCTCTCTTTCCAGTGGTTTACGACAAACCAATGGTGCAACCCAGCTTTATAGGCTTCAGGGTGCGGCGCCACGGCATGCCCCAACGACCACCCCCCAGCTGGGCGAGTCCGTGACCAGGGCGTCAAGCGCGGATCACGGTTGTGTTCTTTGCGTCGGAGGGCACGAGTCCGCGCCACGGATGTCGGTAGGAAGTTTGGCGTAGAATCACGGAGGTTCGGAGAGGTCATTGCACGGTTCGTTTGCAATGACCCGTGAGATCCGCGGCGAGCCGGAGGCGGTGACTGCTGCTTCTGTTCAAGACCAAGTGGGATCTGCGGTGAGTTGGAGAAGGATCTGACCGCGAGGGCCCACCAGCCGATGACCACCGAGACAATACACGCAACAGGGAGAACGGACAGGGAGGCTGCCAGGTGGGGCTAGGCCGTCAGTCATGGCATGTGACCAGGCGCATGTCTCTGTGTGGGTTGGGCTGCGCGCGCGTTTGAGAAGTGGGCTTACTAGGGACAGATTTGGCCCAGGCGCCGGTTCCTTCATCTTTTTCCTTTTTTTTAATATTTTCTGTTTCCTTTTCATTTATATTTTGAATTTCAAATTTAAATCCGAATTTTGTTGGTAATTTTATGCCCATATTAATGTACAATTCAAAAATATCAGAATGGACAGGTGTGCTTATTTTTTTATACATATTTTCTTTATATTACATAGTATTCCTATTTTTTATTCCCTTTTGCTAAATTGTAATTTTGGATAAATTCCAATTTGGACATTACTATTCATTTATTATTTTAAATGCACAACCAAATAAACTCCAGCATGATGCATGTATTATTATGTGCTATTAGAGAATTATTCACTTCTAATGTGTTTCTCAAAATTCCCATGAATATAAAGCAATACACGTAAAGATTTATTTTTTTGTATTCTAAAAAGTGGGTATTACAGCACCGGACAGTCCGGTGCACCACCGGACACTATCCGATGCGCTAGCCACGTCACCCAACCATTAGGGTTCTGACGGTTTCGACCGTTGGAGCTTTGTCTTCATGTGGCACCGGACAGTCCGGTGCCGCACCGGACAAGCACTGTTCACTGTCCAGTACGCCTTCTGGTGGCTGCTCTGACTCTGCGCGAACTGTCCGCGCACTGTAGCTTCTACAGGCGACCGTTGGAGCCGACCGTTGCGCTGCCTAGCCGTTGCTCTACTGTCGCACCGGACAGTCCGATGACACACCGGACAGTCCGATGAATTATAGCAGAGCGCGACCCTAGAAACCCGAAAGTGAAGAGTTTGAAGTGGATCGACCCCTGGCGCACCGGACAGTCCAGTGCGCCAGACCAGGGTTCTCTTCGGTTTCTTTTGCTCCTTTCTTTTAAATCCTAACTTTGTTCTTTTATTGGTTTGTGTTGAACCTTTATGCACCTGTGAATATAATCTAGAGCAAACTAGTTATTCCAATCATTTGTGTTGGGCATTCAACCACCAAAATTATATTTAGGAAAAGGTTAAACCCTATTCCCTTTCAATCTCCCCCTTTTGGTGATTGATGCAACACAAACCAAAGCAAATATATAAGTGCAGAATTGAACTAGTTTGCATAAGGTAAGTGCAAAGGTTGCTTGGAATCAAACCAATTTATACTTCTATTAGATATGCATGGTTGGTTTTCTTTTATTTAACATTTTGGACCACGCTTGCACCACTTGTTTTGTTTTTTGCAATTCATTTGGAAAATCTTTTCAAAGTCCTTTTGCAAATAGTCAAAGGTATATGAGAAGCATTTATATGATTTGAAATTTTCTCCCCTGTTTCAAATGCTTTTCCTTTGACTAAACAAAACTCCCCCTTAATGAAATTCGCCTCTTAGGTTTCAAGAGAGTTTTAATAGATACTAATTGGAATTTGTACTTTAGATACTAGTTTTGAAATTATACCAATTAATAAATATCATACCAATTTGAAATATATTAATAACAAGATACCAATTGATAACTTTTATTTTGAAAATTGAAATTTTTGGGTGGTTGTGCGGTCCTTTTGCTTTGGGCTGATACTCTCTCCCCCTTTGGCATTAATCGCCAAAGCGGAGACTTTGAGAGCCCTTTTTCTTTTCTCCCCCATTGTTACAAGGAAACATGAGTGAAGATTATACCAATGTGAGAGTGATGCGGAGCGATGGCGAAGGATAAATGATACCGATAGAGTGGAGTGGAAACCTTGTCTTCACCGATGACTCCATTTCCCTTTCAATCTATGACTTATCAGAGAAATACACTTGGAAACACATTAGTCGTAGACATAAAAAGATATATGATCAAAGGTATATAAATGAGCTATGTGTGCAATGTTTCAATCAAAATTCCGAGAATCAAGAATGTTTAGCTCATTCCTAAGTTTGGTAAAGGCTTTCTCATCTAATGGTTTGGTAAAGATATTGGCTAATTGTTCTTTGGTGCTAACATAAGCTATCTCGAATATCCCCCCATTGTTGGTGATCCCTCAAAAAGTGATACGAATGTCTATGTGCTTAGTGCGGCTGTGTTTAACAGGATTATCCGCCATGCGGATTGCACTCTCATTGTCACATAGGAGAGGGACTTTTCTAAATTTGTAACCATAGTCCCTAAGGGTTTGCCTTATCCAATGTAATTGCGCACAACAATGACCTGCGGCAATATACTTGGCTTCGGCGGTAGAAAAGAGCTATTGAGTTTTGTTTCTTTGAAGCCCAAAACACCAGGATCTTCCTAGAAACTGACAAGTCCCTGATGTGATCTTCCTATCAATTTTACACCCTACCCAATTGGCATCTGAATAACCTATTAAATCAAAGGTGGATCCCTTGGGTACCAAAGTCCAAACTTAGGTGTATAAACTAAATATCTCATGATTCTTTTCACGACCCTAAGGTGAACTTCCTTAGGATCGGCTTGGAACCTTGCACACATGTATACAGGAAGCATAATATCCGGTCGAGATGCACATAAATAGAGTAGAGATCCTATCATCGATCGGTAATACCTTTTGATCTACGGGTTTACCTCCCATGTCGAGGTCGAGATGCCCATTTGTTCCCATGGGTGTCTTGATGGCTTGGCATCCTTCATTTCAAACTGTTAAGTATGTCTTGAGTGTACTTCGTTTGGCTGATGAAGGTGCCTTCTTGGAGTTGCTTGACTTGAAATCCTAGAAAATACTTCAACTCCCCCATCATAGACATCTCAAATTTCTGAATCATGATCCTACTAAACTCTTCACAAGTAGATTTGTTAGTAGACCCAAATATGATATCATCAACATAAATTTGGCATACAAACAAATCTTTTGCAATAGTTTTAGTAAAGAGAGTAGGATCGGATTTACCGACTTTGAAGCCATTAGTGATAAGAAAATCTCTTAGGCATTCATACCATGCTCTTGGGGCTTGCTTGAGCCATAAAGCGCCTTTGAGAGTTTATAAACATGGTTAGGGTACTCACTATCTTCAAAGCCAGAAGGTTGCTCAACATAGACCTCTTCCTTGATTGGCCATTGAGGAAGGCACTTTTCACGTCCATTTGATAAAGCTTAAAGCCATGGTACGTAGCATAGGCAAGTAATATGAGAATTGACTCAAGCCTAGCTACGGGTGCATAGGTTTCACCGAATCTAAACCTTCAACTTGTGAGTAACCCTTGGCCACAAGTCGGGCTTTGTTCCTTGTCACCACACCATGCTCATCTTGCTTGTTGTGGAATACCCACTTGGTTCCTACAACATTTTGGTTAGGACATGGAACTAAATGCCATACCTCATTCCTTTTGAAGTTGTTGAGCTCCTCTTGCATTGCCAGCAGCTAATCTGAATCTCTTAATGCATCCTCCACCCTGTATGGCTCAATAGAGGACATAAAAGAGTAATGTTCAGAAAAATGAGCGACTCGAGATCGAGTGGTTACCCCCTTATGAATATCACCGAGGATGGAGTTCATATGGTGATCTCTTTGAATCGCTTGGTGGACTCTTGGGTATGGCGGTCTTTGACCCTGTACTTCTTGATCATCTTCCTTGTCTGATCATTGTCATCTCCCCCTTGATCATTGTCCTCCTCTTGAGGTGGCTCATTCTCTTGATCTTCATCTTCATTGTCTTGAGCCTGATCCTCATCTTAGTTTGGTGGAGATGCTTGTATGGAAGATGACAGTTGATCTTATGCTTGTGAGGCTCTTCGGATTCCTTAGGACACACATCCCCAATGGACATGTTCCTTAGTGCGACGCACGGAGCCTCTTCATCTTCTAGCTCATCAAGATCAACTTGCTCCACTTGGGAGCCATTAGTCTCATCAAACACAATGTCACAAGAAACTTCAACTAATCTAGTGGATTTGTTGAAGACTCTATATGCCCTTGTGTTTGAGTCATAACCAAGTAAAAAGCCTTCTACAGCCTTAGGAGCAAATTTAGATTTTCTACCTCTTTTAATAAGAATAAAAGATTTGCTACCAAAGACTCTAAATATGAACATTGGGCTTTTTACTGGTGAGGAGTCATAGGATGTCTTCTTGAGGATTCAGTGAAGGTATAACTGGTTGATGGAGTAACAAGCAGTGTTGATTGCTTCCGCCCAAAACCGGTTCGGTGTCCTATACTCATCAAGCATGGTCCTCGCCATGTCCAGTAGAGTTCTATTCTTCCTCTCCACTACACCATTTTGTTGAGGTGTGTAGGGAGAAGAGAACTCATTCTTGATGCCCTCATCCTCAAGAAAGCCTTCAATTTGAGAGTTCTTGAACTCCGTCCCGTTGTCGCTTCTTATCTTCTTGATTCTCAATCCGAACTCATTTTGAGCCCGTCTCAAGAATCCCTTTAAGGTCTCTTGGGTTTGTGATTTTTCCTACAAAAAGAATACCCAAGTGAAGCGAGAATAATCATCCACAATAACAAAGACAGCTACTTACTCCCGCCGATGCTTATATAAGCTATCGAGCCGAATAGATCCATGTGGAGTAACTCCAGTGGCCTATCCATTGTCATGATGTTCTTATGTGGATGGTGGGCACCAACTTGCTTTCTTGCTTGACATGCGCTACAAACCCTGTCTTTCTCAAAATGAACATTTGTTAGTCCCAAAATATGCTCTCCCTTAGAAGCTTGTGAAGATTCTCATCCCAAACATGGGCTAGTCGGCAATGCCAGAGCCAACCCATATTAGTCTTAGCAATTAAGCAAGTACCGAGTTCAGCTCTATTAAAATCAACTAAGTATAGCTAACCCTCTAATACTCCCTTAAATGCTAGTGAATCATCACTTCTTCTAAAGACAGTAACACCAATATCCGTAAAAAGACAGTTGTAACCCATTTTACAATAATTGAGAAACTGAAAGCAAATTGTAATCTAAAGAGTCTACAAGAAAACATTGGAAATAGAATGGTCAGGTGATATAGCAATTTTACCAAGTCCTTTGACCAAACCTTGATTTCCATCCCGAATGTGATAGCTCTTTGGGGATCTTCGTTTTTCTCGTAGGAGGAGAACATCCTTTTCTCCCCTGTCATGTGGTTTGTGCATCCACTATCAACAATCCAACTTGAGCCCTCGGATGCATAAACCTGCAAAACAATTAGGCCTTATTCTTAGGTACCCAAACGGTTTGGGTCCTTTCACATTAGAAACAAGCACCTTTGGTACCCAAACCACAAGTCTTGGAGCCCTTGTGTTTGCCCCCAACATATTTGGCAACTACTTTGCCTAATTTCTTAGTAAGAACATAAGAAGCATCAAAAGTCTTAAATGAAACATTAGGCTCATTTGATGCAGTAGGAGTCTTCTTTTTAGGCATTTTAACATGTGTTGGATGCCTAGAGCTAGATGCCTCATTCTTATACATATAAGCATGGTGAGAAACAGAATGAGGTTTCCTAGCATGAATTCTCCTAATCTTGTGCTCAGGATAACCAGCAGGATATAAAAATGTAACCCTTGTTATCCTGAGTCTTGGGAGCCTTGCCCTTAACAAAATTAGACAATCTTTTGGGGGCATTAAGTTTGACATTGCTTCCCTATTGGAAACCAATGCCATCCTTAATGCCAGGGCGTCTCCCATTATAGAGCATGCTTCTGGCAAATTTAAATTTTTCATTCTCAATTTCATGCTCATTAATTTTAGTAGTTAGTTGAGCTATGTGATCATTTTGTTTTTTAATTAAAGCAGAGGTGATCATGGATAGCATCAACATTAATATCTCTACATCTAGTACAAATAGTGACATGATCAACACTAGATGTAGAGGGTTTGCAAGCATTTAATTCTTCTATCTTAGCATGTAATATGGCATTCTCATCTCTAAGACAGGAAATAGAATCATTGCAAACACTTAAATCTTTAGCCTTGGAAATTAAGTTAGCATTTTCATTCTTAAGGCTAGTAATTGATTCATTCATTTTATCAATCTTAGCAATTAAACTAGCATTTTCATTTCTAAGATTGGCAATTGAATCATTACAAGTATTTAATTTCTCAACCTTAGCATTTAAACTAGCATTCTCAGTTCTAAGGTTAGAAATAGTGTCATGGCAAATGCTAAGCTCCTTAGTCAAGTTTTCATTTTCTCTACTTCCTGAGCATGAGCATTTTTCACTTTAACATGCTTTTTATTTTCCTTAATAAGGAATTCCTCTTGGCTGTCCAAGAGTTCATCCTTCTCATGAATAGCTCCTATCAATTCATTTAATTTTTTCCTTTGTTGCATGTTAAGATTGGCAAAAGAGTGAGCAAATCATCCCCATCTTCACTAGAGCTACCCTCATCACTAGATGTTGTATATTTAGTGGAGGCTCTAGATTTTACCTTCTTTTTGCCGTCCTTTGCCATGAAGCACTTGTGGCCGACGTTGGGGAAGAGAAGTCCCTTGTTGACGGCGATGTTGGCGGCGTCCTCGTCGGAGGAGTCGGTGGAGCTCACGTCGGAGTCCCATTCCGGACACATGTGGGCATCGCCGCCCTTCTTCTTGTAGTACTTCTTTTTTTTTCTTTTCTCTTTCCCCTCTTATCGTCGCCCCTGTCACTATCACTACACATAGGACATTTAGCGATAAAATGACTGGGCTTACCACATTTGTAGCACACCCTTTTGGAGCAGAGTTTGTAGTCCTTCCCCTCCTTTGCTTGAGGATTTGATGGAAGCTCTTGATGATGAGCGCCATCTCCTCGTTGTCGAGCTTGGAGGCGTCGATGGGAATTCTACTTGGCGTAGATTCCTTCTTTTCTTCCTCCGTCGCCATGAATGCAACGGGTTGCACCTCGGGTGTGGAGGTGCTGCCTTGCTCCAAGTTGATGATTTGTTTGGAGCCTTTGATCATCAATTCAAAGCTCACAAACTTTCCTATCACTTCCTCGGGAGACATTAGCTTGTATCTAGGATCACCACGAATTAATTGAACTTGTGTAGGATTACAAAAAACAAGTGATCTTAGAATAACCTTGACCATTTCATGGTCATCCCATTTGGTGCTCCCGAGGTTGTACACTTGGTTGACCAAGGTTTTGAGCCGGTTGTACATTGCATGTGGCGCCTCTCCTTGGTTGAGGACGAATCGTCTCCCGCTTGGTGATCTGGTCACTTCATCCCCTTCGTGCACAGTCTTTAGCACATCCCAAATATCCTTGGCACTCTTCAACCTTTGCACCTTATTATACTCCTCTCGACATAGAGAGGCGAGGAGTATAGTAGTGGCTTGGGAGTTGAAGTGCCAGATTTGGGCGACCTCGTCCGAGTCGTAGCCTTCATCCCTACGGATGGTACCTGCGCTCCAAACTCAACAATGTCCCATATGCTAGCGTGGAGTGAGGTTAGATGATGCCTCATTTTATCACTCCACATACAATAATCTTCACCATAAAAAACTGGTGGTTTGCCTAATGGGACAGAAAGTAAAGGAGTGCGTTTGGAAATGCGGGGATAGCGTAGGGGGATCTTACTAAACTTCTTGCGCTCATTGCGCTTAGAAGTGACGAACGGCGTGTCGAAGCCGGAGGTGGATGGCGACGAAGAGTCGGTCTCGTAGTAGACCACTTTCTTCATCTTCTTCTTATTGTCACCACTCCGATGCGACTTGACGTGGGGAGGTGATTCCTCCCTTCCTTTGGCGCCGGACTCCCTTGATGGAGCCTTCTCGTGGCTTGTGCCCGTTTCCCTCTCTTTCTTGGTGGATCCTCCCGACATCACTTCGAGTGGTTAAACTCTAAATGAAGTACGGGGCTCTGATATCAATTGAAAGTCGCCTAGAGGAGGGTGGATAGGCGGAAACTGAAATTTACAAACTTTAAGCACACTTCAAGCCGGGGTTGGCGTTAGAATAAAAGTTAAGTCCGGAGAGAGGGGAAAACAAATCAACCAAGAAAATAAAGAGGATGACACAGTGATTTGTTTTACCGAGGTTTGGTTCCAAAGAACCTAGTCCCCATTGAGGTGGTCACAAAGACCGGGTCTCTTTCAACCCTTTCCCTGTCTCAAGCGGTCACTTAGACTGAGTGAGCTTTCTTCCTTGATTTCTTGGATCACTTAGACCCCACAAGGACCACCACACAATTGGTGTCTCTTGCTTCGCTTACAAGGCTTTGAGAGTAAGAATGAGAGAAAGAAGAAAGCCAACCAAGCAACAAGAGCAACAAAGAAACACAAGACAATCTTCTCACAAGTCCTAAAATACTAGAGTTGAATTGAGGACTTTGATTGGATCGGAGGCTTTGATTTGTGTCTTGGAGTGTAGTGTATTGCTCTTGTATTAAATGCACTGTTGTGAATGCTTGGATTGATGGAGTGGAGGTGGTTGTGGGGTATTTATAGCCCCCAACCAGCAATTCAACCGTTGGGGCAGGCTGCAGTCGATGGGCGCACCAGACAGTCCGGTGTGCCACCGGACACTGTCCGGTGCGCCAGCCACGTCACCCAACCGTTAGGGTTCTAACGGTTTCGACCGTTGGAGCTTTGTCTTCATGTGGCACCGGATAGTCTGGTGCAGCGCCGGACAAGCACTATTCACACTGTCCGGTGCGCCTTTTGGCGGCTGCTCTGACTCTGCGTGAACTGTCCGCGCACTGTAGCTTCTGCAGGCGACCGTTGGAGCCGACCGTTGCGCTGCCTAGCCATTGCTCCGCTGTCGCACCGGACAGTCCGGTGACACACCGGACAGTCTGGTGAATTATAGCGGAGCATGGCCCCAGAAACCTGAAGGTGAAGAGTTGAAGTCGATCGACCCTGGTACACCAGACATTTCGGTGCGCCAGACCAGGGTTCTCTTCGGTTTCCTTTACTCCTTTCTTTTAAATCCTAACTTGTTCTTTTATTAGTTGTGTTGAACCTTTATGCGCCTGTGGAATATAATCTAGAGCAAAAACTAGTTAGTCCAATCATTTGTGTTGGGCATTCAACCACCAAAATTATATTTAGGAAAAGGTTAAACCCTATTTCCCTTTCAGCCAGGATCAAGTCTCACACTTATGAAGACTCAGTGTATAGAAAACAATGTCACATCTTTATTACTTAATAAAATTTTTATACAAAAGAACTAAATACACCATATGACGATGATGATCCTCCATAATAACAATTGACTAGGAGACGACGACCTAGACCTCTTCGTACTCATCTTCATGGTGATCCTCCTCTTGGAGGTACCTGTTCTTGACCTGGTGTGATTATAGCAAGGGTGAGCTCCCATACGGTCATCACTCAACAAGTGTGGGGGAAAAGTGTAGTGTAAGGCTTACCAAGAAATGTGTTTAATGCTGAGCATAAATTTTAATTAAGTTAATCAAAATTTTATTAGCAAAAACTAAGTACAAATACCATCCCAATTAAATGAGAGATCACAAATAATAATTCCCACAATTCAATGCATGATAGGTTAAGTTTAATTCCATAATTTAACTCATTTGAGAGGCCCGAGCCACTCATGACCGTGAGCACATCAGATATACCAATTTTACGCTCTGTAGAGGTTGCATATCTTTACCCATAAGTCGTATTACCCATTTGCCAAGGGATCGCGACTTCCCATTCATCTCTATCGAGGAGACGAGGCCGAGTACCACTATGAGGCCATTCTAAAGTTCCACTAGCTTAAGAAGACCCTCTATGGTTTCAGGCAAAAGGAATCATGTGCCATTTTCCCCGGTCTATAGCCCTATCACAGTAATTACAGCCAACACTATGCCTGCGTGATTCACTCCTCGTTTGGCCCTTTGAGAAACGATCATCTCACACTAGCTTTATTAATTAATTAGACAAGGGCATCCCATGCCACCCTTATGGTAGCACTGTTTTCTCGGGTGGTTCTCCATATTCCAATTATCAAAATGATCTTATAATGCATAATAATAAATCCAAATATAGTAATAAGGCATGATCATAGTTCATATATAACATTAATCCCAAAATCAGGTATAACAAAAGCAAGACTTCCCAATAATTCATTTGTATGCAAGGTGTTGGGTAAAACAAGATAGGTAACCTATTAGGCCATCAATTTAACCTAATTGTGCCACGGTGATAACATAATCATAAATGTTGTTAGGTCAAAGAATGTGATCAAGGACAACACTTGCCTTTTTTATGACTCTAGATACTTCTCCAAGTAGGTTCCTCGTAACCTCGCTTCTATTCACAGCAATACAAACATACATATACAAACTAGAAATTAAAATCACACCAAACATAGAAACTATATAATAATATTCTAAGTGTCGAGACAAACCTGTAGGCTTAAAAACCACTAAATTCGGAGTTAAAACCAAGAAGTTATGAATTATCTAAGTTTTTAGATTAATTTTTATACTGAAAATCAATTTTCAAATTTTATTTAGAGTTTGTGGGAGGATTTCCGCTTTATTATTACAAGGCTCCATCTCATTAAAATCCTCACCCCACTTGTGAGGAAAAGGGTATGAGCCCAATTACAAAAAATGTATGTACACTTACAAGGGCGCGACGAGGGCCCTACGAGCAAAGTCGGCATACAAATTGTTGGTGATTTGTTCTCAAATGCTATGAATCAAGAACAAGGCAACATAAAATGTTAAATATTAACGCCCTTCATCCTTCGAAACATTATTTCCCTTAGGATATAATGATCTTCAGACGAAGGTCGTGAAGGACATACCTTCAAATACCGAAGGTAAGATTGTAATAGAAAAAGCGTGTAAAATACGATAACATAAACAATCATATAGCATTATAAATCCATCTCCGTTATGTTATCATGAGAAAATAAAAACAATATTGAATACAGTTGGTACCTTCGACTTGATAAGCAGCAAAGGTACAAGCGTGATGCAAAAGCGGATGCCGAGTCAGCTTAAACAGTACGGTGGTACTGTTCATCTATTTATAGGCATGGGACGCAGCCCATGTGAAATTACATTCATGCCCTTTACATTTACTAATGACTATAAGGTAACTCGTCGGGGTCTAAATAGCCTTTTCCCCTTTAAGTCGGTTCCCTTTCATGCTGTCATGTTGAAGCTCCATTGCGCGTAGCTTCAGCGCTGTATCAATCTTCGTACTGTTGGGGGCCTTCGTCTTCCAAAGGTCCTCAAAAGCATGATTTAACAATGTTTCCGGAGTTGTAATACATGAGCAGGTACCTTCGGATTCGAATCAGAACCACAGTGGGAGAAGCACGAACAATACGAAGATTGATACAACGCCAAAGCTACGCGCAAGGGAGCTTGGCATGACAGCAGGAAAGGGAACCGACTTAAAGGGGAAAAGGCTATTTAGACCCCGACGAGTTACCTTATAGTCATTAGTAAATGTAAAGGGCATGAATGTAATTTCACATGGGCTGCGTCCCATGCCTATAAATAGATGAACAGTACCCCCGTACTGTTCAAGCTGACTCGGCATCCGCTTTTGCATCACGCTTGTACCTTTGCTGCTTATCAAGTCGAAGGTACCAAATGTAATTCAATGTTGTTTTTATTTTCTCATGATAACATAACGGAGATGGATTTATAATGCTACATGATTGTTTATGTTATCTTTTGTATTTTACACGCTTTTTCTATTACCATCTTACCTTCGGTATTCGAAGGTATGTCCTTCACGACCTTCGTCTGAAGATCATTATATCCTAAGGGAAATAATGTTTCGAAGGACGAAGG